>OW028585.1:19103911-20303911 GCA_932294295.1 Alitta virens | reverse complement strand
AAATTGAGTTTGACGATTCGGAAATGTTCGATCATTGAGTTTGACTATTCTGAGTTGATCAAACATTCAGTATGACCATTCTGAATTAATCAAACATTGAGTCCAACCATTTTGGTTTGATTGAAAATTGAGTTTGACAATTCTGAAATGTTCGATCATTGAGTTTGACTAATCTGATTTGGTCAAACATTCAGTATGACCATTCTGAATTAATCAAACATTGAGTCCAACCATTTTAGTTTGAATGAAAATTGAGTTTGACAATTCTGAAATGTTCGATCATTGAGTTTGACAATTCTGAAATGTTCGATCATTGAGTTTGACTATTCTGATTTGGTCAAACATTTAGTATGACCATTCTGAGCTAATCAAACATTGAGTCAAACCATTTTGGTTTGAATGAAAATTGAGTTTGACAATTCGGAAATGTTCGATCATTGAGTTTGACTATTCTGAGTTGATCAAACATTCAGTATGACCATTCTGAATTAATCAAACATTGAGTCCAACCATTTTGGTTTGATTGAAAATTGAGTTTGACAATTCTGAAATGTTCGATCATTGAGTTTGACTATTCTGAGTTGATCAAACATTCAGTATGACCATTCTGAATTAATCAAACATTGAGTCCAACCATTTTGGTTTGATTGAAAATTGAGTTTGACAATTCGGAAATGTTCGATCATTGAGTTTGACTATTCTGAGTTGATCAAACATTCAGTATGACCATTCTGAGATAATCATACATTGAGTCCAACCATTTTGGTTTGATTGAAAATTGCGTTTGACAATTCTGAAATGTTCGATCATTGAGTTTGACTATTCTGATTTGGTCAAACATTAAGTATGACCATTCTGAATTAATCAAACATTGAGTCCAACCATTTTGGTTTAAATGAAAATTGAGTTTGACAATTCTGAAATGTTCGATCATTGAGTTTGACAATTCTGAGATGATCGATCATTGAGTCTGACTATTCTGAGTTGATCAGACATTCTGTTTGACCAATCTGAGTTAATCAAACATTCAGTCCAACCATTTTGGTTTGATTGAAAATTGAGTTTGACAATTCTGAAATGTTCGATCATTGAGTTTGACTATTCTGATTGGGTCAAACATTCAGTATGACCATTCTGAATTAATCAAACATTGAGTCCAACCATTTTGGTTTGAATGAAAATTGAGTTTGACAATTCTGAAATGTTCGATCATTGAGTTTGACAATTCTGAAATGTTCGATCATTGAGTTTGACTATTCTGATTTGGTCAAACATTTAGTATGACCATTCTGAGCTAATCAAACATTGAGTCAAACCATTTTGGTTTGAATGAAAATTGAGTTTGACAATTCGGAAATGTTCGATCATTGAGTTTGACTATTCTGAGTTGATCAAACATTCAGTATGACCATTCTGAATTAATCAAACATTGAGTCCAACCATTTTGGTTTGATTGAAAATTGAGTTTGACAATTCTGAAATGTTCGATCATTGAGTTTGACTATTCTGATTTGGTCAAACATTCAGTATGACCATTCTGAATTAATCAAACATTGAGTCCAACCATTTTAGTTTGAATGAAAATTGAGTTTGACAATTCTGAAATGTTCGATCATTGAGTTTGACAATTCTGAAATGTTCGATCATTGAGTTTGACTATTCTGATTTGGTCAAACATTTAGTATGACCATTCTGAGCTAATCAAACATTGAGTCAAACCATTTTGGTTTGAATGAAAATTGAGTTTGACAATTCGGAAATGTTCGATCATTGAGTTTGACTATTCTGAGTTGATCAAACATTCAGTATGACCATTCTGAATTAATCAAACATTGAGTCCAACCATTTTGGTTTGATTGAAAATTGAGTTTGACAATTCTGAAATGTTCGATCATTGAGTTTGACTATTCTGATTTGGTCAAACATTCAGTATGACCATTCTGAATTAATCAAACATTGAGTCCAACCATTTTAGTTTGAATGAAAATTGAGTTTGACAATTCTGAAATGTTCGATCATTGAGTTTGACAATTCTGAAATGTTCGATCATTGAGTTTGACTATTCTGATTTGGTCAAACATTTAGTATGACCATTCTGAGCAAATCAAACATTGAGTCCAACCATTTTGGTTTGAATGAAAATTGAGTTTGACAATTCGGAAATGTTCGATCAT
Source organism: Alitta virens (assembly GCA_932294295.1). Classification (NCBI taxonomy): domain Eukaryota; kingdom Metazoa; phylum Annelida; class Polychaeta; order Phyllodocida; family Nereididae; genus Alitta; species Alitta virens. Next base: position 20,301,737 of record OW028585.1, on the reverse strand, counting down.
TGAGTTTGACTATTCTGAGTTGGTCAAACATTTAGTATGACCATTCTGAGCTAATCAAACATTGAGTCCAACCATTTTGGTTTGAATGAAAATTGAGTTTGACAATTCTGAAATGTTCGATCATTGAGTTTGACAATTCTGAAATGTTCGATCATTGAGTTTGACTATTCTGATTTGGTCAAACATTTAGTATGACCATTCTGAGCTAATCAAACATTGAGTCCAACCATTTTGGTTTGAATGAAAATTGAGTTTGACAATTCTGAAATGTTCGATCATTGAGTTTGACAATTCTGAGATGATCGATCATTGACTCTGACTATTCTGAGTTTATCAAACATTCAGTATGACCATTCTGAGATAATCATACATTGAGTCCAACCATTTTGGTTTGATTGAAAATTGCGTTTGACAATTCTGAAATGTTCGATCATTGAGTTTGACTATTCTGAGTTGATCAAACATTCAGTATGACCATTCTGAATTAATCAAACATTGAGTCCAACCATTTTGGTTTGAATGAAAATTGAGTTTGACAATTCTGAAATGTTCGTCATTGAGTTTGACAATTCTGAGATGATCGATCATTGAGTCTGACTATTCTGAGTTGATCAGACATTCTGTTTGACCAATCTGAGTTAATCAAACATTCAGTCCAACCATTTTGGTTTGATTGAAAATTGAGTTTGACAATTCTGAAATGTTCGATCATTGAGTTTGACTATTCTGATTTGGTCAAACATTCAGTATGACCATTCTGAATTAATCAAACATTGAGTCCAACCATTTTGGTTTGAATGAAAATTGAGTTTGACAATTCTGAAATGTTCGATCATTGAGTTTGACAATTCTGAAATGTTCGATCATTGAGTTTGACTATTCTGATTTGGTCAAACATTTAGTATGACCATTCTGAGCTAATCAAACATTGAGTCCAACCATTTTGGTTTGAATGAAAATTGAGTTTGACAATTCGGAAATGTTCGATCATTGAGTTTGACTATTCTGAGTTGATCAAACATTCAGTATGACCATTCTGAATTAATCAAACATTGAGTCCAACCATTTTGGTTTGATTGAAAATTGAGTTTGACAATTCTGAAATGTTCGATCATTGAGTTTGACTATTCTGATTTGGTCAAACATTCAGTATGACCATTCTGAATTAATCAAACATTGAGTCCAACCATTTTAGTTTGAATGAAAATTGAGTTTGACAATTCTGAAATGTTCGATCATTGAGTTTGACAATTCTGAAATGTTCGATCATTGAGTTTGACTATTCTGATTTGGTCAAACATTTAGTATGACCATTCTGAGCTAATCAAACATTGAGTCAAACCATTTTGGTTTGAATGAAAATTGAGTTTGACAATTCGGAAATGTTCGATCATTGAGTTTGACTATTCTGAGTTGATCAAACATTCAGTATGACCATTCTGAATTAATCAAACATTGAGTCCAACCATTTTGGTTTGATTGAAAATTGAGTTTGACAATTCTGAAATGTTCGATCATTGAGTTTGACTATTCTGAGTTGATCAAACATTCAATATGACCATTCTGAATTAATCAAACATTGAGTCCAACCATTTTGGTTTGATTGAAAATTGAGTTTGACAATTCGGAAATGTTCGATCATTGAGTTTGACTATTCTGAGTTGATCAAACATTCAGTATGACCATTCTGAGATAATCATACATTGAGTCCAACCATTTTGGTTTGATTGAAAATTGCGTTTGACAATTCTGAAATGTTCGATCATTGAGTTTGACTATTCTGATTTGGTCAAACATTAAGTATGACCATTCTGAATTAATCAAACATTGAGTCCAACCATTTTGGTTTGAATGAAAATTGAGTTTGACAATTCTGAAATGTTCGTCATTGAGTTTGACAATTCTGAGATGATCGATCATTGAGTCTGACTATTCTGAGTTGATCAGACATTCTGTTTGACCAATCTGAGTTAATCAAACATTCAGTCCAACCATTTTGGTTTGATTGAAAATTGAGTTTGACAATTCTGAAATGTTCGATCATTGAGTTTGACTATTCTGATTGGGTCAAACATTCAGTATGACCATTCTGAATTAATCAAACATTGAGTCCAACCATTTTGGTTTGAATGAAAATTGAGTTTGACAATTCTGAAATGTTCGATCATTGAGTTTGACAATTCTGAAATGTTCGATCATTGAGTTTGACTATTCTGATTTGGTCAAACATTTAGTATGACCATTCTGAGCTAATCAAACATTGAGTCAAACCATTTTGGTTTGAATGAAAATTGAGTTTGACAATTCGGAAATGTTCGATCATTGAGTTTGACTATTCTGAGTTGATCAAACATTCAGTATGACCATTCTGAATTAATCAAACATTGAGTCCAACCATTTTGGTTTGATTGAAAATTGAGTTTGACAATTCTGAAATGTTCGATCATTGAGTTTGACTATTCTGATTTGGTCAAACATTCAGTATGACCATTCTGAATTAATCAAACATTGAGTCCAACCATTTTAGTTTGAATGAAAATTGAGTTTGACAATTCTGAAATGTTCGATCATTGAGTTTGACAATTCTGAAATGTTCGATCATTGAGTTTGACTATTCTGATTTGGTCAAACATTTAGTATGACCATTCTGAGCTAATCAAACATTGAGTCAAACCATTTTGGTTTGAATGAAAATTGAGTTTGACAATTCGGAAATGTTCGATCATTGAGTTTGACTATTCTGAGTTGATCAAACATTCAGTATGACCATTCTGAATTAATCAAACATTGAGTCCAACCATTTTGGTTTGATTGAAAATTGAGTTTGACAATTCTGAAATGTTCGATCATTGAGTTTGACTATTCTGATTTGGTCAAACATTCAGTATGACCATTCTGAATTAATCAAACATTGAGTCCAACCATTTTAGTTTGAATGAAAATTGAGTTTGACAATTCTGAAATGTTCGATCATTGAGTTTGACAATTCTGAAATGTTCGATCATTGAGTTTGACTATTCTGATTTGGTCAAACATTTAGTATGACCATTCTGAGCAAATCAAACATTGAGTCCAACCATTTTGGTTTGAATGAAAATTGAGTTTGACAATTCTGAAATGTTCGTCATTGAGTTTGACAATTCTGAGATGATCGATCATTGAGTCTGACTATTCTGAGTTGATCAGACATTCTGTTTGACCAATCTGAGTTAATCAAACATTCAGTCCAACCATTTTGGTTTGATTGAAAATTGAGTTTGACAATTCTGAAATGTTCGATCATTGAGTTTGACTATTCTGATTTGGTCAAACATTCAGTATGACCATTCTGAATTAATCAAACATTGAGTCCAACCATTTTGGTTTGAATGAAAATTGAGTTTGACAATTCTGAAATGTTCGATCATTGAGTTTGATAATTCTGAAATGTTCGATCATTGAGTTTGACTATTCTGATTTGGTCAAACATTTAGTATGACCATTCTGAGCTAATCAAACATTGAGTCCAACCATTTTGGTTTGAATGAAAATTGAGTTTGACAATTCGGAAATGTTCGATCATTGAGTTTGACTATTCTGAGTTGATCAAACATTCAGTATGACCATTCTGAATTAATCAAACATTGAGTCCAACCATTTTGGTTTGATTGAAAATTGAGTTTGACAATTCTGAAATGTTCGATCATTGAGTTTGACTATTCTGATTTGGTCAAACATTCAGTATGACCATTCTGAATTAATCAAACATTGAGTCCAACCATTTTAGTTTGAATGAAAATTGAGTTTGACAATTCTGAAATGTTCGATCATTGAGTTTGACAATTCTGAAATGTTCGATCATTGAGTTTGACTATTCTGATTTGGTCAAACATTTAGTATGACCATTCTGAGCTAATCAAACATTGAGTCAAACCATTTTGGTTTGAATGAAAATTGAGTTTGACAATTCGGAAATGTTCGATCATTGAGTTTGACTATTCTGAGTTGATCAAACATTCAGTATGACCATTCTGAATTAATCAAACATTGAGTCCAACCATTTTGGTTTGATTGAAAATTGAGTTTGACAATTCTGAAATGTTCGATCATTGAGTTTGACTATTCTGAGTTGATCAAACATTCAGTATGACCATTCTGAATTAATCAAACATTGAGTCCAACCATTTTGGTTTGATTGAAAATTGAGTTTGACAATTCGGAAATGTTCGATCATTGAGTTTGACTATTCTGAGTTGATCAAACATTCAGTATGACCATTCTGAGATAATCATACATTGAGTCCAACCATTTTGGTTTGATTGAAAATTGCGTTTGACAATTCTGAAATGTTCGATCATTGAGTTTGACTATTCTGATTTGGTCAAACATTAAGTATGACCATTCTGAATTAATCAAACATTGAGTCCAACCATTTTGGTTTGAATGAAAATTGAGTTTGACAATTCTGAAATGTTCGTCATTGAGTTTGACAATTCTGAGATGATCGATCATTGAGTCTGACTATTCTGAGTTGATCAGACATTCTGTTTGACCAATCTGAGTTAATCAAACATTCAGTCCAACCATTTTGGTTTGATTGAAAATTGAGTTTGACAATTCTGAAATGTTCGATCATTGAGTTTGACTATTCTGATTGGGTCAAACATTCAGTATGACCATTCTGAATTAATCAAACATTGAGTCCAACCATTTTGGTTTGAATGAAAATTGAGTTTGACAATTCTGAAATGTTCGATCATTGAGTTTGACAATTCTGAAATGTTCGATCATTGAGTTTGACTATTCTGATTTGGTCAAACATTTAGTATGACCATTCTGAGCTAATCAAACATTGAGTCAAACCATTTTGGTTTGAATGAAAATTGAGTTTGACAATTCGGAAATGTTCGATCATTGAGTTTGACTATTCTGAGTTGATCAAACATTCAGTATGACCATTCTGAATTAATCAAACATTGAGTCCAACCATTTTGGTTTGATTGAAAATTGAGTTTGACAATTCTGAAATGTTCGATCATTGAGTTTGACTATTCTGATTTGGTCAAACATTCAGTATGACCATTCTGAATTAATCAAACATTGAGTCCAACCATTTTAGTTTGAATGAAAATTGAGTTTGACAATTCTGAAATGTTCGATCATTGAGTTTGACAATTCTGAAATGTTCGATCATTGAGTTTGACTATTCTGATTTGGTCAAACATTTAGTATGACCATTCTGAGCTAATCAAACATTGAGTCCAACCATTTTGGTTTGAATGAAAATTGAGTTTGACAATTCGGAAATGTTCGATCATTGAGTTTGACTATTCTGAGTTGATCAAACATTCAGTATGACCATTCTGAATTAATCAAACATTGAGTCCAACCATTTTGGTTTGATTGAAAATTGAGTTTGACAATTCTGAAATGTTCGATCATTGAGTTTGACTATTCTGATTTGGTCAAACATTCAGTATGACCATTCTGAATTAATCAAACATTGAGTCCAACCATTTTAGTTTGAATGAAAATTGAGTTTGACAATTCTGAAATGTTCGATCATTGAGTTTGACAATTCTGAAATGTTCGATCATTGAGTTTGACTATTCTGATTTGGTCAAACATTTAGTATGACCATTCTGAGCAAATCAAACATTGAGTCCAACCATTTTGGTTTGAATGAAAATTGAGTTTGACAATTCGGAAATGTTCGATCATTGAGTTTGACTATTCTGAGTTGGTCAAACATTTAGTATGACCATTCTGAGCTAATCAAACATTGAGTCCAACCATTTTGGTTTGAATGAAAATTGAGTTTGACAATTCTGAAATGTTCGATCATTGAGTTTGACAATTCTGAAATGTTCGATCATTGAGTTTGACTATTCTGATTTGGTCAAACATTTAGTATGACCATTCTGAGCTAATCAAACATTGAGTCCAACCATTTTGGTTTGAATGAAAATTGAGTTTGACAATTCTGAAATGTTCGATCATTGAGTTTGACAATTCTGAGATGATCGATCATTGACTCTGACTATTCTGAGTTTATCAAACATTCAGTATGACCATTCTGAGATAATCATACATTGAGTCCAACCATTTTGGTTTGATTGAAAATTGCGTTTGACAATTCTGAAATGTTCGATCATTGAGTTTGACTATTCTGAGTTGATCAAACATTCAGTATGACCATTCTGAATTAATCAAACATTGAGTCCAACCATTTTGGTTTGAATGAAAATTGAGTTTGACAATTCTGAAATGTTCGTCATTGAGTTTGACAATTCTGAGATGATCGATCATTGAGTCTGACTATTCTGAGTTGATCAGACATTCTGTTTGACCAATCTGAGTTAATCAAACATTCAGTCCAACCATTTTGGTTTGATTGAAAATTGAGTTTGACAATTCTGAAATGTTCGATCATTGAGTTTGACTATTCTGATTTGGTCAAACATTCAGTATGACCATTCTGAATTAATCAAACATTGAGTCCAACCATTTTGGTTTGAATGAAAATTGAGTTTGACAATTCTGAAATGTTCGATTATTGAGTTTGACAATTCTGAAATGTTCGATCATTGAGTTTGACTATTCTGATTTGGTCAAACATTTAGTATGACCATTCTGAGCTAATCAAACATTGAGTCCAACCATTTTGGTTTGAATGAAAATTGAGTTTGACAATTCGGAAATGTTCGATCATTGAGTTTGACTATTCTGAGTTGATCAAACATTCAGTATGACCATTCTGAATTAATCAAACATTGAGTCCAACCATTTTGGTTTGATTGAAAATTGAGTTTGACAATTCTGAAATGTTCGATCATTGAGTTTGACTATTCTGATTTGGTCAAACATTCAGTATGACCATTCTGAATTAATCAAACATTGAGTCCAACCATTTTAGTTTGAATGAAAATTGAGTTTGACAATTCTGAAATGTTCGATCATTGAGTTTGACAATTCTGAAATGTTCGATCATTGAGTTTGACTATTCTGATTTGGTCAAACATTTAGTATGACCATTCTGAGCTAATCAAACATTGAGTCAAACCATTTTGGTTTGAATGAAAATTGAGTTTGACAATTCGGAAATGTTCGATCATTGAGTTTGACTATTCTGAGTTGATCAAACATTCAGTATGACCATTCTGAATTAATCAAACATTGAGTCCAACCATTTTGGTTTGATTGAAAATTGAGTTTGACAATTCTGAAATGTTCGATCATTGAGTTTGACTATTCTGAGTTGATCAAACATTCAGTATGACCATTCTGAATTAATCAAACATTGAGTCCAACCATTTTGGTTTGATTGAAAATTGAGTTTGACAATTCGGAAATGTTCGATCATTGAGTTTGACTATTCTGAGTTGATCAAACATTCAGTATGACCATTCTGAGATAATCATACATTGAGTCCAACCATTTTGGTTTGATTGAAAATTGCGTTTGACAATTCTGAAATGTTCGATCATTGAGTTTGACTATTCTGATTTGGTCAAACATTAAGTATGACCATTCTGAATTAATCAAACATTGAGTCCAACCATTTTGGTTTGAATGAAAATTGAGTTTGACAATTCTGAAATGTTCGTCATTGAGTTTGACAATTCTGAGATGATCGATCATTGAGTCTGACTATTCTGAGTTGATCAGACATTCTGTTTGACCAATCTGAGTTAATCAAACATTCAGTCCAACCATTTTGGTTTGATTGAAAATTGAGTTTGACAATTCTGAAATGTTCGATCATTGAGTTTGACTATTCTGATTGGGTCAAACATTCAGTATGACCATTCTGAATTAATCAAACATTGAGTCCAACCATTTTGGTTTGAATGAAAATTGAGTTTGACAATTCTGAAATGTTCGATCATTGAGTTTGACAATTCTGAAATGTTCGATCATTGAGTTTGACTATTCTGATTTGGTCAAACATTTAGTATGACCATTCTGAGCTAATCAAACATTGAGTCAAACCATTTTGGTTTGAATGAAAATTGAGTTTGACAATTCGGAAATGTTCGATCATTGAGTTTGACTATTCTGAGTTGATCAAACATTCAGTATGACCATTCTGAATTAATCAAACATTGAGTCCAACCATTTTGGTTTGATTGAAAATTGAGTTTGACAATTCTGAAATGTTCGATCATTGAGTTTGACTATTCTGATTTGGTCAAACATTCAGTATGACCATTCTGAATTAATCAAACATTGAGTCCAACCATTTTAGTTTGAATGAAAATTGAGTTTGACAATTCTGAAATGTTCGATCATTGAGTTTGACAATTCTGAAATGTTCGATCATTGAGTTTGACTATTCTGATTTGGTCAAACATTTAGTATGACCATTCTGAGCTAATCAAACATTGAGTCAAACCATTTTGGTTTGAATGAAAATTGAGTTTGACAATTCGGAAATGTTCGATCATTGAGTTTGACTATTCTGAGTTGATCAAACATTCAGTATGACCATTCTGAATTAATCAAACATTGAGTCCAACCATTTTGGTTTGATTGAAAATTGAGTTTGACAATTCTGAAATGTTCGATCATTGAGTTTGACTATTCTGATTTGGTCAAACATTCAGTATGACCATTCTGAATTAATCAAACATTGAGTCCAACCATTTTAGTTTGAATGAAAATTGAGTTTGACAATTCTGAAATGTTCGATCATTGAGTTTGACAATTCTGAAATGTTCGATCATTGAGTTTGACTATTCTGATTTGGTCAAACATTTAGTATGACCATTCTGAGCAAATCAAACATTGAGTCCAACCATTTTGGTTTGAATGAAAATTGAGTTTGACAATTCGGAAATGTTCGATCATTGAGTTTGACTATTCTGAGTTGATCAAACATTCAGTATGACCATTCTGAATTAATCAAACATTGAGTCCAACCATTTTGGTTTGAATGAAAATTGAGTTTGACAATTCTGAAATGTTCGATCATTGAGTTTGACAATTCTGAAATGTTCGATCATTGAGTTTGACTATTCTGATTTGGTCAAACATTTAGTATGACCATTCTGAGCTAATCAAACATTGAGTCCAACCATTTTAGTTTGAATGAAAATTGAGTTTGACAATTCTGAAATGTTCGATCATTGAGTTTGACAATTCTGAAATGTTCGATCATTGAGTTTGACTATTCTGATTTGGTCAAACATTTAGTATGACCATTCTGAGCTAATCAAACATTGAGTCCAACCATTTTAGTTTGAATGAAAATTGAGTTTGACAATTCTGAAATGTTCGATCATTGAGTTTGACAATTCTGAAATGTTCGATCATTGAGTTTGACTATTCTGATTTGGTCAAACATTTAGTATGACCATTCTGAGCTAATCAAACATTGAGTCAAACCATTTTGGTTTGAATGAAAATTGAGTTTGACAATTCGGAAATGTTCGATCATTGAGTTTGACTATTCTGAGTTGATCAAACATTCAGTATGACCATTCTGAATTAATCAAACATTGAGTCCAACCATTTTGGTTTGAATGAAAATTGAGTTTGACAATTCTGAAATGTTCGTCATTGAGTTTGACAATTCTGAGATGATCGATCATTGAGTCTGACTATTCTGAGTTGATCAGACATTCTGTTTGACCAATCTGAGTTAATCAAACATTCAGTCCAACCATTTTGGTTTGATTGAAAATTGAGTTTGACAATTCTGAAATGTTCGATCATTGAGTTTGACTATTCTGATTTGGTCAAACATTCAGTATGACCATTCTGAATTAATCAAACATTGAGTCCAACCATTTTGGTTTGAATGAAAATTGAGTTTGACAATTCTGAAATGTTCGATTATTGAGTTTGACAATTCTGAAATGTTCGATCATTGAGTTTGACTATTCTGATTTGGTCAAACATTTAGTATGACCATTCTGAGCTAATCAAACATTGAGTCCAACCATTTTGGTTTGAATGAAAATTGAGTTTGACAATTCGGAAATGTTCGATCATTGAGTTTGACTATTCTGAGTTGATCAAACATTCAGTATGACCATTCTGAATTAATCAAACATTGAGTCCAACCATTTTGGTTTGATTGAAAATTGAGTTTGACAATTCTGAAATGTTCGATCATTGAGTTTGACTATTCTGATTTGGTCAAACATTCAGTATGACCATTCTGAATTAATCAAACATTGAGTCCAACCATTTTAGTTTGAATGAAAATTGAGTTTGACAATTCTGAAATGTTCGATCATTGAGTTTGACAATTCTGAAATGTTCGATCATTGAGTTTGACTATTCTGATTTGGTCAAACATTTAGTATGACCATTCTGAGCTAATCAAACATTGAGTCAAACCATTTTGGTTTGAATGAAAATTGAGTTTGACAATTCGGAAATGTTCGATCATTGAGTTTGACTATTCTGAGTTGATCAAACATTCAGTATGACCATTCTGAATTAATCAAACATTGAGTCCAACCATTTTGGTTTGATTGAAAATTGAGTTTGACAATTCTGAAATGTTCGATCATTGAGTTTGACTATTCTGAGTTGATCAAACATTCAGTATGACCATTCTGAATTAATCAAACATTGAGTCCAACCATTTTGGTTTGATTGAAAATTGAGTTTGACAATTCGGAAATGTTCGATCATTGAGTTTGACTATTCTGAGTTGATCAAACATTCAGTATGACCATTCTGAGATAATCATACATTGAGTCCAACCATTTTGGTTTGATTGAAAATTGCGTTTGACAATTCTGAAATGTTCGATCATTGAGTTTGACTATTCTGATTTGGTCAAACATTAAGTATGACCATTCTGAATTAATCAAACATTGAGTCCAACCATTTTGGTTTGAATGAAAATTGAGTTTGACAATTCTGAAATGTTCGTCATTGAGTTTGACAATTCTGAGATGATCGATCATTGAGTCTGACTATTCTGAGTTGATCAGACATTCTGTTTGACCAATCTGAGTTAATCAAACATTCAGTCCAACCATTTTGGTTTGATTGAAAATTGAGTTTGACAATTCTGAAATGTTCGATCATTGAGTTTGACTATTCTGATTGGGTCAAACATTCAGTATGACCATTCTGAATTAATCAAACATTGAGTCCAACCATTTTGGTTTGAATGAAAATTGAGTTTGACAATTCTGAAATGTTCGATCATTGAGTTTGACAATTCTGAAATGTTCGATCATTGAGTTTGACTATTCTGATTTGGTCAAACATTTAGTATGACCATTCTGAGCTAATCAAACATTGAGTCAAACCATTTTGGTTTGAATGAAAATTGAGTTTGACAATTCGGAAATGTTCGATCATTGAGTTTGACTATTCTGAGTTGATCAAACATTCAGTATGACCATTCTGAATTAATCAAACATTGAGTCCAACCATTTTGGTTTGATTGAAAATTGAGTTTGACAATTCTGAAATGTTCGATCATTGAGTTTGACTATTCTGATTTGGTCAAACATTCAGTATGACCATTCTGAATTAATCAAACATTGAGTCCAACCATTTTAGTTTGAATGAAAATTGAGTTTGACAATTCTGAAATGTTCGATCATTGAGTTTGACAATTCTGAAATGTTCGATCATTGAGTTTGACTATTCTGATTTGGTCAAACATTTAGTATGACCATTCTGAGCTAATCAAACATTGAGTCAAACCATTTTGGTTTGAATGAAAATTGAGTTTGACAATTCGGAAATGTTCGATCATTGAGTTTGACTATTCTGAGTTGATCAAACATTCAGTATGACCATTCTGAATTAATCAAACATTGAGTCCAACCATTTTGGTTTGATTGAAAATTGAGTTTGACAATTCTGAAATGTTCGATCATTGAGTTTGACTATTCTGATTTGGTCAAACATTCAGTATGACCATTCTGAATTAATCAAACATTGAGTCCAACCATTTTAGTTTGAATGAAAATTGAGTTTGACAATTCTGAAATGTTCGATCATTGAGTTTGACAATTCTGAAATGTTCGATCATTGAGTTTGACTATTCTGATTTGGTCAAACATTTAGTATGACCATTCTGAGCAAATCAAACATTGAGTCCAACCATTTTGGTTTGAATGAAAATTGAGTTTGACAATTCGGAAATGTTCGATCATTGAGTTTGACTATTCTGAGTTGATCAAACATTCAGTATGACCATTCTGAATTAATCAAACATTGAGTCCAACCATTTTGGTTTGAATGAAAATTGAGTTTGACAATTCTGAAATGTTCGATCATTGAGTTTGACAATTCTGAAATGTTCGATCATTGAGTTTGACTATTCTGATTTGGTCAAACATTTAGTATGACCATTCTGAGCTAATCAAACATTGAGTCCAACCATTTTAGTTTGAATGAAAATTGAGTTTGACAATTCTGAAATGTTCGATCATTGAGTTTGACAATTCTGAAATGTTCGATCATTGAGTTTGACTATTCTGATTTGGTCAAACATTTAGTATGACCATTCTGAGCTAATCAAACATTGAGTCAAACCATTTTGGTTTGAATGAAAATTGAGTTTGACAATTCGGAAATGTTCGATCATTGAGTTTGACTATTCTGAGTTGATCAAACATTCAGTATGACCATTCTGAATTAATCAAACATTGAGTCCAACCATTTTGGTTTGATTGAAAATTGAGTTTGACAATTCTGAAATGTTCGATCATTGAGTTTGACTATTCTGAGTTGATCAAACATTCAGTATGACCATTCTGAATTAATCAAACATTGAGTCCAACCATTTTGGTTTGATTGAAAATTGAGTTTGACAATTCGGAAATGTTCGATCATTGAGTTTGACTATTCTGAGTTGATCAAACATTCAGTATGACCATTCTGAGATAATCATACATTGAGTCCAACCATTTTGGTTTGATTGAAAATTGCGTTTGACAATTCTGAAATGTTCGATCATTGAGTTTGACTATTCTGATTTGGTCAAACATTAAGTATGACCATTCTGAATTAATCAAACATTGAGTCCAACCATTTTGGTTTGAATGAAAATTGAGTTTGACAATTCTGAAATGTTCGTCATTGAGTTTGACAATTCTGAGATGATCGATCATTGAGTCTGACTATTCTGAGTTGATCAGACATTCTGTTTGACCAATCTGAGTTAATCAAACATTCAGTCCAACCATTTTGGTTTGATTGAAAATTGAGTTTGACAATTCTGAAATGTTCGATCATTGAGTTTGACTATTCTGATTGGGTCAAACATTCAGTATGACCATTCTGAATTAATCAAACATTGAGTCCAACCATTTTGGTTTGAATGAAAATTGAGTTTGACAATTCTGAAATGTTCGATCATTGAGTTTGACAATTCTGAAATGTTCGATCATTGAGTTTGACTATTCTGATTTGGTCAAACATTTAGTATGACCATTCTGAGCTAATCAAACATTGAGTCAAACCATTTTGGTTTGAATGAAAATTGAGTTTGACAATTCGGAAATGTTCGATCATTGAGTTTGACTATTCTGAGTTGATCAAACATTCAGTATGACCATTCTGAATTAATCAAACATTGAGTCCAACCATTTTGGTTTGATTGAAAATTGAGTTTGACAATTCTGAAATGTTCGATCATTGAGTTTGACTATTCTGATTTGGTCAAACATTCAGTATGACCATTCTGAATTAATCAAACATTGAGTCCAACCATTTTAGTTTGAATGAAAATTGAGTTTGACAATTCTGAAATGTTCGATCATTGAGTTTGACAATTCTGAAATGTTCGATCATTGAGTTTGACTATTCTGATTTGGTCAAACATTTAGTATGACCATTCTGAGCTAATCAAACATTGAGTCAAACCATTTTGGTTTGAATGAAAATTGAGTTTGACAATTCGGAAATGTTCGATCATTGAGTTTGACTATTCTGAGTTGATCAAACATTCAGTATGACCATTCTGAATTAATCAAACATTGAGTCCAACCATTTTGGTTTGATTGAAAATTGAGTTTGACAATTCTGAAATGTTCGATCATTGAGTTTGACTATTCTGATTTGGTCAAACATTCAGTATGACCATTCTGAATTAATCAAACATTGAGTCCAACCATTTTAGTTTGAATGAAAATTGAGTTTGACAATTCTGAAATGTTCGATCATTGAGTTTGACAATTCTGAAATGTTCGATCATTGAGTTTGACTATTCTGATTTGGTCAAACATTTAGTATGACCATTCTGAGCAAATCAAACATTGAGTCCAACCATTTTGGTTTGAATGAAAATTGAGTTTGACAATTCGGAAATGTTCGATCATTGAGTTTGACTATTCTGAGTTGATCAAACATTCAGTATGACCATTCTGAATTAATCAAACATTGAGTCCAACCATTTTGGTTTGAATGAAAATTGAGTTTGACAATTCTGAAATGTTCGATCATTGAGTTTGACAATTCTGAAATGTTCGATCATTGAGTTTGACTATTCTGATTTGGTCAAACATTTAGTATGACCATTCTGAGCTAATCAAACATTGAGTCCAACCATTTTGGTTTGAATGAAAATTGAGTTTGACAATTCTGAAATGTTCGATCATTGAGTTTGACAATTCTGAGATGATCGATCATTGACTCTGACTATTCTGAGTTTATCAAACATTCAGTATGACCATTCTGAGATAATCATACATTGAGTCCAACCATTTTGGTTTGATTGAAAATTGCGTTTGACAATTCTGAAATGTTCGATCATTGAGTTTGACTATTCTGAGTTGATCAAACATTCAGTATGACCATTCTGAATTAATCAAACATTGAGTCCAACCATTTTGGTTTGAATGAAAATTGAGTTTGACAATTCTGAAATGTTCGTCATTGAGTTTGACAATTCTGAGATGATCGATCATTGAGTCTGACTATTCTGAGTTGATCAGACATTCTGTTTGACCAATCTGAGTTAATCAAACATTCAGTCCAACCATTTTGGTTTGATTGAAAATTGAGTTTGACAATTCTGAAATGTTCGATCATTGAGTTTGACTATTCTGATTTGGTCAAACATTCAGTATGACCATTCTGAATTAATCAAACATTGAGTCCAACCATTTTGGTTTGAATGAAAATTGAGTTTGACAATTCTGAAATGTTCGATCATTGAGTTTGATAATTCTGAAATGTTCGATCATTGAGTTTGACTATTCTGATTTGGTCAAACATTTAGTATGACCATTCTGAGCTAATCAAACATTGAGTCCAACCATTTTGGTTTGAATGAAAATTGAGTTTGACAATTCGGAAATGTTCGATCATTGAGTTTGACTATTCTGAGTTGATCAAACATTCAGTATGACCATTCTGAATTAATCAAACATTGAGTCCAACCATTTTGGTTTGATTGAAAATTGAGTTTGACAATTCTGAAATGTTCGATCATTGAGTTTGACTATTCTGATTTGGTCAAACATTCAGTATGACCATTCTGAATTAATCAAACATTGAGTCCAACCATTTTAGTTTGAATGAAAATTGAGTTTGACAATTCTGAAATGTTCGATCATTGAGTTTGACAATTCTGAAATGTTCGATCATTGAGTTTGACTATTCTGATTTGGTCAAACATTTAGTATGACCATTCTGAGCTAATCAAACATTGAGTCAAACCATTTTGGTTTGAATGAAAATTGAGTTTGACAATTCGGAAATGTTCGATCATTGAGTTGGACTATTCTGAGTTGATCAAACATTCAGTATGACCATTCTGAATTAATCAAACATTGAGTCCAACCATTTTGGTTTGATTGAAAATTGAGTTTGACAATTCGGAAATGTTCGATCATTGAGTTTGACTATTCTGAGTTGGTCAAACATTTAGTATGACCATTCTGAGCTAATCAAACATTGAGTCCAACCATTTTGGTTTGAATGAAAATTGAGTTTGACAATTCTGAAATGTTCGATCATTGAGTTTGACAATTCTGAAATGTTCGATCATTGAGTTTGACTATTCTGATTTGGTCAAACATTTAGTATGACCATTCTGAGCTAATCAAACATTAAGTCCAACCATTTTGGTTTGAATGAAAATTGAGTTTGACAATTCTGAAATGTTCGATCATTGAGTTTGACAATTCTGAGATGATCGATCATTGACTCTGACTATTCTGAGTTTATCAAACATTCAGTATGACCATTCTGAGATAATCATACATTGAGTCCAACCATTTTGGTTTGATTGAAAATTGCGTTTGACAATTCTGAAATGTTCGATCATTGAGTTTGACTATTCTGAGTTGATCAAACATTCAGTATGACCATTCTGAAT
The DNA here is from genome assembly GCA_932294295.1 of Alitta virens. Taxonomy (NCBI): domain Eukaryota; kingdom Metazoa; phylum Annelida; class Polychaeta; order Phyllodocida; family Nereididae; genus Alitta; species Alitta virens. Next base: position 20,285,452 of record OW028585.1, on the reverse strand, counting down.
TAATCAAACATTGAGTCCAACCATTTTGGTTTGAATGAAAATTGAGTTTGACAATTCTGAAATGTTCGTCATTGAGTTTGACAATTCTGAGATGATCGATCATTGAGTCTGACTATTCTGAGTTGATCAGACATTCTGTTTGACCAATCTGAGTTAATCAAACATTCAGTCCAACCATTTTGGTTTGATTGAAAATTGAGTTTGACAATTCTGAAATGTTCGATCATTGAGTTTGACTATTCTGATTTGGTCAAACATTCAGTATGACCATTCTGAATTAATCAAACATTGAGTCCAACCATTTTGGTTTGAATGAAAATTGAGTTTGACAATTCTGAAATGTTCGATCATTGAGTTTGACAATTCTGAAATGTTCGATCATTGAGTTTGACTATTCTGATTTGGTCAAACATTTAGTATGACCATTCTGAGCTAATCAAACATTGAGTCCAACCATTTTGGTTTGAATGAAAATTGAGTTTGACAATTCGGAAATGTTCGATCATTGAGTTTGACTATTCTGAGTTGATCAAACATTCAGTATGACCATTCTGAATTAATCAAACATTGAGTCCAACCATTTTGGTTTGATTGAAAATTGAGTTTGACAATTCTGAAATGTTCGATCATTGAGTTTGACTATTCTGATTTGGTCAAACATTCAGTATGACCATTCTGAATTAATCAAACATTGAGTCCAACCATTTTAGTTTGAATGAAAATTGAGTTTGACAATTCTGAAATGTTCGATCATTGAGTTTGACAATTCTGAGATGATCGATCATTGAGTCTGACTATTCTGAGTTGATCAGACATTCTGTTTGACCAATCTGAGTTAATCAAACATTCAGTCCAACCATTTTGGTTTGATTGAAAATTGAGTTTGACAATTCTGAAATGTTCGATCATTGAGTTTGACTATTCTGATTGGGTCAAACATTCAGTATGACCATTCTGAATTAATCAAACATTGAGTCCAACCATTTTGGTTTGAATGAAAATTGAGTTTGACAATTCTGAAATGTTCGATCATTGAGTTTGACAATTCTGAAATGTTCGATCATTGAGTTTGACTATTCTGATTTGGTCAAACATTTAGTATGACCATTCTGAGCTAATCAAACATTGAGTCAAACCATTTTGGTTTGAATGAAAATTGAGTTTGACAATTCGGAAATGTTCGATCATTGAGTTTGACTATTCTGAGTTGATCAAACATTCAGTATGACCATTCTGAATTAATCAAACATTGAGTCCAACCATTTTGGTTTGATTGAAAATTGAGTTTGACAATTCTGAAATGTTCGATCATTGAGTTTGACTATTCTGATTTGGTCAAACATTCAGTATGACCATTCTGAATTAATCAAACATTGAGTCCAACCATTTTAGTTTGAATGAAAATTGAGTTTGACAATTCTGAAATGTTCGATCATTGAGTTTGACAATTCTGAAATGTTCGATCATTGAGTTTGACTATTCTGATTTGGTCAAACATTTAGTATGACCATTCTGAGCTAATCAAACATTGAGTCAAACCATTTTGGTTTGAATGAAAATTGAGTTTGACAATTCGGAAATGTTCGATCATTGAGTTTGACTATTCTGAGTTGATCAAACATTCAGTATGACCATTCTGAATTAATCAAACATTGAGTCCAACCATTTTGGTTTGATTGAAAATTGAGTTTGACAATTCTGAAATGTTCGATCATTGAGTTTGACTATTCTGATTTGGTCAAACATTCAGTATGACCATTCTGAATTAATCAAACATTGAGTCCAACCATTTTAGTTTGAATGAAAATTGAGTTTGACAATTCTGAAATGTTCGATCATTGAGTTTGACAATTCTGAAATGTTCGATCAATGAGTTTGACTATTCTGATTTGGTCAAACATTTAGTATGACCATTCTGAGCAAATCAAACATTGAGTCCAACCATTTTGGTTTGAATGAAAACTGAGTTTGACAATTCGGAAATGTTCGATCATTGAGTTTGACTATTCTGAGTTGATCAAACATTCAGTATGACCATTCTGAATTAATCAAACATTGAGTCCAACCATTTTGGTTTGAATGAAAATTGAGTTTGACAATTCTGAAATGTTCGATCATTGAGTTTGACAATTCTGAAATGTTCGATCATTGAGTTTGACTATTCTGATTTGGTCAAACATTTAGTATGACCATTCTGAGCTAATCAAACATTGAGTCCAACCATTTTGGTTTGAATGAAAATTGAGTTTGACAATTCTGAAATGTTCGATCATTGAGTTTGACAATTCTGAGATGATCGATCATTGACTCTGACTATTCTGAGTTTATCAAACATTCAGTATGACCATTCTGAGATAATCATACATTGAGTCCAACCATTTTGGTTTGATTGAAAATTGCGTTTGACAATTCTGAAATGTTCGATCATTGAGTTTGACTATTCTGAGTTGATCAAACATTCAGTATGACCATTCTGAATTAATCAAACATTGAGTCCAACCATTTTGGTTTGAATGAAAATTGAGTTTGACAATTCTGAAATGTTCGTCATTGAGTTTGACAATTCTGAGATGATCGATCATTGAGTCTGACTATTCTGAGTTGATCAGACATTCTGTTTGACCAATCTGAGTTAATCAAACATTCAGTCCAACCATTTTGGTTTGATTGAAAATTGAGTTTGACAATTCTGAAATGTTCGATCATTGAGTTTGACTATTCTGAGTTGATCAAACATTCAGTATGACCATTCTGAATTAATCAAACATTGAGTCCAACCATTTTGGTTTGAATGAAAATTGAGTTTGACAATTCTGAAATGTTCGATCATTGAGTTTGATAATTCTGAAATGTTCGATCATTGAGTTTGACTATTCTGATTTGGTCAAACATTTAGTATGACCATTCTGAGCTAATCAAACATTGAGTCCAACCATTTTGGTTTGAATGAAAATTGAGTTTGACAATTCTGAAATGTTCGATCATTCAGTTTGACTATTCTGAGTTGATCAAACATTCAGTATGACCATTCTGAATTAATCAAACATTGAGTCCAACCATTTTGGTTTGATTGAAAATTGAGTTTGACAATTCTGAAATGTTCGATCATTGAGTTTGACTATTCTGATTTGGTCAAACATTCAGTATGACCATTCTGAATTAATCAAACATTGAGTCCAACCATTTTAGTTTGAATGAAAATTGAGTTTGACAATTCTGAAATGTTCGATCATTGAGTTTGACAATTCTGAAATGTTCGATCATTGAGTTTGACTATTCTGATTTGGTCAAACATTTAGTATGACCATTCTGAGCTAATCAAACATTGAGTCAAACCATTTTGGTTTGAATGAAAATTGAGTTTGACAATTCGGAAATGTTCGATCATTGAGTTTGACTATTCTGAGTTGATCAAACATTCAGTATGACCATTCTGAATTAATCAAACATTGAGTCCAACCATTTTGGTTTGATTGAAAATTGAGTTTGACAATTCTGAAATGTTCGATCATTGAGTTTGACTATTCTGAGTTGATCAAACATTCAGTATGACCATTCTGAATTAATCAAACATTGAGTCCAACCATTTTGGTTTGATTGAAAATTGAGTTTGACAATTCGGAAATGTTCGATCATTGAGTTTGACTATTCTGAGTTGATCAAACATTCAGTATGACCATTCTGAGATAATCATACATTGAGTCCAACCATTTTGGTTTGATTGAAAATTGCGTTTGACAATTCTGAAATGTTCGATCATTGAGTTTGACTATTCTGATTTGGTCAAACATTAAGTATGACCATTCTGAATTAATCAAACATTGAGTCCAACCATTTTGGTTTGAATGAAAATTGAGTTTGACAATTCTGAAATGTTCGTCATTGAGTTTGACAATTCTGAGATGATCGATCATTGAGTCTGACTATTCTGAGTTGATCAGACATTCTGTTTGACCAATCTGAGTTAATCAAACATTCAGTCCAACCATTTTGGTTTGATTGAAAATTGAGTTTGACAATTCTGAAATGTTCGATCATTGAGTTTGACTATTCTGATTGGGTCAAACATTCAGTATGACCATTCTGAATTAATCAAACATTGAGTCCAACCATTTTGGTTTGAATGAAAATTGAGTTTGACAATTCTGAAATGTTCGATCATTGAGTTTGACAATTCGGAAATGTTCGATCATTGAGTTTGACTATTCTGATTTGGTCAAACATTTAGTATGACCATTCTGAGCTAATCAAACATTGAGTCAAACCATTTTGGTTTGAATGAAAATTGAGTTTGACAATTCGGAAATGTTCGATCATTGAGTTTGACTATTCTGATTTGATCAAACATTCAGTATGACCATTCTGAATTAATCAAACATTGAGTCCAACCATTTTGGTTTGATTGAAAATTGAGTTTGACAATTCTGAAATGTTCGATCATTGAGTTTGACTATTCTGATTTGGTCAAACATTCAGTATGACCATTCTGAATTAATCAAACATTGAGTCCAACCATTTTAGTTTGAATGAAAATTGAGTTTGACAATTCTGAAATGTTCGATCATTGAGTTTGACAATTCTGAAATGTTCGATCATTGAGTTTGACTATTCTGATTTGGTCAAACATTTAGTATGACCATTCTGAGCTAATCAAACATTGAGTCAAACCATTTTGGTTTGAATGAAAATTGAGTTTGACAATTCGGAAATGTTCGATCATTGAGTTTGACTATTCTGAGTTGATCAAACATTCAGTATGACCATTCTGAATTAATCAAACATTGAGTCCAACCATTTTGGTTTGATTGAAAATTGAGTTTGACAATTCTGAAATGTTCGATCATTGAGTTTGACTATTCTGATTTGGTCAAACATTCAGTATGACCATTCTGAATTAATCAAACATTGAGTCCAACCATTTTAGTTTGAATGAAAATTGAGTTTGACAATTCTGAAATGTTCGATCATTGAGTTTGACAATTCTGAAATGTTCGATCATTGAGTTTGACTATTCTGATTTGGTCAAACATTTAGTATGACCATTCTGAGCAAATCAAACATTGAGTCCAACCATTTTGGTTTGAATGAAAATTGAGTTTGACAATTCGGAAATGTTCGATCATTGAGTTTGACTATTCTGAGTTGATCAAACATTCAGTATGACCATTCTGAATTAATCAAACATTGAGTCCAACCATTTTGGTTTGAATGAAAATTGAGTTTGACAATTCTGAAATGTTCGATCATTGAGTTTGACAATTCTGAAATGTTCGATCATTGAGTTTGACTATTCTGATTTGGTCAAACATTTAGTATGACCATTCTGAGCTAATCAAACATTGAGTCCAACCATTTTGGTTTGAATGAAAATTGAGTTTGACAATTCTGAAATGTTCGATCATTGAGTTTGACAATTCTGAGATGATCGATCATTGACTCTGACTATTCTGAGTTTATCAAACATTCAGTATGACCATTCTGAGATAATCATACATTGAGTCCAACCATTTTGGTTTGATTGAAAATTGCGTTTGACAATTCTGAAATGTTCGATCATTGAGTTTGACTATTCTGAGTTGATCAAACATTTAGTATGACCATTCTGAATTAATCAAACATTGAGTCCAACCATTTTGGTTTGAATGAAAATTGAGTTTGACAATTCTGAAATGTTTGTCATTGAGTTTGACAATTCTGAGATGATCGATCATTGAGTCTGACTATTCTGAGTTGATCAGACATTCTGTTTGACCAATCTGAGTTAATCAAACATTCAGTCCAACCATTTTGGTTTGATTGAAAATTGAGTTTGACAATTCTGAAATGTTCGATCATTGAGTTTGACTATTCTGATTTGGTCAAACATTCAGTATGACCATTCTGAATTAATCAAACATTGAGTCCAACCATTTTGGTTTGAATGAAAATTGAGTTTGACAATTCTGAAATGTTCGATCATTGAGTTTGACAATTCTGAAATGTTCGATCATTGAGTTTGACTATTCTGATTTGGTCAAACATTTAGTATGACCATTCTGAGCTAATCAAACATTGAGTCAAACCATTTTGGTTTGAATGAAAATTGAGTTTGACAATTCGGAAATGTTCGATCATTGAGTTTGACTATTCTGAGTTGATCAAACATTCAGTATGACCATTCTGAATTAATCAAACATTGAGTCCAACCATTTTGGTTTGATTGAAAATTGAGTTTGACAATTCTGAAATGTTCGATCATTGAGTTTGACTATTCTGATTTGGTCAAACATTCAGTATGACCATTCTGAATTAATCAAACATTGAGTCCAACCATTTTAGTTTGAATGAAAATTGAGTTTGACAATTATGAAATGTTCGATCATTGAGTTTGACAATTCTGAAATGTTCGATCATTGAGTTTGACTATTCTGATTTGGTCAAACATTTAGTATGACCATTCTGAGCTAATCAAACATTGAGTCAAACCATTTTGGTTTGAATGAAAATTGAGTTTGACAATTCGGAAATGTTCGATCATTGAGTTTGACTATTCTGAGTTGATCTAACATTCAGTATGACCATTCTGAATTAATCAAACATTGAGTCCAACCATTTTGGTTTGATTGAAAATTGAGTTTGACAATTCTGAAATGTTCGATCATTGAGTTTGACTATTCTGATTTGGTCAAACATTCAGTATGACCATTCTGAATTAATCAAACATTGAGTCCAACCATTTTAGTTTGAATGAAAATTGAGTTTGACAATTCTGAAATGTTCGATCATTGAGTTTGACAATTCTGAAATGTTCGATCATTGAGTTTGACTATTCTGATTTGGTCAAACATTTAGTATGACCATTCTGAGCAAATCAAACATTGAGTCCAACCATTTTGGTTTGAATGAAAATTGAGTTTGACAATTCGGAAATGTTCGATCATTGAGTTTGACTATTCTGAGTTGATCAAACATTCAGTATGACCATTCTGAATTAATCAAACATTGAGTCCAACCATTTTGGTTTGATTGAAAATTGAGTTTGACAATTCTGAAATGTTCGATCATTGAGTTTGACTATTCTGATTTGGTCAAACATTCAGTATGACCATTCTGAATTAATCAAACATTGAGTCCAACCATTTTAGTTTGAATGAAAATTGAGTTTGACAATTCTGAAATGTTCGATCATTGAGTTTGACAATTCTGAAATGTTCGATCATTGAGTTTGACTATTCTGATTTGGTCAAACATTTAGTATGACCATTCTGAGCTAATCAAACATTGAGTCAAACCATTTTGGTTTGAATGAAAATTGAGTTTGACAATTCGGAAATGTTCGATCATTGAGTTTGACTATTCTGAGTTGATCAAACATTCAGTATGACCATTCTGAATTAATCAAACATTGAGTCCAACCATTTTGGTTTGAATGAAAATTGAGTTTGACAATTCTGAAATGTTCGATCATTGAGTTTGATAATTCTGAAATGTTCGATCATTGAGTTTGACTATTCTGATTTGGTCAAACATTTAGTATGACCATTCTGAGCTAATCAAACATTGAGTCCAACCATTTTGGTTTGAATGAAAATTGAGTTTGACAATTCTGAAATGTTCGATCATTCAGTTTGACTATTCTGAGTTGATCAAACATTCAGTATGACCATTCTGAATTAATCAAACATTGAGTCCAACCATTTTGGTTTGATTGAAAATTGAGTTTGACAATTCTGAAATGTTCGATCATTGAGTTTGACTATTCTGATTTGGTCAAACATTCAGTATGACCATTCTGAATTAATCAAACATTGAGTCCAACCATTTTAGTTTGAATGAAAATTGAGTTTGACAATTCTGAAATGTTCGATCATTGAGTTTGACAATTCTGAAATGTTCGATCATTGAGTTTGACTATTCTGATTTGGTCAAACATTTAGTATGACCATTCTGAGCTAATCAAACATTGAGTCAAACCATTTTGGTTTGAATGAAAATTGAGTTTGACAATTCGGAAATGTTCGATCATTGAGTTTGACTATTCTGAGTTGATCAAACATTCAGTATGACCATTCTGAATTAATCAAACATTGAGTCCAACCATTTTGGTTTGATTGAAAATTGAGTTTGACAATTCTGAAATGTTCGATCATTGAGTTTGACTATTCTGAGTTGATCAAACATTCAGTATGACCATTCTGAATTAATCAAACATTGAGTCCAACCATTTTGGTTTGATTGAAAATTGAGTTTGACAATTCGGAAATGTTCGATCATTGAGTTTGACTATTCTGAGTTGATCAAACATTCAGTATGACCATTCTGAGATAATCATACATTGAGTCCAACCATTTTGGTTTGATTGAAAATTGCGTTTGACAATTCTGAAATGTTCGATCATTGAGTTTGACTATTCTGATTTGGTCAAACATTAAGTATGACCATTCTGAATTAATCAAACATTGAGTCCAACCATTTTGGTTTGAATGAAAATTGAGTTTGACAATTCTGAAATGTTCGTCATTGAGTTTGACAATTCTGAGATGATCGATCATTGAGTCTGACTATTCTGAGTTGATCAGACATTCTGTTTGACCAATCTGAGTTAATCAAACATTCAGTCCAACCATTTTGGTTTGATTGAAAATTGAGTTTGACAATTCTGAAATGTTCGATCATTGAGTTTGACTATTCTGATTGGGTCAAACATTCAGTATGACCATTCTGAATTAATCAAACATTGAGTCCAACCATTTTGGTTTGAATGAAAATTGAGTTTGACAATTCTGAAATGTTCGATCATTGAGTTTGACAATTCGGAAATGTTCGATCATTGAGTTTGACTATTCTGATTTGGTCAAACATTTAGTATGACCATTCTGAGCTAATCAAACATTGAGTCAAACCATTTTGGTTTGAATGAAAATTGAGTTTGACAATTCGGAAATGTTCGATCATTGAGTTTGACTATTCTGATTTGATCAAACATTCAGTATGACCATTCTGAATTAATCAAACATTGAGTCCAACCATTTTGGTTTGATTGAAAATTGAGTTTGACAATTCTGAAATGTTCGATCATTGAGTTTGACTATTCTGATTTGGTCAAACATTCAGTATGACCATTCTGAATTAATCAAACATTGAGTCCAACCATTTTAGTTTGAATGAAAATTGAGTTTGACAATTCTGAAATGTTCGATCATTGAGTTTGACAATTCTGAAATGTTCGATCATTGAGTTTGACTATTCTGATTTGGTCAAACATTTAGTATGACCATTCTGAGCTAATCAAACATTGAGTCAAACCATTTTGGTTTGAATGAAAATTGAGTTTGACAATTCGGAAATGTTCGATCATTGAGTTTGACTATTCTGAGTTGATCAAACATTCAGTATGACCATTCTGAATTAATCAAACATTGAGTCCAACCATTTTGGTTTGATTGAAAATTGAGTTTGACAATTCTGAAATGTTCGATCATTGAGTTTGACTATTCTGATTTGGTCAAACATTCAGTATGACCATTCTGAATTAATCAAACATTGAGTCCAACCATTTTAGTTTGAATGAAAATTGAGTTTGACAATTCTGAAATGTTCGATCATTGAGTTTGACAATTCTGAAATGTTCGATCATTGAGTTTGACTATTCTGATTTGGTCAAACATTTAGTATGACCATTCTGAGCAAATCAAACATTGAGTCCAACCATTTTGGTTTGAATGAAAATTGAGTTTGACAATTCGGAAATGTTCGATCATTGAGTTTGACTATTCTGAGTTGATCAAACATTCAGTATGACCATTCTGAATTAATCAAACATTGAGTCCAACCATTTTGGTTTGAATGAAAATTGAGTTTGACAATTCTGAAATGTTCGATCATTGAGTTTGACAATTCTGAAATGTTCGATCATTGAGTTTGACTATTCTGATTTGGTCAAACATTTAGTATGACCATTCTGAGCTAATCAAACATTGAGTCCAACCATTTTGGTTTGAATGAAAATTGAGTTTGACAATTCTGAAATGTTCGATCATTGAGTTTGACAATTCTGAGATGATCGATCATTGACTCTGACTATTCTGAGTTTATCAAACATTCAGTATGACCATTCTGAGATAATCATACATTGAGTCCAACCATTTTGGTTTGATTGAAAATTGCGTTTGACAATTCTGAAATGTTCGATCATTGAGTTTGACTATTCTGAGTTGATCAAACATTTAGTATGACCATTCTGAATTAATCAAACATTGAGTCCAACCATTTTGGTTTGAATGAAAATTGAGTTTGACAATTCTGAAATGTTTGTCATTGAGTTTGACAATTCTGAGATGATCGATCATTGAGTCTGACTATTCTGAGTTGATCAGACATTCTGTTTGACCAATCTGAGTTAATCAAACATTCAGTCCAACCATTTTGGTTTGATTGAAAATTGAGTTTGACAATTCTGAAATGTTCGATCATTGAGTTTGACTATTCTGATTTGGTCAAACATTCAGTATGACCATTCTGAATTAATCAAACATTGAGTCCAACCATTTTGGTTTGAATGAAAATTGAGTTTGACAATTCTGAAATGTTCGATCATTGAGTTTGACAATTCTGAAATGTTCGATCATTGAGTTTGACTATTCTGATTTGGTCAAACATTTAGTATGACCATTCTGAGCTAATCAAACATTGAGTCAAACCATTTTGGTTTGAATGAAAATTGAGTTTGACAATTCGGAAATGTTCGATCATTGAGTTTGACTATTCTGAGTTGATCAAACATTCAGTATGACCATTCTGAATTAATCAAACATTGAGTCCAACCATTTTGGTTTGATTGAAAATTGAGTTTGACAATTCTGAAATGTTCGATCATTGAGTTTGACTATTCTGATTTGGTCAAACATTCAGTATGACCATTCTGAATTAATCAAACATTGAGTCCAACCATTTTAGTTTGAATGAAAATTGAGTTTGACAATTATGAAATGTTCGATCATTGAGTTTGACAATTCTGAAATGTTCGATCATTGAGTTTGACTATTCTGATTTGGTCAAACATTTAGTATGACCATTCTGAGCTAATCAAACATTGAGTCAAACCATTTTGGTTTGAATGAAAATTGAGTTTGACAATTCGGAAATGTTCGATCATTGAGTTTGACTATTCTGAGTTGATCTAACATTCAGTATGACCATTCTGAATTAATCAAACATTGAGTCCAACCATTTTGGTTTGATTGAAAATTGAGTTTGACAATTCTGAAATGTTCGATCATTGAGTTTGACTATTCTGATTTGGTCAAACATTCAGTATGACCATTCTGAATTAATCAAACATTGAGTCCAACCATTTTAGTTTGAATGAAAATTGAGTTTGACAATTCTGAAATGTTCGATCATTGAGTTTGACAATTCTGAAATGTTCGATCATTGAGTTTGACTATTCTGATTTGGTCAAACATTTAGTATGACCATTCTGAGCAAATCAAACATTGAGTCCAACCATTTTGGTTTGAATGAAAATTGAGTTTGACAATTCGGAAATGTTCGATCATTGAGTTTGACTATTCTGAGTTGATCAAACATTCAGTATGACCATTCTGAATTAATCAAACATTGAGTCCAACCATTTTGGTTTGATTGAAAATTGAGTTTGACAATTCTGAAATGTTCGATCATTGAGTTTGACTATTCTGATTTGGTCAAACATTCAGTATGACCATTCTGAATTAATCAAACATTGAGTCCAACCATTTTAGTTTGAATGAAAATTGAGTTTGACAATTCTGAAATGTTCGATCATTGAGTTTGACAATTCTGAAATGTTCGATCATTGAGTTTGACTATTCTGATTTGGTCAAACATTTAGTATGACCATTCTGAGCTAATCAAACATTGAGTCAAACCATTTTGGTTTGAATGAAAATTGAGTTTGACAATTCGGAAATGTTCGATCATTGAGTTTGACTATTCTGAGTTGATCTAACATTCAGTATGACCATTCTGAATTAATCAAACATTGAGTCCAACCATTTTGGTTTGATTGAAAATTGAGTTTGACAATTCTGAAATGTTCGATCATTGAGTTTGACTATTCTGATTTGGTCAAACATTCAGTATGACCATTCTGAATTAATCAAACATTGAGTCCAACCATTTTAGTTTGAATGAAAATTGAGTTTGACAATTCTGAAATGTTCGATCATTGAGTTTGACAATTCTGAAATGTTCGATCATTGAGTTTGACTATTCTGATTTGGTCAAACATTTAGTATGACCATTCTGAGCAAATCAAACATTGAGTCCAACCATTTTGGTTTGAATGAAAATTGAGTTTGACAATTCGGAAATGTTCGATCATTGAGTTTGACTATTCTGAGTTGATCAAACATTCAGTATGACCATTCTGAATTAATCAAACATTGAGTCCAACCATTTTGGTTTGAATGAAAATTGAGTTTGACAATTCTGAAATGTTCGATCATTGAGTTTGACAATTCTGAAATGTTCGATCATTGAGTTTGACTATTCTGATTTGGTCAAACATTTAGTATGACCATTCTGAGCTAATCAAACATTGAGTCCAACCATTTTGGTTTGAATGAAAATTGAGTTTGACAATTCTGAAATGTTCGATCATTGAGTTTGACAATTCTGAGATGATCGATCATTGACTCTGACTATTCTGAGTTTATCAAACATTCAGTATGACCATTCTGAGATAATCATACATTGAGTCCAACCATTTTGGTTTGATTGAAAATTGCGTTTGACAATTCTGAAATGTTCGATCATTGAGTTTGACTATTCTGAGTTGATCAAACATTCAGTATGACCATTCTGAATTAATCAAACATTGAGTCCAACCATTTTGGTTTGAATGAAAATTGAGTTTGACAATTCTGAAATGTTCGTCATTGAGTTTGACAATTCTGAGATGATCGATCATTGAGTCTGACTATTCTGAGTTGATCAGACATTCTGTTTGACCAATCTGAGTTAATCAAACATTCAGTCCAACCATTTTGGTTTGATTGAAAATTGAGTTTGACAATTCTGAAATGTTCGATCATTGAGTTTGACTATTCTGATTTGGTCAAACATTCAGTATGACCATTCTGAATTAATCAAACATTGAGTCCAACCATTTTGGTTTGAATGAAAATTGAGTTTGACAATTCTGAAATGTTCGATCATTGAGTTTGACAATTCTGAAATGTTCGATCATTGAGTTTGACTATTCTGATTTGGTCAAACATTTAGTATGACCATTCTGAGCTAATCAAACATTGAGTCCAACCATTTTGGTTTGAATGAAAATTGAGTTTGACAATTCTGAAATGTTCGATCATTGAGTTTGACTATTCTGAGTTGATCAAACACTCAGTATGACCATTCTGAATTAATCAAACATTGAGTCCAACCATTTTGGTTTGAATGAAAATTGAGTTTGACAATTCTGAAATGTTCGATCATTGAGTTTGACAATTCTGAAATGTTCGATCATTGAGTTTGACTATTCTGATTTGGTCAAACATTTAGTATGACCATTCTGTGCTAATCAAACATTGAGTCCAACCATTTTGGTTTGAATGAAAATTGAGTTTGACAATTCTGAAATGTTCGATCATTGAGTTTGACTATTCTGAGTTGATCAAACATTCAGTATGACCATTCTGAATTAATCAAACATTGAGTCCAACCATTTTGGTTTGAATGAAAATTGAGTTTGACAATTCTGAAATGTTCGATCATTGAGTTTGACAATTCTGAGATGATCGATCATTGAGTATGACTATTCTGAGTTGATCAGACATTCTGTTTGACCAATCTGAGTTAATCAAACATTCAGTCCAACCATTTTGGTTTGATTGAAAATTGAGTTTGACAATTCTGAAATGTTCGATCATTGAGTTTGACTTTTCTGATTTGGTCAAACATTCAGTATGACCATTCTGAATTAATCAAACATTGAGTCCAACCATTTTGGTTTGAATGAAAATTGAGTTTGACAATTCTGAAATGTTCGATCATTGAGTTTGACAATTCTGAAATGTTCGATCATTGAGTTTGACTATTCTGATTTGGTCAAACATTTAGTATGACCATTCTGAGCTAATCAAACATTGAGTCCAACCATTTTGGTTTGAATGAAAATTGAGTTTGACAATTCTGAAATGTTCGATCATTCAGTTTGACTATTCTGATTTGGTCAAACATTCAGTATGACCATTCTGAATTAATCAAACATTGAGTCCAACCATTTTGGTTTGAATGAAAATTGAGTTTGACAATTCTGAAATGTTCGATCATTGAGTTTGACAATTCTGAAATGTTCGATCATTGAGTTTGACTATTCTGATTTGGTCAAACACTTAGTATGACCATTCTGAGCTAATCAAACATTGAGTCCAACCATTTTGGTTTGAATGAAAATTGAGTTTGACAATTCTGAAATGTTCGATCATTGAGTTTGACTATTCTGAGTTGATCAAACACTCAGTATGACCATTCTGAATTAATCAAACATTGAGTCCAACCATTTTGGTTTGAATGAAAATTGAGTTTGACAATTCTGAAATGTTCGTTCATTGAGTTTGACAATTCTGAAATGTTCGATCATTGAGTTTGACTATTCTGATTTGGTCAAACATTTAGTATGACCATTCTGTGCTAATCAAACATTGAGTCCAACCATTTTGGTTTGAATGAAAATTGAGTTTGACAATTCTGAAATGTTCGATCATTGAGTTTGACTATTCTGAGTTGATCAAACATTCAGTATGACCATTCTGAATTAATCAAACATTGAGTCCAACCATTTTGGTTTGTATGAAAATTGAGTTTGACAATTCTGAAATGTTCGATCATTGAGTTTGACAATTCTGAGATGATAGATCATTGAGTATGACTATTCTGAGTTGATCAGACATTCTGTTTGACCAATCTGAGTTAATCAAACATTCAGTCCAACCATTTTGGTTTGATTGAAAATTGAGTTTGACAATTCTGAAATGTTCGATCATTGAGTTTGACTATTCTGATTTGGTCAAACATTCAGTATGACCATTCTGAATTAATCAAACATTGAGTCCAACCATTTTGGTTTGAATGAAAATTGAGTTTGACAATTCTGAAATGTTCGATCATTGAGTTTGACAATTCTGAAATGTTCGATCATTGAGTTTGACTATTCTGATTTGGTCAAACATTTAGTATGACCATTCTGAGCTAATCAAACATTGAGTCCAACCATTTTGGTTTGAATGAAAATTGAGTTTGACAATTCTGAAATGTTCGATCATTCAGTTTGACTATTCTGATTTGGTCAAACATTCAGTATGACCATTCTGAATTAATCAAACATTGAGTCCAACCATTTTGGTTTGAATGAAAATTGAGTTTGACAATTCTGAAATGTTCGATCATTGAGTTTGACAATTCTGAAATGTTCGATCATTGAGTTTGACTATTCTGATTTGGTCAAACACTTAGTATGACCATTCTGAGCTAATCAAACATTGAGTCCAACCATTTTGGTTTGAATGAAAATTGAGTTTGACAATTCGGAAATGTTCGATCATTGAGTTTGACTATTCTGAGTTGATCAAACATTCAGTATGACCATTCTGAATTAATCAAACATTGAGTCCAACCAGTTTGGTTTGAATGAAAATTGAGTTTGACAATTCTAATATGTTCGATCATTGAGTTTGACAATTCTGAGATGATCGATCATTGAGTCTGACTATTCTGAGTTGATCAAACAATCAGTATGACCATTCTGAGATAATCATACATTGAGTCCAACCATTTTGGTTTGATTGAAAATTGCGTTTGACAATTCTGAAATGTTTGATCATTCAGTTTGACTATTCTGATTTGGTCAAACTTTCAGTATGACCATTCTGAATTAATCAAACATTGAGTCCAACCATTTTGGTTTGAATGAAAATTGAGTTTGACAATTCTGAAATGTTCGATCATTGAGTTTGACAATTCTGAAATGTTCGATCATTGAGTTTGACTATTCTGATTTGGTCAAACATTTAGTATGACCATTCTGAGCTAATCAAACATTGAGTCAAACCATTTTGGTTTGAATGAAAATTGAGTTTGACAATTCGGAAATGTTCGATCATTGAGTTTGACTATTCTGAGTTGATCAAACAATCAGTATGACCATTCTGAATTAATCAAACATTGAGTCCAACCATTTTGGTTTGATTGAAAATTGAGTTTGACAATTCTGAAATGTTCGATCATTGAGTTTGACTATTCTGATTTGGTCAAACATTCAGTATGACCATTCTGAATTAATCAAACATTGAGTCCAACCATTTTAGTTTGAATGAAAATTGAGTTTGACAATTCTGAAATGTTCGATCATTGAGTTTGACAATTCTGAAATGTTCGATCATTGAGTTTGACTATTCTGATTTGGTCAAACATTTAGTATGACCATTCTGAGCAAATCAAACATTGAGTCCAACCATTTTGGTTTGAATGAAAATTGAGTTTGACAATTCGGAAATGTTCGATCATTGAGTTTGACTATTCTGAGTTGATCAAACATTCAGTATGACCATTCTGAATTAATCAAACATTGAGTCCAACCATTTTGGTTTGAATGAAAATTGAGTTTGACAATTCTGAAATGTTCGATCATTGAGTTTGACAATTCTGAAATGTTCGATCATTGAGTTTGACTATTCTGATTTGGTCAAACATTTAGTATGACCATTCTGAGCTAATCAAACATTGAGTCCAACCATTTTGGTTTGAATGAAAATTGAGTTTGACAATTCTGAAATGTTCGATCATTGAGTTTGACAATTCTGAGATGATCGATCATTGACTCTGACTATTCTGAGTTTATCAAACATTCAGTATGACCATTCTGAGATAATCATACATTGAGTCCAACCATTTTGGTTTGATTGAAAATTGCTTTTGACAATTCTGAAATGTTCGATCATTGAGTTTGACTATTCTGAGTTGATCAAACATTCAGTATGACCATTCTGAATTAATCAAACATTGAGTCCAACCATTTTGGTTTGAATGAAAATTGAGTTTGACAATTCTGAAATGTTCGTCATTGAGTTTGACAATTCTGAGATGATCGATCATTGAGTCTGACTATTCTGAGTTGATCAGACATTCTGTTTGACCAATCTGAGTTAATCAAACATTCAGTCCAACCATTTTGGTTTGATTGAAAATTGAGTTTGACAATTCTGAAATGTTCGATCATTGAGTTTGACTATTCTGATTTGGTCAAACATTCAGTATGACCATTCTGAATTAATCAAACATTGAGTCCAACCATTTTGGTTTGAATGAAAATTGAGTTTGACAATTCTGAAATGTTCGATCATTGAGTTTGACAATTCTGAAATGTTCGATCATTGAGTTTGACTATTCTGATTTGGTCAAACATTTAGTATGACCATTCTGAGCTAATCAAACATTGAGTCCAACCATTTTGGTTTGAATGAAAATTGAGTTTGACAATTCTGAAATGTTCGATCATTGAGTTTGACTATTCTGAGTTGATCAAACACTCAGTATGACCATTCTGAATTAATCAAACATTGAGTCCAACCATTTTGGTTTGAATGAAAATTGAGTTTGACAATTCTGAAATGTTCGATCATTGAGTTTGACAATTCTGAAATGTTCGATCATTGAGTTTGACTATTCTGATTTGGTCAAACATTTAGTATGACCATTCTGTGCTAATCAAACATTGAGTCCAACCATTTTGGTTTGAATGAAAATTGAGTTTGACAATTCTGAAATGTTCGATCATTGAGTTTGACTATTCTGAGTTGATCAAACATTCAGTATGACCATTCTGAATTAATCAAACATTGAGTCCAACCATTTTGGTTTGAATGAAAATTGAGTTTGACAATTCTGAAATGTTCGATCATTGAGTTTGACAATTCTGAGATGATCGATCATTGAGTATGACTATTCTGAGTTGATCAGACATTCTGTTTGACCAATCTGAGTTAATCAAACATTCAGTCCAACCATTTTGGTTTGATTGAAAATTGAGTTTGACAATTCTGAAATGTTCGATCATTGAGTTTGACTTTTCTGATTTGGTCAAACATTCAGTATGACCATTCTGAATTAATCAAACATTGAGTCCAACCATTTTGGTTTGAATGAAAATTGAGTTTGACAATTCTGAAATGTTCGATCATTGAGTTTGACAATTCTGAAATGTTCGATCATTGAGTTTGACTATTCTGATTTGGTCAAACATTTAGTATGACCATTCTGAGCTAATCAAACATTGAGTCCAACCATTTTGGTTTGAATGAAAATTGAGTTTGACAATTCTGAAATGTTCGATCATTCAGTTTGACTATTCTGATTTGGTCAAACATTCAGTATGACCATTCTGAATTAATCAAACATTGAGTCCAACCATTTTGGTTTGAATGAAAATTGAGTTTGACAATTCTGAAATGTTCGATCATTGAGTTTGACAATTCTGAAATGTTCGATCATTGAGTTTGACTATTCTGATTTGGTCAAACACTTAGTATGACCATTCTGAGCTAATCAAACATTGAGTCCAACCATTTTGGTTTGAATGAAAATTGAGTTTGACAATTCGGAAATGTTCGATCATTGAGTTTGACTATTCTGAGTTGATCAAACATTCAGTATGACCATTCTGAATTAATCAAACATTGAGTCCAACCAGTTTGGTTTGAATGAAAATTGAGTTTGACAATTCTGAAATGTTCGATCATTGAGTTTGACAATTCTGAGATGATCGATCATTGAGTCTGACTATTCTGAGTTGATCAAACAATCAGTATGACCATTCTGAGATAATCATACATTGAGTCCAACCATTTTGGTTTGATTGAAAATTGCGTTTGACAATTCTGAAATGTTTGATCATTCAGTTTGACTATTCTGATTTGGTCAAACTTTCAGTATGACCATTCTGAATTAATCAAACATTGAGTCCAACCATTTTGGTTTGAATGAAAATTGAGTTTGACAATTCTGAAATGTTCGATCATTGAGTTTGACAATTCTGAAATGTTCGATCATTGAGTCTGACTATTCTGATTTGGTCAAACATTTAGTATGACCATTCTGAGCTAATCAAACATTGAGTCCAACCATTTTGGTTTGAATGAAAATTGAGTTTCACAATTCGGAAATGTTCGATCATTGAGTTTGACTATTCTGAGTTGATCAAACATTCAGTATGACCATTCTGAATTAATCAAACATTGAGTCCAACCATTTTGGTTTGATTGAAAATTGCGTTTGACAATTCTGAAATGTTTGATCATTCAGTTTGACTATTCTGATTTGGTCAAACTTTCAGTATGACCATTCTGAATTAATCAAACATTGAGTCCAACCATTTTGGTTTGAATGAAAATTGAGTTTGACAATTCTGAAATGTTCGATCATTGAGTTTGACAATTCTGAGATGATCGATCATTGAGTCTGACTATTCTGAGTTGATCAAACATTCAGTATGACCATTCTGAGATAATCATACATTGAGTCCAACCATTTTGGTTTGATTGAAAATTGCGTTTGACAATTCTGAAATGTTCGATCATTCAGTTTGACTATTCTGATTTGGTCAAACATTCAGTATGACCATTCTGAATTAATCAAACATTGAGTCCAACCATTTTGGTTTGAATGAAAATTGAGTTTGACAATTCTGAAATGTTCGTCATTGAGTTTGACAATTCTGAGATGATCGATCATTGAGTCTGACTATTCTGAGTTGATCAGACATTCTGTTTGACCAATCTGAGTTAATCAAACATTCAGTCCAACCATTTTGGTTTGATTGAAAATTGAGTTTGACAATTCTGAAATGTTCGATCATTGAGTTTGACTATTCTGATTTGGTCAAACATTCAGTATGACCATTCTGAATTAATCAAACATTGAGTCCAACCATTTTGGTTTGAATGAAAATTGAGTTTGACAATTCTGAAATGTTCGATCATTGAGTTTGACAATTCTGAAATGTTCGATCATTGAGTTTGACTATTCTGATTTGGTCAAACATTTAGTATGACCATTCTGAGCTAATCAAACATTGAGTCCAACCATTTTGGTTTGAATGAAAATTGAGTTTGACAATTCTGAAATGTTCGATCATTGAGTTTGACTATTCTGAGTTGATCAAACACTCAGTATGACCATTCTGAATTAATCAAACATTGTGTCCAACCATTTTGGTTTGAATGAAAATTGAGTTTGACAATTCTGAAATGTTCGATCATTGAGTTTGACAATTCTGAAATGTTCGATCATTGAGTTTGACTATTCTGATTTGGTCAAACATTTAGTATGACCATTCTGTGCTAATCAAACATTGAGTCCAACCATTTTGGTTTGAATGAAAATTGAGTTTGACAATTCTGAAATGTTCGATCATTGAGTCTGACTATTCTGAGTTGATCAGACATTCTGTTTGACCAATCTGAGTTAATCAAACATTCAGTCCAACCATTTTGGTTTGATTGAAAATTGAGTTTGACAATTCTGAAATGTTCGATCATTGAGTTTGACTATTCTGATTTGGTCAAACATTCAGTATGACCATTCTGAATTAATCAAACATTGAGTCCAACCATTTTGGTTTGAATGAAAATTGAGTTTGACAATTCTGAAATGTTCGATCATTGAGTTTGACAATTCTGAAATGTTCGATCATTGAGTTTGACTATTCTGAGTTGATCAGACATTCTGTTTGACCAATCTGAGTTAATCAAACATTCAGTCCAACCATTTTGGTTTGATTGAAAATTGAGTTTGACAATTCTGAAATGTTCGATCATTGAGTTTGACTTTTCTGATTTGGTCAAACATTCAGTATGACCATTCTGAATTAATCAAACATTGAGTCCGACCATTTTGGTTTGAATGAAAATTGAGTTTGACAATTCTGAAATGTTCGATCATTGAGTTTGACAATTCTGAAATGTTCGATCATTGAGTTTGACTATTCTGATTTGGTCAAACATTTAGTATGACCATTCTGAGCTAATCAAACATTGAGTCCAACCATTTTGGTTTGAATGAAAATTGAGTTTGACAATTCTGAAATGTTCGATCATTCAGTTTGACTATTCTGATTTGGTCAAACATTCAGTATGACCATTCTGAATTAATCAAACATTGAGTCCAACCATTTTGGTTTGAATGAAAATTGAGTTTGACAATTCTGAAATGTTCGATCATTGAGTTTGACAATTCTGAAATGTTCGATCATTGAGTTTGACTATTCTGATTTGGTCAAACACTTAGTATGACCATTCTGAGCTAATCAAACATTGAGTCCAACCATTTTGGTTTGAATGAAAATTGAGTTTGACAATTCTGAAATGTTCGATCATTGAGTTTGACTATTCTGAGTTGATCAAACACTCAGTATGACCATTCTGAATTAATCAAACATTGAGTCCAACCATTTTGGTTTGAATGAAAATTGAGTTTGACAATTCTGAAATGTTCGTTCATTGAGTTTGACAATTCTGAAATGTTCGATCATTGAGTTTGACTATTCTGATTTGGTCAAACATTTAGTATGACCATTCTGTGCTAATCAAACATTGAGTCCAACCATTTTGGTTTGAATGAAAATTGAGTTTGACAATTCTGAAATGTTCGATCATTGAGTTTGACTATTCTGAGTTGATCAAACATTCAGTATGACCATTCTGAATTAATCAAACATTGAGTCCAACCATTTTGGTTTGTATGAAAATTGAGTTTGACAATTCTGAAATGTTCGATCATTGAGTTTGACAATTCTGAGATGATAGATCATTGAGTATGACTATTCTGAGTTGATCAGACATTCTGTTTGACCAATCTGAGTTAATCAAACATTCAGTCCAACCATTTTGGTTTGATTGAAAATTGAGTTTGACAATTCTGAAATGTTCGATCATTGAGTTTGACTATTCTGATTTGGTCAAACATTCAGTATGACCATTCTGAATTAATCAAACATTGAGTCCAACCATTTTGGTTTGAATGAAAATTGAGTTTGACAATTCTGAAATGTTCGATCATTGAGTTTGACAATTCTGAAATGTTCGATCATTGAGTTTGACTATTCTGATTTGGTCAAACATTTAGTATGACCATTCTGAGCTAATCAAACATTGAGTCCAACCATTTTGGTTTGAATGAAAATTGAGTTTGACAATTCTGAAATGTTCGATCATTGAGTTTGACAATTCTGAAATGTTCGATCATTGAGTTTGACTATTCTGATTTGGTCAAACACTTAGTATGACCATTCTGAGCTAATCAAACATTGAGTCCAACCATTTTGGTTTGAATGAAAATTGAGTTTGACAATTCGGAAATGTTCGATCATTGAGTTTGACTATTCTGAGTTGATCAAACATTCAGTATGACCATTCTGAATTAATCAAACATTGAGTCCAACCAGTTTGGTTTGAATGAAAATTGAGTTTGACAATTCTAATATGTTCGATCATTGAGTTTGACAATTCTGAGATGATCGATCATTGAGTCTGACTATTCTGAGTTGATCAAACAATCAGTATGACCATTCTGAGATAATCATACATTGAGTCCAACCATTTTGGTTTGATTGAAAATTGCGTTTGACAATTCTGAAATGTTTGATCATTGAGTTTGACTATTCTGATTTGGTCAAACATTCAGTATGACCATTCTGAATTAATCAAACATTGAGTCCAACCATTTTAGTTTGAATGAAAATTGAGTTTGACAATTCTGAAATGTTCGATCATTGAGTTTGACAATTCTGAAATGTTCGATCATTGAGTTTGACTATTCTGATTTGGTCAAACATTTAGTATGACCATTCTGAGCTAATCAAACATTGAGTCAAACCATTTTGGTTTGAATGAAAATTGAGTTTGACAATTCGGAAATGTTCGATCATTGAGTTTGACTATTCTGAGTTGATCAAACATTCAGTATGACCATTCTGAATTAATCAAACATTGAGTCCAACCATTTTGGTTTGATTGAAAATTGAGTTTGACAATTCTGAAATGTTCGATCATTGAGTTTGACTATTCTGATTTGGTCAAACATTCAGTATGACCATTCTGAATTAATCAAACATTGAGTCCAACCATTTTAGTTTGAATGAAAATTGAGTTTGACAATTCTGAAATGTTCGATCATTGAGTTTGACAATTCTGAAATGTTCGATCATTGAGTTTGACTATTCTGATTTGGTCAAACATTTAGTATGACCATTCTGAGCAAATCAAACATTGAGTCCAACCATTTTGGTTTGAATGAAAATTGAGTTTGACAATTCGGAAATGTTCGATCATTGAGTTTGACTATTCTGAGTTGATCAAACATTCAGTATGACCATTCTGAATTAATCAAACATTGAGTCCAACCATTTTGGTTTGAATGAAAATTGAGTTTGACAATTCTGAAATGTTCGATCATTGAGTTTGACAATTCTGAAATGTTCGATCATTGAGTTTGACTATTCTGATTTGGTCAAACATTTAGTATGACCATTCTGAGCTAATCAAACATTGAGTCCAACCATTTTGGTTTGAATGAAAATTGAGTTTGACAATTCTGAAATGTTCGATCATTGAGTTTGACAATTCTGAGATGATCGATCATTGACTCTGACTATTCTGAGTTTATCAAACATTCAGTATGACCATTCTGAGATAATCATACATTGAGTCCAACCATTTTGGTTTGATTGAAAATTGCGTTTGACAATTCTGAAATGTTCGATCATTGAGTTTGACTATTCTGAGTTGATCAAACATTCAGTATGACCATTCTGAATTAATCAAACATTGAGTCCAACCATTTTGGTTTGAATGAAAATTGAGTTTGACAATTCTGAAATGTTCGTCATTGAGTTTGACAATTCTGAGATGATCGATCATTGAGTCTGACTATTCTGAGTTGATCAGACATTCTGTTTGACCAATCTGAGTTAATCAAACATTCAGTCCAACCATTTTGGTTTGATTGAAAATTGAGTTTGACAATTCTGAAATGTTCGATCATTGAGTTTGACTATTCTGATTTGGTCAAACATTCAGTATGACCATTCTGAATTAATCAAACATTGAGTCCAACCATTTTGGTTTGAATGAAAATTGAGTTTGACAATTCTGAAATGTTCGATCATTGAGTTTGATAATTCTGAAATGTTCGATCATTGAGTTTGACTATTCTGATTTGGTCAAACATTTAGTATGACCATTCTGAGCAAATCAAACATTGAGTCCAACCATTTTGGTTTGAATGAAAATTGAGTTTGACAATTCGGAAATGTTCGATCATTGAGTTTGACTATTCTGAGTTGATCAAACATTCAGTATGACCATTCTGAATTAATCAAACATTGAGTCCAACCATTTTGGTTTGAATGAAAATTGAGTTTGACAATTCTGAAATGTTCGATCATTGAGTTTGACAATTCTGAAATGTTCGATCATTGAGTTTGACTATTCTGATTTGGTCAAACATTTAGTATGACCATTCTGAGCTAATCAAACATTGAGTCCAACCATTTTGGTTTGAATGAAAATTGAGTTTGACAATTCTGAAATGTTCGATCATTGAGTTTGACAATTCTGAGATGATCGATCATTGACTCTGACTATTCTGAGTTTATCAAACATTCAGTATGACCATTCTGAGATAATCATACATTGAGTCCAACCATTTTGGTTTGATTGAAAATTGCGTTTGACAATTCTGAAATGTTCGATCATTGAGTTTGACTATTCTGAGTTGATCAAACATTCAGTATGACCATTCTGAATTAATCAAACATTGAGTCCAACCATTTTGGTTTGAATGAAAATTGAGTTTGACAATTCTGAAATGTTCGTCATTGAGTTTGACAATTCTGAGATGATCGATCATTGAGTCTGACTATTCTGAGTTGATCAGACATTCTGTTTGACCAATCTGAGTTAATCAAACATTCAGTCCAACCATTTTGGTTTGATTGAAAATTGAGTTTGACAATTCTGAAATGTTCGATCATTGAGTTTGACTATTCTGATTTGGTCAAACATTCAGTATGACCATTCTGAATTAATCAAACATTGAGTCCAACCATTTTGGTTTGAATGAAAATTGAGTTTGACAATTCTGAAATGTTCGATCATTGAGTTTGATAATTCTGAAATGTTCGATCATTGAGTTTGACTATTCTGATTTGGTCAAACATTTAGTATGACCATTCTGAGCTAATCAAACATTGAGTCCAACCATTTTGGTTTGAATGAAAATTGAGTTTGACAATTCGGAAATGTTCGATCATTGAGTTTGACTATTCTGAGTTGATCAAACATTCAGTATGACCATTCTGAATTAATCAAACATTGAGTCCAACCATTTTGGTTTGATTGAAAATTGAGTTTGACAATTCTGAAATGTTCGATCATTGAGTTTGACTATTCTGATTTGGTCAAACATTCAGTATGACCATTCTGAATTAATCAAACATTGAGTCCAACCATTTTAGTTTGAATGAAAATTGAGTTTGACAATTCTGAAATGTTCGATCATTGAGTTTGACAATTCTGAAATGTTCGATCATTGAGTTTGACTATTCTGATTTGGTCAAACATTTAGTATGACCATTCTGAGCTAATCAAACATTGAGTCAAACCATTTTGGTTTGAATGAAAATTGAGTTTGACAATTCGGAAATGTTCGATCATTGAGTTGGACTATTCTGAGTTGATCAAACATTCAGTATGACCATTCTGAATTAATCAAACATTGAGTCCAACCATTTTGGTTTGATTGAAAATTGAGTTTGACAATTCGGAAATGTTCGATCATTGAGTTTGACTATTCTGAGTTGGTCAAACATTTAGTATGACCATTCTGAGCTAATCAAACATTGAGTCCAACCATTTTGGTTTGAATGAAAATTGAGTTTGACAATTCTGAAATGTTCGATCATTGAGTTTGACAATTCTGAAATGTTCGATCATTGAGTTTGACTATTCTGATTTGGTCAAACATTTAGTATGACCATTCTGAGCTAATCAAACATTAAGTCCAACCATTTTGGTTTGAATGAAAATTGAGTTTGACAATTCTGAAATGTTCGATCATTGAGTTTGACAATTCTGAGATGATCGATCATTGACTCTGACTATTATGAGTTTATCAAACATTCAGTATGACCATTCTGAGATAATCATACATTGAGTCCAACCATTTTGGTTTGATTGAAAATTGCGTTTGACAATTCTGAAATGTTCGATCATTGAGTTTGACTATTCTGAGTTGATCAAACATTCAGTATGACCATTCTGAATTAATCAAACATTGAGTCCAACCATTTTGGTTTGAATGAAAATTGAGTTTGACAATTCTGAAATGTTCGTCATTGAGTTTGACAATTCTGAGATGATCGATCATTGAGTCTGACTATTCTGAGTTGATCAGACATTCTGTTTGACCAATCTGAGTTAATCAAACATTCAGTCCAACCATTTTGGTTTGATTGAAAATTGAGTTTGACAATTCTGAAATGTTCGATCATTGAGTTTGACTATTCTGATTTGGTCAAACATTCAGTATGACCATTCTGAATTAATCAAACATTGAGTCCAACCATTTTGGTTTGAATGAAAATTGAGTTTGACAATTCTGAAATGTTCGATCATTGAGTTTGACAATTCTGAAATGTTCGATCATTGAGTTTGACTATTCTGATTTGGTCAAACATTTAGTATGACCATTCTGAGCTAATCAAACATTGAGTCCAACCATTTTGGTTTGAATGAAAATTGAGTTTGACAATTCGGAAATGTTCGATCATTGAGTTTGACTATTCTGAGTTGATCAAACATTCAGTATGACCATTCTGAATTAATCAAACATTGAGTCCAACCATTTTGGTTTGATTGAAAATTGAGTTTGACAATTCTGAAATGTTCGATCATTGAGTTTGACTATTCTGATTTGGTCAAACATTCAGTATGACCATTCTGAATTAATCAAACATTGAGTCCAACCATTTTAGTTTGAATGAAAATTGAGTTTGACAATTCTGAAATGTTCGATCATTGAGTTTGACAATTCTGAAATGTTCGATCATTGAGTTTGACTATTCTGATTTGGTCAAACATTTAGTATGACCATTCTGAGCTAATCAAACATTGAGTCAAACCATTTTGGTTTGAATGAAAATTGAGTTTGACAATTCGGAAATGTTCGATCATTGAGTTTGACTATTCTGAGTTGATCAAACATTCAGTATGACCATTCTGAATTAATCAAACATTGAGTCCAACCATTTTGGTTTGATTGAAAATTGAGTTTGACAATTCGGAAATGTTCGATCATTGAGTTTGACTATTCTGAGTTGATCAAACATTCAGTATGACCATTCTGAGATAATCATACATTGAGTCCAACCATTTTGGTTTGATTGAAAATTGCGTTTGACAATTCTGAAATGTTCGATCATTGAGTTTGACTATTCTGATTTGGTCAAACATTAAGTATGACCATTCTGAATTAATCAAACATTGAGTCCAACCATTTTGGTTTGAATGAAAATTGAGTTTGACAATTCTGAAATGTTCGTCATTGAGTTTGACAATTCTGAGATGATCGATCATTGAGTCTGACTATTCTGAGTTGATCAGACATTCTGTTTGACCAATCTGAGTTAATCAAACATTCAGTCCAACCATTTTGGTTTGATTGAAAATTGAGTTTGACAATTCTGAAATGTTCGATCATTGAGTTTGACTATTCTGATTGGGTCAAACATTCAGTATGACCATTCTGAATTAATCAAACATTGAGTCCAACCATTTTGGTTTGAATGAAAATTGAGTTTGACAATTCTGAAATGTTCGATCATTGAGTTTGACAATTCTGAAATGTTCGATCATTGAGTTTGACTATTCTGATTTGGTCAAACATTTAGTATGACCATTCTGAGCTAATCAAACATTGAGTCAAACCATTTTGGTTTGAATGAAAATTGAGTTTGACAATTCGGAAATGTTCGATCATTGAGTTTGACTATTCTGAGTTGATCAAACATTCAGTATGACCATTCTGAATTAATCAAACATTGAGTCCAACCATTTTGGTTTGATTGAAAATTGAGTTTGACAATTCTGAAATGTTCGATCATTGAGTTTGACTATTCTGATTTGGTCAAACATTCAGTATGACCATTCTGAATTAATCAAACATTGAGTCCAACCATTTTAGTTTGAATGAAAATTGAGTTTGACAATTCTGAAATGTTCGATCATTGAGTTTGACAATTCTGAAATGTTCGATCATTGAGTTTGACTATTCTGATTTGGTCAAACATTTAGTATGACCATTCTGAGCTAATCAAACATTGAGTCAAACCATTTTGGTTTGAATGAAAATTGAGTTTGACAATTCGGAAATGTTCGATCATTGAGTTTGACTATTCTGAGTTGATCAAACATTCAGTATGACCATTCTGAATTAATCAAACATTGAGTCCAACCATTTTGGTTTGATTGAAAATTGAGTTTGACAATTCTGAAATGTTCGATCATTGAGTTTGACTATTCTGATTTGGTCAAACATTCAGTATGACCATTCTGAATTAATCAAACATTGAGTCCAACCATTTTAGTTTGAATGAAAATTGAGTTTGACAATTCTGAAATGTTCGATCATTGAGTTTGACAATTCTGAAATGTTCGATCAATGAGTTTGACTATTCTGATTTGGTCAAACATTTAGTATGACCATTCTGAGCAAATCAAACATTGAGTCCAACCATTTTGGTTTGAATGAAAATTGAGTTTGACAATTCGGAAATGTTCGATCATTGAGTTTGACTATTCTGAGTTGATCAAACATTCAGTATGACCATTCTGAATTAATCAAACATTGAGTCCAACCATTTTGGTTTGAATGAAAATTGAGTTTGACAATTCTGAAATGTTCGATCATTGAGTTTGACAATTCTGAAATGTTCGATCATTGAGTTTGACTATTCTGATTTGGTCAAACATTTAGTATGACCATTCTGAGCTAATCAAACATTGAGTCCAACCATTTTGGTTTGAATGAAAATTGAGTTTGACAATTCTGAAATGTTCGATCATTGAGTTTGACAATTCTGAGATGATCGATCATTGACTCTGACTATTCTGAGTTTATCAAACATTCAGTATGACCATTCTGAGATAATCATACATTGAGTCCAACCATTTTGGTTTGATTGAAAATTGCGTTTGACAATTCTGAAATGTTCGATCATTGAGTTTGACTATTCTGAGTTGATCAAACATTCAGTATGACCATTCTGAATTAATCAAACATTGAGTCCAACCATTTTGGTTTGAATGAAAATTGAGTTTGACAATTCTGAAATGTTCGTCATTGAGTTTGACAATTCTGAGATGATCGATCATTGAGTCTGACTATTCTGAGTTGATCAGACATTCTGTTTGACCAATCTGAGTTAATCAAACATTCAGTCCAACCATTTTGGTTTGATTGAAAATTGAGTTTGACAATTCTGAAATGTTCGATCATTGAGTTTGACTATTCTGAGTTGATCAAACATTCAGTATGACCATTCTGAATTAATCAAACATTGAGTCCAACCATTTTGGTTTGAATGAAAATTGAGTTTGACAATTCTGAAATGTTCGATCATTGAGTTTGATAATTCTGAAATGTTCGATCATTGAGTTTGACTATTCTGATTTGGTCAAACATTTAGTATGACCATTCTGAGCTAATCAAACATTGAGTCCAACCATTTTGGTTTGAATGAAAATTGAGTTTGACAATTCTGAAATGTTCGATCATTCAGTTTGACTATTCTGAGTTGATCAAACATTCAGTATGACCATTCTGAATTAATCAAACATTGAGTCCAACCATTTTGGTTTGATTGAAAATTGAGTTTGACAATTCTGAAATGTTCGATCATTGAGTTTGACTATTCTGATTTGGTCAAACATTCAGTATGACCATTCTGAATTAATCAAACATTGAGTCCAACCATTTTAGTTTGAATGAAAATTGAGTTTGACAATTCTGAAATGTTCGATCATTGAGTTTGACAATTCTGAAATGTTCGATCATTGAGTTTGACTATTCTGATTTGGTCAAACATTTAGTATGACCATTCTGAGCTAATCAAACATTGAGTCAAACCATTTTGGTTTGAATGAAAATTGAGTTTGACAATTCGGAAATGTTCGATCATTGAGTTTGACTATTCTGAGTTGATCAAACATTCAGTATGACCATTCTGAATTAATCAAACATTGAGTCCAACCATTTTGGTTTGATTGAAAATTGAGTTTGACAATTCTGAAATGTTCGATCATTGAGTTTGACTATTCTGAGTTGATCAAACATTCAGTATGACCATTCTGAATTAATCAAACATTGAGTCCAACCATTTTGGTTTGATTGAAAATTGAGTTTGACAATTCGGAAATGTTCGATCATTGAGTTTGACTATTCTGATTTGGTCAAACATTTAGTATGACCATTCTGAGCAAATCAAACATTGAGTCCAACCATTTTGGTTTGAATGAAAATTGAGTTTGACAATTCGGAAATGTTCGATCATTGAGTTTGACTATTCTGAGTTGATCAAACATTCAGTATGACCATTCTGAATTAATCAAACATTGAGTCCAACCATTTTGGTTTGAATGAAAATTGAGTTTGACAATTCTGAAATGTTCGATCATTGAGTTTGACAATTCTGAAATGTTCGATCATTGAGTTTGACTATTCTGATTTGGTCAAACATTTAGTATGACCATTCTGAGCTAATCAAACATTGAGTCCAACCATTTTGGTTTGAATGAAAATTGAGTTTGACAATTCTGAAATGTTCGATCATTGAGTTTGACAATTCTGAGATGATCGATCATTGACTCTGACTATTCTGAGTTTATCAAACATTCAGTATGACCATTCTGAGATAATCATACATTGAGTCCAACCATTTTGGTTTGATTGAAAATTGCGTTTGACAATTCTGAAATGTTCGATCATTGAGTTTGACTATTCTGAGTTGATCAAACATTTAGTATGACCATTCTGAATTAATCAAACATTGAGTCCAACCATTTTGGTTTGAATGAAAATTGAGTTTGACAATTCTGAAATGTTTGTCATTGAGTTTGACAATTCTGAGATGATCGATCATTGAGTCTGACTATTCTGAGTTGATCAGACATTCTGTTTGACCAATCTGAGTTAATCAAACATTCAGTCCAACCATTTTGGTTTGATTGAAAATTGAGTTTGACAATTCTGAAATGTTCGATCATTGAGTTTGACTATTCTGATTTGGTCAAACATTCAGTATGACCATTCTGAATTAATCAAACATTGAGTCCAACCATTTTGGTTTGAATGAAAATTGAGTTTGACAATTCTGAAATGTTCGATCATTGAGTTTGACAATTCTGAAATGTTCGATCATTGAGTTTGACTATTCTGATTTGGTCAAACATTTAGTATGACCATTCTGAGCTAATCAAACATTGAGTCAAACCATTTTGGTTTGAATGAAAATTGAGTTTGACAATTCGGAAATGTTCGATCATTGAGTTTGACTATTCTGAGTTGATCAAACATTCAGTATGACCATTCTGAATTAATCAAACATTGAGTCCAACCATTTTGGTTTGATTGAAAATTGAGTTTGACAATTCTGAAATGTTCGATCATTGAGTTTGACTATTCTGATTTGGTCAAACATTCAGTATGACCATTCTGAATTAATCAAACATTGAGTCCAACCATTTTAGTTTGAATGAAAATTGAGTTTGACAATTCTGAAATGTTCGATCATTGAGTTTGACAATTCTGAAATGTTCGATCATTGAGTTTGACTATTCTGATTTGGTCAAACATTTAGTATGACCATTCTGAGCTAATCAAACATTGAGTCAAACCATTTTGGTTTGAATGAAAATTGAGTTTGACAATTCGGAAATGTTCGATCATTGAGTTTGACTATTCTGAGTTGATCTAACATTCAGTATGACCATTCTGAATTAATCAAACATTGAGTCCAACCATTTTGGTTTGATTGAAAATTGAGTTTGACAATTCTGAAATGTTCGATCATTGAGTTTGACTATTCTGATTTGGTCAAACATTCAGTATGACCATTCTGAATTAATCAAACATTGAGTCCAACCATTTTAGTTTGAATGAAAATTGAGTTTGACAATTCTGAAATGTTCGATCATTGAGTTTGACAATTCTGAAATGTTCGATCATTGAGTTTGACTATTCTGATTTGGTCAAACATTTAGTATGACCATTCTGAGCAAATCAAACATTGAGTCCAACCATTTTGGTTTGAATGAAAATTGAGTTTGACAATTCGGAAATGTTCGATCATTGAGTTTGACTATTCTGAGTTGATCAAACATTCAGTATGACCATTCTGAATTAATCAAACATTGAGTCCAACCATTTTGGTTTGATTGAAAATTGAGTTTGACAATTCTGAAATGTTCGATCATTGAGTTTGACTATTCTGATTTGGTCAAACATTCAGTATGACCATTCTGAATTAATCAAACATTGAGTCCAACCATTTTAGTTTGAATGAAAATTGAGTTTGACAATTCTGAAATGTTCGATCATTGAGTTTGACAATTCTGAAATGTTCGATCATTGAGTTTGACTATTCTGATTTGGTCAAACATTTAGTATGACCATTCTGAGCTAATCAAACATTGAGTCAAACCATTTTGGTTTGAATGAAAATTGAGTTTGACAATTCGGAAATGTTCGATCATTGAGTTTGACTATTCTGAGTTGATCTAACATTCAGTATGACCATTCTGAATTAATCAAACATTGAGTCCAACCATTTTGGTTTGATTGAAAATTGAGTTTGACAATTCTGAAATGTTCGATCATTGAGTTTGACTATTCTGATTTGGTCAAACATTCAGTATGACCATTCTGAATTAATCAAACATTGAGTCCAACCATTTTAGTTTGAATGAAAATTGAGTTTGACAATTCTGAAATGTTCGATCATTGAGTTTGACAATTCTGAAATGTTCGATCATTGAGTTTGACTATTCTGATTTGGTCAAACATTTAGTATGACCATTCTGAGCAAATCAAACATTGAGTCCAACCATTTTGGTTTGAATGAAAATTGAGTTTGACAATTCGGAAATGTTCGATCATTGAGTTTGACTATTCTGAGTTGATCAAACATTCAGTATGACCATTCTGAATTAATCAAACATTGAGTCCAACCATTTTGGTTTGAATGAAAATTGAGTTTGACAATTCTGAAATGTTCGATCATTGAGTTTGACAATTCTGAAATGTTCGATCATTGAGTTTGACTATTCTGATTTGGTCAAACATTTAGTATGACCATTCTGAGCTAATCAAACATTGAGTCCAACCATTTTGGTTTGAATGAAAATTGAGTTTGACAATTCTGAAATGTTCGATCATTGAGTTTGACAATTCTGAGATGATCGATCATTGACTCTGACTATTCTGAGTTTATCAAACATTCAGTATGACCATTCTGAGATAATCATACATTGAGTCCAACCATTT
This sequence comes from Alitta virens, assembly GCA_932294295.1. Lineage (NCBI taxonomy): Eukaryota > Metazoa > Annelida > Polychaeta > Phyllodocida > Nereididae > Alitta > Alitta virens. The sequence goes on along the minus strand of OW028585.1, from coordinate 20,251,837 downwards.
TGGTTTGATTGAAAATTGCGTTTGACAATTCTGAAATGTTCGATCATTGAGTTTGACTATTCTGAGTTGATCAAACATTCAGTATGACCATTCTGAATTAATCAAACATTGAGTCCAACCATTTTGGTTTGAATGAAAATTGAGTTTGACAATTCTGAAATGTTCGTCATTGAGTTTGACAATTCTGAGATGATCGATCATTGAGTCTGACTATTCTGAGTTGATCAGACATTCTGTTTGACCAATCTGAGTTAATCAAACATTCAGTCCAACCATTTTGGTTTGATTGAAAATTGGGTTTGACAATTCTGAAATGTTCGATCATTGAGTTTGACTATTCTGAGTTGATCAAACATTCAGTATGACCATTCTGAATTAATCAAACATTGAGTCCAACCATTTTGGTTTGAATGAAAATTGAGTTTGACAATTCTGAAATGTTCGATCATTGAGTTTGACAATTCTGAGATGATCGATCATTGAGTATGACTATTCTGAGTTGATCAGACATTCTGTTTGACCAATCTGAGTTAATCAAACATTCAGTCCAACCATTTTGGTTTGATTGAAAATTGAGTTTGACAATTCTGAAATGTTCGATCATTGAGTTTGACTTTTCTGATTTGGTCAAACATTCAGTATGACCATTCTGAATTAATCAAACATTGAGTCCAACCATTTTGGTTTGAATGAAAATTGAGTTTGACAATTCTGAAATGTTCGATCATTGAGTTTGACAATTCTGAAATGTTCGATCATTGAGTTTGACTATTCTGATTTGGTCAAACATTTAGTATGACCATTCTGAGCTAATCAAACATTGAGTCCAACCATTTTGGTTTGAATGAAAATTGAGTTTGACAATTCTGAAATGTTCGATCATTCAGTTTGACTATTCTGATTTGGTCAAACATTCAGTATGACCATTCTGAATTAATCAAACATTGAGTCCAACCATTTTGGTTTGAATGAAAATTGAGTTTGACAATTCTGAAATGTTCGATCATTGAGTTTGACAATTCTGAAATGTTCGATCATTGAGTTTGACTATTCTGATTTGGTCAAACACTTAGTATGACCATTCTGAGCTAATCAAACATTGAGTCCAACCATTTTGGTTTGAATGAAAATTGAGTTTGACAATTCTGAAATGTTCGATCATTGAGTTTGACTATTCTGAGTTGATCAAACACTCAGTATGACCATTCTGAATTAATCAAACATTGAGTCCAACCATTTTGGTTTGAATGAAAATTGAGTTTGACAATTCTGAAATGTTCGTTCATTGAGTTTGACAATTCTGAAATGTTCGATCATTGAGTTTGACTATTCTGATTTGGTCAAACATTTAGTATGACCATTCTGTGCTAATCAAACATTGAGTCCAACCATTTTGGTTTGAATGAAAATTGAGTTTGACAATTCTGAAATGTTCGATCATTGAGTTTGACTATTCTGAGTTGATCAAACATTCAGTATGACCATTCTGAATTAATCAAACATTGAGTCCAACCATTTTGGTTTGTATGAAAATTGAGTTTGACAATTCTGAAATGTTCGATCATTGAGTTTGACAATTCTGAGATGATAGATCATTGAGTATGACTATTCTGAGTTGATCAGACATTCTGTTTGACCAATCTGAGTTAATCAAACATTCAGTCCAACCATTTTGGTTTGATTGAAAATTGAGTTTGACAATTCTGAAATGTTCGATCATTGAGTTTGACTATTCTGATTTGGTCAAACATTCAGTATGACCATTCTGAATTAATCAAACATTGAGTCCAACCATTTTGGTTTGAATGAAAATTGAGTTTGACAATTCTGAAATGTTCGATCATTGAGTTTGACAATTCTGAAATGTTCGATCATTGAGTTTGACTATTCTGATTTGGTCAAACATTTAGTATGACCATTCTGAGCTAATCAAACATTGAGTCCAACCATTTTGGTTTGAATGAAAATTGAGTTTGACAATTCTGAAATGTTCGATCATTCAGTTTGACTATTCTGATTTGGTCAAACATTCAGTATGACCATTCTGAATTAATCAAACATTGAGTCCAACCATTTTGGTTTGAATGAAAATTGAGTTTGACAATTCTGAAATGTTCGATCATTGAGTTTGACAATTCTGAAATGTTCGATCATTGAGTTTGACTATTCTGATTTGGTCAAACACTTAGTATGACCATTCTGAGCTAATCAAACATTGAGTCCAACCATTTTGGTTTGAATGAAAATTGAGTTTGACAATTCGGAAATGTTCGATCATTGAGTTTGACTATTCTGAGTTGATCAAACATTCAGTATGACCATTCTGAATTAATCAAACATTGAGTCCAACCAGTTTGGTTTGAATGAAAATTGAGTTTGACAATTCTAATATGTTCGATCATTGAGTTTGACAATTCTGAGATGATCGATCATTGAGTCTGACTATTCTGAGTTGATCAAACAATCAGTATGACCATTCTGAGATAATCATACATTGAGTCCAACCATTTTGGTTTGATTGAAAATTGCGTTTGACAATTCTGAAATGTTTGATCATTCAGTTTGACTATTCTGATTTGGTCAAACTTTCAGTATGACCATTCTGAATTAATCAAACATTGAGTCCAACCATTTTGGTTTGAATGAAAATTGAGTTTGACAATTCTGAAATGTTCGATCATTGAGTTTGACAATTCTGAAATGTTCGATCATTGAGTTTGACTATTCTGATTTGGTCAAACATTTAGTATGACCATTCTGAGCTAATCAAACATTGAGTCAAACCATTTTGGTTTGAATGAAAATTGAGTTTGACAATTCGGAAATGTTCGATCATTGAGTTTGACTATTCTGAGTTGATCAAACAATCAGTATGACCATTCTGAATTAATCAAACATTGAGTCCAACCATTTTGGTTTGATTGAAAATTGAGTTTGACAATTCTGAAATGTTCGATCATTGAGTTTGACTATTCTGATTTGGTCAAACATTCAGTATGACCATTCTGAATTAATCAAACATTGAGTCCAACCATTTTAGTTTGAATGAAAATTGAGTTTGACAATTCTGAAATGTTCGATCATTGAGTTTGACAATTCTGAAATGTTCGATCATTGAGTTTGACTATTCTGATTTGGTCAAACATTTAGTATGACCATTCTGAGCAAATCAAACATTGAGTCCAACCATTTTGGTTTGAATGAAAATTGAGTTTGACAATTCGGAAATGTTCGATCATTGAGTTTGACTATTCTGAGTTGATCAAACATTCAGTATGACCATTCTGAATTAATCAAACATTGAGTCCAACCATTTTGGTTTGAATGAAAATTGAGTTTGACAATTCTGAAATGTTCGATCATTGAGTTTGACAATTCTGAAATGTTCGATCATTGAGTTTGACTATTCTGATTTGGTCAAACATTTAGTATGACCATTCTGAGCTAATCAAACATTGAGTCCAACCATTTTGGTTTGAATGAAAATTGAGTTTGACAATTCTGAAATGTTCGATCATTGAGTTTGACAATTCTGAGATGATCGATCATTGACTCTGACTATTCTGAGTTTATCAAACATTCAGTATGACCATTCTGAGATAATCATACATTGAGTCCAACCATTTTGGTTTGATTGAAAATTGCTTTTGACAATTCTGAAATGTTCGATCATTGAGTTTGACTATTCTGAGTTGATCAAACATTCAGTATGACCATTCTGAATTAATCAAACATTGAGTCCAACCATTTTGGTTTGAATGAAAATTGAGTTTGACAATTCTGAAATGTTCGTCATTGAGTTTGACAATTCTGAGATGATCGATCATTGAGTCTGACTATTCTGAGTTGATCAGACATTCTGTTTGACCAATCTGAGTTAATCAAACATTCAGTCCAACCATTTTGGTTTGATTGAAAATTGAGTTTGACAATTCTGAAATGTTCGATCATTGAGTTTGACTATTCTGATTTGGTCAAACATTCAGTATGACCATTCTGAATTAATCAAACATTGAGTCCAACCATTTTGGTTTGAATGAAAATTGAGTTTGACAATTCTGAAATGTTCGATCATTGAGTTTGACAATTCTGAAATGTTCGATCATTGAGTTTGACTATTCTGATTTGGTCAAACATTTAGTATGACCATTCTGAGCTAATCAAACATTGAGTCCAACCATTTTGGTTTGAATGAAAATTGAGTTTGACAATTCTGAAATGTTCGATCATTGAGTTTGACTATTCTGAGTTGATCAAACACTCAGTATGACCATTCTGAATTAATCAAACATTGAGTCCAACCATTTTGGTTTGAATGAAAATTGAGTTTGACAATTCTGAAATGTTCGATCATTGAGTTTGACAATTCTGAAATGTTCGATCATTGAGTTTGACTATTCTGATTTGGTCAAACATTTAGTATGACCATTCTGTGCTAATCAAACATTGAGTCCAACCATTTTGGTTTGAATGAAAATTGAGTTTGACAATTCTGAAATGTTCGATCATTGAGTTTGACTATTCTGAGTTGATCAAACATTCAGTATGACCATTCTGAATTAATCAAACATTGAGTCCAACCATTTTGGTTTGAATGAAAATTGAGTTTGACAATTCTGAAATGTTCGATCATTGAGTTTGACAATTCTGAGATGATCGATCATTGAGTATGACTATTCTGAGTTGATCAGACATTCTGTTTGACCAATCTGAGTTAATCAAACATTCAGTCCAACCATTTTGGTTTGATTGAAAATTGAGTTTGACAATTCTGAAATGTTCGATCATTGAGTTTGACTTTTCTGATTTGGTCAAACATTCAGTATGACCATTCTGAATTAATCAAACATTGAGTCCAACCATTTTGGTTTGAATGAAAATTGAGTTTGACAATTCTGAAATGTTCGATCATTGAGTTTGACAATTCTGAAATGTTTGATCATTGAGTTTGACTATTCTGATTTGGTCAAACATTTAGTATGACCATTCTGAGCTAATCAAACATTGAGTCCAACCATTTTGGTTTGAATGAAAATTGAGTTTGACAATTCTGAAATGTTCGATCATTCAGTTTGACTATTCTGATTTGGTCAAACATTCAGTATGACCATTCTGAATTAATCAAACATTGAGTCCAACCATTTTGGTTTGAATGAAAATTGAGTTTGACAATTCTGAAATGTTCGATCATTGAGTTTGACAATTCTGAAATGTTCGATCATTGAGTTTGACTATTCTGATTTGGTCAAACACTTAGTATGACCATTCTGAGCTAATCAAACATTGAGTCCAACCATTTTGGTTTGAATGAAAATTGAGTTTGACAATTCGGAAATGTTCGATCATTGAGTTTGACTATTCTGAGTTGATCAAACATTCAGTATGACCATTCTGAATTAATCAAACATTGAGTCCAACCAGTTTGGTTTGAATGAAAATTGAGTTTGACAATTCTGAAATGTTCGATCATTGAGTTTGACAATTCTGAGATGATCGATCATTGAGTCTGACTATTCTGAGTTGATCAAACAATCAGTATGACCATTCTGAGATAATCATACATTGAGTCCAACCATTTTGGTTTGATTGAAAATTGCGTTTGACAATTCTGAAATGTTTGATCATTCAGTTTGACTATTCTGATTTGGTCAAACTTTCAGTATGACCATTCTGAATTAATCAAACATTGAGTCCAACCATTTTGGTTTGAATGAAAATTGAGTTTGACAATTCTGAAATGTTCGATCATTGAGTTTGACAATTCTGAAATGTTCGATCATTGAGTCTGACTATTCTGATTTGGTCAAACATTTAGTATGACCATTCTGAGCTAATCAAACATTGAGTCCAACCATTTTGGTTTGAATGAAAATTGAGTTTCACAATTCGGAAATGTTCGATCATTGAGTTTGACTATTCTGAGTTGATCAAACATTCAGTATGACCATTCTGAATTAATCAAACATTGAGTCCAACCATTTTGGTTTGATTGAAAATTGCGTTTGACAATTCTGAAATGTTTGATCATTCAGTTTGACTATTCTGATTTGGTCAAACTTTCAGTATGACCATTCTGAATTAATCAAACATTGAGTCCAACCATTTTGGTTTGAATGAAAATTGAGTTTGACAATTCTGAAATGTTCGATCATTGAGTTTGACAATTCTGAGATGATCGATCATTGAGTCTGACTATTCTGAGTTGATCAAACATTCAGTATGACCATTCTGAGATAATCATACATTGAGTCCAACCATTTTGGTTTGATTGAAAATTGCGTTTGACAATTCTGAAATGTTCGATCATTCAGTTTGACTATTCTGATTTGGTCAAACATTCAGTATGACCATTCTGAATTAATCAAACATTGAGTCCAACCATTTTGGTTTGAATGAAAATTGAGTTTGACAATTCTGAAATGTTCGTCATTGAGTTTGACAATTCTGAGATGATCGATCATTGAGTCTGACTATTCTGAGTTGATCAGACATTCTGTTTGACCAATCTGAGTTAATCAAACATTCAGTCCAACCATTTTGGTTTGATTGAAAATTGAGTTTGACAATTCTGAAATGTTCGATCATTGAGTTTGACTATTCTGATTTGGTCAAACATTCAGTATGACCATTCTGAATTAATCAAACATTGAGTCCAACCATTTTGGTTTGAATGAAAATTGAGTTTGACAATTCTGAAATGTTCGATCATTGAGTTTGACAATTCTGAAATGTTCGATCATTGAGTTTGACTATTCTGATTTGGTCAAACATTTAGTATGACCATTCTGAGCTAATCAAACATTGAGTCCAACCATTTTGGTTTGAATGAAAATTGAGTTTGACAATTCTGAAATGTTCGATCATTGAGTTTGACTATTCTGAGTTGATCAAACACTCAGTATGACCATTCTGAATTAATCAAACATTGTGTCCAACCATTTTGGTTTGAATGAAAATTGAGTTTGACAATTCTGAAATGTTCGATCATTGAGTTTGACAATTCTGAAATGTTCGATCATTGAGTTTGACTATTCTGATTTGGTCAAACATTTAGTATGACCATTCTGTGCTAATCAAACATTGAGTCCAACCATTTTGGTTTGAATGAAAATTGAGTTTGACAATTCTGAAATGTTCGATCATTGAGTCTGACTATTCTGAGTTGATCAGACATTCTGTTTGACCAATCTGAGTTAATCAAACATTCAGTCCAACCATTTTGGTTTGATTGAAAATTGAGTTTGACAATTCTGAAATGTTCGATCATTGAGTTTGACTATTCTGATTTGGTCAAACATTCAGTATGACCATTCTGAATTAATCAAACATTGAGTCCAACCATTTTGGTTTGAATGAAAATTGAGTTTGACAATTCTGAAATGTTCGATCATTGAGTTTGACAATTCTGAAATGTTCGATCATTGAGTTTGACTATTCTGAGTTGATCAGACATTCTGTTTGACCAATCTGAGTTAATCAAACATTCAGTCCAACCATTTTGGTTTGATTGAAAATTGAGTTTGACAATTCTGAAATGTTCGATCATTGAGTTTGACTTTTCTGATTTGGTCAAACATTCAGTATGACCATTCTGAATTAATCAAACATTGAGTCCGACCATTTTGGTTTGAATGAAAATTGAGTTTGACAATTCTGAAATGTTCGATCATTGAGTTTGACAATTCTGAAATGTTCGATCATTGAGTTTGACTATTCTGATTTGGTCAAACATTTAGTATGACCATTCTGAGCTAATCAAACATTGAGTCCAACCATTTTGGTTTGAATGAAAATTGAGTTTGACAATTCTGAAATGTTCGATCATTCAGTTTGACTATTCTGATTTGGTCAAACATTCAGTATGACCATTCTGAATTAATCAAACATTGAGTCCAACCATTTTGGTTTGAATGAAAATTGAGTTTGACAATTCTGAAATGTTCGATCATTGAGTTTGACAATTCTGAAATGTTCGATCATTGAGTTTGACTATTCTGATTTGGTCAAACACTTAGTATGACCATTCTGAGCTAATCAAACATTGAGTCCAACCATTTTGGTTTGAATGAAAATTGAGTTTGACAATTCTGAAATGTTCGATCATTGAGTTTGACTATTCTGAGTTGATCAAACACTCAGTATGACCATTCTGAATTAATCAAACATTGAGTCCAACCATTTTGGTTTGAATGAAAATTGAGTTTGACAATTCTGAAATGTTCGTTCATTGAGTTTGACAATTCTGAAATGTTCGATCATTGAGTTTGACTATTCTGATTTGGTCAAACATTTAGTATGACCATTCTGTGCTAATCAAACATTGAGTCCAACCATTTTGGTTTGAATGAAAATTGAGTTTGACAATTCTGAAATGTTCGATCATTGAGTTTGACTATTCTGAGTTGATCAAACATTCAGTATGACCATTCTGAATTAATCAAACATTGAGTCCAACCATTTTGGTTTGTATGAAAATTGAGTTTGACAATTCTGAAATGTTCGATCATTGAGTTTGACAATTCTGAGATGATAGATCATTGAGTATGACTATTCTGAGTTGATCAGACATTCTGTTTGACCAATCTGAGTTAATCAAACATTCAGTCCAACCATTTTGGTTTGATTGAAAATTGAGTTTGACAATTCTGAAATGTTCGATCATTGAGTTTGACTATTCTGATTTGGTCAAACATTCAGTATGACCATTCTGAATTAATCAAACATTGAGTCCAACCATTTTGGTTTGAATGAAAATTGAGTTTGACAATTCTGAAATGTTCGATCATTGAGTTTGACAATTCTGAAATGTTCGATCATTGAGTTTGACTATTCTGATTTGGTCAAACATTTAGTATGACCATTCTGAGCTAATCAAACATTGAGTCCAACCATTTTGGTTTGAATGAAAATTGAGTTTGACAATTCTGAAATGTTCGATCATTGAGTTTGACAATTCTGAAATGTTCGATCATTGAGTTTGACTATTCTGATTTGGTCAAACACTTAGTATGACCATTCTGAGCTAATCAAACATTGAGTCCAACCATTTTGGTTTGAATGAAAATTGAGTTTGACAATTCGGAAATGTTCGATCATTGAGTTTGACTATTCTGAGTTGATCAAACATTCAGTATGACCATTCTGAATTAATCAAACATTGAGTCCAACCAGTTTGGTTTGAATGAAAATTGAGTTTGACAATTCTAATATGTTCGATCATTGAGTTTGACAATTCTGAGATGATCGATCATTGAGTCTGACTATTCTGAGTTGATCAAACAATCAGTATGACCATTCTGAGATAATCATACATTGAGTCCAACCATTTTGGTTTGATTGAAAATTGCGTTTGACAATTCTGAAATGTTTGATCATTCAGTTTGACTATTCTGATTTGGTCAAACTTTCAGTATGACCATTCTGAATTAATCAAACATTGAGTCCAACCATTTTGGTTTGAATGAAAATTGAGTTTGACAATTCTGAAATGTTCGATCATTGAGTTTGACAATTCTGAAATGTTCGATCATTGAGTTTGACTATTCTGATTTGGTCAAACATTTAGTATGACCATTCTGAGCTAATCAAACATTGAGTCAAACCATTTTGGTTTGAATGAAAATTGAGTTTGACAATTCGGAAATGTTCGATCATTGAGTTTGACTATTCTGAGTTGATCAAACAATCAGTATGACCATTCTGAATTAATCAAACATTGAGTCCAACCATTTTGGTTTGATTGAAAATTGAGTTTGACAATTCTGAAATGTTCGATCATTGAGTTTGACTATTCTGATTTGGTCAAACATTCAGTATGACCATTCTGAATTAATCAAACATTGAGTCCAACCATTTTAGTTTGAATGAAAATTGAGTTTGACAATTCTGAAATGTTCGATCATTGAGTTTGACAATTCTGAAATGTTCGATCATTGAGTTTGACTATTCTGATTTGGTCAAACATTTAGTATGACCATTCTGAGCAAATCAAACATTGAGTCCAACCATTTTGGTTTGAATGAAAATTGAGTTTGACAATTCGGAAATGTTCGATCATTGAGTTTGACTATTCTGAGTTGATCAAACATTCAGTATGACCATTCTGAATTAATCAAACATTGAGTCCAACCATTTTGGTTTGAATGAAAATTGAGTTTGACAATTCTGAAATGTTCGATCATTGAGTTTGACAATTCTGAAATGTTCGATCATTGAGTTTGACTATTCTGATTTGGTCAAACATTTAGTATGACCATTCTGAGCTAATCAAACATTGAGTCCAACCATTTTGGTTTGAATGAAAATTGAGTTTGACAATTCTGAAATGTTCGATCATTGAGTTTGACAATTCTGAGATGATCGATCATTGACTCTGACTATTCTGAGTTTATCAAACATTCAGTATGACCATTCTGAGATAATCATACATTGAGTCCAACCATTTTGGTTTGATTGAAAATTGCTTTTGACAATTCTGAAATGTTCGATCATTGAGTTTGACTATTCTGAGTTGATCAAACATTCAGTATGACCATTCTGAATTAATCAAACATTGAGTCCAACCATTTTGGTTTGAATGAAAATTGAGTTTGACAATTCTGAAATGTTCGTCATTGAGTTTGACAATTCTGAGATGATCGATCATTGAGTCTGACTATTCTGAGTTGATCAGACATTCTGTTTGACCAATCTGAGTTAATCAAACATTCAGTCCAACCATTTTGGTTTGATTGAAAATTGAGTTTGACAATTCTGAAATGTTCGATCATTGAGTTTGACTATTCTGATTTGGTCAAACATTCAGTATGACCATTCTGAATTAATCAAACATTGAGTCCAACCATTTTGGTTTGAATGAAAATTGAGTTTGACAATTCTGAAATGTTCGATCATTGAGTTTGACAATTCTGAAATGTTCGATCATTGAGTTTGACTATTCTGATTTGGTCAAACATTTAGTATGACCATTCTGAGCTAATCAAACATTGAGTCCAACCATTTTGGTTTGAATGAAAATTGAGTTTGACAATTCTGAAATGTTCGATCATTGAGTTTGACTATTCTGAGTTGATCAAACACTCAGTATGACCATTCTGAATTAATCAAACATTGAGTCCAACCATTTTGGTTTGAATGAAAATTGAGTTTGACAATTCTGAAATGTTCGATCATTGAGTTTGACAATTCTGAAATGTTCGATCATTGAGTTTGACTATTCTGATTTGGTCAAACATTTAGTATGACCATTCTGTGCTAATCAAACATTGAGTCCAACCATTTTGGTTTGAATGAAAATTGAGTTTGACAATTCTGAAATGTTCGATCATTGAGTTTGACTATTCTGAGTTGATCAAACATTCAGTATGACCATTCTGAATTAATCAAACATTGAGTCCAACCATTTTGGTTTGAATGAAAATTGAGTTTGACAATTCTGAAATGTTCGATCATTGAGTTTGACAATTCTGAGATGATCGATCATTGAGTATGACTATTCTGAGTTGATCAGACATTCTGTTTGACCAATCTGAGTTAATCAAACATTCAGTCCAACCATTTTGGTTTGATTGAAAATTGAGTTTGACAATTCTGAAATGTTCGATCATTGAGTTTGACTTTTCTGATTTGGTCAAACTTTCAGTATGACCATTCTGAATTAATCAAACATTGAGTCCAACCATTTTGGTTTGAATGAAAATTGAGTTTGACAATTCTGAAATGTTCGATCATTGAGTTTGACAATTCTGAAATGTTCGATCATTGAGTCTGACTATTCTGATTTGGTCAAACATTTAGTATGACCATTCTGAGCTAATCAAACATTGAGTCCAACCATTTTGGTTTGAATGAAAATTGAGTTTCACAATTCGGAAATGTTCGATCATTGAGTTTGACTATTCTGAGTTGATCAAACATTCAGTATGACCATTCTGAATTAATCAAACATTGAGTCCAACCATTTTGGTTTGAATGAAAATTGAGTTTGACAATTCTGAAATGTTCGATCATTGAGTTTGACAATTCTGAGATGATCGATCATTGAGTCTGACTATTCTGAGTTGATCAAACATTCAGTATGACCATTCTGAGATAATCATACATTGAGTCCAACCATTTTGGTTTGATTGAAAATTGCGTTTGACAATTCTGAAATGTTCGATCATTCAGTTTGACTATTCTGATTTGGTCAAACATTCAGTATGACCATTCTGAATTAATCAAACATTGAGTCCAACCATTTTGGTTTGAATGAAAATTGAGTTTGACAATTCTGAAATGTTCGTCATTGAGTTTGACAATTCTGAGATGATCGATCATTGAGTCTGACTATTCTGAGTTGATCAGACATTCTGTTTGACCAATCTGAGTTAATCAAACATTCAGTCCAACCATTTTGGTTTGATTGAAAATTGAGTTTGACAATTCTGAAATGTTCGATCATTGAGTTTGACTATTCTGATTTGGTCAAACATTCAGTATGACCATTCTGAATTAATCAAACATTGAGTCCAACCATTTTGGTTTGAATGAAAATTGAGTTTGACAATTCTGAAATGTTCGATCATTGAGTTTGACAATTCTGAAATGTTCGATCATTGAGTTTGACTATTCTGATTTGGTCAAACATTTAGTATGACCATTCTGAGCTAATCAAACATTGAGTCCAACCATTTTGGTTTGAATGAAAATTGAGTTTGACAATTCTGAAATGTTCGATCATTGAGTTTGACTATTCTGAGTTGATCAAACACTCAGTATGACCATTCTGAATTAATCAAACATTGTGTCCAACCATTTTGGTTTGAATGAAAATTGAGTTTGACAATTCTGAAATGTTCGATCATTGAGTTTGACAATTCTGAAATGTTCGATCATTGAGTTTGACTATTCTGATTTGGTCAAACATTTAGTATGACCATTCTGTGCTAATCAAACATTGAGTCCAACCATTTTGGTTTGAATGAAAATTGAGTTTGACAATTCTGAAATGTTCGATCATTGAGTCTGACTATTCTGAGTTGATCAGACATTCTGTTTGACCAATCTGAGTTAATCAAACATTCAGTCCAACCATTTTGGTTTGATTGAAAATTGAGTTTGACAATTCTGAAATGTTCGATCATTGAGTTTGACTATTCTGATTTGGTCAAACATTCAGTATGACCATTCTGAATTAATCAAACATTGAGTCCAACCATTTTGGTTTGAATGAAAATTGAGTTTGACAATTCTGAAATGTTCGATCATTGAGTTTGACAATTCTGAAATGTTCGATCATTGAGTTTGACTATTCTGAGTTGATCAGACATTCTGTTTGACCAATCTGAGTTAATCAAACATTCAGTCCAACCATTTTGGTTTGATTGAAAATTGAGTTTGACAATTCTGAAATGTTCGATCATTGAGTTTGACTTTTCTGATTTGGTCAAACATTCAGTATGACCATTCTGAATTAATCAAACATTGAGTCCGACCATTTTGGTTTGAATGAAAATTGAGTTTGACAATTCTGAAATGTTCGATCATTGAGTTTGACAATTCTGAAATGTTCGATCATTGAGTTTGACTATTCTGATTTGGTCAAACATTTAGTATGACCATTCTGAGCTAATCAAACATTGAGTCCAACCATTTTGGTTTGAATGAAAATTGAGTTTGACAATTCTGAAATGTTCGATCATTCAGTTTGACTATTCTGATTTGGTCAAACATTCAGTATGACCATTCTGAATTAATCAAACATTGAGTCCAACCATTTTGGTTTGAATGAAAATTGAGTTTGACAATTCTGAAATGTTCGATCATTGAGTTTGACAATTCTGAAATGTGTGATCATTGAGTTTGACTATTCTGATTTGGTCAAACACTTAGTATGACCATTCTGAGCTAATCAAACATTGAGTCCAACCATTTTGGTTTGAATGAAAATTGAGTTTGACAATTCGGAAATGTTCGATCATTGAGTTTGACTATTCTGAGTTGATCAAACATTCAGTATGACCATTCTGAATTAATCAAACATTGAGTCCAACCAGTTTGGTTTGAATGAAAATTGAGTTTGACAATTCTGAAATGTTCGATCATTGAGTTTGACAATTCTGAGATGATCGATCATTGAGTCTGACTATTCTGAGTTGATCAAACAATCAGTATGACCATTCTGAGATAATCATACATTGAGTCCAACCATTATGGTTTGAATGAAAATTGAGTTTGACAATTCTGAAATGTTCGATCATTGAGTTTGACAATTCTGAAATGTTCGATCATTGAGTTTGACTATTCTGAGTTGATCAAACACTCAGTATGACCATTCTGAATTAATCAAACATTGAGTCCAACCATTTTGGTTTGAATGAAAATTGAGTTTGACAATTCTGAAATGTTCGTTCATTGAGTTTGACAATTCTGAAATGTTCGATCATTGAGTTTGACTATTCTGATTTGGTCAAACATTTAGTATGACCATTCTGTGCTAATCAAACATTGAGTCCAACCATTTTGGTTTGAATGAAAATTGAGTTTGACAATTCTGAAATGTTCGATCATTGAGTTTGACTATTCTGAGTTGATCAAACATTCAGTATGACCATTCTGAATTAATCAAACATTGAGTCCAACCATTTTGGTTTGTATGAAAATTGAGTTTGACAATTCTGAAATGTTCGATCATTGAGTTTGACAATTCTGAGATGATAGATCATTGAGTATGACTATTCTGAGTTGATCAGACATTCTGTTTGACCAATCTGAGTTAATCAAACATTCAGTCCAACCATTTTGGTTTGATTGAAAATTGAGTTTGACAATTCTGAAATGTTCGATCATTGAGTTTGACTATTCTGATTTGGTCAAACATTCAGTATGACCATTCTGAATTAATCAAACATTGAGTCCAACCATTTTGGTTTGAATGAAAATTGAGTTTGACAATTCTGAAATGTTCGATCATTGAGTTTGACAATTCTGAAATGTTCGATCATTGAGTTTGACTATTCTGATTTGGTCAAACATTTAGTATGACCATTCTGAGCTAATCAAACATTGAGTCCAACCATTTTGGTTTGAATGAAAATTGAGTTTGACAATTCTGAAATGTTCGATCATTGAGTTTGACAATTCTGAAATGTTCGATCATTGAGTTTGACTATTCTGATTTGGTCAAACACTTAGTATGACCATTCTGAGCTAATCAAACATTGAGTCCAACCATTTTGGTTTGAATGAAAATTGAGTTTGACAATTCGGAAATGTTCGATCATTGAGTTTGACTATTCTGAGTTGATCAAACATTCAGTATGACCATTCTGAATTAATCAAACATTGAGTCCAACCAGTTTGGTTTGAATGAAAATTGAGTTTGACAATTCTAATATGTTCGATCATTGAGTTTGACAATTCTGAGATGATCGATCATTGAGTCTGACTATTCTGAGTTGATCAAACAATCAGTATGACCATTCTGAGATAATCATACATTGAGTCCAACCATTTTGGTTTGATTGAAAATTGCGTTTGACAATTCTGAAATGTTTGATCATTCAGTTTGACTATTCTGATTTGGTCAAACTTTCAGTATGACCATTCTGAATTAATCAAACATTGAGTCCAACCATTTTGGTTTGAATGAAAATTGAGTTTGACAATTCTGAAATGTTCGATCATTGAGTTTGACAATTCTGAAATGTTCGATCATTGAGTTTGACTATTCTGATTTGGTCAAACATTTAGTATGACCATTCTGAGCTAATCAAACATTGAGTCAAACCATTTTGGTTTGAATGAAAATTGAGTTTGACAATTCGGAAATGTTCGATCATTGAGTTTGACTATTCTGAGTTGATCAAACAATCAGTATGACCATTCTGAATTAATCAAACATTGAGTCCAACCATTTTGGTTTGATTGAAAATTGAGTTTGACAATTCTGAAATGTTCGATCATTGAGTTTGACTATTCTGATTTGGTCAAACATTCAGTATGACCATTCTGAATTAATCAAACATTGAGTCCAACCATTTTAGTTTGAATGAAAATTGAGTTTGACAATTCTGAAATGTTCGATCATTGAGTTTGACAATTCTGAAATGTTCGATCATTGAGTTTGACTATTCTGATTTGGTCAAACATTTAGTATGACCATTCTGAGCAAATCAAACATTGAGTCCAACCATTTTGGTTTGAATGAAAATTGAGTTTGACAATTCGGAAATGTTCGATCATTGAGTTTGACTATTCTGAGTTGATCAAACATTCAGTATGACCATTCTGAATTAATCAAACATTGAGTCCAACCATTTTGGTTTGAATGAAAATTGAGTTTGACAATTCTGAAATGTTCGATCATTGAGTTTGACAATTCTGAAATGTTCGATCATTGAGTTTGACTATTCTGATTTGGTCAAACATTTAGTATGACCATTCTGAGCTAATCAAACATTGAGTCCAACCATTTTGGTTTGAATGAAAATTGAGTTTGACAATTCTGAAATGTTCGATCATTGAGTTTGACAATTCTGAGATGATCGATCATTGACTCTGACTATTCTGAGTTTATCAAACATTCAGTATGACCATTCTGAGATAATCATACATTGAGTCCAACCATTTTGGTTTGATTGAAAATTGCTTTTGACAATTCTGAAATGTTCGATCATTGAGTTTGACTATTCTGAGTTGATCAAACATTCAGTATGACCATTCTGAATTAATCAAACATTGAGTCCAACCATTTTGGTTTGAATGAAAATTGAGTTTGACAATTCTGAAATGTTCGTCATTGAGTTTGACAATTCTGAGATGATCGATCATTGAGTCTGACTATTCTGAGTTGATCAGACATTCTGTTTGACCAATCTGAGTTAATCAAACATTCAGTCCAACCATTTTGGTTTGATTGAAAATTGAGTTTGACAATTCTGAAATGTTCGATCATTGAGTTTGACTATTCTGATTTGGTCAAACATTCAGTATGACCATTCTGAATTAATCAAACATTGAGTCCAACCATTTTGGTTTGAATGAAAATTGAGTTTGACAATTCTGAAATGTTCGATCATTGAGTTTGACAATTCTGAAATGTTCGATCATTGAGTTTGACTATTCTGATTTGGTCAAACATTTAGTATGACCATTCTGAGCTAATCAAACATTGAGTCCAACCATTTTGGTTTGAATGAAAATTGAGTTTGACAATTCTGAAATGTTCGATCATTGAGTTTGACTATTCTGAGTTGATCAAACACTCAGTATGACCATTCTGAATTAATCAAACATTGAGTCCAACCATTTTGGTTTGAATGAAAATTGAGTTTGACAATTCTGAAATGTTCGATCATTGAGTTTGACAATTCTGAAATGTTCGATCATTGAGTTTGACTATTCTGATTTGGTCAAACATTTAGTATGACCATTCTGTGCTAATCAAACATTGAGTCCAACCATTTTGGTTTGAATGAAAATTGAGTTTGACAATTCTGAAATGTTCGATCATTGAGTTTGACTATTCTGAGTTGATCAAACATTCAGTATGACCATTCTGAATTAATCAAACATTGAGTCCAACCATTTTGGTTTGAATGAAAATTGAGTTTGACAATTCTGAAATGTTCGATCATTGAGTTTGACAATTCTGAGATGATCGATCATTGAGTATGACTATTCTGAGTTGATCAGACATTCTGTTTGACCAATCTGAGTTAATCAAACATTCAGTCCAACCATTTTGGTTTGATTGAAAATTGAGTTTGACAATTCTGAAATGTTCGATCATTGAGTTTGACTTTTCTGATTTGGTCAAACTTTCAGTATGACCATTCTGAATTAATCAAACATTGAGTCCAACCATTTTGGTTTGAATGAAAATTGAGTTTGACAATTCTGAAATGTTCGATCATTGAGTTTGACAATTCTGAAATGTTCGATCATTGAGTCTGACTATTCTGATTTGGTCAAACATTTAGTATGACCATTCTGAGCTAATCAAACATTGAGTCCAACCATTTTGGTTTGAATGAAAATTGAGTTTCACAATTCGGAAATGTTCGATCATTGAGTTTGACTATTCTGAGTTGATCAAACATTCAGTATGACCATTCTGAATTAATCAAACATTGAGTCCAACCATTTTGGTTTGAATGAAAATTGAGTTTGACAATTCTGAAATGTTCGATCATTGAGTTTGACAATTCTGAGATGATCGATCATTGAGTCTGACTATTCTGAGTTGATCAAACATTCAGTATGACCATTCTGAGATAATCATACATTGAGTCCAACCATTTTGGTTTGATTGAAAATTGCGTTTGACAATTCTGAAATGTTCGATCATTCAGTTTGACTATTCTGATTTGGTCAAACATTCAGTATGACCATTCTGAATTAATCAAACATTGAGTCCAACCATTTTGGTTTGAATGAAAATTGAGTTTGACAATTCTGAAATGTTCGTCATTGAGTTTGACAATTCTGAGATGATCGATCATTGAGTCTGACTATTCTGAGTTGATCAGACATTCTGTTTGACCAATCTGAGTTAATCAAACATTCAGTCCAACCATTTTGGTTTGATTGAAAATTGAGTTTGACAATTCTGAAATGTTCGATCATTGAGTTTGACTATTCTGATTTGGTCAAACATTCAGTATGACCATTCTGAATTAATCAAACATTGAGTCCAACCATTTTGGTTTGAATGAAAATTGAGTTTGACAATTCTGAAATGTTCGATCATTGAGTTTGACAATTCTGAAATGTTCGATCATTGAGTTTGACTATTCTGATTTGGTCAAACATTTAGTATGACCATTCTGAGCTAATCAAACATTGAGTCCAACCATTTTGGTTTGAATGAAAATTGAGTTTGACAATTCTGAAATGTTCGATCATTGAGTTTGACTATTCTGAGTTGATCAAACACTCAGTATGACCATTCTGAATTAATCAAACATTGTGTCCAACCATTTTGGTTTGAATGAAAATTGAGTTTGACAATTCTGAAATGTTCGATCATTGAGTTTGACAATTCTGAAATGTTCGATCATTGAGTTTGACTATTCTGATTTGGTCAAACATTTAGTATGACCATTCTGTGCTAATCAAACATTGAGTCCAACCATTTTGGTTTGAATGAAAATTGAGTTTGACAATTCTGAAATGTTCGATCATTGAGTCTGACTATTCTGAGTTGATCAGACATTCTGTTTGACCAATCTGAGTTAATCAAACATTCAGTCCAACCATTTTGGTTTGATTGAAAATTGAGTTTGACAATTCTGAAATGTTCGATCATTGAGTTTGACTATTCTGATTTGGTCAAACATTCAGTATGACCATTCTGAATTAATCAAACATTGAGTCCAACCATTTTGGTTTGAATGAAAATTGAGTTTGACAATTCTGAAATGTTCGATCATTGAGTTTGACAATTCTGAAATGTTCGATCATTGAGTTTGACTATTCTGAGTTGATCAGACATTCTGTTTGACCAATCTGAGTTAATCAAACATTCAGTCCAACCATTTTGGTTTGATTGAAAATTGAGTTTGACAATTCTGAAATGTTCGATCATTGAGTTTGACTTTTCTGATTTGGTCAAACATTCAGTATGACCATTCTGAATTAATCAAACATTGAGTCCGACCATTTTGGTTTGAATGAAAATTGAGTTTGACAATTCTGAAATGTTCGATCATTGAGTTTGACAATTCTGAAATGTTCGATCATTGAGTTTGACTATTCTGATTTGGTCAAACATTTAGTATGACCATTCTGAGCTAATCAAACATTGAGTCCAACCATTTTGGTTTGAATGAAAATTGAGTTTGACAATTCTGAAATGTTCGATCATTCAGTTTGACTATTCTGATTTGGTCAAACATTCAGTATGACCATTCTGAATTAATCAAACATTGAGTCCAACCATTTTGGTTTGAATGAAAATTGAGTTTGACAATTCTGAAATGTTCGATCATTGAGTTTGACAATTCTGAAATGTGTGATCATTGAGTTTGACTATTCTGATTTGGTCAAACACTTAGTATGACCATTCTGAGCTAATCAAACATTGAGTCCAACCATTTTGGTTTGAATGAAAATTGAGTTTGACAATTCGGAAATGTTCGATCATTGAGTTTGACTATTCTGAGTTGATCAAACATTCAGTATGACCATTCTGAATTAATCAAACATTGAGTCCAACCAGTTTGGTTTGAATGAAAATTGAGTTTGACAATTCTGAAATGTTCGATCATTGAGTTTGACAATTCTGAGATGATCGATCATTGAGTCTGACTATTCTGAGTTGATCAAACAATCAGTATGACCATTCTGAGATAATCATACATTGAGTCCAACCATTATGGTTTGAATGAAAATTGAGTTTGACAATTCTGAAATGTTCGATCATTGAGTTTGACAATTCTGAAATGTTCGATCATTGAGTTTGACTATTCTGATTTGGTCAAACATTTAGTATGACCATTCTGAGCTAATCAAACATTGAGTCCAACCATTTTGGTTTGAATGAAAATTGAGTTTGACAATTCTGAAATGTTCGATCATTGAGTTTGACTATTCTGAGTTGATCAAACACTCAGTATGACCATTCTGAATTAATCAAACATTGTGTCCAACCATTTTGGTTTGAATGAAAATTGAGTTTGACAATTCTGAAATGTTCGATCATTGAGTTTGACAATTCTGAAATGTTCGATCATTGAGTTTGACTATTCTGATTTGGTCAAACATTTAGTATGACCATTCTGTGCTAATCAAACATTGAGTCCAACCATTTTGGTTTGAATGAAAATTGAGTTTGACAATTCTGAAATGTTCGATCATTGAGTCTGACTATTCTGAGTTGATCAGACATTCTGTTTGACCAATCTGAGTTAATCAAACATTCAGTCCAACCATTTTGGTTTGATTGAAAATTGAGTTTGACAATTCTGAAATGTTCGATCATTGAGTTTGACTATTCTGATTTGGTCAAACATTCAGTATGACCATTCTGAATTAATCAAACATTGAGTCCAACCATTTTGGTTTGAATGAAAATTGAGTTTGACAATTCTGAAATGTTCGATCATTGAGTTTGACAATTCTGAAATGTTCGATCATTGAGTTTGACTATTCTGAGTTGATCAGACATTCTGTTTGACCAATCTGAGTTAATCAAACATTCAGTCCAACCATTTTGGTTTGATTGAAAATTGAGTTTGACAATTCTGAAATGTTCGATCATTGAGTTTGACTTTTCTGATTTGGTCAAACATTCAGTATGACCATTCTGAATTAATCAAACATTGAGTCCGACCATTTTGGTTTGAATGAAAATTGAGTTTGACAATTCTGAAATGTTCGATCATTGAGTTTGACAATTCTGAAATGTTCGATCATTGAGTTTGACTATTCTGATTTGGTCAAACATTTAGTATGACCATTCTGAGCTAATCAAACATTGAGTCCAACCATTTTGGTTTGAATGAAAATTGAGTTTGACAATTCTGAAATGTTCGATCATTCAGTTTGACTATTCTGATTTGGTCAAACATTCAGTATGACCATTCTGAATTAATCAAACATTGAGTCCAACCATTTTGGTTTGAATGAAAATTGAGTTTGACAATTCTGAAATGTTCGATCATTGAGTTTGACAATTCTGAAATGTTCGATCATTGAGTTTGACTATTCTGATTTGGTCAAACACTTAGTATGACCATTCTGAGCTAATCAAACATTGAGTCCAACCATTTTGGTTTGAATGAAAATTGAGTTTGACAATTCTGAAATGTTCGATCATTGAGTTTGACTATTCTGAGTTGATCAAACACTCAGTATGACCATTCTGAATTAATCAAACATTGAGTCCAACCATTTTGGTTTGAATGAAAATTGAGTTTGACAATTCTGAAATGTTCGTTCATTGAGTTTGACAATTCTGAAATGTTCGATCATTGAGTTTGACTATTCTGATTTGGTCAAACATTTAGTATGACCATTCTGTGCTAATCAAACATTGAGTCCAACCATTTTGGTTTGAATGAAAATTGAGTTTGACAATTCTGAAATGTTCGATCATTGAGTTTGACTATTCTGAGTTGATCAAACATTCAGTATGACCATTCTGAATTAATCAAACATTGAGTCCAACCATTTTGGTTTGTATGAAAATTGAGTTTGACAATTCTGAAATGTTCGATCATTGAGTTTGACAATTCTGAGATGATAGATCATTGAGTATGACTATTCTGAGTTGATCAGACATTCTGTTTGACCAATCTGAGTTAATCAAACATTCAGTCCAACCATTTTGGTTTGATTGAAAATTGAGTTTGACAATTCTGAAATGTTCGATCATTGAGTTTGACTATTCTGATTTGGTCAAACATTCAGTATGACCATTCTGAATTAATCAAACATTGAGTCCAACCATTTTGGTTTGAATGAAAATTGAGTTTGACAATTCTGAAATGTTCGATCATTGAGTTTGACAATTCTGAAATGTTCGATCATTGAGTTTGACTATTCTGATTTGGTCAAACATTTAGTATGACCATTCTGAGCTAATCAAACATTGAGTCCAACCATTTTGGTTTGAATGAAAATTGAGTTTGACAATTCTGAAATGTTCGATCATTGAGTTTGACAATTCTGAAATGTTCGATCATTGAGTTTGACTATTCTGATTTGGTCAAACACTTAGTATGACCATTCTGAGCTAATCAAACATTGAGTCCAACCATTTTGGTTTGAATGAAAATTGAGTTTGACAATTCGGAAATGTTCGATCATTGAGTTTGACTATTCTGAGTTGATCAAACATTCAGTATGACCATTCTGAATTAATCAAACATTGAGTCCAACCAGTTTGGTTTGAATGAAAATTGAGTTTGACAATTCTAATATGTTCGATCATTGAGTTTGACAATTCTGAGATGATCGATCATTGAGTCTGACTATTCTGAGTTGATCAAACAATCAGTATGACCATTCTGAGATAATCATACATTGAGTCCAACCATTTTGGTTTGATTGAAAATTGCGTTTGACAATTCTGAAATGTTTGATCATTCAGTTTGACTATTCTGATTTGGTCAAACTTTCAGTATGACCATTCTGAATTAATCAAACATTGAGTCCAACCATTTTGGTTTGAATGAAAATTGAGTTTGACAATTCTGAAATGTTCGATCATTGAGTTTGACAATTCTGAAATGTTCGATCATTGAGTTTGACTATTCTGATTTGGTCAAACATTTAGTATGACCATTCTGAGCTAATCAAACATTGAGTCAAACCATTTTGGTTTGAATGAAAATTGAGTTTGACAATTCGGAAATGTTCGATCATTGAGTTTGACTATTCTGAGTTGATCAAACAATCAGTATGACCATTCTGAATTAATCAAACATTGAGTCCAACCATTTTGGTTTGATTGAAAATTGAGTTTGACAATTCTGAAATGTTCGATCATTGAGTTTGACTATTCTGATTTGGTCAAACATTCAGTATGACCATTCTGAATTAATCAAACATTGAGTCCAACCATTTTAGTTTGAATGAAAATTGAGTTTGACAATTCTGAAATGTTCGATCATTGAGTTTGACAATTCTGAAATGTTCGATCATTGAGTTTGACTATTCTGATTTGGTCAAACATTTAGTATGACCATTCTGAGCAAATCAAACATTGAGTCCAACCATTTTGGTTTGAATGAAAATTGAGTTTGACAATTCGGAAATGTTCGATCATTGAGTTTGACTATTCTGAGTTGATCAAACATTCAGTATGACCATTCTGAATTAATCAAACATTGAGTCCAACCATTTTGGTTTGAATGAAAATTGAGTTTGACAATTCTGAAATGTTCGATCATTGAGTTTGACAATTCTGAAATGTTCGATCATTGAGTTTGACTATTCTGATTTGGTCAAACATTTAGTATGACCATTCTGAGCTAATCAAACATTGAGTCCAACCATTTTGGTTTGAATGAAAATTGAGTTTGACAATTCTGAAATGTTCGATCATTGAGTTTGACAATTCTGAGATGATCGATCATTGACTCTGACTATTCTGAGTTTATCAAACATTCAGTATGACCATTCTGAGATAATCATACATTGAGTCCAACCATTTTGGTTTGATTGAAAATTGCTTTTGACAATTCTGAAATGTTCGATCATTGAGTTTGACTATTCTGAGTTGATCAAACATTCAGTATGACCATTCTGAATTAATCAAACATTGAGTCCAACCATTTTGGTTTGAATGAAAATTGAGTTTGACAATTCTGAAATGTTCGTCATTGAGTTTGACAATTCTGAGATGATCGATCATTGAGTCTGACTATTCTGAGTTGATCAGACATTCTGTTTGACCAATCTGAGTTAATCAAACATTCAGTCCAACCATTTTGGTTTGATTGAAAATTGAGTTTGACAATTCTGAAATGTTCGATCATTGAGTTTGACTATTCTGATTTGGTCAAACATTCAGTATGACCATTCTGAATTAATCAAACATTGAGTCCAACCATTTTGGTTTGAATGAAAATTGAGTTTGACAATTCTGAAATGTTCGATCATTGAGTTTGACAATTCTGAAATGTTCGATCATTGAGTTTGACTATTCTGATTTGGTCAAACATTTAGTATGACCATTCTGAGCTAATCAAACATTGAGTCCAACCATTTTGGTTTGAATGAAAATTGAGTTTGACAATTCTGAAATGTTCGATCATTGAGTTTGACTATTCTGAGTTGATCAAACACTCAGTATGACCATTCTGAATTAATCAAACATTGAGTCCAACCATTTTGGTTTGAATGAAAATTGAGTTTGACAATTCTGAAATGTTCGATCATTGAGTTTGACAATTCTGAAATGTTCGATCATTGAGTTTGACTATTCTGATTTGGTCAAACATTTAGTATGACCATTCTGTGCTAATCAAACATTGAGTCCAACCATTTTGGTTTGAATGAAAATTGAGTTTGACAATTCTGAAATGTTCGATCATTGAGTTTGACTATTCTGAGTTGATCAAACATTCAGTATGACCATTCTGAATTAATCAAACATTGAGTCCAACCATTTTGGTTTGAATGAAAATTGAGTTTGACAATTCTGAAATGTTCGATCATTGAGTTTGACAATTCTGAGATGATCGATCATTGAGTATGACTATTCTGAGTTGATCAGACATTCTGTTTGACCAATCTGAGTTAATCAAACATTCAGTCCAACCATTTTGGTTTGATTGAAAATTGAGTTTGACAATTCTGAAATGTTCGATCATTGAGTTTGACTTTTCTGATTTGGTCAAACTTTCAGTATGACCATTCTGAATTAATCAAACATTGAGTCCAACCATTTTGGTTTGAATGAAAATTGAGTTTGACAATTCTGAAATGTTCGATCATTGAGTTTGACAATTCTGAAATGTTCGATCATTGAGTCTGACTATTCTGATTTGGTCAAACATTTAGTATGACCATTCTGAGCTAATCAAACATTGAGTCCAACCATTTTGGTTTGAATGAAAATTGAGTTTCACAATTCGGAAATGTTCGATCATTGAGTTTGACTATTCTGAGTTGATCAAACATTCAGTATGACCATTCTGAATTAATCAAACATTGAGTCCAACCATTTTGGTTTGAATGAAAATTGAGTTTGACAATTCTGAAATGTTCGATCATTGAGTTTGACAATTCTGAGATGATCGATCATTGAGTCTGACTATTCTGAGTTGATCAAACATTCAGTATGACCATTCTGAGATAATCATACATTGAGTCCAACCATTTTGGTTTGATTGAAAATTGCGTTTGACAATTCTGAAATGTTCGATCATTCAGTTTGACTATTCTGATTTGGTCAAACATTCAGTATGACCATTCTGAATTAATCAAACATTGAGTCCAACCATTTTGGTTTGAATGAAAATTGAGTTTGACAATTCTGAAATGTTCGTCATTGAGTTTGACAATTCTGAGATGATCGATCATTGAGTCTGACTATTCTGAGTTGATCAGACATTCTGTTTGACCAATCTGAGTTAATCAAACATTCAGTCCAACCATTTTGGTTTGATTGAAAATTGAGTTTGACAATTCTGAAATGTTCGATCATTGAGTTTGACTATTCTGATTTGGTCAAACATTCAGTATGACCATTCTGAATTAATCAAACATTGAGTCCAACCATTTTGGTTTGAATGAAAATTGAGTTTGACAATTCTGAAATGTTCGATCATTGAGTTTGACAATTCTGAAATGTTCGATCATTGAGTTTGACTATTCTGATTTGGTCAAACATTTAGTATGACCATTCTGAGCTAATCAAACATTGAGTCCAACCATTTTGGTTTGAATGAAAATTGAGTTTGACAATTCTGAAATGTTCGATCATTGAGTTTGACTATTCTGAGTTGATCAAACACTCAGTATGACCATTCTGAATTAATCAAACATTGTGTCCAACCATTTTGGTTTGAATGAAAATTGAGTTTGACAATTCTGAAATGTTCGATCATTGAGTTTGACAATTCTGAAATGTTCGATCATTGAGTTTGACTATTCTGATTTGGTCAAACATTTAGTATGACCATTCTGTGCTAATCAAACATTGAGTCCAACCATTTTGGTTTGAATGAAAATTGAGTTTGACAATTCTGAAATGTTCGATCATTGAGTCTGACTATTCTGAGTTGATCAGACATTCTGTTTGACCAATCTGAGTTAATCAAACATTCAGTCCAACCATTTTGGTTTGATTGAAAATTGAGTTTGACAATTCTGAAATGTTCGATCATTGAGTTTGACTATTCTGATTTGGTCAAACATTCAGTATGACCATTCTGAATTAATCAAACATTGAGTCCAACCATTTTGGTTTGAATGAAAATTGAGTTTGACAATTCTGAAATGTTCGATCATTGAGTTTGACAATTCTGAAATGTTCGATCATTGAGTTTGACTATTCTGAGTTGATCAGACATTCTGTTTGACCAATCTGAGTTAATCAAACATTCAGTCCAACCATTTTGGTTTGATTGAAAATTGAGTTTGACAATTCTGAAATGTTCGATCATTGAGTTTGACTTTTCTGATTTGGTCAAACATTCAGTATGACCATTCTGAATTAATCAAACATTGAGTCCGACCATTTTGGTTTGAATGAAAATTGAGTTTGACAATTCTGAAATGTTCGATCATTGAGTTTGACAATTCTGAAATGTTCGATCATTGAGTTTGACTATTCTGATTTGGTCAAACATTTAGTATGACCATTCTGAGCTAATCAAACATTGAGTCCAACCATTTTGGTTTGAATGAAAATTGAGTTTGACAATTCTGAAATGTTCGATCATTCAGTTTGACTATTCTGATTTGGTCAAACATTCAGTATGACCATTCTGAATTAATCAAACATTGAGTCCAACCATTTTGGTTTGAATGAAAATTGAGTTTGACAATTCTGAAATGTTCGATCATTGAGTTTGACAATTCTGAAATGTGTGATCATTGAGTTTGACTATTCTGATTTGGTCAAACACTTAGTATGACCATTCTGAGCTAATCAAACATTGAGTCCAACCATTTTGGTTTGAATGAAAATTGAGTTTGACAATTCGGAAATGTTCGATCATTGAGTTTGACTATTCTGAGTTGATCAAACATTCAGTATGACCATTCTGAATTAATCAAACATTGAGTCCAACCATTTTGGTTTGAATGAAAATTGAGTTTGACAATTCTGAAATGTTCGATCATTGAGTTTGACAATTCTGAAATGTTCGATCATTGAGTTTGACTATTCTGATTTGGTCAAACATTTAGTATGACCATTCTGAGCTAATCAAACATTGAGTCCAACCATTTTGGTTTGAATGAAAATTGAGTTTGACAATTCTGAAATGTTCGATCATTGAGTTTGACAATTCTGAGATGATCGATCATTGACTCTGACTATTCTGAGTTTATCAAACATTCAGTATGACCATTCTGAGATAATCATACATTGAGTCCAACCATTTTGGTTTGATTGAAAATTGCTTTTGACAATTCTGAAATGTTCGATCATTGAGTTTGACTATTCTGAGTTGATCAAACATTCAGTATGACCATTCTGAATTAATCAAACATTGAGTCCAACCATTTTGGTTTGAATGAAAATTGAGTTTGACAATTCTGAAATGTTCGTCATTGAGTTTGACAATTCTGAGATGATCGATCATTGAGTCTGACTATTCTGAGTTGATCAGACATTCTGTTTGACCAATCTGAGTTAATCAAACATTCAGTCCAACCATTTTGGTTTGATTGAAAATTGAGTTTGACAATTCTGAAATGTTCGATCATTGAGTTTGACTATTCTGATTTGGTCAAACATTCAGTATGACCATTCTGAATTAATCAAACATTGAGTCCAACCATTTTGGTTTGAATGAAAATTGAGTTTGACAATTCTGAAATGTTCGATCATTGAGTTTGACAATTCTGAAATGTTCGATCATTGAGTTTGACTATTCTGATTTGGTCAAACATTTAGTATGACCATTCTGAGCTAATCAAACATTGAGTCCAACCATTTTGGTTTGAATGAAAATTGAGTTTGACAATTCTGAAATGTTCGATCATTGAGTTTGACTATTCTGAGTTGATCAAACACTCAGTATGACCATTCTGAATTAATCAAACATTGAGTCCAACCATTTTGGTTTGAATGAAAATTGAGTTTGACAATTCTGAAATGTTCGATCATTGAGTTTGACAATTCTGAAATGTTCGATCATTGAGTTTGACTATTCTGATTTGGTCAAACATTTAGTATGACCATTCTGTGCTAATCAAACATTGAGTCCAACCATTTTGGTTTGAATGAAAATTGAGTTTGACAATTCTGAAATGTTCGATCATTGAGTTTGACTATTCTGAGTTGATCAAACATTCAGTATGACCATTCTGAATTAATCAAACATTGAGTCCAACCATTTTGGTTTGAATGAAAATTGAGTTTGACAATTCTGAAATGTTCGATCATTGAGTTTGACAATTCTGAGATGATCGATCATTGACTCTGACTATTCTGAGTTTATCAAACATTCAGTATGACCATTCTGAGATAATCATACATTGAGTCCAACCATTTTGGTTTGATTGAAAATTGCTTTTGACAATTCTGAAATGTTCGATCATTGAGTTTGACTATTCTGAGTTGATCAAACATTCAGTATGACCATTCTGAATTAATCAAACATTGAGTCCAACCATTTTGGTTTGAATGAAAATTGAGTTTGACAATTCTGAAATGTTCGTCATTGAGTTTGACAATTCTGAGATGATCGATCATTGAGTCTGACTATTCTGAGTTGATCAGACATTCTGTTTGACCAATCTGAGTTAATCAAACATTCAGTCCAACCATTTTGGTTTGATTGAAAATTGAGTTTGACAATTCTGAAATGTTCGATCATTGAGTTTGACTATTCTGATTTGGTCAAACATTCAGTATGACCATTCTGAATTAATCAAACATTGAGTCCAACCATTTTGGTTTGAATGAAAATTGAGTTTGACAATTCTGAAATGTTCGATCATTGAGTTTGACAATTCTGAAATGTTCGATCATTGAGTTTGACTATTCTGATTTGGTCAAACATTTAGTATGACCATTCTGAGCTAATCAAACATTGAGTCCAACCATTTTGGTTTGAATGAAAATTGAGTTTGACAATTCTGAAATGTTCGATCATTGAGTTTGACTATTCTGAGTTGATCAAACACTCAGTATGACCATTCTGAATTAATCAAACATTGAGTCCAACCATTTTGGTTTGAATGAAAATTGAGTTTGACAATTCTGAAATGTTCGATCATTGAGTTTGACAATTCTGAAATGTTCGATCATTGAGTTTGACTATTCTGATTTGGTCAAACATTTAGTATGACCATTCTGTGCTAATCAAACATTGAGTCCAACCATTTTGGTTTGAATGAAAATTGAGTTTGACAATTCTGAAATGTTCGATCATTGAGTTTGACTATTCTGAGTTGATCAAACATTCAGTATGACCATTCTGAATTAATCAAACATTGAGTCCAACCATTTTGGTTTGAATGAAAATTGAGTTTGACAATTCTGAAATGTTCGATCATTGAGTTTGACAATTCTGAGATGATCGATCATTGAGTATGACTATTCTGAGTTGATCAGACATTCTGTTTGACCAATCTGAGTTAATCAAACATTCAGTCCAACCATTTTGGTTTGATTGAAAATTGAGTTTGACAATTCTGAAATGTTCGATCATTGAGTTTGACTTTTCTGATTTGGTCAAACTTTCAGTATGACCATTCTGAATTAATCAAACATTGAGTCCAACCATTTTGGTTTGAATGAAAATTGAGTTTGACAATTCTGAAATGTTCGATCATTGAGTTTGACAATTCTGAAATGTTCGATCATTGAGTCTGACTATTCTGATTTGGTCAAACATTTAGTATGACCATTCTGAGCTAATCAAACATTGAGTCCAACCATTTTGGTTTGAATGAAAATTGAGTTTCACAATTCGGAAATGTTCGATCATTGAGTTTGACTATTCTGAGTTGATCAAACATTCAGTATGACCATTCTGAATTAATCAAACATTGAGTCCAACCATTTTGGTTTGAATGAAAATTGAGTTTGACAATTCTGAAATGTTCGATCATTGAGTTTGACAATTCTGAGATGATCGATCATTGAGTCTGACTATTCTGAGTTGATCAAACATTCAGTATGACCATTCTGAGATAATCATACATTGAGTCCAACCATTTTGGTTTGATTGAAAATTGCGTTTGACAATTCTGAAATGTTCGATCATTCAGTTTGACTATTCTGATTTGGTCAAACATTCAGTATGACCATTCTGAATTAATCAAACATTGAGTCCAACCATTTTGGTTTGAATGAAAATTGAGTTTGACAATTCTGAAATGTTCGTCATTGAGTTTGACTATTCTGAGTTGATCAAACATTCAGTATGACCATTCTGAATTAATCAAACATTGAGTCCAACCATTTTGGTTTGAATGAAAATTGAGTTTGACAATTCTGAAATGTTCGTCATTGAGTTTGACAATTCTGAGATGATCGATCATTGAGTCTGACTATTCTGAGTTGATCAGACATTCTGTTTGACCAATCTGAGTTAATCAAACATTCAGTCCAACCATTTTGGTTTGATTGAAAATTGAGTTTGACAATTCTGAAATGTTCGATCATTGAGTTTGACTATTCTGATTTGGTCAAACATTCAGTATGACCATTCTGAATTAATCAAACATTGAGTCCAACCATTTTGGTTTGAATGAAAATTGAGTTTGACAATTCTGAAATGTTCGATCATTGAGTTTGACAATTCTGAAATGTTCGATCATTGAGTTTGACTATTCTGATTTGGTCAAACATTTAGTATGACCATTCTGAGCTAATCAAACATTGAGTCCAACCATTTTGGTTTGAATGAAAATTGAGTTTGACAATTCTGAAATGTTCGATCATTGAGTTTGACTATTCTGAGTTGATCAAACACTCAGTATGACCATTCTGAATTAATCAAACATTGAGTCCAACCATTTTGGTTTGAATGAAAATTGAGTTTGACAATTCTGAAATGTTCGATCATTGAGTTTGACAATTCTGAAATGTTCGATCATTGAGTTTGACTATTCTGATTTGGTCAAACATTTAGTATGACCATTCTGTGCTAATCAAACATTGAGTCCAACCATTTTGGTTTGAATGAAAATTGAGTTTGACAATTCTGAAATGTTCGATCATTGAGTTTGACTATTCTGAGTTGATCAAACATTCAGTATGACCATTCTGAATTAATCAAACATTGAGTCCAACCATTTTGGTTTGAATGAAAATTGAGTTTGACAATTCTGAAATGTTCGATCATTGAGTTTGACAATTCTGAGATGATCGATCATTGAGTATGACTATTCTGAGTTGATCAGACATTCTGTTTGACCAATCTGAGTTAATCAAACATTCAGTCCAACCATTTTGGTTTGATTGAAAATTGAGTTTGACAATTCTGAAATGTTCGATCATTGAGTTTGACTTTTCTGATTTGGTCAAACTTTCAGTATGACCATTCTGAATTAATCAAACATTGAGTCCAACCATTTTGGTTTGAATGAAAATTGAGTTTGACAATTCTGAAATGTTCGATCATTGAGTTTGACAATTCTGAAATGTTCGATCATTGAGTCTGACTATTCTGATTTGGTCAAACATTTAGTATGACCATTCTGAGCTAATCAAACATTGAGTCCAACCATTTTGGTTTGAATGAAAATTGAGTTTCACAATTCGGAAATGTTCGATCATTGAGTTTGACTATTCTGAGTTGATCAAACATTCAGTATGACCATTCTGAATTAATCAAACATTGAGTCCAACCATTTTGGTTTGAATGAAAATTGAGTTTGACAATTCTGAAATGTTCGATCATTGAGTTTGACAATTCTGAGATGATCGATCATTGAGTCTGACTATTCTGAGTTGATCAAACATTCAGTATGACCATTCTGAGATAATCATACATTGAGTCCAACCATTTTGGTTTGATTGAAAATTGCGTTTGACAATTCTGAAATGTTCGATCATTCAGTTTGACTATTCTGATTTGGTCAAACATTCAGTATGACCATTCTGAATTAATCAAACATTGAGTCCAACCATTTTGGTTTGAATGAAAATTGAGTTTGACAATTCTGAAATGTTCGTCATTGAGTTTGACAATTCTGAGATGATCGATCATTGAGTCTGACTATTCTGAGTTGATCAGACATTCTGTTTGACCAATCTGAGTTAATCAAACATTCAGTCCAACCATTTTGGTTTGATTGAAAATTGAGTTTGACAATTCTGAAATGTTCGATCATTGAGTTTGACTATTCTGATTTGGTCAAACATTCAGTATGACCATTCTGAATTAATCAAACATTGAGTCCAACCATTTTGGTTTGAATGAAAATTGAGTTTGACAATTCTGAAATGTTCGATCATTGAGTTTGACAATTCTGAAATGTTCGATCATTGAGTTTGACTATTCTGATTTGGTCAAACATTTAGTATGACCATTCTGAGCTAATCAAACATTGAGTCCAACCATTTTGGTTTGAATGAAAATTGAGTTTGACAATTCTGAAATGTTCGATCATTGAGTTTGACTATTCTGAGTTGATCAAACACTCAGTATGACCATTCTGAATTAATCAAACATTGTGTCCAACCATTTTGGTTTGAATGAAAATTGAGTTTGACAATTCTGAAATGTTCGATCATTGAGTTTGACAATTCTGAAATGTTCGATCATTGAGTTTGACTATTCTGATTTGGTCAAACATTTAGTATGACCATTCTGTGCTAATCAAACATTGAGTCCAACCATTTTGGTTTGAATGAAAATTGAGTTTGACAATTCTGAAATGTTCGATCATTGAGTCTGACTATTCTGAGTTGATCAGACATTCTGTTTGACCAATCTGAGTTAATCAAACATTCAGTCCAACCATTTTGGTTTGATTGAAAATTGAGTTTGACAATTCTGAAATGTTCGATCATTGAGTTTGACTATTCTGATTTGGTCAAACATTCAGTATGACCATTCTGAATTAATCAAACATTGAGTCCAACCATTTTGGTTTGAATGAAAATTGAGTTTGACAATTCTGAAATGTTCGATCATTGAGTTTGACAATTCTGAAATGTTCGATCATTGAGTTTGACTATTCTGAGTTGATCAGACATTCTGTTTGACCAATCTGAGTTAATCAAACATTCAGTCCAACCATTTTGGTTTGATTGAAAATTGAGTTTGACAATTCTGAAATGTTCGATCATTGAGTTTGACTTTTCTGATTTGGTCAAACATTCAGTATGACCATTCTGAATTAATCAAACATTGAGTCCGACCATTTTGGTTTGAATGAAAATTGAGTTTGACAATTCTGAAATGTTCGATCATTGAGTTTGACAATTCTGAAATGTTCGATCATTGAGTTTGACTATTCTGATTTGGTCAAACATTTAGTATGACCATTCTGAGCTAATCAAACATTGAGTCCAACCATTTTGGTTTGAATGAAAATTGAGTTTGACAATTCTGAAATGTTCGATCATTCAGTTTGACTATTCTGATTTGGTCAAACATTCAGTATGACCATTCTGAATTAATCAAACATTGAGTCCAACCATTTTGGTTTGAATGAAAATTGAGTTTGACAATTCTGAAATGTTCGATCATTGAGTTTGACAATTCTGAAATGTGTGATCATTGAGTTTGACTATTCTGATTTGGTCAAACACTTAGTATGACCATTCTGAGCTAATCAAACATTGAGTCCAACCATTTTGGTTTGAATGAAAATTGAGTTTGACAATTCGGAAATGTTCGATCATTGAGTTTGACTATTCTGAGTTGATCAAACATTCAGTATGACCATTCTGAATTAATCAAACATTGAGTCCAACCAGTTTGGTTTGAATGAAAATTGAGTTTGACAATTCTGAAATGTTCGATCATTGAGTTTGACAATTCTGAGATGATCGATCATTG
Organism: Alitta virens; assembly: GCA_932294295.1. NCBI lineage: Eukaryota > Metazoa > Annelida > Polychaeta > Phyllodocida > Nereididae > Alitta > Alitta virens. The sequence goes on along the minus strand of OW028585.1, from coordinate 20,217,206 downwards.
AGTCTGACTATTCTGAGTTGATCAAACAATCAGTATGACCATTCTGAGATAATCATACATTGAGTCCAACCATTATGGTTTGAATGAAAATTGAGTTTGACAATTCTGAAATGTTCGATCATTGAGTTTGACAATTCTGAAATGTTCGATCATTGAGTTTGACTATTCTGATTTGGTCAAACATTTAGTATGACCATTCTGAGCTAATCAAACATTGAGTCCAACCATTTTGGTTTGAATGAAAATTGAGTTTGACAATTCTGAAATGTTCGATCATTGAGTTTGACTATTCTGAGTTGATCAAACACTCAGTATGACCATTCTGAATTAATCAAACATTGTGTCCAACCATTTTGGTTTGAATGAAAATTGAGTTTGACAATTCTGAAATGTTCGATCATTGAGTTTGACAATTCTGAAATGTTCGATCATTGAGTTTGACTATTCTGATTTGGTCAAACATTTAGTATGACCATTCTGTGCTAATCAAACATTGAGTCCAACCATTTTGGTTTGAATGAAAATTGAGTTTGACAATTCTGAAATGTTCGATCATTGAGTCTGACTATTCTGAGTTGATCAGACATTCTGTTTGACCAATCTGAGTTAATCAAACATTCAGTCCAACCATTTTGGTTTGATTGAAAATTGAGTTTGACAATTCTGAAATGTTCGATCATTGAGTTTGACTATTCTGATTTGGTCAAACATTCAGTATGACCATTCTGAATTAATCAAACATTGAGTCCAACCATTTTGGTTTGAATGAAAATTGAGTTTGACAATTCTGAAATGTTCGATCATTGAGTTTGACAATTCTGAAATGTTCGATCATTGAGTTTGACTATTCTGAGTTGATCAGACATTCTGTTTGACCAATCTGAGTTAATCAAACATTCAGTCCAACCATTTTGGTTTGATTGAAAATTGAGTTTGACAATTCTGAAATGTTCGATCATTGAGTTTGACTTTTCTGATTTGGTCAAACATTCAGTATGACCATTCTGAATTAATCAAACATTGAGTCCGACCATTTTGGTTTGAATGAAAATTGAGTTTGACAATTCTGAAATGTTCGATCATTGAGTTTGACAATTCTGAAATGTTCGATCATTGAGTTTGACTATTCTGATTTGGTCAAACATTTAGTATGACCATTCTGAGCTAATCAAACATTGAGTCCAACCATTTTGGTTTGAATGAAAATTGAGTTTGACAATTCTGAAATGTTCGATCATTCAGTTTGACTATTCTGATTTGGTCAAACATTCAGTATGACCATTCTGAATTAATCAAACATTGAGTCCAACCATTTTGGTTTGAATGAAAATTGAGTTTGACAATTCTGAAATGTTCGATCATTGAGTTTGACAATTCTGAAATGTTCGATCATTGAGTTTGACTATTCTGATTTGGTCAAACACTTAGTATGACCATTCTGAGCTAATCAAACATTGAGTCCAACCATTTTGGTTTGAATGAAAATTGAGTTTGACAATTCTGAAATGTTCGATCATTGAGTTTGACTATTCTGAGTTGATCAAACACTCAGTATGACCATTCTGAATTAATCAAACATTGAGTCCAACCATTTTGGTTTGAATGAAAATTGAGTTTGACAATTCTGAAATGTTCGTTCATTGAGTTTGACAATTCTGAAATGTTCGATCATTGAGTTTGACTATTCTGATTTGGTCAAACATTTAGTATGACCATTCTGTGCTAATCAAACATTGAGTCCAACCATTTTGGTTTGAATGAAAATTGAGTTTGACAATTCTGAAATGTTCGATCATTGAGTTTGACTATTCTGAGTTGATCAAACATTCAGTATGACCATTCTGAATTAATCAAACATTGAGTCCAACCATTTTGGTTTGTATGAAAATTGAGTTTGACAATTCTGAAATGTTCGATCATTGAGTTTGACAATTCTGAGATGATAGATCATTGAGTATGACTATTCTGAGTTGATCAGACATTCTGTTTGACCAATCTGAGTTAATCAAACATTCAGTCCAACCATTTTGGTTTGATTGAAAATTGAGTTTGACAATTCTGAAATGTTCGATCATTGAGTTTGACTATTCTGATTTGGTCAAACATTCAGTATGACCATTCTGAATTAATCAAACATTGAGTCCAACCATTTTGGTTTGAATGAAAATTGAGTTTGACAATTCTGAAATGTTCGATCATTGAGTTTGACAATTCTGAAATGTTCGATCATTGAGTTTGACTATTCTGATTTGGTCAAACATTTAGTATGACCATTCTGAGCTAATCAAACATTGAGTCCAACCATTTTGGTTTGAATGAAAATTGAGTTTGACAATTCTGAAATGTTCGATCATTGAGTTTGACAATTCTGAAATGTTCGATCATTGAGTTTGACTATTCTGATTTGGTCAAACACTTAGTATGACCATTCTGAGCTAATCAAACATTGAGTCCAACCATTTTGGTTTGAATGAAAATTGAGTTTGACAATTCGGAAATGTTCGATCATTGAGTTTGACTATTCTGAGTTGATCAAACATTCAGTATGACCATTCTGAATTAATCAAACATTGAGTCCAACCAGTTTGGTTTGAATGAAAATTGAGTTTGACAATTCTAATATGTTCGATCATTGAGTTTGACAATTCTGAGATGATCGATCATTGAGTCTGACTATTCTGAGTTGATCAAACAATCAGTATGACCATTCTGAGATAATCATACATTGAGTCCAACCATTTTGGTTTGATTGAAAATTGCGTTTGACAATTCTGAAATGTTTGATCATTCAGTTTGACTATTCTGATTTGGTCAAACTTTCAGTATGACCATTCTGAATTAATCAAACATTGAGTCCAACCATTTTGGTTTGAATGAAAATTGAGTTTGACAATTCTGAAATGTTCGATCATTGAGTTTGACAATTCTGAAATGTTCGATCATTGAGTTTGACTATTCTGATTTGGTCAAACATTTAGTATGACCATTCTGAGCTAATCAAACATTGAGTCAAACCATTTTGGTTTGAATGAAAATTGAGTTTGACAATTCGGAAATGTTCGATCATTGAGTTTGACTATTCTGAGTTGATCAAACAATCAGTATGACCATTCTGAATTAATCAAACATTGAGTCCAACCATTTTGGTTTGATTGAAAATTGAGTTTGACAATTCTGAAATGTTCGATCATTGAGTTTGACTATTCTGATTTGGTCAAACATTCAGTATGACCATTCTGAATTAATCAAACATTGAGTCCAACCATTTTAGTTTGAATGAAAATTGAGTTTGACAATTCTGAAATGTTCGATCATTGAGTTTGACAATTCTGAAATGTTCGATCATTGAGTTTGACTATTCTGATTTGGTCAAACATTTAGTATGACCATTCTGAGCAAATCAAACATTGAGTCCAACCATTTTGGTTTGAATGAAAATTGAGTTTGACAATTCGGAAATGTTCGATCATTGAGTTTGACTATTCTGAGTTGATCAAACATTCAGTATGACCATTCTGAATTAATCAAACATTGAGTCCAACCATTTTGGTTTGAATGAAAATTGAGTTTGACAATTCTGAAATGTTCGATCATTGAGTTTGACAATTCTGAAATGTTCGATCATTGAGTTTGACTATTCTGATTTGGTCAAACATTTAGTATGACCATTCTGAGCTAATCAAACATTGAGTCCAACCATTTTGGTTTGAATGAAAATTGAGTTTGACAATTCTGAAATGTTCGATCATTGAGTTTGACAATTCTGAGATGATCGATCATTGACTCTGACTATTCTGAGTTTATCAAACATTCAGTATGACCATTCTGAGATAATCATACATTGAGTCCAACCATTTTGGTTTGATTGAAAATTGCTTTTGACAATTCTGAAATGTTCGATCATTGAGTTTGACTATTCTGAGTTGATCAAACATTCAGTATGACCATTCTGAATTAATCAAACATTGAGTCCAACCATTTTGGTTTGAATGAAAATTGAGTTTGACAATTCTGAAATGTTCGTCATTGAGTTTGACAATTCTGAGATGATCGATCATTGAGTCTGACTATTCTGAGTTGATCAGACATTCTGTTTGACCAATCTGAGTTAATCAAACATTCAGTCCAACCATTTTGGTTTGATTGAAAATTGAGTTTGACAATTCTGAAATGTTCGATCATTGAGTTTGACTATTCTGATTTGGTCAAACATTCAGTATGACCATTCTGAATTAATCAAACATTGAGTCCAACCATTTTGGTTTGAATGAAAATTGAGTTTGACAATTCTGAAATGTTCGATCATTGAGTTTGACAATTCTGAAATGTTCGATCATTGAGTTTGACTATTCTGATTTGGTCAAACATTTAGTATGACCATTCTGAGCTAATCAAACATTGAGTCCAACCATTTTGGTTTGAATGAAAATTGAGTTTGACAATTCTGAAATGTTCGATCATTGAGTTTGACTATTCTGAGTTGATCAAACACTCAGTATGACCATTCTGAATTAATCAAACATTGAGTCCAACCATTTTGGTTTGAATGAAAATTGAGTTTGACAATTCTGAAATGTTCGATCATTGAGTTTGACAATTCTGAAATGTTCGATCATTGAGTTTGACTATTCTGATTTGGTCAAACATTTAGTATGACCATTCTGTGCTAATCAAACATTGAGTCCAACCATTTTGGTTTGAATGAAAATTGAGTTTGACAATTCTGAAATGTTCGATCATTGAGTTTGACTATTCTGAGTTGATCAAACATTCAGTATGACCATTCTGAATTAATCAAACATTGAGTCCAACCATTTTGGTTTGAATGAAAATTGAGTTTGACAATTCTGAAATGTTCGATCATTGAGTTTGACAATTCTGAGATGATCGATCATTGAGTATGACTATTCTGAGTTGATCAGACATTCTGTTTGACCAATCTGAGTTAATCAAACATTCAGTCCAACCATTTTGGTTTGATTGAAAATTGAGTTTGACAATTCTGAAATGTTCGATCATTGAGTTTGACTTTTCTGATTTGGTCAAACTTTCAGTATGACCATTCTGAATTAATCAAACATTGAGTCCAACCATTTTGGTTTGAATGAAAATTGAGTTTGACAATTCTGAAATGTTCGATCATTGAGTTTGACAATTCTGAAATGTTCGATCATTGAGTCTGACTATTCTGATTTGGTCAAACATTTAGTATGACCATTCTGAGCTAATCAAACATTGAGTCCAACCATTTTGGTTTGAATGAAAATTGAGTTTCACAATTCGGAAATGTTCGATCATTGAGTTTGACTATTCTGAGTTGATCAAACATTCAGTATGACCATTCTGAATTAATCAAACATTGAGTCCAACCATTTTGGTTTGAATGAAAATTGAGTTTGACAATTCTGAAATGTTCGATCATTGAGTTTGACAATTCTGAGATGATCGATCATTGAGTCTGACTATTCTGAGTTGATCAAACATTCAGTATGACCATTCTGAGATAATCATACATTGAGTCCAACCATTTTGGTTTGATTGAAAATTGCGTTTGACAATTCTGAAATGTTCGATCATTCAGTTTGACTATTCTGATTTGGTCAAACATTCAGTATGACCATTCTGAATTAATCAAACATTGAGTCCAACCATTTTGGTTTGAATGAAAATTGAGTTTGACAATTCTGAAATGTTCGTCATTGAGTTTGACAATTCTGAGATGATCGATCATTGAGTCTGACTATTCTGAGTTGATCAGACATTCTGTTTGACCAATCTGAGTTAATCAAACATTCAGTCCAACCATTTTGGTTTGATTGAAAATTGAGTTTGACAATTCTGAAATGTTCGATCATTGAGTTTGACTATTCTGATTTGGTCAAACATTCAGTATGACCATTCTGAATTAATCAAACATTGAGTCCAACCATTTTGGTTTGAATGAAAATTGAGTTTGACAATTCTGAAATGTTCGATCATTGAGTTTGACAATTCTGAAATGTTCGATCATTGAGTTTGACTATTCTGATTTGGTCAAACATTTAGTATGACCATTCTGAGCTAATCAAACATTGAGTCCAACCATTTTGGTTTGAATGAAAATTGAGTTTGACAATTCTGAAATGTTCGATCATTGAGTTTGACTATTCTGAGTTGATCAAACACTCAGTATGACCATTCTGAATTAATCAAACATTGTGTCCAACCATTTTGGTTTGAATGAAAATTGAGTTTGACAATTCTGAAATGTTCGATCATTGAGTTTGACAATTCTGAAATGTTCGATCATTGAGTTTGACTATTCTGATTTGGTCAAACATTTAGTATGACCATTCTGTGCTAATCAAACATTGAGTCCAACCATTTTGGTTTGAATGAAAATTGAGTTTGACAATTCTGAAATGTTCGATCATTGAGTCTGACTATTCTGAGTTGATCAGACATTCTGTTTGACCAATCTGAGTTAATCAAACATTCAGTCCAACCATTTTGGTTTGATTGAAAATTGAGTTTGACAATTCTGAAATGTTCGATCATTGAGTTTGACTATTCTGATTTGGTCAAACATTCAGTATGACCATTCTGAATTAATCAAACATTGAGTCCAACCATTTTGGTTTGAATGAAAATTGAGTTTGACAATTCTGAAATGTTCGATCATTGAGTTTGACAATTCTGAAATGTTCGATCATTGAGTTTGACTATTCTAAGTGGATCAGACATTCTGTTTGACCAATCTGAGTTAATCAAACATTCAGTCCAACCATTTTGGTTTGATTGAAAATTGAGTTTGACAATTCTGAAATGTTCGATCATTGAGTTTGACTTTTCTGATTTGGTCAAACATTCAGTATGACCATTCTGAATTAATCAAACATTGAGTCCGACCATTTTGGTTTGAATGAAAATTGAGTTTGACAATTCTGAAATGTTCGATCATTGAGTTTGACAATTCTGAAATGTTCGATCATTGAGTTTGACTATTCTGATTTGGTCAAACATTTAGTATGACCATTCTGAGCTAATCAAACATTGAGTCCAACCATTTTGGTTTGAATGAAAATTGAGTTTGACAATTCTGAAATGTTCGATCATTCAGTTTGACTATTCTGATTTGGTCAAACATTCAGTATGACCATTCTGAATTAATCAAACATTGAGTCCAACCATTTTGGTTTGAATGAAAATTGAGTTTGACAATTCTGAAATGTTCGATCATTGAGTTTGACAATTCTGAAATGTGTGATCATTGAGTTTGACTATTCTGATTTGGTCAAACACTTAGTATGACCATTCTGAGCTAATCAAACATTGAGTCCAACCATTTTGGTTTGAATGAAAATTGAGTTTGACAATTCGGAAATGTTCGATCATTGAGTTTGACTATTCTGAGTTGATCAAACATTCAGTATGACCATTCTGAATTAATCAAACATTGAGTCCAACCATTTTGGTTTGAATGAAAATTGAGTTTGACAATTCTGAAATGTTCGATCATTGAGTTTGACAATTCTGAAATGTTCGATCATTGAGTTTGACTATTCTGATTTGGTCAAACATTTAGTATGACCATTCTGAGCTAATCAAACATTGAGTCCAACCATTTTGGTTTGAATGAAAATTGAGTTTGACAATTCTGAAATGTTCGATCATTGAGTTTGACAATTCTGAGATGATCGATCATTGACTCTGACTATTCTGAGTTTATCAAACATTCAGTATGACCATTCTGAGATAATCATACATTGAGTCCAACCATTTTGGTTTGATTGAAAATTGCTTTTGACAATTCTGAAATGTTCGATCATTGAGTTTGACTATTCTGAGTTGATCAAACATTCAGTATGACCATTCTGAATTAATCAAACATTGAGTCCAACCATTTTGGTTTGAATGAAAATTGAGTTTGACAATTCTGAAATGTTCGTCATTGAGTTTGACAATTCTGAGATGATCGATCATTGAGTCTGACTATTCTGAGTTGATCAGACATTCTGTTTGACCAATCTGAGTTAATCAAACATTCAGTCCAACCATTTTGGTTTGATTGAAAATTGAGTTTGACAATTCTGAAATGTTCGATCATTGAGTTTGACTATTCTGATTTGGTCAAACATTCAGTATGACCATTCTGAATTAATCAAACATTGAGTCCAACCATTTTGGTTTGAATGAAAATTGAGTTTGACAATTCTGAAATGTTCGATCATTGAGTTTGACAATTCTGAAATGTTCGATCATTGAGTTTGACTATTCTGATTTGGTCAAACATTTAGTATGACCATTCTGAGCTAATCAAACATTGAGTCCAACCATTTTGGTTTGAATGAAAATTGAGTTTGACAATTCTGAAATGTTCGATCATTGAGTTTGACTATTCTGAGTTGATCAAACACTCAGTATGACCATTCTGAATTAATCAAACATTGAGTCCAACCATTTTGGTTTGAATGAAAATTGAGTTTGACAATTCTGAAATGTTCGATCATTGAGTTTGACAATTCTGAAATGTTCGATCATTGAGTTTGACTATTCTGATTTGGTCAAACATTTAGTATGACCATTCTGTGCTAATCAAACATTGAGTCCAACCATTTTGGTTTGAATGAAAATTGAGTTTGACAATTCTGAAATGTTCGATCATTGAGTTTGACTATTCTGAGTTGATCAAACATTCAGTATGACCATTCTGAATTAATCAAACATTGAGTCCAACCATTTTGGTTTGAATGAAAATTGAGTTTGACAATTCTGAAATGTTCGATCATTGAGTTTGACAATTCTGAGATGATCGATCATTGAGTATGACTATTCTGAGTTGATCAGACATTCTGTTTGACCAATCTGAGTTAATCAAACATTCAGTCCAACCATTTTGGTTTGATTGAAAATTGAGTTTGACAATTCTGAAATGTTCGATCATTGAGTTTGACTTTTCTGATTTGGTCAAACTTTCAGTATGACCATTCTGAATTAATCAAACATTGAGTCCAACCATTTTGGTTTGAATGAAAATTGAGTTTGACAATTCTGAAATGTTCGATCATTGAGTTTGACAATTCTGAAATGTTCGATCATTGAGTCTGACTATTCTGATTTGGTCAAACATTTAGTATGACCATTCTGAGCTAATCAAACATTGAGTCCAACCATTTTGGTTTGAATGAAAATTGAGTTTCACAATTCGGAAATGTTCGATCATTGAGTTTGACTATTCTGAGTTGATCAAACATTCAGTATGACCATTCTGAATTAATCAAACATTGAGTCCAACCATTTTGGTTTGAATGAAAATTGAGTTTGACAATTCTGAAATGTTCGATCATTGAGTTTGACAATTCTGAGATGATCGATCATTGAGTCTGACTATTCTGAGTTGATCAAACATTCAGTATGACCATTCTGAGATAATCATACATTGAGTCCAACCATTTTGGTTTGATTGAAAATTGCGTTTGACAATTCTGAAATGTTCGATCATTCAGTTTGACTATTCTGATTTGGTCAAACATTCAGTATGACCATTCTGAATTAATCAAACATTGAGTCCAACCATTTTGGTTTGAATGAAAATTGAGTTTGACAATTCTGAAATGTTCGTCATTGAGTTTGACAATTCTGAGATGATCGATCATTGAGTCTGACTATTCTGAGTTGATCAGACATTCTGTTTGACCAATCTGAGTTAATCAAACATTCAGTCCAACCATTTTGGTTTGATTGAAAATTGAGTTTGACAATTCTGAAATGTTCGATCATTGAGTTTGACTATTCTGATTTGGTCAAACATTCAGTATGACCATTCTGAATTAATCAAACATTGAGTCCAACCATTTTGGTTTGAATGAAAATTGAGTTTGACAATTCTGAAATGTTCGATCATTGAGTTTGACAATTCTGAAATGTTCGATCATTGAGTTTGACTATTCTGATTTGGTCAAACATTTAGTATGACCATTCTGAGCTAATCAAACATTGAGTCCAACCATTTTGGTTTGAATGAAAATTGAGTTTGACAATTCTGAAATGTTCGATCATTGAGTTTGACTATTCTGAGTTGATCAAACACTCAGTATGACCATTCTGAATTAATCAAACATTGTGTCCAACCATTTTGGTTTGAATGAAAATTGAGTTTGACAATTCTGAAATGTTCGATCATTGAGTTTGACAATTCTGAAATGTTCGATCATTGAGTTTGACTATTCTGATTTGGTCAAACATTTAGTATGACCATTCTGTGCTAATCAAACATTGAGTCCAACCATTTTGGTTTGAATGAAAATTGAGTTTGACAATTCTGAAATGTTCGATCATTGAGTCTGACTATTCTGAGTTGATCAGACATTCTGTTTGACCAATCTGAGTTAATCAAACATTCAGTCCAACCATTTTGGTTTGATTGAAAATTGAGTTTGACAATTCTGAAATGTTCGATCATTGAGTTTGACTATTCTGATTTGGTCAAACATTCAGTATGACCATTCTGAATTAATCAAACATTGAGTCCAACCATTTTGGTTTGAATGAAAATTGAGTTTGACAATTCTGAAATGTTCGATCATTGAGTTTGACAATTCTGAAATGTTCGATCATTGAGTTTGACTATTCTGAGTTGATCAGACATTCTGTTTGACCAATCTGAGTTAATCAAACATTCAGTCCAACCATTTTGGTTTGATTGAAAATTGAGTTTGACAATTCTGAAATGTTCGATCATTGAGTTTGACTTTTCTGATTTGGTCAAACATTCAGTATGACCATTCTGAATTAATCAAACATTGAGTCCGACCATTTTGGTTTGAATGAAAATTGAGTTTGACAATTCTGAAATGTTCGATCATTGAGTTTGACAATTCTGAAATGTTCCATCATTGAGTTTGACTATTCTGATTTGGTCAAACATTTAGTATGACCATTCTGAGCTAATCAAACATTGAGTCCAACCATTTTGGTTTGAATGAAAATTGAGTTTGACAATTCTGAAATGTTCGATCATTCAGTTTGACTATTCTGATTTGGTCAAACATTCAGTATGACCATTCTGAATTAATCAAACATTGAGTCCAACCATTTTGGTTTGAATGAAAATTGAGTTTGACAATTCTGAAATGTTCGATCATTGAGTTTGACAATTCTGAAATGTGTGATCATTGAGTTTGACTATTCTGATTTGGTCAAACACTTAGTATGACCATTCTGAGCTAATCAAACATTGAGTCCAACCATTTTGGTTTGAATGAAAATTGAGTTTGACAATTCGGAAATGTTCGATCATTGAGTTTGACTATTCTGAGTTGATCAAACATTCAGTATGACCATTCTGAATTAATCAAACATTGAGTCCAACCAGTTTGGTTTGAATGAAAATTGAGTTTGACAATTCTGAAATGTTCGATCATTGAGTTTGACAATTCTGAGATGATCGATCATTGAGTCTGACTATTCTGAGTTGATCAAACAATCAGTATGACCATTCTGAGATAATCATACATTGAGTCCAACCATTATGGTTTGAATGAAAATTGAGTTTGACAATTCTGAAATGTTCGATCATTGAGTTTGACTATTCTGAGTTGATCAAACATTCAGTATGACCATTCTGAATTAATCAAACATTGAGTCCAACCATTTTGGTTTGAATGAAAATTGAGTTTGACAATTCTGAAATGTTCGATCATTGAGTTTGACAATTCTGAGATGATCGATCATTGAGTATGACTATTCTGAGTTGATCAGACATTCTGTTTGACCAATCTGAGTTAATCAAACATTCAGTCCAACCATTTTGGTTTGATTGAAAATTGAGTTTGACAATTCTGAAATGTTCGATCATTGAGTTTGACTATTCTGATTTGGTCAAACATTCAGTATGACCATTCTGAATTAATCAAACATTGAGTCCAACCATTTTGGTTTGATTGAAAATTGCGTTTGACAATTCTGAAATGTTCGATCATTCAGTTTGACTATTCTGATTTGGTCAAACATTAAGTATGACCATTCTGAATTAATCAAACATTGAGTCCAACCATTTTGGTTTGAATGAAAATTGAGTTTGACAATTCTGAAATGTTCGTCATTGAGTTTGACAATTCTGAGATGATCGATCATTGAGTCTGACTATTCTGAGTTGATCAGACATTCAGTATGACCATTCTGAGATAATCATACATTGAGTCCAACCATTTTGGTTTGATTGAAAATTGAGTTTGACAATTCTGAAATGTTCGATCATTCAGTTTGACTATTCTGATTTGGTCAAACATTCAGTATGACCATTCTGAATTAATCAAACATTGAGTCCAACCATTTTGGTTTGAATGAAAATTGAGTTTGACAATTCTGAAATGTTCGATCATTGAGTTTGACAATTCTGAAATGTTCGATCATTGAGTTTGACTATTCTGATTTGGTCAAACATTCAGTATGACCATTCTGAATTAATCAAACATTGAGTCAAACCATTTTGGTTTGAATGAAAATTGAGTTTGACAATTCTGAAATGTTCGATCATTGAGTTTGACAATTCTGAAATGTTCGATCATTGAGTTTGACTATTCTGATTTGGTCAAACATTTAGTATGACCATTTTGAGCTAATCAAACATTGAGTCCAACCATTTTGGTTTGAATGAAAATTGAGTTTGACAATTCGGAAATGTTCGATGATTGAGTTTGACAATTCTGAGATGATCGATCATTGAGTCTGACTATTCTGAGTTGATCAAACATTCAGTATGACCATTCTGAGATAATCATACATTGAGTCCAACCATTTTGGTTTGATTGAAAATTGAGTTTGACAATTCTGATTTGGTCAAACATTCAGTATGACCATTCTGAATTAATCAAACATTGAGTCCAACCATTTTGGTTTGAATGAAAATTGAGTTTGACAATTCTGAAATGTTCGATCATTGAGTTTGACAATTCTGAAATGTTCGATCATTGAGTTTGACTATTCTGATTTGGTCAAACATTTAGTATGACCATTCTGAGCTAATCAAACATTGAGTCCAACCATTTTGGTTTGAATGAAAATTGAGTTTGACAATTCTGAAATGTTCGATCATTGAGTTTGACTATTCTGATTTGGTCAAACATTCAGTATGACCATTCTGAATTAATCAAACATTGAGTCCAACCATTTTGGTTTGAATGAAAATTGAGTTTGACAATTCTGAAATGTTCGATCATTGAGTTTGACTATTCTGATTTGGTCAAACATTCAGTATGACCATTCTGAATTAATCAAACATTGAGTCAAACCATTTTGGTTTGAATGAAAATTGAGTTTGACAATTCTGAAATGTTCGATCATTGAGTTTGACAATTCTGAAATGTTCGATCATTGAGTTTGACTATTCTGATTTGGTCAAACATTTAGTATGACCATTCTGAGCTAATCAAACATTGAGTCCAACCATTTTGGTTTGAATGAAAATTGAGTTTGACAATTCTGAAATGTTCGATCATTGAGTTTGACTATTCTGATTTGGTCAAACATTTAGTATGACCATTCTGAGCTAATCAAACATTGAGTCCAACCATTTTGGTTTGAATGAAAATTGAGTTTGACAATTCTGAAATGTTCGATCATTGAGTTTGACTATTCTGATTTGGTCAAACATTCAGTATGACCATTCTGAATTAATCAAACATTGAGTCCAACCATTTTGGTTTGAATGAAAATTGAGTTTGACAATTCTGAAATGTTCGATCATTGAGTTTGACTATTCTGATTTGGTCAAACATTCAGTATGACCATTCTGAATTAATCAAACATTGAGTCAAACCATTTTGGTTTGAATGAAAATTGAGTTTGACAATTCTGAAATGTTCGATCATTGAGTTTGACAATTCTGAAATGTTCGATCATTGAGTTTGACTATTCTGATTTGGTCAAACATTTAGTATGACCATTCTGAGCTAATCAAACATTGAGTCCAACCATTTTGGTTTGAATGAAAATTGAGTTTGACAATTCTGAAATGTTCGATCATTGAGTTTGACTATTCTGATTTGGTCAAACATTCAGTATGACCATTCTGAATTAATCAAACATTGAGTCCAACCATTTTGGTTTGAATGAAAATTGAGTTTGACAATTCTGAAATGTTCGATCACTGAGTTTGACAATTCTGAAATGTTCGATCATTGAGTTTGACTATTCTGATTTGGTCAAACATTTAGTATGACCATTCTGAGCTAATCAAACATTGAGTCCAACCATTTTGGTTTGAATGAAAATTGAGTTTGACAATTCAGAAATGTTCGATCATTGAGTTTGACTATTCTGAGTTGATCAAACATTCAGTATGACCATTCTGAATTAATCAAACATTGAGTCCAACCATTTTGGTTTGAATGAAAATTGAGTTTGACAATTCTGAAATGTTCGTCATTGAGTTTGACAATTCTGAGATGATCGATCACTGAGTCTGACTATTCTGAGTTGATCAGACATTCTGTTTGACCAATCTGAGTTAATCAAACATTCAGTCCAACCATTTTGGTTTGATTGAAAATTGAGTTTGACAATTCTGAAATGTTCGATCATTGAGTTTGACTATTCTGATTGGGTCAAACATTCAGTATGACCATTCTGAATTAATCAAACATTGAGTCCAACCATTTTGGTTTGAATGAAAATTGAGTTTGACAATTCTGAAATGTTCGATCATTGAGTTTGACAATTCTGAAATGTTCGATCATTGAGTTTGACTATTCTGATTTGGTCAAACATTTAGTATGACCATTCTGAGCTAATCAAACATTGAGTCCAACCATTTTGGTTTGAATGAAAATTGAGTTTGACAATTCTGAAATGTTCGATCATTGAGTTTGACTATTCTGATTTGGTCAAACATTCAGTATGACCATTCTGAATTAATCAAACATTGAGTCAAACCATTTTGGTTTGAATGAAAATTGAGTTTGACAATTCTGAAATGTTCGATCATTGAGTTTGACAATTCTGAAATGTTCGATCATTGAGTTTGACTATTCTGATTTGGTCAAACATTTAGTATGACCATTCTGAGCTAATCAAACATTGAGTCCAACCATTTTGGTTTGAATGAAAATTGAGTTTGACAATTCTGAAATGTTCGATCATTGAGTTTGACTATTCTGATTTGGTCAAACATTCAGTATGACCATTCTGAATTAATCAAACATTGAGTCCAACCATTTTGGTTTGAATGAAAATTGAGTTTGACAATTCTGAAATGTTCGATCACTGAGTTTGACAATTCTGAAATGTTCGATCATTGAGTTTGACTATTCTGATTTGGTCAAACATTTAGTATGACCATTCTGAGCTAATCAAACATTGAGTCCAACCATTTTGGTTTGAATGAAAATTGAGTTTGACAATTCAGAAATGTTCGATCATTGAGTTTGACTATTCTGAGTTGATCAAACATTCAGTATGACCATTCTGAATTAATCAAACATTGAGTCCAACCATTTTGGTTTGAATGAAAATTGAGTTTGACAATTCTGAAATGTTCGTCATTGAGTTTGACAATTCTGAGATGATCGATCACTGAGTCTGACTATTCTGAGTTGATCAGACATTCTGTTTGACCAATCTGAGTTAATCAAACATTCAGTCCAACCATTTTGGTTTGATTGAAAATTGAGTTTGACAATTCTGAAATGTTCGATCATTGAGTTTGACTATTCTGATTGGGTCAAACATTCAGTATGACCATTCTGAATTAATCAAACATTGAGTCCAACCATTTTGGTTTGAATGAAAATTGAGTTTGACAATTCTGAAATGTTCGATCATTGAGTTTGACAATTCTGAAATGTTCGATCATTGAGTTTGACTATTCTGATTTGGTCAAACATTTAGTATGACCATTCTGAGCTAATCAAACATTGAGTCCAACCATTTTGGTTTGAATGAAAATTGAGTTTGACAATTCTGAAATGTTCGATCATTGAGTTTGACTATTCTGATTGGGTCAAACATTCAGTATGACCATTCTGATTTAATCAAACATTGAGTCCAATCATTTTGGTTTGAATGAAAATTGAGTTTGACAATTCTGAAATGTTCGATCATTGAGTTTGACAATTCTGAGATGATCGATCATTGAGTATGACTATTCTGAGTTGATCAGACATTCTGTTTGACCAATCTGAGTTAATCAAACATTGAGTCCAACCATTTTGGTTTGATTGAAAATTGAGTTTGACAATTCTGAAATGTTCGATCATTGAGTTTGACTTTTCTGATTTGGTCAAACATTCAGTATGACCATTCTGAATTAATCAAACATTGAGTCCAACCATTTTGGTTTGAATGAAAATTGAGTTTGACAATTCTGAAATGTTCGATCATTGAGTTTGACAATTCTAAAATGTTCGATCATTGAGTTTGACTATTCTGATTTGGTCAAACATTTAGTATGACCATTCTGAGCTAATCAAACATTGAGTCCAACCATTTTGGTTTGAATGAAAATTGAGTTTGACAATTCTGAAATGTTCGATCATTCAGTTTGACTATTCTGATTTGGTCAAACATTCAGTATGACCATTCTGAATAATCAAACATTGAGTCCAACCATTTTGGTTTGAATGAAAATTGAGTTTGACAATTCTGAAATGTTCGATCATTGAGTTTGACAATTCTGAAATGTTCGATCATTGAGTTTGACTATTCTGATTTGGTCAAACACTTAGTATGACCATTCTGAGCTAATCAAACATTGAGTCCAACCATTTTGGTTTGAATGAAAATTGAGTTTGACAATTCGGAAATGTTCGATCATTGAGTTTGACTATTCTGAGTTGATCAAACATTCAGTATGACCATTCTGAATTAATCAAACATTGAGTCCAACCAGTTTGGTTTGAATGAAAATTGAGTTTGACAATTCTGAAATGTTCGATCATTGAGTTTGACTATTCTGATTTGGTCAAACATTCAGTATGACCATTCTGAATTAATCAAACATTGAGTCAAACCATTTTGGTTTGAATGAAAATTGAGTTTGACAATTCTGAAATGTTCGATCATTGAGTTTGACAATTCTGAAATGTTCGATCAATGAGTTTGACTATTCTGATTTGGTCAAACATTTAGTATGACCATTCTGAGCTAATCAAACATTGAGTCCAACCATTTTGGTTTGAATGAAAATTGAGTTTGACAATTCGGAAATGTTCGATGATTGAGTTTGACAATTCTGAGATGATCGATCATTGAGTCTGACTATTCTGAGTTGATCAAACATTCAGTATGACCATTCTGAGATAATCATACATTGAGTCCAACCATTTTGGTTTGATTGAAAATTGAGTTTGACAATTCTGAAATGTTCGATCATTCAGTTTGACTATTCTGATTTGGTCAAACATTCAGTATGACCATTCTGAATTAATCAAACATTGAGTCCAACCATTTTGGTTTGAATGAAAATTGAGTTTGACAATTCTGAAATGTTCGATCATTGAGTTTGACAATTCTGAAATGTTCGATCATTGAGTTTGACTATTCTGATTTGGTCAAAAATTTAGTATGACCATTCTGAGCTAATCAAACATTGAGTCCAACCATTTTGGTTTGAATGAAAATTGAGTTTGACAATTCTGAAATGTTCGATCATTGAGTTTGACTATTCTGATTTGGTCAAACATTCAGTATGACCATTCTGAATTAATCAAACATTGAGTCCAACCATTTTGGTTTGAATGAAAATTGAGTTTGACAATTCTGAAATGTTCGATCACTGAGTTTGACAATTCTGAAATGTTCGATCATTGAGTTTGACTATTCTGATTTGGTCAAACATTTAGTATGACCATTCTGAGCTAATCAAACATTGAGTCCAACCATTTTGGTTTGAATGAAAATTGAGTTTGACAATTCAGAAATGTTCGATCATTGAGTTTGACTATTCTGAGTTGATCAAACATTCAGTATGACCATTCTGAATTAATCAAACATTGAGTCCAACCATTTTGGTTTGAATGAAAATTGAGTTTGACAATTCTGAAATGTTCGTCATTGAGTTTGACAATTCTGAGATGATCGATCACTGAGTCTGACTATTCTGAGTTGATCAGACATTCTGTTTGACCAATCTGAGTTAATCAAACATTCAGTCCAACCATTTTGGTTTGATTGAAAATTGAGTTTGACAATTCTGAAATGTTCGATCATTGAGTTTGACTATTCTGATTGGGTCAAACATTCAGTATGACCATTCTGAATTAATCAAACATTGAGTCCAACCATTTTGGTTTGAATGAAAATTGAGTTTGACAATTCTGAAATGTTCGATCATTGAGTTTGACAATTCTGAAATGTTCGATCATTGAGTTTGACTATTCTGATTTGGTCAAACATTTAGTATGACCATTCTGAGCTAATCAAACATTGAGTCCAACCATTTTGGTTTGAATGAAAATTGAGTTTGACAATTCTGAAATGTTCGATCATTGAGTTTGACTATTCTGATTGGGTCAAACATTCAGTATGACCATTCTGATTTAATCAAACATTGAGTCCAATCATTTTGGTTTGAATGAAAATTGAGTTTGACAATTCTGAAATGTTCGATCATTGAGTTTGACAATTCTGAGATGATCGATCATTGAGTATGACTATTCTGAGTTGATCAGACATTCTGTTTGACCAATCTGAGTTAATCAAACATTCAGTCCAACCATTTTGGTTTGATTGAAAATTGAGTTTGACAATTCTGAAATGTTCGATCATTGAGTTTGACTTTTCTGATTTGGTCAAACATTCAGTATGACCATTCTGAATTAATCAAACATTGAGTCCAACCATTTTGGTTTGAATGAAAATTGAGTTTGACAATTCTGAAATGTTCGATCATTGAGTTTGACAATTCTGAAATGTTCGATCATTGAGTTTGACTATTCTGATTTGGTCAAACATTTAGTATGACCATTCTGAGCTAATCAAACATTGAGTCCAACCATTTTGGTTTGAATGAAAATTGAGTTTGACAATTCTGAAATGTTCGATCATTGAGTTTGACTATTCTGATTTGGTCAAACATTCAGTATGACCATTCTGAATTAATCAAACATTGAGTCAAACCATTTTGGTTTGAATGAAAATTGAGTTTGACAATTCTGAAATGTTCGATCATTGAGTTTGACAATTCTGAAATGTTCGATCATTGAGTTTGACTATTCTGATTTGGTCAAACATTTAGTATGACCATTCTGAGCTAATCAAACATTGAGTCCAACCATTTTGGTTTGAATGAAAATTGAGTTTGACAATTCTGAAATGTTCGATCATTGAGTTTGACTATTCTGATTTGGTCAAACATTCAGTATGACCATTCTGAATTAATCAAACATTGAGTCCAACCATTTTGGTTTGAATGAAAATTGAGTTTGACAATTCTGAAATGTTCGATCACTGAGTTTGACAATTCTGAAATGTTCGATCATTGAGTTTGACTATTCTGATTTGGTCAAACATTTAGTATGACCATTCTGAGCTAATCAAACATTGAGTCCAACCATTTTGGTTTGAATGAAAATTGAGTTTGACAATTCAGAAATGTTCGATCATTGAGTTTGACTATTCTGAGTTGATCAAACATTCAGTATGACCATTCTGAATTAATCAAACATTGAGTCCAACCATTTTGGTTTGAATGAAAATTGAGTTTGACAATTCTGAAATGTTCGTCATTGAGTTTGACAATTCTGAGATGATCGATCACTGAGTCTGACTATTCTGAGTTGATCAGACATTCTGTTTGACCAATCTGAGTTAATCAAACATTCAGTCCAACCATTTTGGTTTGATTGAAAATTGAGTTTGACAATTCTGAAATGTTCGATCATTGAGTTTGACTATTCTGATTGGGTCAAACATTCAGTATGACCATTCTGAATTAATCAAACATTGAGTCCAACCATTTTGGTTTGAATGAAAATTGAGTTTGACAATTCTGAAATGTTCGATCATTGAGTTTGACAATTCTGAAATGTTCGATCATTGAGTTTGACTATTCTGATTTGGTCAAACATTTAGTATGACCATTCTGAGCTAATCAAACATTGAGTCCAACCATTTTGGTTTGAATGAAAATTGAGTTTGACAATTCTGAAATGTTCGATCATTGAGTTTGACTATTCTGATTGGGTCAAACATTCAGTATGACCATTCTGATTTAATCAAACATTGAGTCCAATCATTTTGGTTTGAATGAAAATTGAGTTTGACAATTCTGAAATGTTCGATCATTGAGTTTGACAATTCTGAGATGATCGATCATTGAGTATGACTATTCTGAGTTGATCAGACATTCTGTTTGACCAATCTGAGTTAATCAAACATTGAGTCCAACCATTTTGGTTTGATTGAAAATTGAGTTTGACAATTCTGAAATGTTCGATCATTCAGTTTGACTATTCTGATTTGGTCAAACATTCAGTATGACCATTCTGAATTAATCAAACATTGAGTCCAACCATTTTGGTTTGAATGAAAATTGAGTTTGACAATTCTGAAATGTTCGATCATTGAGTTTGACAATTCTGAAATGTTCGATCATTGAGTTTGACTATTCTGATTTGGTCAAAAATTTAGTATGACCATTCTGAGCTAATCAAACATTGAGTCCAACCATTTTGGTTTGAATGAAAATTGAGTTTGACAATTCTGAAATGTTCGATCATTGAGTTTGACTATTCTGATTTGGTCAAACATTCAGTATGACCATTCTGAATTAATCAAACATTGAGTCCAACCATTTTGGTTTGAATGAAAATTGAGTTTGACAATTCTGAAATGTTCGATCACTGAGTTTGACAATTCTGAAATGTTCGATCATTGAGTTTGACTATTCTGATTTGGTCAAACATTTAGTATGACCATTCTGAGCTAATCAAACATTGAGTCCAACCATTTTGGTTTGAATGAAAATTGAGTTTGACAATTCAGAAATGTTCGATCATTGAGTTTGACTATTCTGAGTTGATCAAACATTCAGTATGACCATTCTGAATTAATCAAACATTGAGTCCAACCATTTTGGTTTGAATGAAAATTGAGTTTGACAATTCTGAAATGTTCGTCATTGAGTTTGACAATTCTGAGATGATCGATCACTGAGTCTGACTATTCTGAGTTGATCAGACATTCTGTTTGACCAATCTGAGTTAATCAAACATTCAGTCCAACCATTTTGGTTTGATTGAAAATTGAGTTTGACAATTCTGAAATGTTCGATCATTGAGTTTGACTATTCTGATTGGGTCAAACATTCAGTATGACCATTCTGAATTAATCAAACATTGAGTCCAACCATTTTGGTTTGAATGAAAATTGAGTTTGACAATTCTGAAATGTTCGATCATTGAGTTTGACAATTCTGAAATGTTCGATCATTGAGTTTGACTATTCTGATTTGGTCAAACATTTAGTATGACCATTCTGAGCTAATCAAACATTGAGTCCAACCATTTTGGTTTGAATGAAAATTGAGTTTGACAATTCTGAAATGTTCGATCATTGAGTTTGACTATTCTGATTGGGTCAAACATTCAGTATGACCATTCTGATTTAATCAAACATTGAGTCCAATCATTTTGGTTTGAATGAAAATTGAGTTTGACAATTCTGAAATGTTCGATCATTGAGTTTGACAATTCTGAGATGATCGATCATTGAGTATGACTATTCTGAGTTGATCAGACATTCTGTTTGACCAATCTGAGTTAATCAAACATTCAGTCCAACCATTTTGGTTTGATTGAAAATTGAGTTTGACAATTCTGAAATGTTCGATCATTGAGTTTGACTTTTCTGATTTGGTCAAACATTCAGTATGACCATTCTGAATTAATCAAACATTGAGTCCAACCATTTTGGTTTGAATGAAAATTGAGTTTGACAATTCTGAAATGTTCGATCATTGAGTTTGACAATTCTGAAATGTTCGATCATTGAGTTTGACTATTCTGATTTGGTCAAACATTTAGTATGACCATTCTGAGCTAATCAAACATTGAGTCCAACCATTTTGGTTTGAATGAAAATTGAGTTTGACAATTCTGAAATGTTCGATCATTGAGTTTGACTATTCTGATTTGGTCAAACATTCAGTATGACCATTCTGAATTAATCAAACATTGAGTCAAACCATTTTGGTTTGAATGAAAATTGAGTTTGACAATTCTGAAATGTTCGATCATTGAGTTTGACAATTCTGAAATGTTCGATCATTGAGTTTGACTATTCTGATTTGGTCAAACATTTAGTATGACCATTCTGAGCTAATCAAACATTGAGTCCAACCATTTTGGTTTGAATGAAAATTGAGTTTGACAATTCTGAAATGTTCGATCATTGAGTTTGACTATTCTGATTTGGTCAAACATTCAGTATGACCATTCTGAATTAATCAAACATTGAGTCCAACCATTTTGGTTTGAATGAAAATTGAGTTTGACAATTCTGAAATGTTCGATCACTGAGTTTGACAATTCTGAAATGTTCGATCATTGAGTTTGACTATTCTGATTTGGTCAAACATTTAGTATGACCATTCTGAGCTAATCAAACATTGAGTCCAACCATTTTGGTTTGAATGAAAATTGAGTTTGACAATTCAGAAATGTTCGATCATTGAGTTTGACTATTCTGAGTTGATCAAACATTCAGTATGACCATTCTGAATTAATCAAACATTGAGTCCAACCATTTTGGTTTGAATGAAAATTGAGTTTGACAATTCTGAAATGTTCGTCATTGAGTTTGACAATTCTGAGATGATCGATCACTGAGTCTGACTATTCTGAGTTGATCAGACATTCTGTTTGACCAATCTGAGTTAATCAAACATTCAGTCCAACCATTTTGGTTTGATTGAAAATTGAGTTTGACAATTCTGAAATGTTCGATCATTGAGTTTGACTATTCTGATTGGGTCAAACATTCAGTATGACCATTCTGAATTAATCAAACATTGAGTCCAACCATTTTGGTTTGAATGAAAATTGAGTTTGACAATTCTGAAATGTTCGATCATTGAGTTTGACAATTCTGAAATGTTCGATCATTGAGTTTGACTATTCTGATTTGGTCAAACATTTAGTATGACCATTCTGAGCTAATCAAACATTGAGTCCAACCATTTTGGTTTGAATGAAAATTGAGTTTGACAATTCTGAAATGTTCGATCATTGAGTTTGACTATTCTGATTGGGTCAAACATTCAGTATGACCATTCTGATTTAATCAAACATTGAGTCCAATCATTTTGGTTTGAATGAAAATTGAGTTTGACAATTCTGAAATGTTCGATCATTGAGTTTGACAATTCTGAGATGATCGATCATTGAGTATGACTATTCTGAGTTGATCAGACATTCTGTTTGACCAATCTGAGTTAATCAAACATTGAGTCCAACCATTTTGGTTTGATTGAAAATTGAGTTTGACAATTCTGAAATGTTCGATCATTGAGTTTGACTTTTCTGATTTGGTCAAACATTCAGTATGACCATTCTGAATTAATCAAACATTGAGTCCAACCATTTTGGTTTGAATGAAAATTGAGTTTGACAATTCTGAAATGTTCGATCATTGAGTTTGACAATTCTAAAATGTTCGATCATTGAGTTTGACTATTCTGATTTGGTCAAACATTTAGTATGACCATTCTGAGCTAATCAAACATTGAGTCCAACCATTTTGGTTTGAATGAAAATTGAGTTTGACAATTCTGAAATGTTCGATCATTCAGTTTGACTATTCTGATTTGGTCAAACATTCAGTATGACCATTCTGAATAATCAAACATTGAGTCCAACCATTTTGGTTTGAATGAAAATTGAGTTTGACAATTCTGAAATGTTCGATCATTGAGTTTGACAATTCTGAAATGTTCGATCATTGAGTTTGACTATTCTGATTTGGTCAAACATTTAGTATGACCATTCTGAGCTAATCAAACATTGAGTCCAACCATTTTGGTTTGAATGAAAATTGAGTTTGACAATTCTGAAATGTTCGATCATTGAGTTTGACAATTCTGAAATGTTCGATCATTGAGTTTGACTATTCTGATTTGGTCAAACATTTAGTATGACCATTCTGAGCTAATCAAACATTGAGTCCAACCATTTTGGTTTGAATGAAAATTGAGTTTGACAATTCTGAAATGTTCGTCATTGAGTTTGACAATTCTGAGATGATCGATCATTGAGTATGACTATTCTGAGTTGATCAGACATTCTGTTTGACCAATCTGAGTTAATCAAACATTCAGTCCAACCATTTTGGTTTGATTGAAAATTGAGTTTGACAATTCTGAAATGTTCGATCATTGAGTTTGACTTTTCTGATTTGGTCAAACATTCAGTATGACCATTCTGAATTAATCAAACATTGAGTCCAACCATTTTGGTTTGAATGAAAATTGAGTTTGACAATTCTGAAATGTTCGATCATTGAGTTTGACAATTCTGAAATGTTCGATCATTGAGTTTGACTATTCTGATTTGGTCAAACATTTAGTATGACCATTCTGAGCTAATCAAACATTGAGTCCAACCATTTTGGTTTGAATGAAAATTGAGTTTGACAATTCTGAAATGTTCGATCATTCAGTTTGACTATTCTGATTTGGTCAAACATTCAGTATGACCATTCTGAATTAATCAAACATTGAGTCCAACCATTTTGGTTTGAATGAAAATTGAGTTTGACAATTCTGAAATGTTCGATCATTGAGTTTGACAATTCTGAAATGTTCGATCATTGAGTTTGACTATTCTGATTTGGTCAAACACTTAGTATGACCATTCTGAGCTAATCAAACATTGAGTCCAACCATTTTGGTTTGAATGAAAATTGAGTTTGACAATTCGGAAATGTTCGATCATTGAGTTTGACTATTCTGAGTTGATCAAACATTCAGTATGACCATTCTGAATTAATCAAACATTGAGTCCAACCAGTTTGGTTTGAATGAAAATTGAGTTTGACAATTCTGAAATGTTCGATCATTGAGTTTGACAATTCTGAGATGATCGATCATTGAGTCTGACTATTCTGAGTTGATCAAACATTCAGTATGACCATTCTGAGATAATCATACATTGAGTCCAACCATTTTGGTTTGATTGAAAATTGCGTTTGACAATTCTGAAATGTTCGATCATTCAGTTTGACTATTCTGATTTGGTCAAACATTCAGTATGACCATTCTGAATTAATCAAACATTGAGTCCAACCATTTTGGTTTGAATGAAAATTGAGTTTGACAATTCTGAAATGTTCGTCATTGAGTTTGACAATTCTGAGATGATCGATCATTGAGTCTGACTATTCTGAGTTGATCAGACATTCTGTTTGACCAATCTGAGTTAATCAAACATTCAGTCCAACCATTTTGGTTTGATTGAAAATTGAGTTTGACAATTCTGAAATGTTCGATCATTCAGTTTGACTATTCTGATTTGGTCAAACATTCAGTATGACCATTCTGAATTAATCAAACATTGAGTCCAACCATTTTGGTTTGATTGAAAATTGAGTTTGACAATTCTGAAATGTTCGATCATTGAGTCTGACTATTCTGAGTTGATCAAACAATCAGTATGACCATTCTGAGATAATCATACATTGAGTCCAACCATTTTGGTTTGATTGAAAATTGCGTTTGACAATTCTGAAATGTTTGATCATTCAGTTTGACTATTCTGATTTGGTCACACTTTCAGTATGACCATTCTGAATTAATCAAACATTGAGTCCAACCATTTTGGTTTGAATGAAAATTGAGTTTGACAATTCTGAAATGTTCGATCATTGAGTTTGACAATTCTGAAATGTTCGATCATTGAGTCTGACTATTCTGATTTGGTCAAACATTTAGTATGACCATTCTGAGCTAATCAAACATTGAGTCCAACCATTTTGGTTTGAATGAAAATTGAGTTTCACAATTCGGAAATGTTCGATCATTGAGTTTGACTATTCTGAGTTGATCAAACATTGAGTCCAACCATTTTGGTTTGAATGAAAATTGAGTTTGACAATTCTGAAATGTTCGATCATTGAGTTTGACAATTCTGAGATGATCGATCATTGAGTCTGACTATTCTGAGTTGATCAAACATTCAGTATGACCATTCTGAGATAATCATACATTGAGTCCAACCATTTTGGTTTGATTGAAAATTGCGTTTGACAATTCTGAAATGTTCGATCATTCAGTTTGACTATTCTGATTTGGTCAAACATTCAGTATGACCATTCTGAATTAATCAAACATTGAGTCCAACCATTTTGGTTTGAATGAAAATTGAGTTTGACAATTCTGAAATGTTCGTCATTGAGTTTGACAATTCTGAGATGATCGATCATTGAGTCTGACTATTCTGAGTTGATCAGACATTCTGTTTGACCAATCTGAGTTAATCAAACATTCAGTCCAACCATTTTGGTTGATTGAAAATTGAGTTTGACAATTCTGAAATGTTCAATCATTCAGTTTGACTATTCTGATTTGGTCAAACATTCAGTATGACCATTCTGAATTAATAAAACATTGAGTCCAACCATTTTGGTTTGATTGAAAATTGAGTTTGACAATTCTGAAATGTTCGATCATTGAGTTTGACAATTCTGAAATGTTCGATCATTGAGTTTGACTATTCTGATTTGGTCAAACATTTAGTATGACCATTCTGAGCTAATCAAACATTGAGTCCAACCATTTTGGTTTGAATGAAAATTGAGTTTGACAATTCTGAAATGTTCGATCATTGAGTTTGACTATTCTGAGTTGATCAAACACTCAGTATGACCATTCTGAATTAATCAAACATTGTGTCCAACCATTTTGGTTTGAATGAAAATTGAGTTTGACAATTCTGAAATGTTCGATCATTGAGTTTGACAATTCTGAAATGTTCGATCATTGAGTTTGACTATTCTGATTTGGTCAAACATTTAGTATGACCATTCTGTGCTAATCAAACATTGAGTCCAACCATTTTGGTTTGAATGAAAATTGAGTTTGACAATTCTGAAATGTTCGATCATTGAGTTTGACTATTCTGAGTTGATCAAACATTCAGTATGACCATTCTGAATTAATCAAACATTGAGTCCAACCATTTTGGTTTGAATGAAAATTGAGTTTGACAATTCTGAAATGTTCGATCATTGAGTTTGACAATTCTGAGATGATCGATCATTGAGTATGACTATTCTGAGTTGATCAGACATTCTGTTTGACCAATCTGAGTTAATCAAACATTCAGTCCAACCATTTTGGTTTGATTGAAAATTGAGTTTGACAATTCTGAAATGTTCGATCATTGAGTTTGACTTTTCTGATTTGGTCAAACATTCAGTATGACCATTCTGAATTAATCAAACATTGAGTCCGACCATTTTGGTTTGAATGAAAATTGAGTTTGACAATTCTGAAATGTT
This sequence comes from Alitta virens, assembly GCA_932294295.1. NCBI lineage: Eukaryota > Metazoa > Annelida > Polychaeta > Phyllodocida > Nereididae > Alitta > Alitta virens. Next base: position 20,189,735 of record OW028585.1, on the reverse strand, counting down.
CGATCATTGAGTTTGACAATTCTGAAATGCTCGATCATTGAGTTTGACTATTCTGATTTGGTCAAACATTTAGTATGACCATTCTGAGCTAATCAAACATTGAGTCCAACCATTTTGGTTTGAATGAAAATTGAGTTTGACAATTCTGAAATGTTCGATCATTCAGTTTGACTATCCTGATTTGGTCAAACATTCAGTATGACCATTCTGAATTAATCAAACATTGAGTCCAACCATTTTGGTTTGATTGAAAATTGAGTTTGACAATTCTGAAATGTTCGATCATTGAGTTTGACAATTCTGAGATGATCGATCATTGAGTCTGACTATTCTGAGTTGATCAAACATTCAGTATGACCATTCTGAGATAATCATACATTGAGTCCAACCATTTTGGTTTGATTGAAAATTGCGTTTGACAATTCTGAAATGTTCGATCATTCAGTTTGACTATTCTGATTTGGTCAAACATTCAGTATGACCATTCTGAATTAATCAAACATTGAGTCCAACCATTTTGGTTTTAATGAAAATTGAGTTTGACAATTCTGAAATGTTCGTCATTGAGTTTGACAATTCTGAGATGATCGATCATTGAGTCTGACTATTCTGAGTTGATCAGACATTCTGTTTGACCAATCTGAGTTAATCAAACATTCAGTCCAACCATTTTGGTTTGATTGAAAATTGAGTTTGACAATTCTGAAATGTTCGATCATTGAGTTTGACTATTCTGATTTGGTCAAACATTCAGTATGACCATTCTGAATTAATCAAACATTGAGTCCAACCATTTTGGTTTGAATGAAAATTGAGTTTGACAATTCTGAAATGTTCGATCATTGAGTTTGACAATTCTGAAATGTTCGATCATTGAGTTTGACTATTCTGATTTGGTCAAACATTTAGTATGACCATTCTGAGCTAATCAAACATTGAGTCCAACCATTTTGGTTTGAATGAAAATTGAGTTTGACAATTCTGAAATGTTCGATCATTGAGTTTGACTATTCTGAGTTGATCAAACACTCAGTATGACCATTCTGAATTAATCAAACATTGTGTCCAACCATTTTGGTTTGAATGAAAATTGAGTTTGACAATTCTGAAATGTTCGATCATTGAGTTTGACAATTCTGAAATGTTCGATCATTGAGTTTGACTATTCTGATTTGGTCAAACATTTAGTATGACCATTCTGTGCTAATCAAACATTCAGTCCAACCATTTTGGTTTGATTGAAAATTGAGTTTGACAATTCTGAAATGTTCGATCATTGAGTTTGACTTTTCTGATTTGGTCAAACATTCAGTATGACCATTCTGAATTAATCAAACATTGAGTCCAACCATTTTGGTTTGAATGAAAATTGAGTTTGACAATTCTGAAATGTCTGATCATTGAGTTTGACAATTCTGAAATGTTCGATCATTGAGTTTGACTATTCTGATTTGGTCAAACATTTAGTATGACCATTCTGAGCTAATCAAACATTGAGTCCAACCATTTTGGTTTGAATGAAAATTGAGTTTGACAATTCTGAAATGTTCGATCATTCAGTTTGACTATTCTGATTTGGTCAAACATTCAGTATGACCATTCTGAATTAATCAAACATTGAGTCCAACCATTTTGGTTTGAATGAAAATTGAGTTTGACAATTCTGAAATGTTCGATCATTGAGTTTGACTATTCTGATTTGGTCAAACACTTAGTATGACCATTCTGAGCTAATCAAACATTGAGTCCAACCATTTTGGTTTGAATGAAAATTGAGTTTGACAATTCTGAAATGTTCGATCATTGAGTTTGACTATTCTGAGTTGATCAAACATTCAGTATGACCATTCTGAATTAATCAAACATTGAGTCCAACCAGTTTGGTTTGAATGAAAATTGAGTTTGACAATTCTGAAATGTTCGATCATTGAGTTTGACAATTCTGAGATGATCGATCATTGAGTCTGACTATTCTGAGTTGATCAAACAATCAGTATGACCATTCTGAGATAATCATACATTGAGTCCAACCATTTTGGTTTGATTGAAAATTGCGTTTGACAATTCTGAAATGTTTGATCATTCAGTTTGACTATTCTGATTTGGTCAAACTTTCAGTATGACTATTCTGAATTAATCAAACATTGAGTCCAACCATTTTGGTTTGAATGAAAATTGAGTTTGACAATTCTGAAATGTTCGATCATTGAGTTTGACAATTCTGAAATGTTCGATCATTGAGTCTGACTATTCTGATTTGGTCAAACATTTAGTATGACCATTCTGAGCTAATCAAACATTGAGTCCAACCATTTTGGTTTGAATGAAAATTGAGTTTCACAATTCGGAAATGTTCGATCATTGAGTTTGACTATTCTGAGTTGATCAAACATTCAGTATGACCATTCTGAATTAATCAAACATTGAGTCCAACCATTTTGGTTTGAATGAAAATTGAGTTTGACAATTCTGAAATGTTCGATCATTGAGTTTGACAATTCTGAGATGATCGATCATTGAGTCTGACTATTCTGAGTTGATCAAACATTCAGTATGACCATTCTGAGATAATCATACATTGAGTCCAACCATTTTGGTTTGATTGAAAATTGCGTTTGACAATTCTGAAATGTTCGATCATTCAGTTTGACTATTCTGATTTGGTCAAACATTCAGTATGACCATTCTGAATTAATCAAACATTGAGTCCAACCATTTTGGTTTGAATGAAAATTGAGTTTGACAATTCTGAAATGTTCGATCATTGAGTTTGACAATTCTGAAATGTTCGATCATTGAGTTTGACTATTCTGATTTGGTCAAACATTTAGTATGACCATTCTGAGCTAATCAAACATTGAGTCCAACCATTTTGGTTTGAATGAAAATTGAGTTTGACAATTCTGAAATGTTCGATCATTCAGTTTGACTATTCTGATTTGGTCAAACATTCAGTATGACCATTCTGAATTAATCAAACATTGAGTCCAACCATTTTGGTTTGAATGAAAATTGAGTTTGACAATTCTGAAATGTTCGATCATTGAGTTTGACAATTCTGAAATGTTCGATCATTGAGTTTGACTATTATGATATGGTCAAACACTTAGTATGACCATTCTGAGCTAATCAAACATCGAGTCCAACCATTTTGGTTTGAATGAAAATTGAGTTTGACAATTCGGAAATGTTCGATCATTGAGTTTGACTATTCTGAGTTGATCAAACATTCAGTATGACCATTCTGAATTAATCAAACATTGAGTCCAACCAGTTTGGTTTGAATGAAAATTGAGTTTGACAATTCTGAAATGTTCGATCATTGAGTTTGACAATTCTGAGATGATCGATCATTGAGTCTGACTATTCTGAGTTGATCAAACAATCAGTATGACCATTCTGAGATAATCATACATTGAGTCCAACCATTTTGGTTTGATTGAAAATTGCGTTTGACAATTGTGAAATGTTTGATCATTCAGTTTGACTATTCTGATTTGGTCAAACTTTCAGTATGACCATTCTGAATTAATCAAACATTGAGTCCAACCATTTTGGTTTGAATGAAAATTGAGTTTGACAATTCTGAAATGTTCGATCATTGAGTTTGACAATTCTGAAATGTTCGATCATTGAGTCTGACTATTCTGATTTGGTCAAACATTTAGTATGACCATTCTGAGCTAATCAAACATTGAGTCCAACCATTTTGGTTTGAATGAAAATTGAGTTTCACAATTCGGAAATGTTCGATCATTGAGTTTGACTATTCTGAGTTGATCAAACATTCAGTATGACCATTCTGAATTAATCAAACATTGAGTCCAACCATTTTGGTTTGAATGAAAATTGAGTTTGACAATTCTGAAATGTTCGTCATTGAGTTTGACAATTCTGAGATGATCGATCATTGAGTATGACTATTCTGAGTTGATCAGACATTCTGTTTGACCAATCTGAGTTAATCAAACATTCAGTCCAACCATTTTGGTTTGATTGAAAATTGAGTTTGACAATTCTGAAATGTTCGATCATTGAGTTTGACTTTTCTGATTTGGTCAAACATTCAGTATGACCATTCTGAATTAATCAAACATTGAGTCCAACCATTTTGGTTTGAATGAAAATTGAGTTTGACAATTCTGAAATGTTTGATCATTGAGTTTGACAATTCTGAAATGTTCGATCATTGAGTTTGACTATTCTGATTTGGTCAAACATTTAGTATGACCATTCTGAGCTAATCAAACATTGAGTCCAACCATTTTGGTTTGAATGAAAATTGAGTTTGACAATTCTGAAATGTTCGATCATTCAGTTTGACTATTCTGATTTGGTCAAACATTCAGTATGACCATTCTGAATTAATCAAACATTGAGTCCAACCATTTTGGTTTGAATGAAAATTGAGTTTGACAATTCTGAAATGTTCGATCATTGAGTTTGACAATTCTGAAATGTTCGATCATTGAGTTTGACTATTCTGATATGGTCAAACACTTAGTATGACCATTCTGAGCTAATCAAACATTGAGTCCAACCATTTTGGTTTGAATGAAAATTGAGTTTGACAATTCGGAAATGTTCGATCATTGAGTTTGACTATTCTGAGTTGATCAAACATTCAGTATGACCATTCTGAATTAATCAAACATTGAGTCCAACCAGTTTGGTTTGAATGAAAATTGAGTTTGACAATTCTGAAATGTTCGATCATTGAGTTTGACAATTCTGAGATGATCGATCATTGAGTCTGACTATTCTGAGTTGATCAAACAATCAGTATGACCATTCTGAGATAATCATACATTGAGTCCAACCATTTTGGTTTGATTGAAAATTGCGTTTGACAATTCTGAAATGTTTGATCATTCAGTTTGACTATTCTGATTTGGTCAAACTTTCAGTATGACCATTCTGAATTAATCAAACATTGAGTCCAACCATTTTGGTTTGAATGAAAATTGAGTTTGACAATTCTGAAATGTTCGATCATTGAGTTTGACAATTCTGAAATGTTCGATCATTGAGTCTGACTATTCTGATTTGGTCAAACATTTAGTATGACCATTCTGAGCTAATCAAACATTGAGTCCAACCATTTTGGTTTGAATGAAAATTGAGTTTCACAATTCGGAAATGTTCGATCATTGAGTTTGACTATTCTGAGTTGATCAAACATTCAGTATGACCATTCTGAATTAATCAAACATTGAGTCCAACCATTTTGGTTTGAATGAAAATTGAGTTTGACAATTCTGAAATGTTCGATCATTGAGTTTGACAATTCTGAGATGATCGATCATTGAGTCTGACTATTCTGAGTTGATCAAACATTCAGTATGACCATTCTGAGATAATCATACATTGAGTCCAACCATTTTGGTTTGATTGAAAATTGCGTTTGACAATTCTGAAATGTTCGATCATTCAGTTTGACTATTCTGATTTGGTCAAACATTCAGTATGACCATTCTGAATTAATCAAACATTGAGTCCAACCATTTTGGTTTGAATGAAAATTGAGTTTGACAATTCTGAAATGTTCGTCATTGAGTTTGACAATTCTGAGATGATCGATCATTGAGTCTGACTATTCTGAGTTGATCAGACATTCTGTTTGACCAATCTGAGTTAATCAAACATTCAGTCCAACCATTTTGGTTTGATTGAAAATTGAGTTTGACAATTCTGAAATGTTCGATCATTGAGTTTGACTATTCTGATTTGGTCAAACATTCAGTATGACCATTCTGAATTAATCAAACATTGAGTCCAACCATTTTGGTTTGATTGAAAATTGAGTTTGACAATTCTGAAATGTTCGATCATTGAGTTTGACAATTCTGAAATGTTCGATCATTGAGTTTGACTATTCTGATTTGGTCAAACATTTAGTATGACCATTCTGAGCTAATCAAACATTGAGTCCAACCATTTTGGTTTGAATGAAAATTGAGTTTGACAATTCTGAAATGTTCGATCATTGAGTTTGACTATTCTGAGTTGATCAAACACTCAGTATGACCATTCTGAATTAATCAAACATTGTGTCCAACCATTTTGGTTTGAATGAAAATTGAGTTTGACAATTCTGAAATGTTCGATCATTGAGTTTGACAATTCTGAAATGTTCGATCATTGAGTTTGACTATTCTGATTTGGTCAAACATTTAGTATGACCATTCTGTGCTAATCAAACATTGAGTCCAACCATTTTGGTTTGAATGAAAATTGAGTTTGACAATTCTGAAATGTTCGATCATTCAGTTTGACTATTCTGAGTTGATCAAACATTCAGTATGACCATTCTGAATTAATCAAACATTGAGTCCAACCATTTTGGTTTGAATGAAAATTGAGTTTGACAATTCTGAAATGTTCGATCATTGAGTTTGACAATTCTGAGATGATCGATCATTGAGTATGACTATTCTGAGTTGATCAGACATTCTGTTTGACCAATCTGAGTTAATCAAACATTCAGTCCAACCATTTTGGTTTGATTGAAAATTGAGTTTGACAATTCTGAAATGTTCGATCATTGAGTTTGACTTTTCTGATCTGGTCAAACATTCAGTATGACCATTCTGAATTAATCAAACATTGAGTCCGACCATTTTGGTTTGAATGAAAATTGAGTTTGACAATTCTGAAATGTTCGATCATTGAGTTTGACAATTCTGAAATGTTCGATCATTGAGTTTGACTATTCTGATTTGGTCAAACATTTAGTATGACCATTCTGAGCTAATCAAACATTGAGTCCAACCATTTTGGTTTGAATGAAAATTGAGTTTGACAATTCTGAAATGTTCGATCATTCAGTTTGACTATCCTGATTTGGTCAAACATTCAGTATGACCATTCTGAATTAATCAAACATTGAGTCCAACCATTTTGGTTTGATTGAAAATTGAGTTTGACAATTCTGAAATGTTCGATTATTGAGTTTGACAATTCTGAGATGATCGATCATTGAGTCTGACTATTCTGAGTTGATCAAACATTCAGTATGACCATTCTGAGATAATCATACATTGAGTCCAACCATTTTGGTTTGATTGAAAATTGCGTTTGACAATTCTGAAATGTTCGATCATTCAGTTTGACTATTCTGATTTGGTCAAACATTCAGTATGACCATTCTGAATTAATCAAACATTGAGTCCAACCATTTTGGTTTGAATGAAAATTGAGTTTGACAATTCTGAAATGTTCGTCATTGAGTTTGACAATTCTGAGATGATCGATCACTGAGTCTGACTATTCTGAGTTGATCAGACATTCTGTTTGACCAATCTGAGTTAATCAAACATTCAGTCCAACCATTTTGGTTTGATTGAAAATTGAGTTTGACAATTCTGAAATGTTCGATCATTGAGTTTGACTATTCTGATTGGGTCAAACATTCAGTATGACCATTCTGAATTAATCAAACATTGAGTCCAACCATTTTGGTTTGAATGAAAATTGAGTTTGACAATTCTGAAATGTTCGATCATTGAGTTTGACAATTCTGAAATGTTCGATCATTGAGTTTGACTATTCTGATTTGGTCAAACATTTAGTATGACCATTCTGAGCTAATCAAACATTGAGTCCAACCATTTTGGTTTGAATGAAAATTGAGTTTGACAATTCTGAAATGTTCGATCATTGAGTTTGACTATTCTGATTGGGTCAAACATTCAGTATGACCATTCTGATTTAATCAAACATTGAGTCCAATCATTTTGGTTTGAATGAAAATTGAGTTTGACAATTCTGAAATGTTCGATCATTGAGTTTGACAATTCTGAGATGATCGATCATTGAGTATGACTATTCTGAGTTGATCAGACATTCTGTTTGACCAATCTGAGTTAATCAAACATTCAGTCCAACCATTTTGGTTTGATTGAAAATTGAGTTTGACAATTCTGAAATGTTCGATCATTGAGTTTGACTTTTCTGATTTGGTCAAACATTCAGTATGACCATTCTGAATTAATCAAACATTGAGTCCAACCATTTTGGTTTGAATGAAAATTGAGTTTGACAATTCTGAAATGTTCGATCATTGAGTTTGACAATTCTGAAATGTTCGATCATTGAGTTTGACTATTCTGATTTGGTCAAACATTTAGTATGACCATTCTGAGCTAATCAAACATTGAGTCCAACCATTTTGGTTTGAATGAAAATTGAGTTTGACAATTCTGAAATGTTCGTCATTGAGTTTGACAATTCTGAGATGATCGATCATTGAGTATGACTATTCTGAGTTGATCAGACATTCTGTTTGACCAATCTGAGTTAATCAAACATTCAGTCCAACCATTTTGGTTTGATTGAAAATTGAGTTTGACAATTCTGAAATGTTCGATCATTGAGTTTGACTTTTCTGATTTGGTCAAACATTCAGTATGACCATTCTGAATTAATCAAACATTGAGTCCAACCATTTTGGTTTGAATGAAAATTGAGTTTGACAATTCTGAAATGTTCGATCATTGAGTTTGACAATTCTGAAATGTTCGATCATTGAGTTTGACTATTCTGATTTGGTCAAACATTTAGTATGACCATTCTGAGCTAATCAAACATTGAGTCCAACCATTTTGGTTTGAATGAAAATTGAGTTTGACAATTCTGAAATGTTCGATCATTCAGTTTGACAATTCTGAAATGTTCGATCATTGAGTTTGACTATTCTGATTTGGTCAAACACTTAGTATGACCATTCTGAGCTAATCAAACATTGAGTCCAACCATTTTGGTTTGAATGAAAATTGAGTTTGACAATTCGGAAATGTTCGATCATTGAGTTTGACTATTCTGAGTTGATCAAACATTCAGTATGACCATTCTGAATTAATCAAACATTGAGTCCAACCAGTTTGGTTTGAATGAAAATTGAGTTTGACAATTCTGAAATGTTCGATCATTGAGTTTGACAATTCTGAAATGTTCGATCATTGAGTTTGACTATTCTGATTTGGTCAAACACTTAGTATGACCATTCTGAGCTAATCAAACATTGAGTCCAACCATTTTGGTTTGAATGAAAATTGAGTTTGACAATTCGGAAATGTTCGATCATTGAGTTTGACTATTCTGAGTTGATCAAACATTCAGTATGACCATTCTGAATTAATCAAACATTGAGTCCAACCAGTTTGGTTTGAATGAAAATTGAGTTTGACAATTCTGAAATGTTCGATCATTGAGTTTGACAATTCTGAGATGATCGATCATTGAGTCTGACTATTCTGAGTTGATCAAACATTCAGTATGACCATTCTGAGATAATCATACATTGAGTCCAACCATTTTGGTTTGATTGAAAATTGCGTTTGACAATTCTGAAATGTTCGATCATTCAGTTTGACTATTCTGATTTGGTCAAACATTCAGTATGACCATTCTGAATTAATCAAACATTGAGTCCAACCATTTTGGTTTGAATGAAAATTGAGTTTGACAATTCTGAAATGTTCGTCATTGAGTTTGACAATTCTGAGATGATCGATCATTGAGTCTGACTATTCTGAGTTGATCAGACATTCTGTTTGACCAATCTGAGTTAATCAAACATTCAGTCCAACCATTTTGGTTTGATTGAAAATTGAGTTTGACAATTCTGAAATGTTCGATCATTCAGTTTGACTATTCTGATTTGGTCAAACATTCAGTATGACCATTCTGAATTAATCAAACATTGAGTCCAACCATTTTGGTTTGATTGAAAATTGAGTTTGACAATTCTGAAATGTTCGATCATTGAGTCTGACTATTCTGAGTTGATCAAACAATCAGTATGACCATTCTGAGATAATCATACATTGAGTCCAACCATTTTGGTTTGATTGAAAATTGCGTTTGACAATTCTGAAATGTTTGATCATTCAGTTTGACTATTCTGATTTGGTCACACTTTCAGTATGACCATTCTGAATTAATCAAACATTGAGTCCAACCATTTTGGTTTGAATGAAAATTGAGTTTGACAATTCTGAAATGTTCGATCATTGAGTTTGACAATTCTGAAATGTTCGATCATTGAGTCTGACTATTCTGATTTGGTCAAACATTTAGTATGACCATTCTGAGCTAATCAAACATTGAGTCCAACCATTTTGGTTTGAATGAAAATTGAGTTTCACAATTCGGAAATGTTCGATCATTGAGTTTGACTATTCTGAGTTGATCAAACATTGAGTCCAACCATTTTGGTTTGAATGAAAATTGAGTTTGACAATTCTGAAATGTTCGATCATTGAGTTTGACAATTCTGAGATGATCGATCATTGAGTCTGACTATTCTGAGTTGATCAAACATTCAGTATGACCATTCTGAGATAATCATACATTGAGTCCAACCATTTTGGTTTGATTGAAAATTGCGTTTGACAATTCTGAAATGTTCGATCATTCAGTTTGACTATTCTGATTTGGTCAAACATTCAGTATGACCATTCTGAATTAATCAAACATTGAGTCCAACCATTTTGGTTTAAATGAAAATTGAGTTTGACAATTCTGAAATGTTCGTCATTGAGTTTGACAATTCTGAGATGATCGATCATTGAGTCTGACTATTCTGAGTTGATCAGACATTCTGTTTGACCAATCTGAGTTAATCAAACATTCAGTCCAACCATTTTGGTTTGATTGAAAATTGAGTTTGACAATTCTGAAATGTTCAATCATTCAGTTTGACTATTCTGATTTGGTCAAACATTCAGTATGACCATTCTGAATTAATAAAACATTGAGTCCAACCATTTTGGTTTGATTGAAAATTGAGTTTGACAATTCTGAAATGTTCGATCATTGAGTTTGACAATTCTGAAATGTTCGATCATTGAGTTTGACTATTCTGATTTGGTCAAACATTTAGTATGACCATTCTGAGCTAATCAAACATTGAGTCCAACCATTTTGGTTTGAATGAAAATTGAGTTTGACAATTCTGAAATGTTCGATCATTGAGTTTGACTATTCTGAGTTGATCAAACACTCAGTATGACCATTCTGAATTAATCAAACATTGTGTCCAACCATTTTGGTTTGAATGAAAATTGAGTTTGACAATTCTGAAATGTTCGATCATTGAGTTTGACAATTCTGAAATGTTCGATCATTGAGTTTGACTATTCTGATTTGGTCAAACATTTAGTATGACCATTCTGTGCTAATCAAACATTGAGTCCAACCATTTTGGTTTGAATGAAAATTGAGTTTGACAATTCTGAAATGTTCGATCATTGAGTTTGACTATTCTGAGTTGATCCAACATTCAGTATGACCATTCTGAATTAATCAAACATTGAGTCCAACCATTTTGGTTTGAATGAAAATTGAGTTTGACAATTCTGAAATGTTCGATCATTGAGTTTGACAATTCTGAGATGATCGATCATTGAGTATGACTATTCTGAGTTGATCAGACATTCTGTTTGACCAATCTGAGTTAATCAAACATTCAGTCCAACCATTTTGGTTTGATTGAAAATTGAGTTTGACAATTCTGAAATGTTCGATCATTGAGTTTGACTTTTCTGATTTGGTCAAACATTCAGTATGACCATTCTGAATTAATCAAACATTGAGTCCGACCATTTTGGTTTGAATGAAAATTGAGTTTGACAATTCTGAAATGTTCGATCATTGAGTTTGACAATTCTGAAATGCTCGATCATTGAGTTTGACTATTCTGATTTGGTCAAACATTTAGTATGACCATTCTGAGCTAATCAAACATTGAGTCCAACCATTTTGGTTTGAATGAAAATTGAGTTTGACAATTCTGAAATGTTCGATCATTCAGTTTGACTATTCTGATTTGGTCAAACATTCAGTATGACCATTCTGAATTAATCAAACATTGAGTCCAACCATTTTGGTTTGATTGAAAATTGAGTTTGACAATTCTGAAATGTTCGATCATTGAGTTTGACAATTCTGAGATGATCGATCATTGAGTCTGACTATTCTGAGTTGATCAAACATTCAGTATGACCATTCTGAGATAATCATACATTGAGTCCAACCATTTTGGTTTGATTGAAAATTGCGTTTGACAATTCTGAAATGTTCGATCATTCAGTTTGACTATTCTGATTTGGTCAAACATTCAGTATGACCATTCTGAATTAATCAAACATTGAGTCCAACCATTTTGGTTTTAATGAAAATTGAGTTTGACAATTCTGAAATGTTCGTCATTGAGTTTGACAATTCTGAGATGATCGATCATTGAGTCTGACTATTCTGAGTTGATCAGACATTCTGTTTGACCAATCTGAGTTAATCAAACATTCAGTCCAACCATTTTGGTTTGATTGAAAATTGAGTTTGACAATTCTGAAATGTTCGATCATTGAGTTTGACTATTCTGATTTGGTCAAACATTCAGTATGACCATTCTGAATTAATCAAACATTGAGTCCAACCATTTTGGTTTGAATGAAAATTGAGTTTGACAATTCTGAAATGTTCGATCATTGAGTTTGACAATTCTGAAATGTTCGATCATTGAGTTTGACTATTCTGATTTGGTCAAACATTTAGTATGACCATTCTGAGCTAATCAAACATTGAGTCCAACCATTTTGGTTTGAATGAAAATTGAGTTTGACAATTCTGAAATGTTCGATCATTGAGTTTGACTATTCTGAGTTGATCAAACACTCAGTATGACCATTCTGAATTAATCAAACATTGTGTCCAACCATTTTGGTTTGAATGAAAATTGAGTTTGACAATTCTGAAATGTTCGATCATTGAGTTTGACAATTCTGAAATGTTCGATCATTGAGTTTGACTATTCTGATTTGGTCAAACATTTAGTATGACCATTCTGTGCTAATCAAACATTCAGTCCAACCATTTTGGTTTGATTGAAAATTGAGTTTGACAATTCTGAAATGTTCGATCATTGAGTTTGACTTTTCTGATTTGGTCAAACATTCAGTATGACCATTCTGAATTAATCAAACATTGAGTCCAACCATTTTGGTTTGAATGAAAATTGAGTTTGACAATTCTGAAATGTCTGATCATTGAGTTTGACAATTCTGAAATGTTCGATCATTGAGTTTGACTATTCTGATTTGGTCAAACATTTAGTATGACCATTCTGAGCTAATCAAACATTGAGTCCAACCATTTTGGTTTGAATGAAAATTGAGTTTGACAATTCTGAAATGTTCGATCATTCAGTTTGACTATTCTGATTTGGTCAAACATTCAGTATGACCATTCTGAATTAATCAAACATTGAGTCCAACCATTTTGGTTTGAATGAAAATTGAGTTTGACAATTCTGAAATGTTCGATCATTGAGTTTGACAATTCTGAAATGTTCGATCATTGAGTTTGACTATTCTGATTTGGTCAAACACTTAGTATGACCATTCTGAGCTAATCAAACATTGAGTCCAACCATTTTGGTTTGAATGAAAATTGAGTTTGACAATTCGGAAATGTTCGATCATTGAGTTTGACTATTCTGAGTTGATCAAACATTCAGTATGACCATTCTGAATTAATCAAACATTGAGTCCAACCAGTTTGGTTTGAATGAAAATTGAGTTTGACAATTCTGAAATGTTCGATCATTGAGTTTGACAATTCTGAGATGATCGATCATTGAGTCTGACTATTCTGAGTTGATCAAACAATCAGTATGACCATTCTGAGATAATCATACATTGAGTCCAACCATTTTGGTTTGATTGAAAATTGCGTTTGACAATTCTGAAATGTTTGATCATTCAGTTTGACTATTCTGATTTGGTCAAACTTTCAGTATGACTATTCTGAATTAATCAAACATTGAGTCCAACCATTTTGGTTTGAATGAAAATTGAGTTTGACAATTCTGAAATGTTCGATCATTGAGTTTGACAATTCTGAAATGTTCGATCATTGAGTCTGACTATTCTGATTTGGTCAAACATTTAGTATGACCATTCTGAGCTAATCAAACATTGAGTCCAACCATTTTGGTTTGAATGAAAATTGAGTTTCACAATTCGGAAATGTTCGATCATTGAGTTTGACTATTCTGAGTTGATCAAACATTCAGTATGACCATTCTGAATTAATCAAACATTGAGTCCAACCATTTTGGTTTGAATGAAAATTGAGTTTGACAATTCTGAAATGTTCGATCATTGAGTTTGACAATTCTGAGATGATCGATCATTGAGTCTGACTATTCTGAGTTGATCAAACATTCAGTATGACCATTCTGAGATAATCATACATTGAGTCCAACCATTTTGGTTTGATTGAAAATTGCGTTTGACAATTCTGAAATGTTCGATCATTCAGTTTGACTATTCTGATTTGGTCAAACATTCAGTATGACCATTCTGAATTAATCAAACATTGAGTCCAACCATTTTGGTTTGAATGAAAATTGAGTTTGACAATTCTGAAATGTTCGTCATTGAGTTTGACAATTCTGAGATGATCGATCATTGATTATGACTATTCTGAGTTGATCAGACATTCTGTTTGACCAATCTGAGTTAATCAAACATTCAGTCCAACCATTTTGGTTTGATTGAAAATTGAGTTTGACAATTCTGAAATGTTCGATCATTGAGTTTGACTTTTCTGATTTGGTCAAACATTCAGTATGACCATTCTGAATTAATCAAACATTGAGTCCAACCATTTTGGTTTGAATGAAAATTGAGTTTGACAATTCTGAAATGTTCGATCATTGAGTTTGACAATTCTGAAATGTTCGATCATTGAGTTTGACTATTCTGATTTGGTCAAACATTTAGTATGACCATTCTGAGCTAATCAAACATTGAGTCCAACCATTTTGGTTTGAATGAAAATTGAGTTTGACAATTCTGAAATGTTCGATCATTCAGTTTGACTATTCTGATTTGGTCAAACATTCAGTATGACCATTCTGAATTAATCAAACATTGAGTCCAACCATTTTGGTTTGAATGAAAATTGAGTTTGACAATTCTGAAATGTTCGATCATTGAGTTTGACAATTCTGAAATGTTCGATCATTGAGTTTGACTATTATGATATGGTCAAACACTTAGTATGACCATTCTGAGCTAATCAAACATTGAGTCCAACCATTTTGGTTTGAATGAAAATTGAGTTTGACAATTCGGAAATGTTCGATCATTGAGTTTGACTATTCTGAGTTGATCAAACATTCAGTATGACCATTCTGAATTAATCAAACATTGAGTCCAACCAGTTTGGTTTGAATGAAAATTGAGTTTGACAATTCTGAAATGTTCGATCATTGAGTTTGACAATTCTGAGATGATCGATCATTGAGTCTGACTATTCTGAGTTGATCAAACAATCAGTATGACCATTCTGAGATAATCATACATTGAGTCCAACCATTTTGGTTTGATTGAAAATTGCGTTTGACAATTCTGAAATGTTTGATCATTCAGTTTGACTATTCTGATTTGGTCAAACTTTCAGTATGACCATTCTGAATTAATCAAACATTGAGTCCAACCATTTTGGTTTGAATGAAAATTGAGTTTGACAATTC
The DNA here is from genome assembly GCA_932294295.1 of Alitta virens. Taxonomy (NCBI): domain Eukaryota; kingdom Metazoa; phylum Annelida; class Polychaeta; order Phyllodocida; family Nereididae; genus Alitta; species Alitta virens. The sequence continues at coordinate 20,174,191 of OW028585.1, read as the reverse complement.
TGAAATGTTCGATCATTGAGTTTGACAATTCTGAAATGTTCGATCATTGAGTCTGACTATTCTGATTTGGTCAAACATTTAGTATGACCATTCTGAGCTAATCAAACATTGAGTCCAACCATTTTGGTTTGAATGAAAATTGAGTTTCACAATTCGGAAATGTTCGATCATTGAGTTTGACTATTCTGAGTTGATCAAACATTCAGTATGACCATTCTGAATTAATCAAACATTGAGTCCAACCATTTTGGTTTGAATGAAAATTGAGTTTGACAATTCTGAAATGTTCGTCATTGAGTTTGACAATTCTGAGATGATCGATCATTGAGTATGACTATTCTGAGTTGATCAGACATTCTGTTTGACCAATCTGAGTTAATCAAACATTCAGTCCAACCATTTTGGTTTGATTGAAAATTGAGTTTGACAATTCTGAAATGTTCGATCATTGAGTTTGACTTTTCTGATTTGGTCAAACATTCAGTATGACCATTCTGAATTAATCAAACATTGAGTCCAACCATTTTGGTTTGAATGAAAATTGAGTTTGACAATTCTGAAATGTTTGATCATTGAGTTTGACAATTCTGAAATGTTCGATCATTGAGTTTGACTATTCTGATTTGGTCAAACATTTAGTATGACCATTCTGAGCTAATCAAACATTGAGTCCAACCATTTTGGTTTGAATGAAAATTGAGTTTGACAATTCTGAAATGTTCGATCATTCAGTTTGACTATTCTGATTTGGTCAAACATTCAGTATGACCATTCTGAATTAATCAAACATTGAGTCCAACCATTTTGGTTTGAATGAAAATTGAGTTTGACAATTCTGAAATGTTCGATCATTGAGTTTGACAATTCTGAAATGTTCGATCATTGAGTTTGACTATTCTGATATGGTCAAACACTTAGTATGACCATTCTGAGCTAATCAAACATTGAGTCCAACCATTTTGGTTTGAATGAAAATTGAGTTTGACAATTCGGAAATGTTCGATCATTGAGTTTGACTATTCTGAGTTGATCAAACATTCAGTATGACCATTCTGAATTAATCAAACATTGAGTCCAACCAGTTTGGTTTGAATGAAAATTGAGTTTGACAATTCTGAAATGTTCGATCATTGAGTTTGACAATTCTGAGATGATCGATCATTGAGTCTGACTATTCTGAGTTGATCAAACAATCAGTATGACCATTCTGAGATAATCATACATTGAGTCCAACCATTTTGGTTTGATTGAAAATTGCGTTTGACAATTCTGAAATGTTTGATCATTCAGTTTGACTATTCTGATTTGGTCAAACTTTCAGTATGACCATTCTGAATTAATCAAACATTGAGTCCAACCATTTTGGTTTGAATGAAAATTGAGTTTGACAATTCTGAAATGTTCGATCATTGAGTTTGACAATTCTGAAATGTTCGATCATTGAGTCTGACTATTCTGATTTGGTCAAACATTTAGTATGACCATTCTGAGCTAATCAAACATTGAGTCCAACCATTTTGGTTTGAATGAAAATTGAGTTTCACAATTCGGAAATGTTCGATCATTGAGTTTGACTATTCTGAGTTGATCAAACATTCAGTATGACCATTCTGAATTAATCAAACATTGAGTCCAACCATTTTGGTTTGAATGAAAATTGAGTTTGACAATTCTGAAATGTTCGATCATTGAGTTTGACAATTCTGAGATGATCGATCATTGAGTCTGACTATTCTGAGTTGATCAAACATTCAGTATGACCATTCTGAGATAATCATACATTGAGTCCAACCATTTTGGTTTGATTGAAAATTGCGTTTGACAATTCTGAAATGTTCGATCATTCAGTTTGACTATTCTGATTTGGTCAAACATTCAGTATGACCATTCTGAATTAATCAAACATTGAGTCCAACCATTTTGGTTTGAATGAAAATTGAGTTTGACAATTCTGAAATGTTCGTCATTGAGTTTGACAATTCTGAGATGATCGATCATTGAGTCTGACTATTCTGAGTTGATCAGACATTCTGTTTGACCAATCTGAGTTAATCAAACATTCAGTCCAACCATTTTGGTTTGATTGAAAATTGAGTTTGACAATTCTGAAATGTTCGATCATTGAGTTTGACTATTCTGATTTGGTCAAACATTCAGTATGACCATTCTGAATTAATCAAACATTGAGTCCAACCATTTTGGTTTGATTGAAAATTGAGTTTGACAATTCTGAAATGTTCGATCATTGAGTTTGACAATTCTGAAATGTTCGATCATTGAGTTTGACTATTCTGATTTGGTCAAACATTTAGTATGACCATTCTGAGCTAATCAAACATTGAGTCCAACCATTTTGGTTTGAATGAAAATTGAGTTTGACAATTCTGAAATGTTCGATCATTGAGTTTGACTATTCTGATTTGGTCAAACATTCAGTATGACCATTCTGAATTAATCAAACATTGAGTCCAACCATTTTGGTTTGATTGAAAATTGAGTTTGACAATTCTGAAATGTTCGATCATTGAGTTTGACAATTCTGAAATGTTCGATCATTGAGTTTGACTATTCTGATTTGGTCAAACATTTAGTATGACCATTCTGAGCTAATCAAACATTGAGTCCAACCATTTTGGTTTGAATGAAAATTGAGTTTGACAATTCTGAAATGTTCGATCATTGAGTTTGACTATTCTGAGTTGATCAAACACTCAGTATGACCATTCTGAATTAATCAAACATTGTGTCCAACCATTTTGGTTTGAATGAAAATTGAGTTTGACAATTCTGAAATGTTCGATCATTGAGTTTGACAATTCTGAAATGTTCGATCATTGAGTTTGACTATTCTGATTTGGTCAAACATTTAGTATGACCATTCTGTGCTAATCAAACATTGAGTCCAACCATTTTGGTTTGAATGAAAATTGAGTTTGACAATTCTGAAATGTTCGATCATTCAGTTTGACTATTCTGAGTTGATCAAACATTCAGTATGACCATTCTGAATTAATCAAACATTGAGTCCAACCATTTTGGTTTGAATGAAAATTGAGTTTGACAATTCTGAAATGTTCGATCATTGAGTTTGACAATTCTGAGATGATCGATCATTGAGTATGACTATTCTGAGTTGATCAGACATTCTGTTTGACCAATCTGAGTTAATCAAACATTCAGTCCAACCATTTTGGTTTGATTGAAAATTGAGTTTGACAATTCTGAAATGTTCGATCATTGAGTTTGACTTTTCTGATTTGGTCAAACATTCAGTATGACCATTCTGAATTAATCAAACATTGAGTCCGACCATTTTGGTTTGAATGAAAATTGAGTTTGACAATTCTGAAATGTTCGATCATTGAGTTTGACAATTCTGAAATGTTCGATCATTGAGTTTGACTATTCTGATTTGGTCAAACATTTAGTATGACCATTCTGAGCTAATCAAACATTGAGTCCAACCATTTTGGTTTGAATGAAAATTGAGTTTGACAATTCTGAAATGTTCGATCATTCAGTTTGACTATCCTGATTTGGTCAAACATTCAGTATGACCATTCTGAATTAATCAAACATTGAGTCCAACCATTTTGGTTTGATTGAAAATTGAGTTTGACAATTCTGAAATGTTCGATCATTGAGTTTGACAATTCTGAGATGATCGATCATTGAGTCTGACTATTCTGAGTTGATCAAACATTCAGTATGACCATTCTGAGATAATCATACATTGAGTCCAACCATTTTGGTTTGATTGAAAATTGCGTTTGACAATTCTGAAATGTTCGATCATTCAGTTTGACTATTCTGATTTGGTCAAACATTCAGTATGACCATTCTGAATTAATCAAACATTGAGTCCAACCATTTTGGTTTGAATGAAAATTGAGTTTGACAATTCTGAAATGTTCGTCATTGAGTTTGACAATTCTGAGATGATCGATCATTGAGTCTGACTATTCTGAGTTGATCAGACATTCTGTTTGACCAATCTGAGTTAATCAAACATTCAGTCCAACCATTTTGGTTTGATTGAAAATTGAGTTTGACAATTCTGAAATGTTCGATCATTGAGTTTGACTATTCTGATTTGGTCAAACATTCAGTATGACCATTCTGAATTAATCAAACATTGAGTCCAACCATTTTGGTTTGAATGAAAATTGAGTTTGACAATTCTGAAATGTTCGATCATTGAGTTTGACAATTCTGAAATGTTCGATCATTGAGTTTGACTATTCTGATTTGGTCAAACATTTAGTATGACCATTCTGAGCTAATCAAACATTGAGTCCAACCATTTTGGTTTGAATGAAAATTGAGTTTGACAATTCTGAAATGTTCGATCATTGAGTTTGATAATTCTGAAATGTTCGATCATTGAGTTTGACTATTCTGATTTGGTCAAACATTTAGTATGACCATTCTGTGCTAATCAAACATTGAGTCCAACCATTTTGGTTTGAATGAAAATTGAGTTTGACAATTCTGAAATGTTCGATCATTGAGTTTGACTATTCTGAGTTGATCAAACATTCAGTATGACCATTCTGAATTAATCAAACATTGAGTCCAACCATTTTGGTTTGAATGAAAATTGAGTTTGACAATTCTGAAATGTTCGATCATTGAGTTTGACAATTCTGAGATGATCGATCATTGAGTATGACTATTCTGAGTTGATCAGACATTCTGTTTGACCAATCTGAGTTAATCAAACATTCAGTCCAACCATTTTGGTTTGATTGAAAATTGAGTTTGACAATTCTGAAATGTTCGATCATTGAGTTTGACAATTCTGAAATGTTCGATCATTGAGTTTGACTATTCTGATTTGGTCAAACATTTAGTATGACCATTCTGTGCTAATCAAACATTGAGTCCAACCATTTTGGTTTGAATGAAAATTGAGTTTGACAATTCTGAAATGTTCGATCATTCAGTTTGACTATTCTGAGTTGATCAAACATTCAGTATGACCATTCTGAATTAATCAAACATTGAGTCCAACCATTTTGGTTTGAATGAAAATTGAGTTTGACAATTCTGAAATGTTCGATCATTGAGTTTGACAATTCTGAGATGATCGATCATTGAGTATGACTATTCTGAGTTGATCAGACATTCTGTTTGACCAATCTGAGTTAATCAAACATTCAGTCCAACCATTTTGGTTTGATTGAAAATTGAGTTTGACAATTCTGAAATGTTCGATCATTGAGTTTGACTTTTCTGATTTGGTCAAACATTCAGTATGACCATTCTGAATTAATCAAACATTGAGTCCGACCATTTTGGTTTGAATGAAAATTGAGTTTGACAATTCTGAAATGTTCGATCATTGAGTTTGACAATTCTGAAATGTTCGATCATTGAGTTTGACTATTCTGATTTGGTCAAACATTTAGTATGACCATTCTGAGCTAATCAAACATTGAGTCCAACCATTTTGGTTTGAATGAAAATTGAGTTTGACAATTCTGAAATGTTCGATCATTCAGTTTGACTATCCTGATTTGGTCAAACATTCAGTATGACCATTCTGAATTAATCAAACATTGAGTCCAACCATTTTGGTTTGATTGAAAATTGAGTTTGACAATTCTGAAATGTTCGATCATTGAGTTTGACAATTCTGAGATGATCGATCATTGAGTCTGACTATTCTGAGTTGATCAAACATTCAGTATGACCATTCTGAGATAATCATACATTGAGTCCAACCATTTTGGTTTGATTGAAAATTGCGTTTGACAATTCTGAAATGTTCGATCATTCAGTTTGACTATTCTGATTTGGTCAAACATTCAGTATGACCATTCTGAATTAATCAAACATTGAGTCCAACCATTTTGGTTTGAATGAAAATTGAGTTTGACAATTCTGAAATGTTCGTCATTGAGTTTGACAATTCTGAGATGATCGATCATTGAGTCTGATTATTCTGAGTTGATCAGACATTCTGTTTGACCAATCTGAGTTAATCAAACATTCAGTCCAACCATTTTGGTTTGATTGAAAATTGAGTTTGACAATTCTGAAATGTTCGATCATTGAGTTTGACTATTCTGATTTGGTCAAACATTCAGTATGACCATTCTGAATTAATCAAACATTGAGTCCAACCATTTTGGTTTGAATGAAAATTGAGTTTGACAATTCTGAAATGTTCGATCATTGAGTTTGACAATTCTGAAATGTTCGATCATTGAGTTTGACTATTCTGATTTGGTCAAACATTTAGTATGACCATTCTGAGCTAATCAAACATTGAGTCCAACCATTTTGGTTTGAATGAAAATTGAGTTTGACAATTCTGAAATGTTCGATCATTGAGTTTGATAATTCTGAAATGTTCGATCATTGAGTTTGACTATTCTGATTTGGTCAAACATTTAGTATGACCATTCTGTGCTAATCAAACATTGAGTCCAACCATTTTGGTTTGAATGAAAATTGAGTTTGACAATTCTGAAATGTTCGATCATTGAGTTTGACTATTCTGAGTTGATCAAACATTCAGTATGACCATTCTGAATTAATCAAACATTGAGTCCAACCATTTTGGTTTGAATGAAAATTGAGTTTGACAATTCTGAAATGTTCGATCATTGAGTTTGACAATTCTGAGATGATCGATCATTGAGTATGACTATTCTGAGTTGATCAGACATTCTGTTTGACCAATCTGAGTTAATCAAACATTCAGTCCAACCATTTTGGTTTGATTGAAAATTGAGTTTGACAATTCTGAAATGTTCGATCATTGAGTTTGACTTTTCTGATTTGGTCAAACATTCAGTATGACCATTCTGAATTAATCAAACATTGAGTCCGACCATTTTGGTTTGAATGAAAATTGAGTTTGACAATTCTGAAATGTTCGATCATTGAGTTTGACAATTCTGAAATGTTCGATCATTGAGTTTGACTATTCTGATTTGGTCAAACATTTAGTATGACCATTCTGAGCTAATCAAACATTGAGTCCAACCATTTTGGTTTGAATGAAAATTGAGTTTGACAATTCTGAAATGTTCGATCATTCAGTTTGACTATTCTGATTTGGTCAAACATTCAGTATGACCATTCTGAATTAATCAAACATTGAGTCCAACCATTTTGGTTTGAATGAAAATTGAGTTTGACAATTCTGAAATGTTCGATCATTGAGTTTGACAATTCTGAAATGTTCGATCATTGAGTTTGACTATTCTGATTTGGTCAAACACTTAGTATGACCATTCTGAGCTAATCAAACATTGAGTCCAACCATTTTGGTTTGAATGAAAATTGAGTTTGACAATTCGGAAATGTTCGATCATTGAGTTTGACTATTCTGAGTTGATCAAACATTCAGTATGACCATTCTGAATTAATCAAACATTGAGTCCAACCAGTTTGGTTTGAATGAAAATTGAGTTTGACAATTCTGAAATGTTCGATCATTGAGTTTGACAATTCTGAGATGATCGATCATTGAGTCTGACTATTCTGAGTTGATCAAACAATCAGTATGACCATTCTGAGATAATCATACATTGAGTCCAACCATTTTGGTTTGATTGAAAATTGCCTTTGACAATTCTGAAATGTTTGATCATTCAGTTTGACTATTCTGATTTGGTCAAACTTTCAGTATGACCATTCTGAATTAATCAAACATTGAGTCCAACCATTTTGGTTTGAATGAAAATTGAGTTTGACAATTCTGAAATGTTCGATCATTGAGTTTGACAATTCTGAAATGTTCGATCATTGAGTCTGACTATTCTGATTTGGTCAAACATTTAGTATGACCATTCTGAGCTAATCAAACATTGAGTCCAACCATTTTGGTTTGAATGAAAATTGAGTTTCACAATTCGGAAATGTTCGATCATTGAGTTTGACTATTCTGAGTTGATCAAACATTCAGTATGACCATTCTGAATTAATCAAACATTGAGTCCAACCATTTTGGTTTGAATGAAAATTGAGTTTGACAATTCTGAAATGTTCGATCATTGAGTTTGACAATTCTGAGATGATCGATCATTGAGTCTGACTATTCTGAGTTGATCAAACATTCAGTATGACCATTCTGAGATAATCATACATTGAGTCCAACCATTTTGGTTTGATTGAAAATTGCGTTTGACAATTCTGAAATGTTCGATCATTCAGTTTGACTATTCTGATTTGGTCAAACATTCAGTATGACCATTCTGAATTAATCAAACATTGAGTCCAACCATTTTGGTTTGAATGAAAATTGAGTTTGACAATTCTGAAATGTTCGTCATTGAGTTTGACAATTCTGAGATGATCGATCATTGAGTCTGACTATTCTGAGTTGATCAGACATTCTGTTTGACCAATCTGAGTTAATCAAACATTCAGTCCAACCATTTTGGTTTGATTGAAAATTGAGTTTGACAATTCTGAAATGTTCGATCATTGAGTTTGACTATTCTGATTTGGTCAAACATTCAGTATGACCATTCTGAATTAATCAAACATTGAGTCCAACCATTTTGGTTTGAATGAAAATTGAGTTTGACAATTCTGAAATGTTCGATCATTGAGTTTGACAATTCTGAAATGTTCGATCATTGAGTTTGACTATTCTGATTCGGCCAAACATTTAGTATGACCATTCTGAGCTAATCAAACATTGAGTCCAACCATTTTGGTTTGAATGAAAATTGAGTTTGACAATTCTGAAATGTTCGATCATTGAGTCTGAATATTCTGAGTTGATCAAACATTCAGTATGACCATTCTGAGATAATCATACATTGAGTCCAACCATTTTGGTTTGATTGAAAATTGCGTTTGACAATTCTGAAATATTCGATCATTCAGTTTGACTATTCTGATTTGGTCAAACATTAAGTATGACCATTCTGAATTAATCAAACATTGAGTCCAACCATTTTGGTTTGAATGAAAATTGAGTTTGACAATTCTGAAATGTTCGTCATTGAGTTTGACAATTCTGAGATGATCGATCATTGAGTCTGACTATTCTGAGTTGATCAGACATTCTGTTTGACCAATCTGAGTTAATCAAACATTCAGTCCAACCATTTTGGTTTGATTGAAAATTGAGTTTGACAATTCTGAAATGTTCGATCATTGAGTTTGACTATTCTGATTTGGTCAAACATTCAGTATGACCATTCTGAATTAATCAAACATTGAGTCCAACCATTTTGGTTTGAATGAAAATTGAGTTTGACAATTCTGAAATGTTCGATCATTGAGTTTGACAATTCTGAAATGTTCGATCATTGAGTTTGACTATTCTGATTCGGTCAAACATTTAGTATGACCATTCTGAGCTAATCAAACATTGAGTCCAACCATTTTGGTTTGAATGAAAATTGAGTTTGACAATTCTGAAATGTTCGATCATTGAGTTTGCCTATTCTGATTTGGTCAAACATTCAGTATGACCATTCTGAATTAATCAAACATTGAGTCCAACCATTTTGGTTTGAATGAAAATTGAGTTTGACAATTCTGAAATGTTCGATCACTGAGTTTGACAATTCTGAAATGTTCGATCATTGAGTTTGGCTATTCTGATTTCGTCAAACATTTAGTATGACCATTCTGAGCTAATCAAACATTGAGTCCAACCATTTTGGTTTGAATGAAAATTGAGTTTGACAATTCGGAAATGTTCGATCATTGAGTCTGACTATTCTGAGTTGATCAAACATTCAGTATGACCATTCTGAGATAATCATACATTGAGTCCAACCATTTTGGTTTGATTGAAAATTGCGTTTGACAATTCTGAAATGTTCGATCATTCAGTTTGACTATTCTGATTTGGTCAAACATTCAGTATGACCATTCTGAATTAATCAAACATTGAGTCCAACCATTTTGGTTTGAATGAAAATTGAGTTTGACAATTCTGAAATGTTCGTCATTGAGTTTGACAATTCTGAGATGATCGATCATTGAGTCTGACTATTCTGAGTTGATCAGACATTCTGTTTGACCAATCTGAGTTAATCAAACATTCAGTCCAACCATTTTGGTTTGATTGAAAATTGAGTTTGACAATTCTGAAATGTTCGATCATTGAGTTTGACTATTCTGATTTGGTCAAACATTCAGTATGACCATTCTGAATTAATCAAACATTGAGTCCAACCATTTTGGTTTGATTGAAAATTGAGTTTGACAATTCTGAAATGTTCGATCATTGAGTTTGACAATTCTGAAATGTTCGATCATTGAGTTTGACTATTCTGATTTGGTCAAACATTTAGTATGACCATTCTGAGCTAATCAAACATTGAGTCCAACCATTTTGGTTTGAATGAAAATTGAGTTTGACAATTCTGAAATGTTCGATCATTGAGTTTGACTATTCTGAGTTGATCAAACACTCAGTATGACCATTCTGAATTAATCAAACATTGTGTCCAACCATTTTGGTTTGAATGAAAATTGAGTTTGACAATTCTGAAATGTTCGATCATTGAGTTTGACAATTCTGAAATGTTCGATCATTGAGTTTGACTATTCTGATTTGGTCAAACATTTAGTATGACCATTCTGTGCTAATCAAACATTGAGTCCAACCATTTTGGTTTGAATGAAAATTGAGTTTGACAATTCTGAAATGTTCGATCATTCAGTTTGACTATTCTGAGTTGATCAAACATTCAGTATGACCATTCTGAATTAATCAAACATTGAGTCCAACCATTTTGGTTTGAATGAAAATTGAGTTTGACAATTCTGAAATGTTCGATCATTGAGTTTGACAATTCTGAGATGATCGATCATTGAGTATGACTATTCTGAGTTGATCAGACATTCTGTTTGACCAATCTGAGTTAATCAAACATTCAGTCCAACCATTTTGGTTTGATTGAAAATTGAGTTTGACAATTCTGAAATGTTCGATCATTGAGTTTGACTTTTCTGATTTGGTCAAACATTCAGTATGACCATTCTGAATTAATCAAACATTGAGTCCGACCATTTTGGTTTGAATGAAAATTGAGTTTGACAATTCTGAAATGTTCGATCATTGAGTTTGACAATTCTGAAATGTTCGATCATTGAGTTTGACTATTCTGATTTGGTCAAACATTTAGTATGACCATTCTGAGCTAATCAAACATTGAGTCCAACCATTTTGGTTTGAATGAAAATTGAGTTTGACAATTCTGAAATGTTCGATCATTCAGTTTGACTATCCTGATTTGGTCAAACATTCAGTATGACCATTCTGAATTAATCAAACATTGAGTCCAACCATTTTGGTTTGATTGAAAATTGAGTTTGACAATTCTGAAATGTTCGATCATTGAGTTTGACAATTCTGAGATGATCGATCATTGAGTCTGACTATTCTGAGTTGATCAAACATTCAGTATGACCATTCTGAGATAATCATACATTGAGTCCAACCATTTTGGTTTGATTGAAAATTGCGTTTGACAATTCTGAAATGTTCGATCATTCAGTTTGACTATTCTGATTTGGTCAAACATTCAGTATGACCATTCTGAATTAATCAAACATTGAGTCCAACCATTTTGGTTTGAATGAAAATTGAGTTTGACAATTCTGAAATGTTCGTCATTGAGTTTGACAATTCTGAGATGATCGATCATTGAGTCTGACTATTCTGAGTTGATCAGACATTCTGTTTGACCAATCTGAGTTAATCAAACATTCAGTCCAACCATTTTGGTTTGATTGAAAATTGAGTTTGACAATTCTGAAATGTTCGATCATTGAGTTTGACTATTCTGATTTGGTCAAACATTCAGTATGACCATTCTGAATTAATCAAACATTGAGTCCAACCATTTTGGTTTGAATGAAAATTGAGTTTGACAATTCTGAAATGTTCGATCATTGAGTTTGACAATTCTGAAATGTTCGATCATTGAGTTTGACTATTCTGAGTTGGTCAAACATTTAGTATGACCATTCTGAGCTAATCAAACATTGAGTCCAACCATTTTGGTTTGAATGAAAATTGAGTTTGACAATTCTGAAATGTTCGATCATTGAGTTTGACAATTCTGAAATGTTCGATCATTGAGTTTGACTATTCTGATTTGGTCAAACATTTAGTATGACCATTCTGTGCTAATCAAACATTGAGTCCAACCATTTTGGTTTGAATGAAAATTGAGTTTGACAATTCTGAAATGTTCGATCATTGAGTTTGACTATTCTGAGTTGATCAAACATTCAGTATGACCATTCTGAATTAATCAAACATTGAGTCCAACCATTTTGGTTTGAATGAAAATTGAGTTTGACAATTCTGAAATGTTCGATCATTGAGTTTGACAATTCTGAGATGATCGATCATTGAGTATGACTATTCTGAGTTGATCAGACATTCTGTTTGACCAATCTGAGTTAATCAAACATTCAGTCCAACCATTTTGGTTTGATTGAAAATTGAGTTTGACAATTCTGAAATGTTCGATCATTGAGTTTGACTTTTCTGATTTGGTCAAACATTCAGTATGACCATTCTGAATTAATCAAACATTGAGTCCGACCATTTTGGTTTGAATGAAAATTGAGTTTGACAATTCTGAAATGTTCGATCATTGAGTTTGACAATTCTGAAATGTTCGATCATTGAGTTTGACTATTCTGATTTGGTCAAACATTTAGTATGACCATTCTGAGCTAATCAAACATTGAGTCCAACCATTTTGGTTTGAATGAAAATTGAGTTTGACAATTCTGAAATGTTCGATCATTCAGTTTGACTATTCTGATTTGGTCAAACATTCAGTATGACCATTCTGAATTAATCAAACATTGAGTCCAACCATTTTGGTTTGAATGAAAATTGAGTTTGACAATTCTGAAATGTTCGATCATTGAGTTTGACAATTCTGAAATGTTCGATCATTGAGTTTGACTATTCTGATTTGGTCAAACACTTAGTATGACCATTCTGAGCTAATCAAACATTGAGTCCAACCATTTTGGTTTGAATGAAAATTGAGTTTGACAATTCGGAAATGTTCGATCATTGAGTTTGACTATTCTGAGTTGATCAAACATTCAGTATGACCATTCTGAATTAATCAAACATTGAGTCCAACCAGTTTGGTTTGAATGAAAATTGAGTTTGACAATTCTGAAATGTTCGATCATTGAGTTTGACAATTCTGAGATGATCGATCATTGAGTCTGACTATTCTGAGTTGATCAAACAATCAGTATGACCATTCTGAGATAATCATACATTGAGTCCAACCATTTTGGTTTGATTGAAAATTGCCTTTGACAATTCTGAAATGTTTGATCATTCAGTTTGACTATTCTGATTTGGTCAAACTTTCAGTATGACCATTCTGAATTAATCAAACATTGAGTCCAACCATTTTGGTTTGAATGAAAATTGAGTTTGACAATTCTGAAATGTTCGATCATTGAGTTTGACAATTCTGAAATGTTCGATCATTGAGTCTGACTATTCTGATTTGGTCAAACATTTAGTATGACCATTCTGAGCTAATCAAACATTGAGTCCAACCATTTTGGTTTGAATGAAAATTGAGTTTCACAATTCGGAAATGTTCGATCATTGAGTTTGACTATTCTGAGTTGATCAAACATTCAGTATGACCATTCTGAATTAATCAAACATTGAGTCCAACCATTTTGGTTTGAATGAAAATTGAGTTTGACAATTCTGAAATGTTCGATCATTGAGTTTGACAATTCTGAGATGATCGATCATTGAGTCTGACTATTCTGAGTTGATCAAACATTCAGTATGACCATTCTGAGATAATCATACATTGAGTCCAACCATTTTGGTTTGATTGAAAATTGCGTTTGACAATTCTGAAATGTTCGATCATTCAGTTTGACTATTCTGATTTGGTCAAACATTCAGTATGACCATTCTGAATTAATCAAACATTGAGTCCAACCATTTTGGTTTGAATGAAAATTGAGTTTGACAATTCTGAAATGTTCGTCATTGAGTTTGACAATTCTGAGATGATCGATCATTGAGTCTGACTATTCTGAGTTGATCAGACATTCTGTTTGACCAATCTGAGTTAATCAAACATTCAGTCCAACCATTTTGGTTTGATTGAAAATTGAGTTTGACAATTCTGAAATGTTCGATCATTGAGTTTGACTATTCTGATTTGGTCAAACATTCAGTATGACCATTCTGAATTAATCAAACATTGAGTCCAACCATTTTGGTTTGAATGAAAATTGAGTTTGACAATTCTGAAATGTTCGATCATTGAGTTTGACAATTCTGAAATGTTCGATCATTGAGTTTGACTATTCTGATTCGGCCAAACATTTAGTATGACCATTCTGAGCTAATCAAACATTGAGTCCAACCATTTTGGTTTGAATGAAAATTGAGTTTGACAATTCTGAAATGTTCGATCATTGAGTCTGAATATTCTGAGTTGATCAAACATTCAGTATGACCATTCTGAGATAATCATACATTGAGTCCAACCATTTTGGTTTGATTGAAAATTGCGTTTGACAATTCTGAAATATTCGATCATTCAGTTTGACTATTCTGATTTGGTCAAACATTAAGTATGACCATTCTGAATTAATCAAACATTGAGTCCAACCATTTTGGTTTGAATGAAAATTGAGTTTGACAATTCTGAAATGTTCGTCATTGAGTTTGACAATTCTGAGATGATCGATCATTGAGTCTGACTATTCTGAGTTGATCAGACATTCTGTTTGACCAATCTGAGTTAATCAAACATTCAGTCCAACCATTTTGGTTTGATTGAAAATTGAGTTTGACAATTCTGAAATGTTCGATCATTGAGTTTGACTATTCTGATTTGGTCAAACATTCAGTATGACCATTCTGAATTAATCAAACATTGAGTCCAACCATTTTGGTTTGAATGAAAATTGAGTTTGACAATTCTGAAATGTTCGATCATTGAGTTTGACAATTCTGAAATGTTCGATCATTGAGTTTGACTATTCTGATTCGGTCAAACATTTAGTATGACCATTCTGAGCTAATCAAACATTGAGTCCAACCATTTTGGTTTGAATGAAAATTGAGTTTGACAATTCTGAAATGTTCGATCATTGAGTTTGCCTATTCTGATTTGGTCAAACATTCAGTATGACCATTCTGAATTAATCAAACATTGAGTCCAACCATTTTGGTTTGAATGAAAATTGAGTTTGACAATTCTGAAATGTTCGATCACTGAGTTTGACAATTCTGAAATGTTCGATCATTGAGTTTGACTATTCTGATTTCGTCAAACATTTAGTATGACCATTCTGAGCTAATCAAACATTGAGTCCAACCATTTTGGTTTGAATGAAAATTGAGTTTGACAATTCGGAAATGTTCGATCATTGAGTCTGACTATTCTGAGTTGATCAAACATTCAGTATGACCATTCTGAGATAATCATACATTGAGTCCAACCATTTTGGTTTGATTGAAAATTGCGTTTGACAATTCTGAAATGTTCGATCATTCAGTTTGACTATTCTGATTTGGTCAAACATTAAGTATGACCATTCTGAATTAATCAAACATTGAGTCCAACCATTTTGGTTTGAATGAAAATTGAGTTTGACAATTCTGAAATGTTCGATCATTGAGTTTGACAATTCTGAAATGTTCGATCATTGAGTTTGACTATTCTGATTTGGTCAAACATTTAGTATGACCATTCTGAGCTAATCAAACATTGAGTCCAACCATTTTGGTTTGAATGAAAATTGAGTTTGACAATTCTGAAATGTTCGATCATTGAGTTTGACAATTCTGAGATGATCGATCATTGACTCTGACTATTCTGAGTTGATCAAACATTCAGTATGACCATTCTGAGATAATCATACATTGAGTCCAACCATTTTGGTTTGATTGAAAATTGCGTTTGACAATTCTGAAATGTTCGATCATTGAGTTTGACTATTCTGAGTTGATCAAACATTGAGTATGACCATTCTGAATTAATGAAACATTGAGTCCAACCATTTTGGTTTGAATGAAAATTGAGTTTGACAATTCTGAAATGTTCGATCATTGAGTTTGACAATTCTGAGATGATCGATCATTGAGTATGACTATTCTGAGTTGATCAGACATTCTGTTTGACCAATCTGAGTTAATCAAACATTCAGTCAAACCATTTTGGTTTGATTGAAAATTGAGTTTGACAATTCTGAAATGTTCGATCATTGAGTTTGACTATTCTGATTTGGTCAAACATTCAGTATGACCATTCTGAATTAATCAAACATTGAGTCCAACCATTTTGGTTTGATTGAAAATTGCGTTTGACAATTCTGAAATGTTCAATCATTCAGTTTGACTATTCTGATTTGGTCAAACATTAAGTATGACCATTCTGAATTAATCAAACATTGAGTCCAACCATTTTGGTTTGAATGAAAATTGAGTTTGACAATTCTGAAATGTTCGTCATTGAGTTTGACAATTCTGAGATGATCGATCATTGAGTCTGACTATTCTGAGTTGATCAGACATTCAGTATGACCATTCTGAGATAATCATACATTGAGTCCAACCATTTTGGTTTGATTGAAAATTGAGTTTGACAATTCTGAAATGTTCGATCATTGAGTTTGACTATTCTGATTTGGTCAAACATTCAGTATGACCATTCTGAATTAATCAAACATTGAGTCCAACCATTTTGGTTTGAATGAAAATTGAGTTTGACAATTCTGAAATGTTCGATCATTGAGTTTGACAATTTTGAAATGTTCGATCATTGAGTTTGACTATTCTGATTTGGTCAAACATTCAGTATGACCATTCTGAATTAATCAAACATTGAGTCAAACCATTTTGGTTTGAATGAAAATTGAGTTTGACAATTCTGAAATGTTCGATCATTGAGTTTGACAATTCTGAAATGTTCGATCATTGAGTTTGACTATTCTGATTTGGTCAAACATTTAGTATGACCATTCTGAGCTAATCAAACATTGAGTCCAACCATTTTGGTTTGAATGAAAATTGAGTTTGACAATTCGGAAATGTTCGATGATTGAGTTTGACAATTCTGAGATGATCGATCATTGAGTCTGACTATTCTGAGTTGATCAAACATTCAGTATGACCATTCTGAGATAATCATACATTGAGTCCAACCATTTTGGTTTGATTGAAAATTGAGTTTGACAATTCTGAGTTGATCAAACATTCAGTACGACCATTCTGAGATAATCATACATTGAGTCCAACCATTTTGGTTTGAATGAAAATTGAGTTTGACAATTCTGAAATGTTCGATCACTGAGTTTGACAATTCTGAAATGTTCGATCATTGAGTTTGACTATTCTGATTTCGTCAAACATTTAGTATGACCATTCTGAGCTAATCAAACATTGAGTCCAACCATTTTGGTTTGAATGAAAATTGAGTTTGACAATTCGGAAATGTTCGATCATTGAGTCTGACTATTCTGAGTTGATCAAACATTCAGTATGACCATTCTGAGATAATCATACATTGAGTCCAACCATTTTGGTTTGATTGAAAATTGCGTTTGACAATTCTGAAATGTTCGATCATTCAGTTTGACTATTCTGATTTGGTCAAACATTAAGTATGACCATTCTGAATTAATCAAACATTGAGTCCAACCATTTTGGTTTGAATGAAAATTGAGTTTGACAATTCTGAAATGTTCGATCATTGAGTTTGACAATTCTGAAATGTTCGATCATTGAGTTTGACTATTCTGATTTGGTCAAACATTTAGTATGACCATTCTGAGCTAATCAAACATTGAGTCCAACCATTTTGGTTTGAATGAAAATTGAGTTTGACAATTCTGAAATGTTCGATCATTGAGTTTGACAATTCTGAGATGATCGATCATTGACTCTGACTATTCTGAGTTGATCAAACATTCAGTATGACCATTCTGAGATAATCATACATTGAGTCCAACCATTTTGGTTTGATTGAAAATTGCGTTTGACAATTCTGAAATGTTCGATCATTGAGTTTGACTATTCTGAGTTGATCAAACATTGAGTATGACCATTCTGAATTAATGAAACATTGAGTCCAACCATTTTGGTTTGAATGAAAATTGAGTTTGACAATTCTGAAATGTTCGATCATTGAGTTTGACAATTCTGAGATGATCGATCATTGAGTATGACTATTCTGAGTTGATCAGACATTCTGTTTGACCAATCTGAGTTAATCAAACATTCAGTCAAACCATTTTGGTTTGATTGAAAATTGAGTTTGACAATTCTGAAATGTTCGATCATTGAGTTTGACTATTCTGATTTGGTCAAACATTCAGTATGACCATTCTGAATTAATCAAACATTGAGTCCAACCATTTTGGTTTGATTGAAAATTGCGTTTGACAATTCTGAAATGTTCAATCATTCAGTTTGACTATTCTGATTTGGTCAAACATTAAGTATGACCATTCTGAATTAATCAAACATTGAGTCCAACCATTTTGGTTTGAATGAAAATTGAGTTTGACAATTCTGAAATGTTCGTCATTGAGTTTGACAATTCTGAGATGATCGATCATTGAGTCTGACTATTCTGAGTTGATCAGACATTCAGTATGACCATTCTGAGATAATCATACATTGAGTCCAACCATTTTGGTTTGATTGAAAATTGAGTTTGACAATTCTGAAATGTTCGATCATTCAGTTTGACTATTCTGATTTGGTCAAACATTCAGTATGACCATTCTGAATTAATCAAACATTGAGTCCAACCATTTTGGTTTGAATGAAAATTGAGTTTGACAATTCTGAAATGTTCGATCATTGAGTTTGACAATTCTGAAATGTTCGATCATTGAGTTTGACTATTCTGATTTGGTCAAACATTCAGTATGACCATTCTGAATTAATCAAACATTGAGTCAAACCATTTTGGTTTGAATGAAAATTGAGTTTGACAATTCTGAAATGTTCGATCATTGAGTTTGACAATTCTGAAATGTTCGATCATTGAGTTTGACTATTCTGATTTGGTCAAACATTTAGTATGACCATTCTGAGCTAATCAAACATTGAGTCCAACCATTTTGGTTTGAATGAAAATTGAGTTTGACAATTCGGAAATGTTCGATGATTGAGTTTGACAATTCTGAGATGATCGATCATTGAGTCTGACTATTCTGAGTTGATCAAACATTCAGTATGACCATTCTGAGATAATCATACATTGAGTCCAACCATTTTGGTTTGATTGAATATTGAGTTTGACAATTCTGATTTGGTCAAACATTCAGTATGACCATTCTGAATTAATCAAACATTGAGTCCAACCATTTTGGTTTGAATGAAAATTGAGTTTGACAATTCTGAAATGTTCGATCATTGAGTTTGACAATTCTGAAATGTTCGATCATTGAGTTTGACTATTCTGATTTGGTCAAACATTTAGTATGACCATTCTGAGCTAATCAAACATTGAGTCCAACCATTTTGGTTTGAATGAAAATTGAGTTTGACAATTCTGAAATGTTCGATCATTGAGTTTGACTATTCTGATTTGGTCAAACATTCAGTATGACCATTCTGAATTAATCAAACATTGAGTCCAACCATTTTGGTTTGAATGAAAATTGAGTTTGACAATTCTGAAATGTTCGATCATTGAGTTTGACTATTCTGATTTGGTCAAACATTCAGTATGACCATTCTGAATTAATCAAACATTGAGTCAAACCATTTTGGTTTGAATGAAAATTGAGTTTGACAATTCTGAAATGTTCGATCATTGAGTTTGACAATTCTGAAATGTTCGATCATTGAGTTTGACTATTCTGATTTGGTCAAACATTTAGTATGACCATTCTGAGCTAATCAAACATTGAGTCCAACCATTTTGGTTTGAATGAAAATTGAGTTTGACAATTCTGAAATGTTCGATCATTGAGTTTGACTATTCTGATTTGGTCAAACATTTAGTATGACCATTCTGAGCTAATCAAACATTGAGTCCAACCATTTTGGTTTGAATGAAAATTGAGTTTGACAATTCTGAAATGTTCGATCATTGAGTTTGACTATTCTGATTTGGTCAAACATTCAGTATGACCATTCTGAATTAATCAAACATTGAGTCCAACCATTTTGGTTTGAATGAAAATTGAGTTTGACAATTCTGAAATGTTCGATCATTGAGTTTGACTATTCTGATTTGGTCAAACATTCAGTATGACCATTCTGAATTAATCAAACATTGAGTCAAACCATTTTGGTTTGAATGAAAATTGAGTTTGACAATTCTGAAATGTTCGATCATTGAGTTTGACAATTCTGAAATGTTCGATCATTGAGTTTGACTATTCTGATTTGGTCAAACATTCAGTATGACCATTCTGAATTAATCAAACATTGAGTCAAACCATTTTGGTTTGAATGAAAATTGAGTTTGACAATTTTGAAATGTTCGATCATTGAGTTTGACTATTCTGATTTGGTCAAACATTCAGTATGACCATTCTGAATTAATCAAACATTGAGTCAAACCATTTTGGTTTGAATGAAAATTGAGTTTGACAATTCTGAAATGTTCGATCATTGAGTTTGACAATTCTGAAATGTTCGATCATTGAGTTTGACTATTCTGATTTGGTCAAACATTTAGTATGACCATTCTGAGCTAATCAAACATTGAGTCCAACCATTTTGGTTTGAATGAAAATTGAGTTTGACAATTCGGAAATGTTCGATGATTGAGTTTGACAATTCTGAGATGATCGATCATTGAGTCTGACTATTCTGAGTTGATCAAACATTCAGTATGACCATTCTGAGATAATCATACATTGAGTCCAACCATTTTGGTTTGATTGAAAATTGAGTTTGACAATTCTGAGTTGATCAAACATTCAGTATGACCATTCTGAGATAATCATACATTGAGTCCAACCATTTTGGTTTGAATGAAAATTGAGTTTGACAATTCTGAAATGTTCGATCACTGAGTTTGACAATTCTGAAATGTTCGATCATTGAGTTTGACTATTCTGATTTCGTCAAACATTTAGTATGACCATTCTGAGCTAATCAAACATTGAGTCCAACCATTTTGGTTTGAATGAAAATTGAGTTTGACAATTCGGAAATGTTCGATCATTGAGTCTGACTATTCTGAGTTGATCAAACATTCAGTATGACCATTCTGAGATAATCATACATTGAGTCCAACCATTTTGGTTTGATTGAAAATTGCGTTTGACAATTCTGAAATGTTCGATCATTCAGTTTGACTATTCTGATTTGGTCAAACATTAAGTATGACCATTCTGAATTAATCAAACATTGAGTCCAACCATTTTGGTTTGAATGAAAATTGAGTTTGACAATTCTGAAATGTTCGATCATTGAGTTTGACAATTCTGAAATGTTCGATCATTGAGTTTGACTATTCTGATTTGGTCAAACATTTAGTATGACCATTCTGAGCTAATCAAACATTGAGTCCAACCATTTTGGTTTGAATGAAAATTGAGTTTGACAATTCTGAAATGTTCGATCATTGAGTTTGACAATTCTGAGATGATCGATCATTGACTCTGACTATTCTGAGTTGATCAAACATTCAGTATGACCATTCTGAGATAATCATACATTGAGTCCAACCATTTTGGTTTGATTGAAAATTGCGTTTGACAATTCTGAAATGTTCGATCATTGAGTTTGACTATTCTGAGTTGATCAAACATTGAGTATGACCATTCTGAATTAATGAAACATTGAGTCCAACCATTTTGGTTTGAATGAAAATTGAGTTTGACAATTCTGAAATGTTCGATCATTGAGTTTGACAATTCTGAGATGATCGATCATTGAGTATGACTATTCTGAGTTGATCAGACATTCTGTTTGACCAATCTGAGTTAATCAAACATTCAGTCAAACCATTTTGGTTTGATTGAAAATTGAGTTTGACAATTCTGAAATGTTCGATCATTGAGTTTGACTATTCTGATTTGGTCAAACATTCAGTATGACCATTCTGAATTAATCAAACATTGAGTCCAACCATTTTGGTTTGATTGAAAATTGCGTTTGACAATTCTGAAATGTTCAATCATTCAGTTTGACTATTCTGATTTGGTCAAACATTAAGTATGACCATTCTGAATTAATCAAACATTGAGTCCAACCATTTTGGTTTGAATGAAAATTGAGTTTGACAATTCTGAAATGTTCGTCATTGAGTTTGACAATTCTGAGATGATCGATCATTGAGTCTGACTATTCTGAGTTGATCAGACATTCAGTATGACCATTCTGAGATAATCATACATTGAGTCCAACCATTTTGGTTTGATTGAAAATTGAGTTTGACAATTCTGAAATGTTCGATCATTCAGTTTGACTATTCTGATTTGGTCAAACATTCAGTATGACCATTCTGAATTAATCAAACATTGAGTCCAACCATTTTGGTTTGAATGAAAATTGAGTTTGACAATTCTGAAATGTTCGATCATTGAGTTTGACAATTCTGAAATGTTCGATCATTGAGTTTGACTATTCTGATTTGGTCAAACATTCAGTATGACCATTCTGAATTAATCAAACATTGAGTCAAACCATTTTGGTTTGAATGAAAATTGAGTTTGACAATTCTGAAATGTTCGATCATTGAGTTTGACAATTCTGAAATGTTCGATCATTGAGTTTGACTATTCTGATTTGGTCAAACATTTAGTATGACCATTCTGAGCTAATCAAACATTGAGTCCAACCATTTTGGTTTGAATGAAAATTGAGTTTGACAATTCGGAAATGTTCGATGATTGAGTTTGACAATTCTGAGATGATCGATCATTGAGTCTGACTATTCTGAGTTGATCAAACATTCAGTATGACCATTCTGAGATAATCATACATTGAGTCCAACCATTTTGGTTTGATTGAATATTGAGTTTGACAATTCTGATTTGGTCAAACATTCAGTATGACCATTCTGAATTAATCAAACATTGAGTCCAACCATTTTGGTTTGAATGAAAATTGAGTTTGACAATTCTGAAATGTTCGATCATTGAGTTTGACAATTCTGAAATGTTCGATCATTGAGTTTGACTATTCTGATTTGGTCAAACATTTAGTATGACCATTCTGAGCTAATCAAACATTGAGTCCAACCATTTTGGTTTGAATGAAAATTGAGTTTGACAATTCTGAAATGTTCGATCATTGAGTTTGACTATTCTGATTTGGTCAAACATTCAGTATGACCATTCTGAATTAATCAAACATTGAGTCCAACCATTTTGGTTTGAATGAAAATTGAGTTTGACAATTCTGAAATGTTCGATCATTGAGTTTGACTATTCTGATTTGGTCAAACATTCAGTATGACCATTCTGAATTAATCAAACATTGAGTCAAACCATTTTGGTTTGAATGAAAATTGAGTTTGACAATTCTGAAATGTTCGATCATTGAGTTTGACAATTCTGAAATGTTCGATCATTGAGTTTGACTATTCTGATTTGGTCAAACATTTAGTATGACCATTCTGAGCTAATCAAACATTGAGTCCAACCATTTTGGTTTGAATGAAAATTGAGTTTGACAATTCTGAAATGTTCGATCATTGAGTTTGACTATTCTGATTTGGTCAAACATTTAGTATGACCATTCTGAGCTAATCAAACATTGAGTCCAACCATTTTGGTTTGAATGAAAATTGAGTTTGACAATTCTGAAATGTTCGATCATTGAGTTTGACTATTCTGATTTGGTCAAACATTCAGTATGACCATTCTGAATTAATCAAACATTGAGTCCAACCATTTTGGTTTGAATGAAAATTGAGTTTGACAATTCTGAAATGTTCGATCATTGAGTTTGACTATTCTGATTTGGTCAAACATTCAGTATGACCATTCTGAATTAATCAAACATTGAGTCAAACCATTTTGGTTTGAATGAAAATTGAGTTTGACAATTCTGAAATGTTCGATCATTGAGTTTGACAATTCTGAAATGTTCGATCATTGAGTTTGACTATTCTGATTTGGTCAAACATTTAGTATGACCATTCTGAGCTAATCAAACATTGAGTCCAACCATTTTGGTTTGAATGAAAATTGAGTTTGACAATTCGGAAATGTTCGATGATTGAGTTTGACAATTCTGAGATGATCGATCATTGAGTCTGACTATTCTGAGTTGATCAAACATTCAGTATGACCATTCTGAGATAATCATACATTGAGTCCAACCATTTTGGTTTGATTGAAAATTGAGTTTGACAATT
Source organism: Alitta virens (assembly GCA_932294295.1). NCBI lineage: Eukaryota > Metazoa > Annelida > Polychaeta > Phyllodocida > Nereididae > Alitta > Alitta virens. The sequence goes on along the minus strand of OW028585.1, from coordinate 20,149,901 downwards.
CTGAAATGTTCGATCATTCAGTTTGACTATTCTGATTTGGTCAAACATTCAGTATGACCATTCTGAATTAATCAAACATTGAGTCCAACCATTTTGGTTTGAATGAAAATTGAGTTTGACAATTCTGAAATGTTCGATCATTGAGTTTGACAATTCTGAAATGTTCGATCATTGAGTTTGACTATTCTGATTTGGTCAAAAATTTAGTATGACCATTCTGAGCTAATCAAACATTGAGTCCAACCATTTTGGTTTGAATGAAAATTGAGTTTGACAATTCTGAAATGTTCGATCATTGAGTTTGACTATTCTGATTTGGTCAAACATTCAGTATGACCATTCTGAATTAATCAAACATTGAGTCCAACCATTTTGGTTTGAATGAAAATTGAGTTTGACAATTCTGAAATGTTCGATCACTGAGTTTGACAATTCTGAAATGTTCGATCATTGAGTTTGACTATTCTGATTTGGTCAAACATTTAGTATGACCATTCTGAGCTAATCAAACATTGAGTCCAACCATTTTGGTTTGAATGAAAATTGAGTTTGACAATTCAGAAATGTTCGATCATTGAGTTTGACTATTCTGAGTTGATCAAACATTCAGTATGACCATTCTGAATTAATCAAACATTGAGTCCAACCATTTTGGTTTGAATGAAAATTGAGTTTGACAATTCTGAAATGTTCGTCATTGAGTTTGACAATTCTGAGATGATCGATCACTGAGTCTGACTATTCTGAGTTGATCAGACATTCTGTTTGACCAATCTGAGTTAATCAAACATTCAGTCCAACCATTTTGGTTTGATTGAAAATTGAGTTTGACAATTCTGAAATGTTCGATCATTGAGTTTGACTATTCTGATTGGGTCAAACATTCAGTATGACCATTCTGAATTAATCAAACATTGAGTCCAACCATTTTGGTTTGAATGAAAATTGAGTTTGACAATTCTGAAATGTTCGATCATTGAGTTTGACAATTCTGAAATGTTCGATCATTGAGTTTGACTATTCTGATTTGGTCAAACATTTAGTATGACCATTCTGAGCTAATCAAACATTGAGTCCAACCATTTTGGTTTGAATGAAAATTGAGTTTGACAATTCTGAAATGTTCGATCATTGAGTTTGACTATTCTGATTGGGTCAAACATTCAGTATGACCATTCTGATTTAATCAAACATTGAGTCCAATCATTTTGGTTTGAATGAAAATTGAGTTTGACAATTCTGAAATGTTCGATCATTGAGTTTGACAATTCTGAGATGATCGATCATTGAGTATGACTATTCTGAGTTGATCAGACATTCTGTTTGACCAATCTGAGTTAATCAAACATTCAGTCCAACCATTTTGGTTTGATTGAAAATTGAGTTTGACAATTCTGAAATGTTCAATCATTCAGTTTGACTATTCTGATTTGGTCAAACATTCAGTATGACCATTCTGAATTTATCAAACATTGAGTCCAACCATTTTGGTTTGAATGAAAATTGAGTTTGACAATTCTGAAATGTTCGATCATTGAGTTTGACAATTCTGAAATGTTCGATCATTGAGTTTGACTATTCTGATTTGGTCAAACATTTAGTATGACCATTCTGAGCAAATCAAACATTGAGTCCAACCATTTTGGTTTGAATGAAAATTGAGTTTGACAATTCGGAAATGTTCGATCATTGAGTTTGACTATTCTGAGTTGATCAAACATTCAGTATGACCATTCTGAATGAATCAAACATTGAGTCCAACCATTTTGGTTTGAATGAAAATTGAGTTTGACAATTCTGAAATGTTCGATCATTGAGTTTGACAATTCTGAAATGTTCGATCATTGAGTTTGACTATTGTGATTTGGTCAAACATTTAGTATGACCATTCTGAGCAAATCAAACATTGAGTCCAACCATTTTGATTTGAATGTACACTGACTTTGACAATTCTGAAATGATCGATTATTGAGTTTGACAATTCTGAGTTGATTAAACTTTCAGTATGACTCTTCTGAGCTAATTAAACATTCAGTCCGACCATTCTGATTTCAATGAACACTGAGTTTGACAATTCTGAAATGATCAATCATTGAGTTTGACTATTCTGAGATGTTTGATCATTGAGTTTGACTGTTCTAATTTGATTAAACTTTGAGTATGACAAATCTGAGCTTATCAAACATTGAGTTCGACCATTCTGATTTAAGTGTACACTGAGTTTGACAATTCATAAATAATCGATCATTGAGTTTCATTATTCTGAGTTGATCAAACATTGAGTATAACCATTCTGAGCTAATTAAACATTGAGTCTGACTATTCTGACCTAATCAAACATTGAGTCCGATAATTCTGATTTGAATGAACACCAAGTTTGACAATTCAGAAATGATCGATCATTGAGTTTGACTATTTTGAGATGTTCGATCATTGAGTTTGACTGTTATAATTTGATTAAACTTTGAGTATGACAAATCTGAGCTTATCAAACATTTAGCCCGACCATTCTGATTTAAGTGTACACTGAGTTTGACAATTCAGAAATAATCGATCATTGAGTTTGATTATTCTGAGTTGATCAAACATTGAGTATAACCATTCTGAGCTAATTAAACATTGAGTCTGACTATTCTGACCTAATCAATTATTGAGTCCGATAATTCTGATTTGAATGAACACTGAGTTTGACAATTCTGAAATGATCGATCATTGAGTTTGACTATTCTGAGATGTTCGATCATTGAGTTTGACTGTTATAATTTGATTAAACTTTGCGTATGACAAATCTGAGCTTATCAAACATTCAGTCCGACCATTCTGATTTAAGTGTACACTGAGTGTGACAATTCAGAAATCGATCATTGAGTTGAACTATTCTGAGTTGATTAAACTTTGAGTCTGACTATTCTGAGCTAATCAAACATTCATTCCAACCATTCTGATTTTAATGAACACTGAGTTTGACAATTCTGAAATGATCAATCATTGAGTTTGACTATTCTGAGATGTTCGATCATTGAGTTTGACTATTCTAATTAGATTAAACTTTGAGTATGACAAATCTGAGCTTATCAAACATTCAGTCTGACCATTCTGATTTAAGTGTACACTGATTTTGACAATTCAGAAATAATCGATCATAGAGTTTGATTATTCTGAGTTGATCAAACATTGAGTATATCCATTCTGAGCTAATTAAACATTAAGTCTGACTATTCTGACCTAATGAAACATTGAGTCCGATAATTCTGATTTGAATGAACACTGAGTTTGACAATTCTGAGATGATCGATCATTGAGTTGAACTATTCTAATTTGATTAAACTTTGAGTATGACAAACCTGAGCTTATCAAGCATTGAGTTTGACCATTCTCTAGTGACTCCATTGTTTTACCAAAGCGAAAGCTACCCATAACGACCGGACCACATAACTCAATTTTCACAAAGTATAGACGTGTCACTGGGCATGCTATGTCGCCTTTGAATTAAGCTATCTTTAGGTTATAAATGCAATGTTGTAGATCGCAGTGTGTATTGCCCTGCAAATTCCATGCTCTTTTCTAAAACTTCAAATTAGTATATTCTCTGAAGTAAAAATATAATAACCTTGCAAAAGGTGTGTAAACATATGTTTTCATGGATGGAGATTTATGATACAAGAAATTGGGTTAAAGGTCAAGTTTATCCTCAAAGGTCATGGTCAAAAAAATAGTAAAATTTCATATATGACTTTATTCCAGATGTTGAACCGGCACTAATACCACCCAGATGACACTAATTATTAAGTTTATATAAAGTACAGATAATACGCTTTCTGAAAATATATAATATGCCTCTGTATAAGTGTATCTTTTGGTTATAAATGTAAGATCAAGATCACGGCATGCATTGCCCTGTAAATTCCACATTCTTTCTGCAAATAAGTGTATTCTCTGAAGAAATTGATTTAAACTTGCAAGAAATGTGTTTAACATGTTTTCTGGGATGGGCTTATGATGTTCAAAATGTGATTGTAGGTCACACTCAAAGGTCAGGGTCGATTAAATTGTTCAATTTCACATATAATTCTGACCTTACAAGTATTTTATTATGCTTTGTTTATTAGAGAATTGCTAATTGCAATTAACATTTGACATAATAGTAAATGGTAATGAGTTTCTGTATCTCAATTAGTAGCAGAGAAATTTGAACGAATAACTGTATAATCCATGCAAGACAGTCGAGAAATAATTGTTTTGAATTTTTAGAAAAAACATTTTTATTGACGCTCCTGTCCAAGCGATGTCAGTAACCCAAGCATCTCCTCTCTGCCTTGAAGATAAGTTTTTCGGTAATTCCTCGACACACTGTAAAATAAATTATAAATTATAATATCAATAATATAGACGTGTCTACTTCACTGACATTATATAATGTCCAAATAAAATATTTTTCTCACCTTCGAAAGTCAAAATCCCCATTTGTCCAGACTTCTTCATCAATCATGCATGGCACCTGAGCTATACTTGACCAGTACAAGCAGTTGAGCTGGAAATGAAACACAGTGTATTCAAATGAAGGTACTAAAGTCTTAACATGCATGTGTAGTAGTAGTACTTAGTTTGTTGAGATTAACAGTTACAGTTATTTCACTAAAGTGCTTAGTTAGTTAGTTAGTGTTTAACGCCTCATCAGCACCTGAGTGGGCTATGTAGAGGCTCTCTAGGGTAAGATTGATCATCCATAGTTGGTAGTAGAAACCAGATGCATGCAAAAAATCAATAAGTGTCTGCGTTGGATAGCTGGAGCAGCTTGTGCAATGGGCACTGTCCTGTTTTAGCCACTGGGGATAGAGGACTTCACCCCAAGTGTTTCCACCCTCGCCGCGTGGAGGCCCAGGACCTTCGAGGGCCCACTAAAGTGCTTACTTATGCTTATTATTCACATGAAAACTGGCTATCATGACTCATGTTTCTATCTGGTCCATTACACACACCCTGGTGGTTATTATTCCTCATCACAGTTGTGTATCATAACTCAACCTCTAGCTGCTTGGCCATAATGAGGATTTGGCTGCTTGCAGACATGATAACAATTAAAGCAAGTCCTAGATTCAGCGAACCATATCCCTATGTCCGCTGCAATGGCATTCACTATGTTGACCAGCTTGTAATTCAGGTCCCTAAAAACTGAGTATTTCATTTTGAAAAACTAGCAGAAGTAAGTACTTTACATGAACCAATTGTAACCAGGTGGGGGGGGGGGGGGGGTCATTCATGTCAGGATTGCTAAGATGACAGGATGGTTAGAAAATAACGGTATAGGGCACAAGTCTGGTCATCACCAATATGGACATATATGAAGATATGTCGATACGAATTTGTGTTGAATGATGTACAATAAATTGTAGGGAATGCCACTGCCTCTCTGATGCTGTAATTATACATATTTTGCAGTAAGTGTAATTTTGAATATTTGAAACTTCCAAGCATTCAGTAAAAAACTTAATTTTGTTCCAATGCTAATCCATTTGGTTCAGTCAGGACCCTGATAAAATGCTCAACTTGCAATCATGGGCTATCACTTTAGGAATACCTTCAGAAGAGATTCAGCAATAGGTCATTTACTTCTGCACCCTAAGTAGTTCAAATTGCTGAGAAATTGATCAAAGAAATGTCCACATGCAAGGCAGCACATTTAAGTACACATAAAATCATTCATTTCCTGACTTTACAAAAAGGAACCACAGGTTAACATGCACATACACAGGTTATCATGTTACCGCTTGTTCAATCAAACTGACTACACTGAGTCCAGCAACTTACCACAACTGACCATGTGACGCATGCAAGTGTGGGCTCAAAGCAAGCAGTGAAATAGTGGATGATAAATCAAAATAGAAAACTTGCTGCAAAACCATCTGGCCCCCATTTAATCTCTGAGACCCTCCCTGGAATCAACAATTATTTGGACCAACAACAAACAAAAACAAAGCAAGAGCGTCCTATAACAGCATGACGTCACATCAACGTTGATAAATCTCGTGTGTGCAAAGTCAGTTTGACTGAATGTTTTATAACATGGTGAACCATAACCATTGAGCACTAACCATTGTTGGTTGTGACACTCTAGTGAATGATAGCTAAGCATCTTATGCAGTCACCACCTGAGTCACTTTAATAACAGCGTGGATTATTATTTATTTATTCCAATATATTTAAAAACAGGATTGAATATAGAAAAGAATGAATACTTGAATACAGTCAAGCCATAATGAACCCCTGAAGGATTGTGTACATTGTAATGAATGGCGTTCTGTCCTGTCGAGAGATGGAGCTACGACCACACAGGTCTCGCAATTGTTCAATGACGTCATCAACAAAAGGTCAATCAGTGCATTTGATGACGTTACAGTTGGATGACGTCATTAAACAATAGCAAGACCGGTGTGGTCGTAGCTCCATCTCTCGACAGGACAGAACGCCATTGTTTTGATAACTGAAGCAGTTCAACATAGACAAGATAGGCTTATGTGTCCCAAACAGCTGTTCGGATAACGAGACATCTGGATAACTGAAGTCTGTTATAGCGAGACATGACTGGAGTGTCTGTCAGACAAAATTAAATGCTTTAGAAAGAAAATTGTTCCATTTCTTACTGTTTTGAAAGCTTTGACTTGAGAGTAATACCGCGTGAAAAGCTTGTGAAATTGTGAATCGTTTTCCTGGACATGAAAACGTTTCATGATGTAAAATTTTAAAAATTGTCCAATTTGTTCATCTGTGGCAGGGGTGATATCTGGAGGAACAATACCTGTAGAGAAAAACGAACATTGAAAAACATTACATGCTCATTTGTGAACAGGAATTCAACTTAAAGGTACAATAAATAATGGAAATAGAGTTTTCAGGCCATCAAAAATACAATAAGTAAACAAACCTAGTGATGACATCACAATACTGAACAATGGGTGATGATGCTTTTTCCTTTGTCTAGATGATGCAAATTCAGTGCCTCTTGATTCATTAATTTTAAACTATTCGATAAAGTCTTAGAAACTTGCAATTTTGACAGACAGTGCAGCTTTAAGTAAAAAAAAAAACTGTATATCGTATAATCATCTCAATGCAACTGATATGAAGCTAATTCAACTTATACATGATAAGGCTTGGAGGCCGCAACATGCTCCTTATTTACCCCATCAGTGGGGTGGGGTTTCTCAATTGCCTCAGCATAGACGCTGAGCACCAGGCAAAACTACATGATACAGATTTTCCATGAATTGAATTCCAGAAGCAATGATTTTTTTATCATCTTACAAATGCAACTAAGAATAAACAGAATGAAGAATGAAGTAAATCTAGGAAAGACAAAACAATCGGATAGAATATCCAAAACATCAGATAATTCTTAAAAATACAACACAACTTGCCTAATGTCCTTATTCCAGTTTCAATGAACAAGTTGGCGAAGTCAACAGCTTCATAATTGAAACTTGTACATTCATAATCTATCAAATATACTTTGTCTGAAAAAAATTAATATGTGTGTAAAAACAAATCTGAAGTAACAGAGACCTAGTTAATCCAGTTCCACCAATGACAAATTTAAAACAAAAAACGTTCATCTCACCTTTATTTTTGTCATAAATTAAATTCTTAATTTGCACATCGTTGTGAGCGAGACTAATTGGCAAATTCAGCTTCTCGACTATTCCAGAAATGCAGTCCACTTCAGCTGCTAGTTCTTCTTTGGGCCACAGTTCTGTTCGACATCTTGAATAAGAAGAAATAATTTCACTTATATCGCCCAAAATGATTCTTCAGATGTCTTTATAGTTCTGTGATCCTAAGTTCTGGTAAATATTTATTTACTTCTTGAAAGTCTGACATGATATAACGTATTTTTTACAACATGCATAAACCTAGCTCTCCATACACCTAGCTCCCTCCACACCAAATGCTCTCCAGACATAGCTCTACCTGCACCTATCGTGCGCCCTACCTGGCTTTCAACCACCGATGTTAAACCAATATAATTAAATAAATATCCATTTGTTTTTGGCCTTGTTTTTACCTAAATGTCATGGAGAAGCACAATAAAGCTATAAATGTTACCGAAAAGATCAAAGCCAAACTTTTTAACCCATAAAAACATCTCTATGAACAAATTAACTTCAAGTTCCTTTTCTTTGCAATGATAATTTTTGCCACTTTTTCAGAATTATAGCCATTTGTTATGGTCACAGAGAAGCAGCAGAAATGATAATGAAGCATGTTTATTATAAATATGCTAAAACAAAAAAAAACGAGTGTACATTTCTTATGGATCCTAGTACATGTATACCATCTGGCTTGTATGGGAGACATAACTGGAGTGTTCATATCACAGAGCCCTGTGTTGGTCACTGGGGTTCGACGACCTCAACTAGTGTTACCAACCTTGCCATGGGGAGGCCCAGGACTTGCAAAAACACAATTTGTCATCTATACAAATCAAGAGAAAAGAAAAAGACTCATACAGTTTCGACACAGCAGCACTAAGGTTGTCAGGAATACATTCCATAGCTTGTCGTATCCTTGGAAACAGTTTTGGTTGCTCGGAGATGGTTTGTAGTTCAGAATATGTTTGACCACCTGGTAAATCACCTTCTCCCCATAGAAGATTATGAAAATTGGCCATAGTCTCTGCAACAAGTCTGTCAAGAAAAGGTACTGTAAATACTCAAATAGTATGTCACAATCTTTACTAAAATCTTTACTAAAATCATGGTTCAGATATGAACAGACAAATAGTAATCCATCATATTTTCTGAAAAAACATTTGGTTTAAGAGTTACTGAAAGCATATATTATATGAATAAAATTATCAGTTTCGCCAACTTACAGTAAGTCAAAATTTGTCTAAAAAAGAGAAATTGCTGACTTAAGACTTACTTCATAATATGTGAATTTTCCAAGTCCTCCCAGTTTAGAACACGACCGGGCAAATACTGGAGCACTGAGCCATTTAAAAATGTGGCTGAAGAAAAAGAGCATTTATGTAGCTAAATCCCATTTTTAAGTTAATGTTTCATTGCAATGTGGAAACCAAAAGATCATCACTTGTGTTAACCTAAAAATGTATCACTAACCACTTCTGTCTACTAAATTTTTTGTAATAATTGTGATGATTCAGTGTACATTTGTACATGTAAAATAACCATGCAGTTTGAGTGATAATGTTAGAATATTTTTCGGGGTGTTTACATGGACTTGTACATAAAAAGTGAGTAGGCACTATAGAAAAGTGACAAAGTTATCGAAGAAAACATACACAAAGCCCACTGAATGCAGCGTCACCGCGTCATCGACTTGTGATTTCAATTTTACTCCGATTTTCACATTTAAGTTTTATTATGAAGCTAAATCCATTTACTTTTAAATATCAGGTTAATTGGAATTATCTATCACATCAACTGTAGTCCGCATTTTTACGGCCGTTCGCGCTTTGTCCTTATATGGAAATATGTCTCAGAAAACAGATCACCTCACCCATATCATCTATTTCACGAGGTATAATGACAGCAATTGGGGAATAATGCGTTCTCTCCTTTTTATCTTAAGGTTAAAACTTACCTAGGACTCTTCCACATAAACCAGCTTCAGAAGCCTTTTTAATGACAGGAATTTCATTCTTGAAATTGAAAAGAATTTCTTCTTCAGGTTGGAAGCGAGTTCTTACAATCACTGCATTATCACCAGTGATGTCATCGCCATTATGGCATATAACGGTCTGGTTTGCCTTGCCACCTTCTAAATGCTGGAAAAAAAGGACGGAAGGCATCTTCGTCTAAAAATGTTCTTCAGAAAATAGTGACTTGTAAATCCTTACTGGGTTTGGTGTGTTGAAAATACTCAAGCACCCATGTCACTTACATACAAATTCTACTTACTTACTACTTACTTACTCCAAAAGATATCTAGAAATAGGTGTAGATGGGTCCGGTTAGATGGTTTCGGGTTGAGCCTACTATGTGTAAACCAAGTTTTAATGACATGAGAGTCTGGACTGAGTAGGGAGTGCTAGGTATAGGGAGTGCTAGGTGTAGGGAGACTGGGAGAGTTGGGTGTAGGGAGTCTACTGGTAAAGAGTAATATACTGTGTGATCAATTAGCCCAGAATCAGAATTGTTCTTTATTTGCACAAGCTACATTGAGAACATGTTGAAGGTCGCTGATACATGATAAATTAAGAAAATGGGGAAAAATTCATTAAATTAGAAACAAACAAGAAAGAGAGAGAAAAAAATAACACACTATAGCTAAGGTCAAAACGTTGTACAGTATATATTATTTGCAAAAGTACTTATATCTATCTTATCTTATCAAACACACAATGTATTGAATAGAGTAACCTTTAGAATGGTGAATTGCAAAATATTGCTAAACTGTGCAACAGATAATGTGATTATGGCACAAATACTGCCGAATTCATGGCAGGTCTAATCAATGAATGAGGAAAAACTCTACAGCAGACTCTTATGATAATGCCATATTGGCAGAAAAATCTAAAAAAAAAAAGAACAAAAAATTGTTTCTTGGCAAGTTGTCTTAATTATGGGGTCAACTGACAAGCTAGTTGGGAGCACAAGGTTGTAGCATGGAGCCACCAGAACAGGAGAGAACAGTGAAAAATGCTATAAAATAATTCTGTGATTTAATGTGTTTTTCATTGGATTAGCCAGAGAAACCAGGCCTTTTTCATTCAAACTTGGCGCCTTTTATGAGCTATTAATGACTCAGCGGAACCCTTTGATGTGAATCACTGTCTCCCCCCTTGCTGCTTAGGAAAGCTGGGGTTTTCAAAATTCCCGTGTCCTCTGCAGGGACTGTCCAGTAAAGGGGGTGCATTTTTGTTTATATAAACAGTTTGTTGTACTTCTGCCAGACATTCATGTGGTAGACCTTTAAATACTGAACAAGGCATAACTTTTCCCATTAAAACTGTCCAACTATTCACTAAGTTATGACAAATAAAAGCAAAAAATTAGTTAAATAGGCAAGTTAATCACTTGTTTTTCATTTTAAGATTATAGCAATTCCACAAGAGATCGCAAAATTAAAATAACTATATCTAAAGTAAATATGTAGATTGTGATAACAGCATGGTTTATTGATGTGTCTAGTTGCGACATAGTGTCAAAATAATGGATTTAATAATTCATCTTTTCCCCATTTTCTGTTGTAAACTATATAGAGATATTGCTGTTCGGCCAGCCACGATCATAAAAAAATGAAAACAAGAATTTTTTCTTAAAGGTGAATATCAATTGTAGCTTTTAATTATTTAATTATTATATAATAACATATTACCTTGCACATTTAGCGACTTTTTGTCTTTTTTGACATAATGAATATAGCCAAAAATGGGGAAAACAAGGGTAAAGGGGTGAAATTCCACTGAGCAAAAGTTTATTGTACCCCCAATTAGCATGGTTATAAAAGTGTGAGCGAGACAGTGATTCTACTTTTGATCTACAAGACTGTTCTTTCCTGTTCTGGTGGCTCCATGGTTGTAGGGAGGGCGAGCTAGGGTTAAGGAGCACTGGGTGTAGAGTGAGCTAGGTTTAGGGAGCACTGAGTGTAGGGCGAGCTAGGTATAGTAAACACTAAGTGTAGGGAAAGCATGTTACCAGATAGTATCCTGGTAACAACTTTAGTTATTCATATATATCTATAATTTACCTGTAACCTAGTCATATCATAATCAGGTTTTGAATATTATTTGGTAACATAACAATGCTATTCCCAAGAAGAAATCTGACACTTTCCTACAGAATTAACATTCACTTGTAATTTTTACCATACCCTATCTTGTCATATTATGGAAACCATTCTGTGATAAATGCTCTCCAACTTACCTTCAACTTGATGTCCCATTCAGGTCTGACGATTCTGACAATTTTCATAACATCATCATCTGACTTGTCTTTGGAGACTTGTATATCTAGATGTTGGGAGCTGTACATGCCTCCTAATGCACTGTCCTTTGTGTGATTGTAATGTGGTGTGATTGTAATTTGTTGCCTTGCACTTTGGTGACGAGTGTGATCTGGTGCAATTTTAGGACAAAGTGCAGCTTGTCAAACTGGGCAAGTGACCTACTATGCATGTATGCATGATAACCAGATGTCATCCTGAATATTGTCAACCATTGAAATTCTACATATTTTTTTAAATTGAAATATCTATATATATAAATCTCAACTAAAAACACATTTACACAAAAAAATATGCATTTACAGATAAAGTGATTTCATTTGACCTGATCACCACCATATTGACCACTGCCTGAGTTGACCAGTGGGTGGGTGGGTTGGTGGATTAGGGCTTTATGTCCTGTATTTCTGCACCTGTTGGACTAATTAGGACAGGCAGGGACCATGGCAGTGAGATAAAGAATGAAACAACTATGTTGACCAAGAACGTGTATAGAAGATCGAACAGAATAACATCCAGAAGGTCTAGTAGGAACCATCCACGGAATTAGTTCAACCTTGTGTTAACGAACACTTGATAAATCAAGTTTCTTACAAGCCGTCACATATTTGTCACGTGAAATCACTTGTTTTTCACATGCAATCACGTGATAGTCACATGCAATCACTTGTTTATCACATCACCTGTCTGATGAGCAGGGTTTGATACAATGTAAGCTTAGCAGGATTAGTCGGACATCACTCTTCACATCACATCCAAATAACTATGTAAACCAGGCTCTGAATTAACACAAATTCATTTAATAATCAATGCATTTCAAGATCCCCATCAAATTCTTGCACAATATGCATGGATTGTTGCACTGAATTATTCCAATGAATATCAAAAAATCTTCATTATGCCGCCACAGACGTCTCTGTTGAAGTATTGCTATCGTGTTTAGTACAGAATACTCCCCCCCCCCCCCCCCCACGCCCTAAGGGAGGGTTGTCAATAAATATCCAATTTACCATTGCCATAAGAGATTATTTTAAGAGATTCTTTCTGTGTGGTTTCTGTATGGCTGCCATCACTATCCAAAATGTAATAATCATTAACATTAAAAAGGTGGCTCTTTGATAGTACAAATAAAATTTCCATATAGGGTGTTTCCTTCACATTTCATCACCAAAAATTCAAACTTCCAAAATAGAGTTCTTGTGTACTCACAGCGTGGAAAAAATTGAGTATGCACACAGTTTTTTGCCTTTACTGTTTATTTTTCACTATCACTACCTGAAGAACTGTCCTTCATTTAACCAAACCCCAAGGTTGCAGTACGTAAGTTTTAATTTTTACCAAAATTGTTGGAAAAAAATATTCATCTATTCTCTGAAATCCTTCCCAGTGATGCAATACACGATGAAATTTGTTGTGTGGTTCACATAATAGGCGCAAATCGCAATACTCCAGATAAACACTCGTTCCGCTTCTTCATAGTTGGAAGGTTCACTACTGAATGAATCTTGCTTATTGAGTAAATAAAGGAACATATGATTTGGGAAGATGTCTAAATGCACCTCATCATTCACAGTACTATGTTGAGTCCCCCGATTCCAGTTGATGCCAAGTAACTCTGGTTGGTGACTTTTTGAAAGATTCATACTTTTTTCTGAATGCTGTTCTTATGTCATGTTGGTCAGAAAGTGTAATTTTGTCTCAACCAGACAAACCATGAATTTATTTTTTTCCTCAGAGTGCATGATTAACTTCTATTCAAATATTTAAATTTCTCAGATGATAGCAACTTTCAGTCAGTGTTTGCCCAATCTATAATATAATTATAATCCATGTGTGGTGATGCGTTGTGGTACTAGCATTGGATAGACGTGACCTCCAGCTGTAAAGAGATCTGTTGTTGGGTCTCTTAACATACATTTGAGTTCTTGCACAAAGTTTTGGCAAGTGAGCGTTCACCGGTTGCATTGATCTGCTAGGTGTGATAAACTTTTGAAGTTGTTAGCGTGAATATCTTTGTTTTTAACGGTTTTAGTGGAGGAAACGCGCTTCTGGGCATTCCCATCTCCTTGCAGGTATTTTCCATGAGGTTACCGTTGTTTTTGGAGCCAGATGATGATTTATTTTTCATATCACTTCATCCTCTTGTATTCCCGACTCCAAGTCAAATATGTCATACAAAATAGGTGAAAGAGGGTGTCAATGTACCGCTTGAATTATAAAGTCATGTTTATTGAATTCAGAACCTGATTGCACTAAACAAAAGGAAGAAATCTTGAAATCTGCTGGAAAATAGCAACATCTACCATGCTGTATGAATACTTTTGTCCAGGTACAATAACACATCAATTCCTTTAGGGACATACTGGTGAAGGCCGATTCATCATAATTTGGTGCCGTTGTAACTACATTCTTCTTGCAGTGTTTTCAAGATGCGAAATCACACATTGCTAAATGCTTGGCTAACCAGCCTCAGGAAGAACATCTCGATCAGTATCCTACGAGAGGTTGTCGGTCAAGCTCTTCTAATTTTCGAGTGGTTGAGGATGAGCTATCAGAGTTGCCATTTCCAAAGGAGGAGACAACAACTGAAAACGCCCAAAAGAAACTGCTGAGTCATCTAGTGTGCAGGAAAAAAAGGAAATAAATTGTGTGACAAGACGGTAATCAGGAGAAATTTTTGGAAAATAAGTTATGCTACACGAATATTGAAATGCAATTGGTGCCAGCAAAAAAATGTGCGCAGACACCTGAAAACCATTTGAAAATGGATGCACCAGCTTTGCACTCCTGCTGTGTCGATAGTGATGGAAGGTTTTTAGTAGAGAAACATGACCATTCCGGATCTGTCCGGCCTATTCATGTGCAGAAGTTAAAGAATGATGCTGACCAACATGTTCACCCATTGATTGTGAAGTGGCCAAATAACTGAAGCTGAAACATAATTTTACTCCGTTTATGAACTGTGAAACAATGGAGTCAACTGGCGGAGTGATTGTCATGAATTCATAAGAAAGGTTGCACAGGGACTGCTATAGGCCTACTGCGCGTGGTACTATATGTGGTTGCCATGGCAACAATAAGTATATATTGACTGGTATTATCCCCAATTTTTATGCAACGGTCATTATACATCAATGAAACTAACTGAGCTTGATTGAGGTTTTGGCTTTTGGTTTTATACTTGGTAGCATTTATGAATACGTTTTTCCTATTTTTACTGCACTTCGCCGAAAATACCGATTTCAAAATGCGGCAGCAGCTCCAATTTCATAAGAAATTTGTCTAGAGTATTAGTTGTCGAAGAACATCATTTATGCTTTTGAGTATTATTTCATGAATCCGTAAAATTTGAATGAAAATACAGAGACGCGAAAATGTGGAAAACACAAAAAAAAATGTTTCGGTTAGCACTTGAGAGCGACAATACACCAAAAGAAAGCTATTTTACTCAGGCACATGGTCCTGTCATCTGTTTTAAGATTTGACATAGAGTAAAATGCATGAAGAAGTTAGGAAAACACACAGGGGTCTGAATAATTCTTGGTTTGAGTGAATACTCAATTCTATGTGTGAGAGATAAATATGTCAAATGCATGTTGTAAAGGTGGTGTCACGTGTCAACGAGGAGATACATTTATTATGACCCATATGACGAGGAGTGTTTGAAGAAAAAAATCGAATCTGCTTTGAGGTTCTTGTTATCCACATTTGTGGTTTATAGAATTGTTTCTTATTTTGCTGTTCAGTTTTAACTTTTTTTGTTGTTTTTAGACACTTTTAATTGTAAATTTCTTTTTATAAGTCATTTTCTGTGTTTGATTTTTTAAATATACATGGCCAAATGTGCTACGTGCGATTTCCATGCGTTTGGATAAACGCATGGTTTTTGCCTCATTATAATTAGCTAAATACCATGCGTTTATCCTTCTCATGCAAAACGCACATGGCACATTTGGTCATGCAGGAAGTTCAGTTCTATTTCTAAGGGATGAATTTTGTGATTCATTTCACTCTTGAGATTTAATGACCTGAGGCTATGATACAACAATAATGATACACATGATGAAAGTGAGGTCAGGATCAAGAGTAACTAGCAGAGCTGGGGCCAAAGTACTCTCACTCGTTGGTACTCAAGTAAAGTTGTGCATTAATTGTACTTGTACTGTACTCTTACTCTTAGATTTCTGCAACCCCAGTACTCGTATTCATACTTTACTCGTGACTTCAGTACTTGTGCTCGGACTTGTAGTTTTTCTTGGATAACATTGTAACTTTCGGTCACAAGGAAAGATAACAAAAGTTTTTGATATTGTTAAAAATAATAACATGGCAGTAAATTTTGGATATCTAGACAAATTTGGTCAGTTTCTATGGAATAGAATCTGGAGCATGAACTGAGCTTTAATGATGTTGTATTTTTTACTCATATTTTACTCATGAATTCAGTTTCTCAGTACTTGTACTCGTACTCATACTCGTAGATTTCTGGAAGTACTCGTTACTGGTGCTCCTACTTGTAATGTCAGTACTGGTACCAAGACAGCAGGATGGGTACAATTGTGGCATATTTGCTGTCAAGGTAAATCTAATGAATAATATTTTGAGTTATGTCTTTTTGTTATTGCATGTAATTTATGAATATATATGCAGTTTTTTAGATAATTTTTTATTTTATTTTTGCTCTATGGATACTTAAAAAATGAGAAATAATATGGAGAAAATTTATTTGATAAAGCCATTTGTCTAATTCCATTTGAAGCATTTTAGTGAGCACTATGCCATTTTTGGCATGTCCCACTACATGGCCAAATGTGCCAGGTGCGTTTTCCATGGTGGGTGGGTGGATTAGGGCTTTACGTCCTGT
Organism: Alitta virens; assembly: GCA_932294295.1. Lineage (NCBI taxonomy): Eukaryota > Metazoa > Annelida > Polychaeta > Phyllodocida > Nereididae > Alitta > Alitta virens. The sequence continues at coordinate 20,133,073 of OW028585.1, read as the reverse complement.
ATTTTGGCACCTGATGGGCTAATTAGGACAGGCAGGGACCATGGCAATGAGACGAAGGATGAAACAGCCATCCAACATTGGCTCAACCGGGAATTGAACCCGGGACCCAGTGGTTGGAAGCCCAGTGCGCCCCCACCCTGGTGCGTTTTCCATAAGAAGGATAAACGCATGGAAAACGCATGGTTTTATGCCTAATTAAAATTAGGTGAAAACCATGCGTTTTCCATGCGTTTATCCAAACGCATGGAAAACACACTTAGTACATTTGGCCATGTACCAATGGCTTGGTCTTTAACTCCATCAAATTTCAATATGGCGGCAAACACCACGTGGAAAAATGCCGAGGGACAAGAAGGCAGTAAGACTTGTCACTGATTCTAGAGGTATTTGCCTCAGGGAATATATTGCTGGAACTGTGCTCAACGATTACTTCCAATTTGACATCAGGTGCAAACCCGGAGCTAACCTTAGCAAGGGAACTTGAAGCCAGCCACCCACTCAAGCAACACCTGAAAGGCCAGAACCGGGTCCGCCGCATAAGCTCAAGATACAAAAGCAGACATCAAGACCCCTACCAAAGCCTACACTCGGAAGGCCAACATCTGGACCGTCTCATAAGATCTAGGTCAAGGAGCAAACACCGCTCACTCAGACATAGCATGGGGCACTTGCGATCACGAAGTACTAACCAGCACTCAATTCAGTCAAGCAGTTGCCCAAATAGGATATCTAGGTCACATACCAGACATTGCCATAATTAGAGGGGGGTGTTAATTATGAATGTCAGAATATTAATGGGAAACTATCCTAACTTTGTTAAGGTTCAAAAACCCTTTCTAATGGTGTATTACATATAAGTGTTTATTTTTGATCCCTCCCAAGCCTCGTTGAAAATTTGATCCTTTACAAAGAAATTTAGCAATTTTCGTAACTTTAACGGTCAGCTATATTTATGTAATCTCCCTATATCTCTTTAATAATGAGTTATTTGGATTGGTCTTGTAAAGAGATTTAAAATGAATACCAATTTAGGGGGGACTATGAAATAATGGAATAGTCATCAGCAATTGAATCCATGGAGAATTGACACATAAACCACTGCAGTCTCGGTTAGTGCTATGAATATTTTAAATTTAATGAATGCAATTTTGTTTGTTGGGTAGCCTAGTGGTTAAGGCATTAGCCTGTTAGAAAACTAACCAACTACTCTGAAGGTCCCAGGTTTGATCCCTGGCACAGTCACTCTTCATGAGCTTGATCATTGTTGATAACTGGATGTCAGTATCGCGAGACGTTAACTATAGTGGCTTGAGTAAGTTGAAAACCCAACCCTGAGGTGAATGTGTAAAATGGTATGGACTCAAACCATATCATCCCCTCATTACATCTGACTCTGATAGCTGATCATGTAAGCCCACTAAGCTTCTGACCAGTAGCATTGATGTAATACTTAAATGACCTTCCAGCATAACTCACAAAATTGCCAGCAAATATAAATATTAAAAATTACTCTGTATAAATATTAAAATTACCCTGTAGTGTTTTGCAAAGATGTACAAAATCTGTTTTGGTTGTGAAAGAGTGTTCCCTACCCTAGTAAAGCTTTAAGTGTAATGGCAAAAACTAAAAAGGGCATTTCATGGACCAGTATAGAAGAAGTGTGAGAATTCATCAGAAATAATATGGTTATAATGTTATAATAGGTAAACTTGTGTGTGCGACAAGAAGTGTGAGTGGACATGGCCTATATTGAAGACAAGCATCAGGGCTAGTACTCTTATCTGACAATTTTATAAAATACGTGTAGCATAAGAATTTAAACAGACTTCTATGCAACATAACTAATCTTTGACCAGCAAGTAAAATGACAATTGACTCAATAGATATGTGCCCATAACAATAACCAATGCCCTTATTGATAAGCAATGCTTGTATAGAGATTAAATTCGAAGTTTAAAATTCTTGGCTATTGTGTGGAGATTTCGTCCTAAATGCTCAGGCCCACTGTCAAACTATTATTTCAAGTTAAGGGTTTTAAGAACTAAACTAGATGATGGGGGGGGGGGGAGGGGGGTAGCTTTCAAAAAAGCCTGAGAATGCACTTGAAACATTTGAAAATTAAGTGACTGAATAATTTTAGGACGGAATAAAGAGAGCGATATACACAAAATTGAGTTATTATAATGTGAACAAAAGATTAAATACAGCAGTGTTGGTATTCAAAGTGAAGCTTATTTTTCACTGAATACAGTAATGTGCATACCGCGACTTCGCACAAATGCTAAAAATTCCTTCAATTTGACTGAACATTCAATCCGTCTTGGGAGGGATAAAAAATAAAGATACAGGCATATGTTATACCTTTTTGGAAATGGTATTTCAGCCTTAACAAAACGTGGGTGGTTTCCATATGAAATTCTGAAATTATTTTTTTTCTATGTATTATCACCCCCCTCTACCATAATGTCCGCAACACACATACCCCGGGGGTTTCGCAGCAGACAAAAACTGGAACGCAAACGCTGAGAGGCCCGCCATCAACAACAGTATCCATGGACAGTGGGGACACCAGACAAAACCGATGGAGAATATTTTGAATAATCATGAGAGGGAGCAATGCAGGACAACACTTGTGAACACTACTGGTGGAGATTTTACTTGCACCAGCAGACACAAGATTACAAGACATTTCCAATTTAAGTCTAATGCAAGCACTTCCAGGATGAGCGACAGCTCCTAGAGTGAACTCAGAAGTCGAATCAATGACCTTTAGCCCTAACCATTAGGCCATCAGCTCTATAAGCGAAACAGCCAATAAGCAAATACGCTTTCATAAAATTTAATGCATATTTTTTGGATGACATTCACAGGCCATGAAGGAGGACCTTTTGATAAACTGGATATCACGGTTAAGTGGTAAAGCTCTTGATTGCCGACTCATAGGCTCATAGGTAGCAGGTTCAAATCCCGCCATGGCATGAAGTAGTTAGGCAGATTTTCCTTCAACCACCGTCTCACTCCACTTGGGTGTAATAATGGTACTTGGCAATATGCAACTAGAGCCCATAAATGTGCAAATGGCGCACAGTATGTTTTTGATACTGCTCCAAGCAAGCTAATCACTGATTGGCTGTTATATTTTGGGACTACTCATTTCGACCAATGACAGCGCATAACACAAAGTAATCAAAATGGCGGTTGTCACTGATAATCACGACGATCTTAGCTACGTTTTGAAGGTGAATTTTGCCATTTTCAGAGGGAGTGGATACCGTATTTGTTCAGAAAGGTATTCTATGACTTTCTGGCTTTTATTTAATGTATACTTTGAGAAATTTGATCAACTTTTGACGAAGTTATGCGCTCCGGTCGTCGTGGTTAGGAACGTTCGCTTTGATAATGTCACTGTCAGCTGTCAAATGGTACGGACGACACCGCAAGAATTCCCCGCCTGGGGCCTTTCGCCCGAACATGCACGAAGCTGTACAACGCACTTCGGTCATTTCCGTCGTAGTTCGCCATCTTGTGACCGGAAACAGCCGAGGGCCTCGCGGAGGCAACAAACAACGATTGCAAGAAATTTATCGAACACATAAAACAAAACATGAGTGGAAAACACTCCAAAGGCAGTACACTACAGACGGACAAGGTTGCAGGGCGCTACGACGTGTATAAGTATGCTATATACACGCTTGAACTTATACCCGAACCGGCCTCATTGGATTAACATGTAAGTTCGAATTTGCCGCTCGGAAAATGGCAAACCGGAAGCATTACGCGGAAACGTCTCCTCCAAGCAACGTAAGAATTGGCGCTGCGTGAAAATAATTACATTGATGGCACTGGTATGAGCTCATAACCCAGTATGGTTAACCCAATATTCTAGGCCAAATACTTCCAGGAGTTGAGAAAGACTCTAGTTTGGCCTGCCAGGGGTTTATTTAGTAATTTTCTTGTACAAGTCATCAGAGTACGTTCATCATGTAAACTTGTATTGAAATGCATTAAAATTACAACAAACAAAAAATATATCCAATATATATACATAATAGTCTTTATATTCTGTTTATACAAGCACATTATTTCCATGTAATATACATTTTACATGTACACATACCCACTTACATTTTTAAGCTAGTCTTAAATTAATAATCTTTTGTCAAAATATCACTTTGATACATTGTGGCTATACGCTGGACATGTTGTCATTTACAATCTATATACATCTTACGAAGTACAGAAATCAAGACAGCACATAAGTTGAAAGATACTAGGGAAGGAATAAATGCTTCCTTAATGAAATAAAAGTAGAGTATAACCTACATATTTTACGATAATAAAAGCAATAGAAAAATTTAATTTAAAATGCCACAAAATGAATAATAATTTCAATGTAAAATTTTGACAAACATTTGACGAGAAGGTGAAATACTTTTTCATTACTATCTAACTCACTAAGACATTGACAGCCAGTCTGTCAGACATATACATAATGCAATTCACAAGCAGAATGCTTGTTGTGTACTAGGCATTTACATTATAGGCAACATTCTAATATTGCCATTTTCGTGAATTTTGATGAAGGTCTAAGATGAATTGACACATAAAATACTGAAGTTGGACAATTCCAGTCTTATCACTTTTTTTTTTGGCTTTTCCTTTAATACAAAATCCTTTTTATACAAAAATCTCGTACCTAACAAACCCATTCATTGATTGCTTGAACAGAATATAATCGAAACATCACAAAAAATTAAAAATATAAGTCTTGACATCAAGATATCAAACCCGATGTTCAAAATAAGTCCATGATCTCGTTTCAGCTATGCAAGTCTCTTACGATTTTACGTTTACATTATGGTCCACATTTCGTACCAACAATAAATAGCATATATTGTGAACGCTAAAAAGTTATTCTGAAATTTATCAATCGCGATGTCACTTTCTGCTGTAGGCTATGTATCTAAGTTCACGTGGTGGGAATATGTATGGCTCACGACATAATGCTATATTAATGTATATATAAGAGAACAAAAGATTTAATAACCCGTTTTTACGCACACACAATGCCTAGTGTATTCCGACTCGCTCCTATGAGACAGAATATGAGCACATTAATACGTCTTATTACACCTACACATACCAATATAGCTTTACACAAATCGAGACCAAATAAACAAAACATCATAAAAGACTTGCGAAGCTCGTTTGTATGTACATTAATCATTTGATTGCGTGGCACGGCAAACGAAAAACAGCTAAAGTCACTAGACTGAGATTACTAGGCGAAAAGAAACGTACAAAAGTGAGAAATCTTTATACACAAAACAAACAAAAATCAAAATCTACCAGCCTATACATCAGCAGTTGTTTATGTGGGATAAATTTACAAAAAAAATCTAACATTCATTTCATTCTGCACAACCATTATTTCAAAGACATAGTTGTATGAGTCTGTAATGCATGAAAAGAAACATTTACACATGTTGGCTTTTTCAGTATCGTAATGTTGGTTCAGGACAGAAATCGTTGTATAGGAAAGAATAAGTTGAGATAAAACGTTTCTGAATTAAATCTATAAAAATCATCACTTAACACCCAGAAAATTCCTTGAAAACATATATATATTAAAAATTTGTGCAGTGTCAGTCCGCTAAGTATTAGCATAAATTAGTAGTGTATTTGCATTTTCTTAAAATGATTCCGTTATATCTCGTGCCTGAATAAAACAAATGAAATTTTCTTGCTATTCGTCATGTTATTGCAGAAATTTAGTGTGCAGGAATTTCGGAGACACATGCACATTCCAAAAGAAGTGATGGCATTCCGTGTAGAATTTTATTAAAAATATATGATGGTAAAACGTAGCGACTAGATAAACCTTTTACATGAGCTAATTTGAGATTACAAGAAAGAGATAAAATAAAATGTGGGCATGTAAATTTGCAAGATAAATTCAGATTCTTTAGGAAGACTTCTCTCTATCTCTAAAAAAAAGTTTTAAAATGAGAGAGAAAATTTTTTTATGTGCGATACCTGTAATCACCTTACATTGGAAGACAGTTCGAATAACAAGATCTAAAATCTGAGCTGATGAAAATTGTCTGAAAATGTTGAACACTGCGGCAAGGCTTTTTCCAATTGTGCAGATTGAACTGCTTGTTTATACTAGACTAATCAAAGCATTTATGGACTGCAAAAACTAGTGGCAAATGAAATATCGCATTGTCTATACACTTATGATTGTTCAATACAGCATTACAAATTTACATTACAGTTGCATACATTAAGGTCATACACCTACAAAGAACATACGTATATATATATCATACATATATAAAGGACTTAATATATATGAAACAATACTGACGGGCATTGACCACATTCAAGAGGAAATACACATTTGCCTATCACAGCATTCGTTCACCATTTAGGTAAAAGGTTCATCAAAATAATTTGAAATTGAACGAGCTAGGAAAGGGGGGGGGGGGGGGGGGTTCGCATCATTAATTGAAATTAACAGACCTCCGCACATGACACATCTAACACTCTAACACTCATCAGCAATATAAAGATGGCTTCATAAAAATCATATAACACGTCTTCAAAAATATATCAAAGTACGAAAAATCTGTGGCGAGTCTATGTACATCTCGCGATTTAAATTCATTACATCTTTGAATCTTGCATTGTCACAATCAGGTTTTCATAAACTACAAAATCACATGAAGGGAGATAAAGCACAATAATAAAGTGCTAAAACGTTCCAAGGTGGAGCAAACCTTATAAGGTATGACATCTTAAAATGATGCTATTATGATTTAAATGTATAAAAATATATAAACATAGATTAGCGACATAAAATTCAGTCTCGGGATCGTTGGTGACAAAGTACTAGCTGTTGAGAGAACATTGGGACAACATTGTCTCAAAATCAATTCAGCATCTCACAAATTATATTTTTGACATTATTTGGAATCATGAATATCAGTTAGGACGTAATAAACAATGAAGTAAATGATTATATTGACATAATTCATCATACTGATTGTTCTAGCAAACCATGACCTCTGGCCCAATTAATGGACAGTATCTGACCTCTCCTGACCTACTTTTTATTCAAATGAGCAAAGAAAGGAGTCTGCAGTGATTCTAGCACCCTGATTGGCCAATTCAGCTTAATATGACCTTCCAACGACCTTTGACCTAACTGACCCATTTTTAATGATTTATAATGACCTAATTTCATGAATTTTTCAGTCTCAATTGTCTACAAATGTCCTCCTTGTGGCAAATCATTCATAACTATTTGGCAACAAGACAGACCCTGAAGATCATTCAGTCACAATTATGCTAATGTCCGATCACATGATCAACATGACCTTCCCAGGTCATGAAATTCAGGTCATATCAAGGTCTTTTCACTACGCTCGCGATGAATGTCCTAAAGGCTGTCTTTCTTCGTCGCCATAAAAGTTTGCTGCATCCTTGTCGTCATGTACTAACGGATTCTTTTCGTTGTCCGGCGACTGTAACGTATTTTCGTTGTATAATGTGTCGTACATTGGGTTCGTGAAATTGGTAGGCTGAAATGAAACAAGAGCGCAAAATTTAAAATGTGAACACAAAGTTGTTATGGGTTCTGCAATGAATTGTAGGTGATACAGCTGCTTTTGTAGTGTCATGAATAGGACACAAACAAATTGTGAGTGGTTAAATTCATTGAGTACTGGTGACAACACTTACTTTATCAGGGTCGAACGAAAATCCATCAGCGATATCAGCCCCTTCGTCATCTTCATAATCTCGCATATAAATGGGATTATTTATTTCAACGTTGCCCGGTTCCGTCATTCGCTTGTGTTTGAACTGACCACTGCAAGTAATGACCATATATGGTATTAACGATATTAAATAACTGCCGTCTTCTTGGACAAATGTGCCTCTTTCTAGGTCATGCATTATTTTTTGTAAAGTGGAATTCGAATCTATGACCTCACTTTGTGTCACAAGCTAAAGGAATAGGTTTTTATGCAATTATCTATGAAAAAAACTTACTTGTTTCTTCGGCGGAAGTAACACACTCCGAGAATAAGAAGAACGATTAGGAAACACACCACCAGGGGGACGGCAACCAGTACAACATCTGTAATCGAGGTAACAAGCCAGAGATATTAGCAAAAACCTACCACTACTAAAAAGCGAACATTCTGAAGGGAGTATGATCTATCGGCAGTCCTCAACTCCACTTGCAATATAGTGATTAAGAGTAAAGAAAATGGTCTGTAGACAATCCTCAGTGTTCCTTACTTGAAATGGGATATGTACTTCAAATAACGCAAATTATTGGTGACACGTACAAGACAATGACCTTGGAAAAAGGACTCATCAAAACAGACAAGTCAATACGAGCGACTACTAATTGAAGAGTAATTGACAGCAACATACCGCTTCCACCTTTCTTTGGGGTGTAATCAGTGAAGGCCTCGACACACCTGGCACCTCCATACGCTTCTTTACATCTGTTGACAGCAAAAAGTTTTGCAATTAAATTAATTAGATTTGACTAAACAATAGCAACTACACAGAGTAAATCTTTACAGGCCAAGACTTTTCATTACAGTATAAACCTGACAACTTGTCTAATATACCCGACACTATTTTGTTTTTGAACTACAAATCATCACAAAACACAACATCCGAAATAATATTCATTATCAAAATTATATTCATTCACTTTATATATCTCTGGCATTTTATTCATTCTGCAATGCTACGGTTTCAATAAATTAGGAATATCTAGAGGGAAATACATTGAGAGGAAGTTACCTGCAACTTTCGCATTTTGGAACTGGCATCGTCAGGCATTTCTCACAAATTCCTCCATTTTTGCAAAAGGAAACGCATTCCTGGGGCATCTTGTCTTGGCATTTGATTCCCATGTATCCCAGTTCGCATCTGAAATGAAAGGAGAGCATTCATTAATTAATTAATATATACTACAGGTATAAATAATACAGCAAAACTCATCAATTATGTTATGAGGTAGACCGAGCTAGATAACAGCTTTTAAATAATTACACTACTACAGGAATATTACTTAAGCACACCATTATATTAATCTACACCAGCTCTGAACATTTTGTAGAATACCTAAAGTTCTAAGAATTAACAAATAAAGCAGAACTTCATGATCAACTTCCTGGTCATCAAATTACCATGATAAGAATGGTCTATGGCTGGCAAGTAGAACACCCCACCGTTGTGGTATAGGCGAGGCAAAAAGATGACTACAAGCCTTATCATGTCGTCATTACGTCTGACTCCGATAGCTGTCATATACAAAATTAATACATTCTGGTTGGGGGATTTAATTTGCTGGTCTCACACACGGGTTGGTCTTAACAGTGAGCAGATCTTTACTGTCAAATGCAGTGAAGTGTGAGCAAATCTGGTTGAATCAAATATTGTCTTGTGTTGCCACAGTTCACCTTGCTCGATTGATTTTAAAGTCAATTTAAGGACAAGACACTATATTGTGTGAAATGGTCGAAAGCAATGTAAGTTCCGGCGAAAATAATTCTTAATACAATTGTGATGTCGCAAGGACACTTGCAATATGAACTGAACTACACTTGATTGCATTCTTATAATGTTCTGCAGTAAACAAACATACTGGCAATGGTAGCTGTCGACTTGTCGCTGACATGTGCCACCATGGAGACATCGAATAATTTCGCATCCGGACTCCTCCGTACAGAGCTCACCGGTGTAGCCCAATGGACACTCACAGGAGACTTTGGAGCCATTTTCTGAAAGTAGTAAAATAAAATAAGATAAATAGATAGATAGATAGGTTGGGAGGTAGTAGATAAGTAGACAGATAGGTAAGTTAGTAGGTAGATTGGTTTACAGGTAGGCAAGTAGGCGGATAGATATCATAGCTCGGAATTTTTTGAAAATTTGAAGTGTTCCAAAATGTCAAATTAACTTTAATTCTCGAACTTTCTTCATATTGATTGTTGATGTAATTTTCTATCAGGAGGTACCATCAGGCACTTATGAAATATCATATCATTACATCTGGAGGCCAGTGGAGGGCACTTACGACAACGTTGATACCACAAAAGATTTTCCACTCACCTTGACATGTTCCTCCATTTTGACAATTGCATTTTTCCGAAACTTGCTGGTCGCACGTTTCGCCAGTCCAGCCTTCATAGCAAGCACATTGCAACGTCTTTTGATTACAGTAGCCTACAACACAGTCAACAAATACAGATTATTCAGCATGTTTATGGTTGGTATTTTAATGATTTTATTTAGCAAATTTAGCAATTTAATGATAAACCACATGTCCAGTATTTGATGAGAAAAAAATTCTCAGATTTTCCAATGATTCTCTCCATAATCAATTCAAATATTTCCAGGATCAAACATTCACAAAATGTTTAAACATATATCTTTAAAAAAATCAAGAGACACAACATTAAGATCGTCATTCTGTAGGTCAAAGCAGCATTATTATCATAATGCCCTCTTTTCATTGACAGTAAAGCCTCTGGCGCTCCATAATTTCTGCTTCTCGTAATTTGGAAATGTTGTCGACTGTTTATATGCCTCACAATTTAATTATTTTATTCAAATTATAAAAATCTCCCGGACCACGAAAAACCATTCCATGTCTTTTCAATGACTTTGGAGAATTTAAACTTTTCCCCGATTGCTGAAAAACATCTACAATGACATATTAGTAATATAAACCCTCATCACGTGGCAGCCATTAGGACATAGACCTTGTTTAATTACATAATATATTATGATGTTATAACTTGATCATTGTTCTTGCACTCTGTGACCTCATCGAAGCCATTACCTACTGATGACATCACAATTCTTGCATCTGGGTACAAAGAGAGGTCAATGAGGCAAAAATCATGAAAAATGCAAACACGACTTTTCTGTGAAAAGGGTGTATACTATTCCAGGATGTTCAGCAGTAGATAAAAAAAAAACAATCCCTGACTTTTCCATGACTACAATATGAATTTCCATGACCGAATGTCGACAATTTGGATAAATCAAATCACAGAGATTTTAACAAATATATTATGGCGTGATCCTGTGTACATATATTTCACCGAATAATTAACAACTAAGACACACAGCAACAGCAGAAGAATGAGCTTCAACTTGGTAACTTGACAAATGCTGTACGGCCAAAGGAGCTCATAATGCTTCCCTTCCAAAACTGAAAATTAAAAAAATTCCCTAATTTTCCATGACTTTTTCCCTGACCTAAATCAAAATTCCATGACCTTTTCCCCCATTTTTCCCTGACCTAAATCAAAATTCCCTGACTTGACTTTTCATGACCTTTTTCCCCATTATTCCCTGACCTAAATCAAAATCCCCTGACTTTTCCATGACCTGGAAGAAATTTAACTTTTCCGTGACTTTTCCCAGACAGCTGGACACATTGTAATCAGTCTGAAATAAAGCCTACCATTTTTGCAATGGTCTTCACACAAGTTGACGACACACTGTTTTCCACTCCACGGTTTCTCGCAGTGACACACAGCCTTTCCATTTTCCACTCTGCAAGTGTTATTGTGCTTGCAGTAATCTGTAAATTGATAATAAATGAACAGTTAAAATACGATGCTGGTAATTCAAAATATTATGATACACAATAATAAGTCGAAATAATATACTCCTCAGAATTAAAGACCCACTAATGGGCGAATATAGATGTGACATAAATCCTACACAACTGTTTCGTATAGCTCTTCGCGACCAAATCAATACTTTCAAATAAATGTATATCACACCTTATCTATTGAAAATAACTTTTTCATGCAAAAACTAAACTCAAGATGTTTTAAGATAATTTTTCTACAAACAGCAAAAACATGTTAAGCCCTTTGTTATGGATGGGACTTAGCACTTCTTAGGATTTCTAAGATTTCATCTCCACCCTGCTTACACACACCTACAGCTTTAATTGAGAATGATTAGCGTAAAGGCTTTCTATAATGATCCTAACACATATACATCACACTGTTTCGCTTGCAATACTTCTATCACTTTCCGACTGTTAAATAATTGGAATGTTGCAGTATAAGGAGGATCTATACACCAATCACACCTACGTCCATATAAGGATGGCATGAATGTTTTTGCTGACATAATATAGCTAATAATATTATTATTATTATTGCGTAATAGTTTACCGTAGCACACATCCACACAGCTATCGTAGCAAGCATGTCGTGCATAGTCTGCATGATGGGCACACGGTGATGTATAACCCTCGTCGCAAGTGCATTTAGCTCCACCATTGTCAATATGTGTACAACGCCCATGGCCGCTACAGTCTTGCACTGGACATTGCTTTCCCTCCGGACATCGGAAGGAACACTTTTGGCAGTTGTCACCTGGAAATGAACGACAACGAAAAATAAACATCGACAAATTGAAATGAACATCGACAAATTGAAATGAACATCGACAAATCGAAATGATCATCAACAAATCGAAGTCCTTTCTTTCTTTTTCTTTTTTCCTTTGTGGATAGTGTGTAAGTATATTATCAAAATTTTGCAAATATTGATTTAGTTACACTGGGCTGCATAAATGAAAAAAGATTTATCAAATTTTGTTTGTTCATAATTCAACATATGTCACTTTAATTAGGAAGTTATTCCCCTATCATCCCTTGTACTGTATTTCATTCAATTCCAGTTAAGTTTTACAATGGCCTAATACACATGGGCAGCTCAGTTCCGAGGGCTTGTAAATGTTTCAAGAGTCAAAGACATATACATATTTTACAAATATATCTCATTTGTGCAATAAGTTAGTCTATATAGTCAATATCTGATAGTCGGGGAGGGATGCTCTGAGACATGAAGACGTAACTGGTATGTGCAATCCAAGTACTGTATACATACCATAATCAATGACAGAAGTACTAATAAATTTTTTTTTACCTGGGCCTAGGCCTTTATCAAGTATAGAACTATCATACTATGTTCTATGACAGACCAGGTATATTTAAGCGAACAAACGCTCTGAGTTTTGAGAATATATGGGTCAACGCAGCAGCAGCGTAGGCAGGGAGGGGGATTTTGCGAGGCCTGAATTTGTGCTATAATCGAACTTGGTTTGTAAGTTGCGCTTTTGTATCGCAGTTCTAATGGTGTGCCATTTATAGCTGTACTCCCAAAACTGTACGAAAGAGCAAGTTAAAACAGTTTTGGCAGGATTTCCCTATGTATTAAAGTGTTTACATTGTAGGCCTAGTGCTGCTGGCATTCTACACACAACACCAGGTATCTATTCTTTTTTTGAAAAAGAATATTCTTGTTATAGCAGTATACATTTTCAAATTTGGACTTGCCACAATCCCACATTACAATGCACAGAAATCCTCTCACCTGAATAAAATTGCCCACAATGACAGTTGGGTCTGTTCTGTTCGTCAAGGTAACACACTCCGGAATTATAGCATTGAAAACCTTTGCATCCATTTCCAGGGGCAACTTTGTCACATCTCGCTCCTGTGAAACCTTGTGGACACCTAAAAATATAATAAATCGATGGTAAAAGCATCCGACAATTCCATATTAGCCAGTTCTGCGGAAGGTCCTGGGTTCACTCCCCAACTTCTCCTCTGACGGCAAAATATTTACCCTTGTAACTGCAAGATCCCTTGTGTGCTTTCTACCGTGTATTTGTGTAATTGTTCTACTTGTTTGTACCAATTTATGCACCGTTAAAGATAATTCTTTCCTATATAAATTGCGATATATCTCTCCATAACAATAGTTTGTTTTAAACTTTTTTGCACCATGAAATCTCGCCAGATGGCGCGCGTGGCGAAAATGATCATGCCACCTGGTGAGATTTAACAATTGAAACATTTTGGAAGCTGTCAATTAACCTGACTTCAGGACTGGTCAGGTGACCCGATCAATGTATGCCTTCAAAGGTTAAAAGTTAAGAACCTATTTGATTGCGAAGCCAACGTGACCTCATCTACTCGATGGCGGACAACTTACTTGCAAGCTACCCCTGTAGCGACATGCTGGCAGTAACCCTTGTTGTAGCAATATCCGGTGCAATTATTGGTGTCGCATCTGGGTCCAGTGAACTGATTTGGACACCTAGAAGAGAAAAATAATCGTAAGTCTCACCTCTGCTAAAACATCTTTCTATTACCTGTAACTTTCATTGCCAAGTATTTAAAACAATATCTGTAAAAATCAAAAAGAAAACCCATGACGCTTAAAATAAGTTAGTCGTGTATACAAAAAAAAGAAAACAAAATTCATAGACTTACGTGCAAGCAGGCTTGTTTTCCAAAACTTTGCACACTCCACCGTTGTTGCAATAGCCCTTGCAGAGGTCTTTTTCACATCGGGGGCCTGAAAAACCTGTGCTACAACTGAAAGTAAAATGCAAATGTGTCACTTAAATGCACCAGACAAGCAATTCTAAGATTTCAAATAAAAAAGGATATTTACACGCTCCATAAGACTTTGAATTTTTTTTAAACCACATGAAACTTCTTGTTTATATCTACTCTTGCAAATACACCTTTTGGGGACACAGCAATTAAGTCATACAACCAACGTCGTCTTAATATTGGGGGGTCTTCAATGTTGGGTTCTACTGCATGATTTTGCTATGTACAACATCAATTGCAGTTCTTTATTATGTATAAAAATAAGTGCAGTTTCAATGTATTTATTTGCTATGCATAATGTCAATTGTGATTAAATGTCTTTCTTTATCATATACAATTTTATTTGCAGTTACAATATTAATTGCAATTTAATCTCACAACTAACCTGCATTTCGGATTTCCATGTTCCGTGAAACTGCAATTCAACACGTGATTGTGCTCACAATAAGAGTAACAAGGATTCTGAACGGTGGGAGAACAACTGTTCGAACCGTTTTTGCTTTTGGCAAATCCATCAGGACAGGGACATCTGGAATTAGTAAATAATTTACAAATAAACTGGCATTTCTCCAGTGATAAAACAATAGATAAACAGTTCTGCAAAATGGTCTGAGAATAATGCATAAATTGATTAATTTGCACTCCATTTTGAACTCCCAGGGAACTGCATATGCCATATAGTACTGCATAGAAGGTTAACTACGGTGATTTAGAGGTCACACCAGTGTCGCCATATTTAACGCTAAATCGTAAAGTATACATTTGTTTATCACACTCAAGAACAAGTGTGAGCTCATCAAACTGTAGTTCCTATACATCAGTACAATAGATTATAGCAGAGTTGTGTCAGATACCATGGATACATAATTGTACATATCTATCAACATTTTTAATGACTGGTGCATACTAAGCAATTTAGGGGTCCATATCATTTGTTTCAAACAATCAGGTACGTATCTATTGATTGGACAATCAATACACGATATATCGATTGATACGAAGACTTGAAAAGAAAGACGAAATTAAGCTGACGAACGGTAGTGCATGCAAAATTCACCAGGTGGCGCAAATTACGTTCAACAGCTGCCACTAGGGTATAGTGGCGGTACCATAATATCACCCACGAAAACACTTCATTTTCGGCGAATACAAGTTTTGTGCATGGAAATGGACGGATTTAAGAAGTCAAACGATTATCGGCTGACCGAATAAAGTGATTCATGTAATCGTATCGATCCGGTTTAATCGATATATCGTGAACCTGTACAGACCCCTACTAAGCATCCATTTCAACTTGCTGCATCATACTGAGAATATCAGTATCTAGCAACCGAGGCACTGACATCATCAAGATCATCAAAATTCAAATTAACGTGTTACAATGACTAACAGCCAAATAAGAGTAAACGGATCTTGCACTTATGCAACTTACCTGTACTGGCCCCCGTGGAAGTTAACACACAAAGATCCAGGGTAGCTGCTGCATTTATTCATACCGTCCGCAGAGCACGGATTCAGCTGAAGGTCGGCAGACATGTTACGTTGCTTGTATTGCTGTGAGATTACAATGCTACTTACTCGGATCAGGTCGCTGAAGAGGACATGGCCTAGATAAAGAAAGAAACAGATTTTAATACTGAATTGAAAGGACATCATCCGCGCATAGTCTGAATATCTGACGCTCATTTGGTATGGGTGCTTTAAAATGTGCATCCGAGAGTTTGAAATATAAGTGGCAATCGGTACCAAAATTAGGACAATCACTGTGCCTATTTTGACGTAGCATGGAACTAATTAGCTCTTTAGATAATTATGGTCAAATATGATGTTACATCATTTTATGAGTACAGAGGCTTGCCATGTCGTATAGGTTAATATACACGATTTATCTACACTGTCCGCAATCAAATTGTTTGCTCCCAAACCAAGATTGCTTCTCCACTTAAATTCGGTCAAATCCTCACTTTGTGAAATCAACCACGGTAGGATTTGACGGTCAGACTTGTCCCACCTTTGGTCCTCTTTTCAGACAATTTTCGGCTCTAGTATTCAGAGTTTAGCTTCACGGTTTATTCTATGTCAAACAACATTGACTTGCATTGTACAGTATTACCTTTGTCATGAGTAATCTTGCTGGAATTTGAGAACTTGTCCAGTTGGATAATGTTGTGCGTGTTGTACGTCGTGACGTACAGGAAGTTTTCAAAGACGTCCAGTTTGTACGGAGCTTCACTGTCTGTAATTAAAAGGTAAGGAAGTGTTTATGAAATGTAATAGACGACATACACCACTACAAGACTTAGTGTGTGATAACTTATTAGGAAGCCCTTTATTGATAATACTCGACCATTGTTATCACTAATTGTACAGTCTTGTCTTGTGCGCAAACAGGACAAGACGTTAATAAAATAAATCAAAATCAAAAGGATAACAGTGCATATTCCCAGCCTATTGATAAGTTATTGATAAGTGTGACACTAGCGGGTCACATAGGCTGACAGAGAAAATACATAATTTCATTCAATGTCACAGGCCATACAAGACATTAGCAGTGTTCAAGACTCGTCAAATTTAGTACTGGTCCACACGGACCAGTAAGTCCAACAAGGTGTTGGTCCGTTCACATTGTTACTGGTCCATAACTAAGCGCAACCCCTAGTACTGAGTACTTCTGGCACATCAGTGTTCATTATCTTACTCAAGATTATTAACTTTCAAAATTGGCAGGAATGATATTTTTATATCAGAATCTACAGGAAGGGATGCTTATAATTATAAATCAATAGTACCCATGTTACCACAAACTACATATGATTAACTTCTACTTTTCCAGTAAAATGCACCCTCCTGCCCACACGGCAATTACTTTAATAATAATTTATACATGTGGTACATGTATGAATATAAATATAAAATGTAATATTATTCATATTTACTAAAGCAGTAATTAAAATCACAAAATTAAAGTGGAATAGATCTACAAAGCTATTGTTGAAAGACTTAGCAGCCTTTGAGCAGTCAATTGCACTTAGGCCTAAAGCATGGGGGACTTGACACTTCCATTGACTGTTGAAGATGCCACAGAGTCAATTGCAATCTGTGTGCTCCACTTCTATGAATTATGCCTTTGACCAATATTGCAATCAAATAGTTAACATAACTGACAGATTGGAGGCAAAATAAAGCACATTTAATTGGCTACTCGCTCACACGGACCAGTGCTATCCTTATCCTGCTCGCCCGTGCGCCAAGAAAGTCGGGTCGGGCGAGCGGGGCGAGCGTCTAATGCGAACACTGCATTAGTACACCAATTAGTTGTCAATCAAAGATAGAATGAATGGATGAGTAGATGGATGGATCAATCAATCAATCTATATATCTAATATATATATCTAATATATCCATCTATCTATCTTCTGACAAATAGAATTATGTATCATATCAGCATTACAAGAGTCTGTTAATGTGACAATAATAATACCTTGAATAAAACTGAATTAAATTGAACTAAACTGATCAATCAATCAATCAATCCCTACCTGTACTAGCATTTCCAGATGGGAACTGATAAACCACATGTCGATTTCTGCCATCCAGCGTAATGGTCTCGATCGTTCTTCTACGAGCGTCCGCCCAATAAAGTCTTCTATTCGGATAATCCATTGCTAGTCCAGTCGGCCATTCTATTCTTTCGGAAACTAGAGTTTGACGGTCACTGCCATCCAAGTTAGCACGTTCGATTTTTGCTCCGATACCGCTGTCCGACCAGAAGACATATCTGGAAGAATCGAAGATGAATATCAACAATTTGTTATCGTCAGCAGATTAATGCAAAATATTATCAGTAACATTAATACAGTATTACACTTACAGCGTTTGCTTTGATATCGCTAGTATCAGATCATAGTGCAATTATCATAATACCAGTGTAATCAACACAATATCTTGGGCTATTATATGTATATATTAACAATCAATGGGGAGAAAAAGTACCACAAGAGTTCATTGTCACTGTAGCAGATAGGTCTTGTTTGATGGCATCATCTATTCTGTGATCATCCATGTAACAATGGTGTAGTGATGTCATCTTATTGTCTTTATACGTGCTAGGGTTATAGTGCCACCTGTAGGCTCTGTTACTTTTTTCTCCCCATTCAAATGTGTTTGCATGCCCAAGAAAACATAACGTATGAACAGAATTGAACATTGTCTAATCACCCACACTCGAGATCTTGCAATTTACTGTATTACTCATGAGCAAAAACTCAAATATATGCATCGACGTAAAGTTATAATCTTTCAATCTGGTCAGCTTACACCACGGTCTATTCTTTAATATTGGCTAGCACAAAAAGTTTGCACGTTTACACAGGATTACTGTCAACTGTACATGTTTGATATGCTGTATGTCTTTCTTCATGCTCTGTCATTCTGTCTCAGTCTATATTTGTCATTACGACCGTCCTTCACTTACCTAGACTCAGGGTCCACAACAATAGCCTGGGGCTTGTGTAGATTGACCTTGGCAACAGTCAAAGGTCGGCTGCCGTTGAAGTCACTACTCATCACCATTCTAGTCCCGGCGTCTGTCCAATACAGTCGATGGCTCACCCAATCCACAGTTATGTCGACGGGCTGTCTGATTTCACCCGTTGTTAGCTGGAAGATGAAAGAGTTACAATGGGGTAAATGCTAGTTGGTGTTTCTCTAATAAACCTGAACCCTATCAATCAATCTAAACTTTGCTTCTGTGTGAGGTGAAATTTTAATTTGTAATTCAGTTTTTCTCTCCTTTTCTTAAAAATTTAATTTAAAGGTAGTCTATTATGGTAAATAAATAGATGAACTGAAGTTTTTGGATGTTCAGTGTTGTATTTATAATATAATTTATTCAACTTTTATTAAGAGCGATATTAGGGACACATGGTATTCCAGCTTTGTAATTTATTACAATAAAGCTACAACAAGTAAATCTGGACAAGAAATTGATTTCAGAGGTCAGTCTCCACTCCCAATGTATTCGATACTATTCTCCGCAAATGACCAGGTGCATTAATAGCCACCACAGTGCTAAATGAATGCCATAGCACAACATTTACAAGAGATAATAGACTCATACTCACATTGAGCTTTTCAACAGGATCCCCACTGCCACTTTGACTGCCACTTTGGCGCTTTACTCTGTTCGACGGAGTTTTGTTCGTCTTGTGTTTGAAGTAGAAAATGCTTGACCCATTCTTGTCATGGTTGGTGACAAAGACTGTCATTTCTCCATCGCCCTGGTAAACATCCATGCCTCCTATTTTAACACCCTGGAAGAGAACAGACAATGAAATTCTTTAAAAAATATATATACATAAAAGTGATGGTAATAAAATATTACCTGTCATTTAGTTTGTAACAAATTATACTAAAGCAAGTAAAACATTGTGATGACAGCGCGTGAAGTTTAGGTTAACTGCAACACTTTGAGTCAATGAATAACTGGGGTAGGATAGTTCTCCATTCTTGGATCAAAGACATTTCCAACTAGCCAAATGAGAAAATATTACAGGAAGGCTATGAAAATACCACAAGGCAAGTCATGGTGATATTTG
This sequence comes from Alitta virens, assembly GCA_932294295.1. NCBI lineage: Eukaryota > Metazoa > Annelida > Polychaeta > Phyllodocida > Nereididae > Alitta > Alitta virens. The sequence goes on along the minus strand of OW028585.1, from coordinate 20,113,006 downwards.
ACATTAATGGTATGGTATGGACATTCATTTCATATTTTCGCTAATCTATACTACACAATATAGCCACCACAGTTTAAATAATCACCCAAAGTATAATTATATACGAAATTCTCAGAACTATGACATTGCGTCTTTGAGTTTGGAGTAACTTAAAAAATATATCATCCCCCGGCCTTTTTGATTATTTTCTTTTTATTCTTGTATTTTAATTAAAACTTAACTTTTTAGCAGCAGATATATGCCTTCGAGAAGGAAAATTATACGTGTACAATGTTATGTGAAATTTATGGCAAAAAACAATAATAATAAAACAATAGAAACTGTTGAAATATCTTCTGAGAATGTTAGCATTGTGATTCATGTCACATCACAGGAACATTTTAACACGTTATGCCTCTACATTGTCGGAAAAACCAGCACCAACCTGCAAAGAGGGTAAAATACTATGTGTCGCAGGAATGTGGCCATAGTATTCCAGTTTGATCTGAGCACCGAGGATTTCCGTTCTTGTTGCTATGAGCAACAATGGGTCTTCTCCTGCAGAAAGCATAAAAATTGTCTTCCAAAAAGGTCAAATACACAGCAAGCATCCAAAGACACACATCTTAACATAATAAACTGAGAAACAACATATATAGTCAATATGTATACATTGCTACTGTTTTTAGTAATTTTTAGGGGTCCATATCGTTTGTTTCAAATGATACGATACGTATCTATTGATTGGACAATTGATACTCGATATATCGATTGAAACGAAAACTTAAAAAGATTTTTTGGACGAGCGCGAAAAATTAATTCCTTTTTTTTTTTTAAACATTTGCATTTATAAGTTTTAATCCCTTATTGACAAATTCATTCAAAAATCCTCTCTTCACAATGAAAACATTTAATGGAATTAGCAATATCACCCACGAAAACCCTTCATTTTTGGCAGAATACGAGTTTCGTGCATGGAAATCGACGAATTTAAGAAGTCAAACGATTATCCAACTGACCCAATAAAGTGATTCATGTAATCGTATCGATTGAAATAACTGGTTTAATCGATATATCGTGAACCGGTACAGACCCCTAGTAATTTACACATGTATTATGTGATTGCGAGTATGATGCATCGCACTTTACAGAGCCTAAAATCAGGCACAAATTTTTAAGTTTCTATATTTAATATGACCGACCCTCCTCTCCACATTTCATGCTAAATTTAGGTGAAATTTTTGACATTATTCATTAAGTTTAACCGGAGAAGTATGTGATGCAGGTGGACTTGCAACAATGCAAAAGTATAAATCTAAACCACATAACCATGACAATTAAAAAGTCAGTAATATACCTTCAGCTACGCATATCGTGATGTTCTTGGCTGTGTAATTTTGACGTTTAAATCCAGGTTCACAGCTGCACTTCTTGTGGCCGACCAAATTCCAGCATCTTTGTTGACAAGATCCAAACTGATGACATTCGTCGATATCTTTAAAGAACCAAAATTAAGTTGCTATCATGTACAAATATATTGCAGCATTCATCCATGTTTCAAAAGCAACAAGAAAAACAGGACTAGCTCGATAACAAGTTGGTACAACTCTGGAGACCAGGCTCGCTTTGAGTTGCTTGAAGGTCGTGAAAAGAGTGACCTTGAAAATATAAACCAATACTTTTGACTCTAATGAGCAAGTACATGCCAGTCAACAGGGTGAAGGCAAAATGCCCTCTCAAAAAATATAGCAGCCAAATTTAGTCATCAATAAATGAGTTCCATGCGCCATATTTTTTGCTGACTTTATCTTCTTGAGATTAAGCAATGTGATGGGCCTTAATTTTCAACTGCCTCACACTATCTTCCTTATGACACAATATCCAGGAGATAAAGTCAGCCAAGAAATGAATAAATAAATAAAAAGCACGGTTCTATATGCAGCTGAACAACAGCAGTTTGCGATATTTCATACATGAACAATTTCAGATCACAACATTCTAATATTATACGTATTATCTTACCAGTGCATCCATTAGGGTCTTGCATAAACCCCTTCTTGCACCTGCACCGAGAAAAGGTGCTGTTTCCGAATTTATGACATTCCTGGTGTTCCTTACAGTCGCTTTGGTCATTGCACACGTTGATGTCTCCTAAAACATTAGAAGTAAAAAAAATTGGTTCAGAGTTGTGTATAAGATCAGTTGTTAGCCTCAAACAATCATCGGGTAGGTAGGTAAATTCACAGATTTTTCTTGTCCAAAGAATTCACACAGAAGTAGAAAAAGAAAAATTGTGAATCCTTAGGTCACACCATTTCAGACGTCTATAAGAAAATTTCAGACCATTTTTGTTGCAGAATTAAGAAATTTTATTTGTGTGCACAAAACGTTGGTCAAGCTACCAGCTTCACAGCCATTGTTAGTACTAGTATTACATGGTAATGGGCTTATTATTTATAAAATTGAATGAGTGATATACAACATAGCAAAAATCTTCAAAGTACAGTTGCAATGGGATATGTTAAAATAAAAGCTCTCATAAAATTTGTTTCCTTTGCAGTGCTAACCACCTTCTTCATTTCATTCAAACTTCCTACTGGTAAATTAATTTTTCAAGAGCATAACTGCCATGCAAAATACCTAAAGGGAATCTTCCAGCTGAATTTTGGGGGTCACTGAATTATGTGAAAACACTCCCATCCCATCTTTACCATTCATACACAAGTTGTGGGGAATTTCACCTAGCTGCGCTTATTGTTAATTAGTTTTTTAGTTACAAATGTAGAAATTGTTGCAGTTTCGGCTCGAATTTTAAGCTGAAATTCCGTTGCCTTAGAGATAATTCAAGAGTCATGAAGTGGTTACAGTAATGGGCAATAGAGCATAATGTTCCTCCCTCCACACACTTTCCCATATATGTATTCTGCCTCTAATGGCCTTAATAGAGGGGTTTTATTAAGCTTGGGTGTTTCAGTCAGATGTTGACCACAGTTCTGATAACATCAGAAAACATGTAAAATAAATAATTGGCCATTTTGACCTTGAAAATACTGAAAATTAAATCTCTTAATTTCTCAGAAACTATTTAGGATTCTTTTTTTATTTTATCACTGCCAAATGCAGTAGCCCAGGTATGACAATTTGGCAAATTTACATTGGATTCCAAAAGGGGCAGTTTAAAGGGAAGATTCCCTTTAGTACAATACCCTTACGACTAAACTATAAGGAGAAAAACAAGGAAACTCACGGCAGATATTTCCTTCATCACTTCCGTCGGCACAGTCACGATAATCATCACAAAGCAACTCCATCCTGATGCACTGGCCAGAGTCGGCACACTGGTACTCGTGAGGTTTGCAAGTCTTTGCTCCACCTGTAAATAACCAACAGATAACATAAAAAGTTTGCCATTCAACGCAATTTCTTTATTCAAGCCACTAGAAATAGTAGAATGCATCGTCAGTTTTCCGTGATTCACAGATTATTGTGATTTTAGTCTCGCCACTAACAGCAGGTCCGTATGGTGCTGCCACCTGTCATTTTGAACACAAACAACTTCCTCCCTCCCTCCCTCCCTCCCTCCCTCCCTCCCTCTCTCTCTCTCTCTCTCTCCCTCTCCCTCTCCCTCTCCCTCTCTCTCTCTCTCTCTCTCTCTCTCTGAGCATATTCGATTAAGATTCACGGGTTTCTCGAGTGACAAGAGTTTTAATCGCTCTCTCAGTGTTGTGTTGAATCTGACAAACGCTATTAATAAGCAAATAGGTGATCACAGAAAAGTGTGGATCACAGCATACAGACATATAAATTTATACTTAAAGCATTTAAAATTGTATAAATATTATGTTGTCAACACTGCCTGCAGCAATATCAATTAACTTTTATAGTAATTTCGATGTTGAGTCGACACTAAATATTATAACGGCTCACACATATCATTCAAAACTTGACAATTAAAATACATAAAGAACTCACAATGAGCTTCATCCGATTGGTCACCACAATTATTGACCTCATTGCAGATGTCATAATTCGGAACACAACGATTGTTTCTGCATCGGAAATACCCCGGTAGACACACATGAGCATCTGGAAGATAAAACAACATCAAAAAGCTTAGTTATGGTCAATAAGACCAATGTTTTGTTTATGAAAAATGGTGAGTTAAAGGAATCATCGACATGTTATCAACTAGTAGGGTTGTCATTGATATCAATTTTTCATTCGATATCAGTATTCCACTTGCGATATTGCAATATCGCAAACTTAAATTTTGTATTATCAGCATTCGCATTTACATATGGAACCATTAGTCATAGGAATATATTTCCCAAGTCATTTTGAAATCATTTACCTTTTACTACTAAACCAATCTATTAGGCAATCAGTTTGCAATTTGGGGTGGGGGCTGTGTAGTCAAGTGCTCATCACGGCACAAATGTACAATTATAGAGGATAAACAAAGAATCGATATACAGCATATCGATGACAACCCTAACAACTACCAGCTGCTAAGTCTCAGCATGTCTGCATTACCACAACAACAAATCCAAAAGTCTATACTACTGTCTATAATAAATGTACACTAGCTTTTTTGGCATATTTTGGCATAAATGGCAAGCCCAACTTTCTAGCTAATTAAGACCGTTCTGAGGAACCAAATAACCAGAATTTTACTATATTCTCCATTGTAATTTCTGCTTCTTCTCCATTACCATAACATACGGCCATAATGATGAGATAATGGCAAAATATCATCATTTTGGAAAGATAGGAAACTTGGGAAGCCAATTGGTACTGAGAGGGGTTTTTTTACAGTTTAGATTTAGATTTTTTTTATTTGTACACAGTATGTATTAGTTCAATACGGTTAGTACATTACATAAACAATAAAAGACATAAGCATACTGTGGAGAGTGTGCACTAGCTTACTAAAAAGCTGTAAAATTGTGCATTATAAATAAAAAGAAAAAGAGGCTATTTAAATATAATTGCAATTAAATTCATATAGTAACAAATAATTAAAAAAATAATAATAATAGAAAGTTGGGGTTTGATCTACCAGTAATATTGCTGTCCATTTTGTACTGCTCCAAGCTCTCTTTGATAAAATATGATGAATTATTGAGTAGAAATTGTTCATGACCATTACTTGTGAATTATATCTTACCACAGTTTTCTTCATCAGAATTATCCGTGCAGTCCTGACTTCCGTCGCACTGCCATGATTTTGGAACGCAAGCGGTACCATGTTGGCACATAAACTCGTCACTGCTACAGCGGCCTTCTGCAAAAGCAAAATTCAAAAACATTCAAATGAAGCTTAATTTTACAAAAAGGTTTTTGGGTAAGATGACGTCAAATTGTGCAAAAAACAATCACGAAGCAGAATTACTTCAACCGAACTCAGGCTTATTTAACAGCGGCCTAAACATGTATACCTGACAACATTTGAAAGATTCTTTAAAAAAACAGCATTTCAAATTTTCTTGTTGGCCCTGTTCAAATCCTATCATTCAAATTCATCATATTCCTAATAACGAACAGGACTGCACTCATACACAGACACACAGTAGAATCTAGGGCTGTACACCGGTTCTCGATATACCGTTTGTACCGGTACAAGGATAACGATACGGGTATTAATAATCGTTCTGTAATAATAACGGTACAATAAAACGGTTTGCAGATCAGCGTTAGGGTTACAGTATCGTGATACGTATTGTATCGTTTTAAAGATAAAGGTGAAGAATCCCACCGCCTATATTAATGGGTTAGACACATTCTTCCACAATAATGGTGTTATTTCATACAATGCGGGCCTCCTGGGTGAACAGGGGGAGCTGTATACCGGTCCCCACAACCTTTGTGACTTGTCAATCCACTCAATGACCTGATTGCATGTAAGGACCTCCATGTAGCTCCACCTGCTGGCTCTAAATAGAGTCTTTTCACTGAGCAGCCCTGAATTCAGCAAGACATAATTCTTTCTTCCCCTCTTATTACTCATTTTGCTTAGTAGGTCATAATTAACTGACTCCATTAATTTAATTTTATCTTGGAAATAACAGAAAGCAACCAAATGATAAGATGTCAAATATACATTAAAATGCACTAAAAATACTGCGGCTAGGATGCACTTTGCTTTAACCAATCACAGCCAAGGGCGGGAACTTTTTCAGCCGATAGAATTGCAGTATTCTGTCATAGCCACCTGTTGGAAATATAGAGAACCTTCCGTGAAAATCCACTATTCCCCCATTGTTATCTTATTTTAATGTAAAGTTTGGTTTTAGATGTGGCATCACTGTTAAACAATACTTCAAAGTTAACAAACCGTACTTACTGCAATTTAGTTCATCAGACGCATCAATACAATCAATTTCGCCATCACACTGCCATTGCTTCGGCATGCAGTATGTCGAGTTCCCGCAAGTGAATTCTGTATCTTTGCATCCAATCGTTTTGTTGCACCCCACTTCATCGCTACCGTCCTCACACTGTGGATGGCCGTCGCACCGGAACAACTTCAAAATGCACCTGCCAAGGAAAATGCTTTTAATTTACAGTTCAGCGATATTTATCTAACGCTGTATTTATTGTCAGTTAGGGTAAAGTGGGATTAAAAATGTAGTTTTTCGGCCTTACTTTTTGATACCAAGTAGCGCAAAATGGACAGACATGTTAGTAACACATCAATATTATTGTTTACTATATCATATCATAGAAAAGAAACATCAGTGATGAAACAATGAGTACATACCTCTCATCCTGGCACCTGAATTCGCTTTCCGTACACTCCCTAGCCGTGCAGTTCAGCTCATCACTTCCATCATGGCAATCATCGTCATAATCGCACTGCCACCTGCCAGGAATACAGCGATTGTTATTGCACTTGAAGTACGTGCCCTCGCACTCCACTTTGTCTGAAAATATAAAATATTACAAAAATTTACCACACGTATATATTTTATATTATGGTGAGATTCATATCGGTTCAATTATACCCAACTAATCATGATGAGTAACGTAAGCGTGTGATACAGCTATGTTCTGATGATATTACAAAATTATTGTAAGTGAAGTACACTGCACAACTGATGCTCAACTACAACATGTAATTATCATCATTTAAAATTGTATCTATTTATTTATATTTACTTTTTTTTATTTTTTTTTAAAGGTTATTTATATATTAGCTGTATAATAATAGCATGCCTTCCTATCGATAATTTATTAATATTTCAATGCTTTAAATAGTAGTATATTTATGTATAATCTTTATTATTATTTTTTTTTTCACAAGGTGGCTCCCTCGGCAGCGGCAAACTTATTGCCTTAGAGGGAGTCTCCTTGCTCCACTCTAAGAAAAAATTTAATTTGTATAATATGTAATTACTGTTATGTGCTATTTAAGAGCCAATAAAAACTGTGTCATTGTCATTGTCACTCAGTGCTTGTTATTAACATTAAATCTGACAGGACTTTCATGGACAGAATTTGCAATGATAATACGGACAACTTCCACAATGGGAACTAAAGATAAAAGAAGAGTAACTTGTGTACTGCTAAAATAACTTTACATGTTCAGTTTGTATTGTAGTTGTGTCGAAATAAAATATCAAATATAAAAGCTTAGGATATGTAAAACACGAACACTTAATGAGCATTGCGTTTTCAAGAAAATCTCTGATACGTGGCTACATAATATTCAAATCAACTGCAAATACGCACCACATTCCGCTTTAGGTTCATCACTCTCGTCATCAGCTCCACAATCTCGGTCTCCATCACATTTCCAAGACTGAGGGATGCATCTTCCAGATTTGCACTTCAGGTACCCTTGCTTGCACACTGTAAATAAATAGCAACGATGCTTTGAGTTCACATGGAAAAATCTTTCAAAACTGTCAAACTCCTTTCAGGAATCACAATGCATAGTCTTAATATTAATTAAAATTTCTTATGAACTAAAATAATATATATATATATCTATATTATATTCTTTCTTGTTAAAGTCCATCAGTTTATCTCTTTCTTAATATAATTTTTTCTTATCTTCATCCCACTCATTTCATCCTCATAATTGTTTCAAGTAACTGGTGGTCTCAAAATAACTTTCAATTAAGTCCTGAGACCACCGGTCATCATTATTGTCAAATAATGCGTTCATTCGTTGAAAATAAAGAATAAAGAATCATATTAATCCCCCCCAAAAAAAACAGGGCATATTGCAATAACACCCTGTCTAAATCACTTTCCAAAAATGTTACTAAACCACATTGCACAATGTGAACTGTCATGGCTTTCTGAATTATTACTATGTACTGTCCTTAAAACTTGCCTAATTGTGCCTTGAACATCAAAGACTCTTCGTTTCCAATCTGACTGAACTCGTTTATAATGTAACTAACAGGACAATCACTAAAACTTGTCTACGAGACGACATCTCTAAGCACTTATGTCAGAATTGCTAATGCGTTAATCTTATACATCAAACGCGTACCTGTCTGGGTGCAATTAGCCGGTTCGTCACTCTTATCTCCACAATCGTTGTCATTGTCGCATTTCCAGACGTACGGAACACAGCGCTTGTTGGTACACTGGAAGTGATTCGGTGCACACGTTCTGGCCGCTGTGAGATGAAAGCAAAAATGAAATGGTTCAAGCATAAATTAACAGACATCAATTATTATCATTATAACACGCACTGACATTTTCCACTATCAGTCATTCTGTACGAAAAACAGCCATCCTCTGCCGAACATATTTTCTGTATTACTGTTACTTAATGTTACCCTTCAGAAGCTCAGCCAACCTCTATAACTAGTTAATAGAGGCAGATGTAATGAGGACATGACAAGAGTAAAAGTCTTACTATTAATAAATCATTATAGATAGGTAGATAGGTAGACAGGTAGATATGTAGATATGTAGATATGTAGATAGGGAGATATGTAGTTAGGTAGATACGTAGATAGATAGATACATACATAGCTAGATAGGCAGATAGGTAGATAGATAGACTGGTAGATAGATAGACAAACAGATAGATAGATATATAGATCACAGGAAAGTTTGATACAGCTTTCACCACCACACACAAAGTACTACAGCAGCTCAATTCATGACACAAAAATAATAAGAACTACAACTCACGGCAGTTCTTTTCATCAGAGGAGTCATCGCATTCCCTGACTCCGTTGCATCGATGTGACAGAGGAATGCAGCGAGGGGGGTTGTGACACTTGAACTGTGATTCCAAGCAAGTGTAAGTCTCACACTTGACCTCATCTGAGCCATTGATGCACTGTTGCACTCCATCACAGATCTGAAAATGTTTTCATTGTTTAAATTTTTAATTTTATTCACAAAGACTGTTTGGGCTGTTCCATTTGAAAAAAGAGGGAGGGTGGACAGGAAAATTAAAAAAAAAAACCCTTCCGCCTCCGCATTTTGTTTTTTGACAGCACGCCACCCCCCTTCCCACTCCCACTCTTTTTTCTACATTAAGATATTAAGAAACTAATGGTCAACCACCCCCTCTTTTTCTCTTTAGGAGAATCCCCCTCCCCTGCTTTTTCAAAACCTTTCTGTCCACCCCCCCCCCCCCTCTTTTTAAAATGGAACAGCCCTTACTGATACTTTGTTGGAATAGCAGTTTACATATAGAAGTTCATTTCAAAATCTCATTTCAAAATCTTGTACCTGTATGGGACTGATACAATGATAGGACCCAGTGGCGTTTGCACATTGGTAAAGACCTGGTCTGCGACAGTGGTACGTCGGACAATTGGGAGGCTCATCTGCAATGCATAACATATATCAATACAGCCTAATCGAAACAAAAACACGTACAAAATCATTAAATTTCAATCTTTTGACGATGAAAAATCTACCTTTTCCATCTGGACAGTCCATTTGGCCATCACATCTCCACCAAAATGGAATGCACTGTGAAAAGAAAGAAGAAATCGTCATGCATTAAGCATCAATTACTGCAGTAACTAACAGCATAAAAATGACATTGTTGAGTACAGTTAATGATTTCTAATTTAAATGATGGTAATGCAACAATGATTAACACAATTACTAGCAGCTCCCATTATAGAAAGCGTCGGCCTCTATTTCTAGCAATCCCCTCCCCCTGATAGGAATCTAGTACATGGTATACTGTTTTGCACTGACAGATTTACTGATACAATTCCACAATGAGAAATATACCATACTGGAAAAAATATTTAATTCTTAATGTGTCTCCTTGCATCAACGACCACCTTTGACCAATTGCATAATTCACCTATAATTTTTCTTTCTTTGTAACCGCCAACAATCGCAATCATATAAACCTTCATTTTAATACCAAGCCACGTACCTTGTAAGAGTCTTTACACAAGAACTCAGATGTCGTACAATTAGCTATGCAGTGTTTCTTATCTTCCGACAAGTAATGATGTTCCGGACAAGCACACACTCGGTCCGTTCCTCCCGGTTTTATCAGACACATAGTTCCGTTTCCACATCCTCCGTTATTTTCGCAGGGGTTCACCCAGTTTTTCTTAAGTGGTCGTTGTCTGTAAGGGTGGTAGAGGTTAATGTCCATCGGTCGGTGAACCATTTGGGATAGGACCTTTCGCTGTTTGCCGTCAGTCTGGAAATTAGAACCGAAATGAAGGAATCAAGATTCATTTACAGCCACACATTCATATGAAGGACTTTGAAGGTCTGTCTACAAGTCGACCACTTGCGCCATCTATAGTAAGTTGCCGAGGGTCTACAGACTCACATTTTGAGCAACTCGAATGTTAATATTCATAGGGAACTAGAGAGTGGATCATCATCATAAAATCACTTTCCGGTTGAGTGTTAGTTTTTCACATAAAATTATGTCAAGCCTGAAGAGTTATCTATTTTCATGATCGAAAAAGGAAGGATTTGTTGATGTTTTATTCAAAAAAATTATAAAAAATAATTCATAAAAAATAAATCTATAGATTAGATAGATTACACTCAGGTCCTTTAGAGCCCATATCCAGATCACACATGGAACAATTAAATTCATACTAGAAACACATGCAGAGAAACTATAAGATTACTGAAACAATCCCACGCAATCCCACAATCCCTTGCACTTGGCTTATTATACTTATGCAAATGAGGAAGCATCCAATCTGTGTATTCTTAATCTTTGTTCATTCCTCTTACCTTTCTAGCTCGTTCCACCGACTTGTTTTCCCAGTCGGTCCAGAAGACGTAATCTTCGAACTGCGTGATGGCAAAAATGTGGGGCAACTGGCTGTCCTTAAGAATGTAACGCATGTTCTTCCCGTCCAAGTCGGCTGTGGCAATGTAGTCAAGTCGAGCATCTGCCCAGATTATATGGCCTGCAAAAGCAAAGTTTTGACATAATATATTGGAGGTTTCTCTTTTGTTTAAAAGACATAGTTGAAAAGAAGTTGCTTAAGCAACTCCCGAATTTACATGACTCCACACCGAGTTGGCAGGATTCTCTATTTGGCATAGATCTACTATATAACGGGGTTTTCAAACAGCTGTAAAGAACACAACCAATCCAAAACAGTTACTTTCAACATAGCTCTAGAATCAAACCTGTGACTACAAACATGTCAGTTCATTACATGCAAGGCCACTTTGTAGCTTAGTGATTTGTTCTTCCATATAATTCAATTCTAAGCTAATGCTAATTGATGGAGCAAAGCAACCTTACCTGTTATGTAGTCAATAGTGAGAGCGTTTGGCCATCCTAGTTTCTCAGTTACGATGTTACTTCGGTCCAAACCGTGCATACCAAGTCGTCCGATGTGAGCGCTATCACCCCAGTCGGTGTAGAACAACCAACCCTGAAATTCAAGCAATTACAACTCAGTAGGGCTCGGTGATTATCGACGATTCTCGATTAATCGGATTGAAATTTTGAAACTTTATTGTAACATAGAGAATTTTGCGGGCCTTATTATCGCGAAACTCGGCCAGGTGGCTGCGTCCTTCAAGTGCTGCCACCTGGATTCAACTTAAGGTACTAACTATTTGTAGTAAATAGAGTCTCCTGTTTCAGGAGAATGTAAATATGTTGATATATTTGAAGAAAAATTTCCAATTGGATGACTTAGCATGGCATTAACACTATATTTGGGTTTTATTAAATAATTGATTATTAATCGATAATCGGTGGCCAAAAGTTTCGATTAATCGATTGCAAAATATGCAACCGATTCCAAGCTCTACAATTCGGTACAATCTATCAGTAGCTATAACTTGATCATCATATCCACACCTTTTTCACAATACATTTAACCCCTTACCTTGTAAGGATGTACAGCAATGGCTCTCGGTTCCTGCAGTCCATCCCTGACCAAAATCTTGCGATAAAGACCGTTCAGTTTGGACACTTCGATGGTGTCTGTGGTTTTGTCACACCAATAGAGATTACGGCCGACCCAGTCAACTGCAATTCCATCTGGATTTCTCAGTATTGTATTGTGCAGGACCTGTAAAAAATAAAAGAAATATTGTTCTCATAAAGCTACAGAAATAGGTATGCTGGGGGGTGGCATTTTGCTAATTCAAGTATAACCAAACTGGGATTGTTCACAAAATTTAATGTTCAAGGCTGATTATGATATTTGAAATCAATCTTTTTTTTATTTTTAAACAATGTTTTTTTGGTCTAGCGGTGCCCCAACGTTATCTGCCAAGTGGGGCCAAGTGGCGCCAAGACAGCTGTGATTGATCATCATAGACAATTGGTGGCGCAACAATTCCGATGGTTTCATCTATTGTGTTATGAATGACTTCAGTGATAGACAGGTTTCAGGGAGGTTTTGCTGACCCCAAGTAATGAAAGCACCGACTACAAGTTACTCTGACACACGAAATAATGTTATAGGAGGACGTATGCAGCAGAGTGGAGGTTCCTTTTCCACGCAAGGAATCATGATCGCTAAGTAATCAAAGGAAAACAGGATTATCAACGTTGGACTGGAAAATGATATTATTACAAACCAAATCCTACCTCAACATCATCACCATTCTCCTTCATCCTCATAATCCGGCTGCTGATGCTGGTGACGTCCGACCAATAGATGCGCCTCTCCTCCCAGTCGTAGTCAAGGGCAACCGCATTAGTTAGGTTCATTGCCACCAGGATGGTTTGACTGCCATCTATTGTCACGTTTCGGATGTAATAGCGATTTGATACCAGCAGGACCGGGGCGTAACCTGAAGAGAAAAAATTATAAACGAAAATGAAACATCACTGACATAAAAATCAGTAACTGTAGACCACTGGTAGAAAAACAGGTCCTTTTTTTTTTTTTGGGAAACTGAGTCAAATGCCCTGGTAGTCTTCCGCATTAAGACCTAGGGGACCCTTGAGAAAAAACTGGTTGTCTTAACTTATTTCATTGCATTGCGATCAAAACTTTTGGACCATATTGTTAAGTAGTATCAAAATCCACTAGGTCTTCATATCGAGAGGTTCTTTATGTTTATGTACTTAATAAAGCAACTTCCAGAGTTTGTACTCGAGCAACGATACATATACCTAAGTTTCAATTTAAACTGCTAACAACGAAAGTACTTACTTGTGTCAAGAACTTTACAAGTTCTCTTATCTTGTCCAAGCTGGTATCCATCAGCACACCCGCATCTGTAGCTGCCGTGGGTGTTGAAGCAGTAATGACTGCAGGGGAAGCTTGATGAACACTCGTCTATGTCTGAAGATAAATAAAGTAAATATTTAAACGGTTTGTCCGAGACCACCATCCATCAATTATAAGAGCAGGAATGTTCCATTACTTTTGTCATTATCACGTTTTCGTCACTGAATTAAAAGGGCATTGAACCAAAATTTACGCTATTTTATAAGTAAGTTGATTGCGGCATTTAGTCATTTCTATATTAATCATATTGTATTATTTGAGAGTGTTTGCTCGTAGTAAGCAGAAACTGAATTTGGACAACTTGAGTGAGACGGCATACAACTGAACCCCTTTTGAGTTATGGTCCCTGATTCAAGTTTATACCATTCAAGTTTATTCCATTCAATTAGATGAATAAAACGTTAAAATGAAGATCAATTGATTCACGCTGTGCATCAAAGTTGAATTACTTTGTTTGGTCAGCCATAACACTTCCTTAATGTGCATAGAAATATCAGTACATAGGTCAGCTCAGATTAGAAGGACCTTCAGCGACCAAGTCTTGATGCTGGCTACCAACGTATTTCAAAGAGTACATACTATAGTATGAAATTGACCAAATATGGAAAAAATGACACTCAAAGCTACATAAATATACATACCAACACAAGATTTAGAATCATTCGCAAGTTTGAATCCACCTTTGCAATTGCAAGTGTATCCAATGGGTTTGTCGACACAAGCGTGGTCTGCACAAGCATCCATATCAAGTGCGCATTCATCAATATCTAGAGGAATAAATTAAATCTAAAATCAATGCATTACATCTACAATAATCACTTCTAAAATAAACATACATAGCTGACTATAAAGAAGAAGCAGAAGATTTATTTTATGTCGGAGTTGACAAACAAACATGAACAAAATAAATGAAATAAATATCAGAGACTAAAAGCATAAAAGGTGGCATGTTTTCTACGTCATGTTTTAATGACAAACCAATGCAGGAATTCCATACCAAAAATTTAAACACTGAATTTTTTCAGTAAATTTCTTACTAAAAAAACCTTTTGTCTACGATACTGCCCCTAGCGGGACTACATTGCATTATTTTTTTTACGCATATAAAGTTTGGACAGATACTATAGTACCCAATATATAAGTATACGTTCCAGATGTAAGGGGTCAAGCAAAAAATACAAGGGGCACAAGTGACCCAGATCGGTCAATCTTACTTAACGAGATATAAGGAATTGGAAAAAGTGCAGTATAGCGGACCCAGATTTATGACCATATTTAACGAGCCTCAGTGCCATGCCTATGACGTAAAAATGCTTGAAATCAATGTATGACGTCACAAACTAAGTAGTTATGACGGCGGTTTTCATATTCACGGTAGAGACAGAGTTTATTTTTGCTTTTTCTAGCCTGGGGCTACTGCCCCCAAATCCCCGCTACATTACACAAATGTTATTCCAATTGTGCTAGAACTTAAAACTTACTTTGTAAAATGTCATTTTTAATGGACGCCAAATTAGGGCATACATTTGGGTCCGCTATACTGCACTAAACCCAAGGAATTAATAGACATGAATGTCAAGGACACCAAGTGGTCTTCCTAAACAGCAACACAACACTACTGAGAAATAGGACATCTTACAAAATTGTAGTTAAACAATTCCTAAATTCTCCTGATAAGAAAGTCATTGATCTATCATTGCATTAACAGCTACACAAATGTAATAGAGTCTTTTCACAGAGCAGCCCTAAATTCAGCAAGACATAAGTCTTACTTCCCCTTACTCATTTTGCTTTTTAGACATAGAAGATCACAACTAACCGATTCAATAAATGTAACTTTCTCAGGGAAATACAACAAAAATCAACTGAATGATAAGATGTCAAATATACAAAAAAATGCACTATAAATACTACTGCTAGAATGCACTTTACTTCAGCCAATCAAAGTTAAGAGAGGGAACTTTTTCAGCCAATAGAATTGCAGTATTCTGTTGTAGCCACCTGGTGGAAATATCGAGAAACTTCCGTGAAAATCCACTATTTAACAACACTCTTGATTCTTTTTCATGATTTTTTGACTTACCGCAGAGGGATTCATCACTCTTATCACTGCAGTCGTAAGTTTTATCGCAAACCTTACTATCAGGAATGCATTCTCCGTTATTGCACATGAAGTAAGTGGCATTCTCGCAGGGCGTTGATTTGTGGCATTCTCGTTCGTCTGACCCGTCATTGCAGTCCAACAGACCATCGCAACGCTACAGAAAATCCAAGGAAAATATGTTAAATACATTAAACAATAGTAAGAAGAAAAAAAAAAAGAAAAAGGCCAATGTCTCGGATCCTCTCATGGCAATTTTCAATGGGATCGAGAATTCAGAAATAAAATAAAATTTTCATATCAAATAACATTGGGACATGTCATTCTAATTTTCTTTGTAGTCACATTTCTCATATCGTATCGGCGGATTGGAGAAGTTAAGCGCCGCTTAAGTTAGAAAAGCAGAAAACGTACCATTCTCTTTGGAATACACTGTTGGTGATGGACACACTTGAACTCAACTTGGAGATCACATGAATGGTATGCTGAAAATAATAAATTTTGATAAGCTATGCCAACATTTGTCATGCTGAAGTTGTGAAATTTAAGGTCCTCCCCCATGGGGGATAGGACCTATCTCTGTGAGCTTATACCCACAGACCTATTGTCACACTACAATGGAGTGTGACAACGATTAGCAGTGCTATTTCCTCTCCAATGGCTGTGAACGGCCTGTGGGTCTGTGGGCTTAAGCGACACAGAGATTCTTAGTGATACAGTAAGATTGCACTACATCATTGACCTCAAAAAATCATAGCATAATTTTTTTTGTAGATTTAAAACGGGGGACTTTGTTCTCCTACTTGGTGATTATGCGGACAGTGCTAAAAGCCTTACAACAGTCGAGAAATATTACAAAATAAGTTGTACATGATGAGCTGAAATGTTCCAGCATAAGGCCTAATGCAATAAAAACTTACGAAGTTTCCTTGCGTACACCCACAAACTAAGGTTATGATTAAGTCTTGTATTTACAAAAATTAACATTTTTGAAAAGTTAAAAAACTATTTCTTACTGCAATTTTTCTCGTCTGAACCATCCCCACAATCATCGTCCCCATCACACGTGAAGTTACGAGGAATGCACTGGAAATTTAGACACATGATCTCATCCGGCGTGCACGGAACAGGGTCTGAAAATAAAGACGAAGTGATAAACATGCAATTTGTCACAAACCGACAATGGACAAAAATCTTATTGCGATAAATAAAATGACACCATGACATGCATGGACCTTGTCTGGTGCACACGGAACAGGTCTGATAATTAATGATAAGCGATTAAGCGTGCACATATCTCATACAACTACCACCAGGCACACAATGGTCCGAATCATCGTTTAATGACATAATCATACAAACAGCCATTGCAGCAGTTGGTGGCTTCACATTTAGACCATTAAACCAGCATTTGAGCCATACTGTGGGATTTAGAAATTGCCTTTACTGAGAATTAGACAGAAGTCAGTTTATTAGGAAATGTAGAGCAAAAGATATTTCTATTTCATTGGTTTGTTTTGGGCAAGATGGGTTTTATTTTCAATCAACTACATTCATTATCCGATCGAGAAAATGCAGACCCAAAAACAGAGTTAATGCTTAAATTTTGTATGATAATAAAACGATTCTAAATGCTGAGCTCTGTTGTCCACTAAAAACAATTACTTCGTCCAGCTCAATAAGAAGTTAATAAAGTTTTTAAAAGAAATTCAGGGCAAGCAGACAGAAATAAGTTCAAGGTCACCCGAAACTGTTTGCAAAAAAAGTATACAATCTTTAAAAAAAATTCTACGATCTTACCACAATCAGCGGTACCAGTTCGTTCGTCCTCTCCATCCTGGCAATCCTTGTCTCCGTCACAAACCCACGTCTTTGGAATACACTGGCCGTGTCCTGCTTGGTTGCAGGAGAACTCGTTGATATGGCAAGAGTGTGACTCTGAAAAAGAAGAAACGATGATGTCAAATGAAAAGTACTCGGATGCATTTGGATGCAATGATCTTGAGCTGCATGACCATATGCAGGTCATTTGTCGGTCAAAAAGAGGGTAGCTTAGCGGTCAAGGTACAAGAGAGTTACGGTTATGGGTTCAATTCCAGACCTTGGGCGACTTTTACGAGACATGCAAAGGCAGTATTGATAAAAACAATAAAAGTTATGAAAAGTATAGAATGATATTTAAGAATTGCTGTCACACACTACGGTTAAATGAACAACTGAGCATCACAATAATTCGGTTTCCAAAAAAACTGTCAACATCTCAATGAAGTCCTAATGCATGTTTAAAAACTTCATTCATTCATTCATATGGATAAAAAAAACAAGGAAAACAACATTTTACGATAAAAACAATACTTTATGATAAAAACAAAGAAATCTTACCACAATTAACTTCATCAGTGTGGTCGTTGCAATCAAAATGGCCGTCACACTTCCAGCTGTTTGGAATGCAGGTCGTGTTGTCACACATGAATTTATTTCCGTCACAAACGTACGTGCAATTAGCTTCATCCTCCCCGTTAAGACAATCATTGTCTGAATCGCACACCTGGGAGGGAGAAAAATGCATTTCAACATCGTGAACCTTAGGTACCTAACGGACATTCCTGGTCCAACACCCACATAAAAATATTGGAGACATAAAGAGGAGTTTTAAAAAGTAGAAATTTTGTGGATTTCTCAGTTTGTAATTTTACAGGATGAATTGTCAAGTTTTCAGGGAACAAAACCTTAAAAGATGAAATGGCTATGCAGGCCTGTATCTACACACTAAAACTTGGCAGTCGGGGGATTTTTAAAACACCAGTAATTTGCCTGCTCCCAAAATATGTGGTCCGGGAGTGCATGGTTTATATCAAATTTCATTCCAAGCCTTTTCTTTCTTTTAAAAGGGTTTTGATTTCCATAGCAACACAGAAAAATAGCTAGGTCTTAACAATGTTATTAAAAAATACAGGAACGTTCAATAATCAAATAATCAGACACTTGCAGTGGGAACACTAGCTAGAGAAAAATATATTTTTCTCCAACTGCTCAATTAGTTTCAGTTCGAATGGGGAGACATCTAGGTTCAAGTCCCGGTGGAGGTGAGATATCTCCCCATTTGAACTGAAACTAATTAAGTAGTTAGAGAAAAAATATTTTTCTAGAAAATAATCAAATGACTCACCCAATGATGAGGAATACATTCTCGAGTGTTTTGACATTCAAACCATCCTTCAGCGCAGGTTGGGATCACTCTTTCCGCTGCAAAGGTCACAAATAATGAAAGGGTTACTTCAATAGCCGCCTTAGCTAGTCAGCTGATTAGGACACAACACACAACAAATCAAGCTTGACCTGCATAACCATTACAGCAAATGCTCAGGTGGTTTCCTGATGGACTACAATAGATTACCATGCATAGTTAATATCATGGAAATGTCTCCCTGTATAATAACTTTTGTACCTATTTCCATCAAAATAAAGTATCTATCTATCTCTCCTACATCAAACTATGCTTTCTTGTAACTAATTATTTTCATTAATTGACAAATAAATTGCTGTTATTATTATACTTCAGTATTAAATCACATTACACTCTACCAGGAGTTCATAGCGGGATTGAACTAACAAACTGTTACTTAACTAAAACTGTTAGTTAACTCCCTCCTACTTGGGATATAACTATAACCTAAATCATTTGAGAAGTAATTTTAGGACTTTTAAGACCTTGCATGGTTTTCTTAAAGGCCTTATATGTGAGAAAATACATTTAAGACATCTTTGGTATTATTTAATACAACATAATCTAACTTACTGCTGTTACAAACAGAAGGATTCTCATCTTCGTTGTCCCAGCAGTCGTCGTGACCGTCACACATCCACGCCGGCAAAATGCACGCGGACGTAGCATTGCACCTGATGAAGTCATTTCGCCCCTCCTTGTTGAAATGGCTGCAGTCCGTAATGTTGCACCCCATCTCATCACTAGCGTCGACGCAGTCTTTGTCATGGTCACAGCGGTAGCGTTTCTGCGGTAGAAAAGTCAAAATTCAATCTCAGTTGTTTTTTTACATATTACTATTATGTATTCTCACTTCGATGATATTGTAATTGCCAGATCTAAATACTGACATTTAAAAAAAAGCACATACTGTCTGAGCCATTCAAAATTAAAATAGGAAAATAAGTACATTTATAATGGTACCTACAAGGCAAGCTAAATTAACAATAACATCATAGTTTTGAATCACGTCATGATTTAGGAATGCTGGGGAAAAGCAGGTGCATTTTGGCAACATCAAGACTAAAGTAAGTTCATCCGATCCTAATGGCCAATTATGAGGTCATTCAGGCATTATAGCAATAAAATCTCAGCATTTATTGACTTCGAATGTGTTGCACTGTTGGCAAAATGCTGATTACGGTATTGAAGATATTCTGAAATTGCATCTTAACTCAATTCACATCCAAAATCAATTAAATTATAACCGAATACAACATTTTCCTATTAATTAATTTTTTATCCCCTAGTTTAGTTGATCTTGTGCCTATTTTTCCCATCATTTCCTGATACTACGGTAGGATTTTTGGGTGTCGCTTCTTAGCAGTACTTCATTGCCAGCTGCACAGGATATCATAAGGTGCAGTAATCACACAAATAAATCTTTCAAGTTAAAACTTAGGATCGCAATTTGAAAATTATTAATTCTCTTGTTCACCAACCTGAATACAAGACCCAGTTCCGCACTCGAATTCATCAGGTCCACAAGAACAATTTTTCTCGTCGCTATGGTCACCACAGTCGTTGATATGGTTACAGTGCTTCTCCATGGGAACACATCGTTTGTTAAAGCATGGGAAGAAGGCATCGGGACACACTCGGTTTTCTGAAATTATGACGTACCATAAATGTTTCCTCCAACTGGAACGACTGTATGAATTATTATGCACAATATATGTACTCAGAAATCAAAAGAGAAATCAATGGCTGGATAATAATGTGTAGTTTAAGTTAGTGAATATGTCACAGCTCAATAGTGGGGAGGCAAAGTACAGACAAAGGTCACTGGCACTATAGCAGATAAGTATTGTTTGATGACGTCATCTATATTGTGACATCATCTATGTTACAATGATGTAGTAACGTCATCCTATTGTCTTTTATCTGTTACAGTGGCGCCCTCTGGCACTTTTTCTCACCATTACGCAACAATTATGATCATTTTTTAAGTATGAGCAACCCCAAGAAATACTTGAGAAATCGATCATTCGACACAAGCCTAGCAAATATATATTGATTTATTACATGATTAAGGACTTCTTTAAGACTTACCGCAAACAATAGGCTGTTCATCAGACTCATCACCACAATGAAACCTTCCGTCGCAAATGAACTCATAAGAGATGCAATCCCCGTTTAGACAGGAGAACTCCAAGCTGGCGTTGCAATGACCTGACAAAGAAAAAGTTCAAGTTGACCTTGAGTCTACCTCAATACAGTACAGATGCTTCAAGTGTCATTGCAAAGGCACATGGTCAAGTGCAATGAAATTAAAGTGGCTGTCAGTTCAAATCCGCACAGAATGTTTTACTATCTTACATCAAGAGGGAAAAATACATTGTGAAAGCGATTATTTTACAACTATATGCATATCAAATTTGTCAGAACTGACCTCTGTATGTCAAAGAAATGTTAGTGGTCTACAGACCTATCTATCTATGTAAAACTAATCCACATCAAAACTAAATTAACGCACAATTTACTGTTCTTATTGGCCAGGTAGACTTAACAGGCGTCACTTCTACAGCAGGAATACAGTTAATTCCAATAACTAATTAATTCTTAATCATGTCCGTGATAAATCTCTTACCAACACAGTCCTTGCCATTCTCGGCCAATTGGAAATTGTCGTCACATCCACATTCAACTTCGCTGTTCGCATTTGTCGTGCATCGCTGTTTGCAGCCTCCGTTGTTGAAGTTGCACGCATTCGCCAGACCTGTGGGAAACGACAAGTCACAACATTATACGGCCTAGTCTCAACAATACTGGTGTGAAATAAAGAGTCTTTTCACTGAACAGCCCTGAATTCAGCAAGACATAAGTCTTTCCTCTCCTCTTATTAATCGTTTTGCTTTTCAGACAGAGTAGGTAATAACTGATTCCATTTATATAACTTTCTCAGAAAAATAACAAACATCAACTAAATGATAAAGTGTCAAATATACATTAAAATGCACTAAAAATACTGCTGCTAGGATGCACTTTGCTTCAGCCAATCACAGCCAAGGGCGGGAACTTTTTCAGCCAATATAATTGCAGTATTCAGTTTTAGCCACCTGGTGGAAATACAGAGAACCTTCCGTGAAAATCCACTATTGTGAATTACTGGATGAACAGTGAGCGTCCATCTGATAGTATAAATATGCAGCTGTCAGACGCAGAAATAATGATGACATGATAAGCATCATCAGCAAAGTCTTAATCCTTGGCTCAGCAGTTACTGTATAGATGATATGAATTCTGTCAGCTTACAAGTACAGCTTCCTCATGAAAATGTCACATTGAAATGTTATGATTTTTAGTCCTCATTATGATAAAATTTGCCTTTTATCAAGAAGCGGAAATGGATCACATAGTGAGGATTTGTTCCTAAATCTTTGTAGTCAATATTTGTGAAGTAAACAATGATTTTCTACTGGCAGATTCCATGAAAATTACTTTCAGCCATATCTCATTTTGAGACATAATGAACTTCCATTTTATTTTCTTCTATTCTATTCTATTCTATTCTAAAAATACTCCGAAAGTACTCACAGTTGTCGGTGTCATTAGCAACGGCAATAATTCCCATGGGTTGCCTAGGAATTCCCTTTTTGAGCCAAACTAATTCCTCTTGGCCGAACTTGCTCACTCGCATCACTCCTCGCAAAATCCAGTCCGTCCAGTAGAGGTAGTCTCCGTACAACGCCATGCCGAAGATGTGCTGAGGAATACTCGTCAAGATTTTCTGAAACAAACAATGAAAAAAGAATCTGATGTAAAGGGTACATAATCCCTCAATAGCGGCCAGAACTTGCCTTAGAAGGCTGAACTTCCCATATCTATCTATCTATCTATCCATCTATCCATCTATCTATCCATCTATCCATCCATCCATCCATCCATCCATCTATCCATCTATCTATAATACTACACATAGTTTGGTTACAGCATTACGATCAATCAGTGCAAGACCCCCCTGTAAGGCAATAATATGCTCTTACCATTAACTAAGGTTTTTCATATGGGAAATACTAAGCACTGATGTCAGGGAGGTTTGAATTTTACTGTTGATCTTCTGATTGGGTTAACCAAATGATGATCCATTAAGTCAGTTAAATTTTGTCGCAAAAAATATCTCAAGTTCTATGACTATAACCCGACCCCTAGCCAGAAATTTCCTTCTTATTTTCTTCCATATTTTGGTAGTATGCTATTGTACCAAATAGGTAAGCATATGTTCCAGAGGGACGTGGTCACGCAATAAAAAGTAGTTCTCTCTTCTACCGTAAGGGGCACTGATGCCAACCAGGCTGCACCCTCGGTAGTCTGGACAGGAAAGATAATATTAGAAATTATATTCTTGAGGTCAATAATTTAGTTCTTACCACTCTGTTAGAGCCATCAAATTCGCAACGCTCAATCTTGTCCAGTCGAGCATCTGCCCAGTACAACTTAGCCCCCCTGTGGTCGATCGTCAAGGCATTGGGCGTCTTAATTTCGGTCGTAATGACATCTTTCACATCCCAGCCGTTCATGTAAGCGCTCTGAATGCTGGGTTTGTTGTCATTCCAGTTCGTCCAAAACATTTTGCTAAAATAAATTTTAAATCATCACTTTGAAATGATTTCGTAAATTATTTTTCCAAGGATTCATGTGGATGTAAATAAAAATTCAGTGCATATTGCACACTTATATATAAATTCTAAAATCATCACTCTCCATCGTCTACAGTCACCCTATCCATAGACAAAGATGGATAAAACTCTTTCTTGTACATGTAATTTAGTATGAAATAAGTTCGTTTCACAATCTTACAGTGACAAAAAAATAAAAGTTAATTTCTATTCAACAACTGATCTACGCTTACGTATTACAACTGTCCAACACAATGGCCCTGGGGTGGTCCTTTGTGGCCAACTGGACAATTTTCTCCGGCCGAGCTCCCTTTCTGTAGACTCTGATCCTGGATATCGAAGAGTTAGTGTAAGATGTCCAGTACAAGTCTTTGTAGACCGAGTCGAAAGCTAGACCCTCTGCTGATCCCACATCTGTAGGCGATAGGCAAATTACAAAATGAACTTGGAAGGATTTCAACCCACAATTGTAAAATAGAACATCGCCATATGATACCACATTCATAACACTTTTCAGCCAAGCATTAATCCTGATCTATAAACTTATCAAGCATACATTTATCTATTTATCAATAAAGTGAAAGAAACTGTAAAATTCAAAGTTCATTTGTACTTATTTCACCTAGCTATTTATCTATCTATCTATTTATCTAATTAATTTTAATGGTTCATTCCTTGTCTATTTATAAACATCCAAATATTTTATTAATTCACATCATGTTTCTTCAAATATCAACTGAAAACTACATTATGAATCGACTTTACTTTAGAAGTTCTAATGTGGTCTTCAGGTTGGTTATTGTGATGGCAAATCGGTCTAAAACTGACATCGATTAATCGGTAAGCTGTTCGATGCGATAATCGATTTTTAAATTGATTTTATTTTTCCATAGACTGAGAACAAATGCAAAGAAGAACATTAACTCCTCAACGTTCAAACTTTAATGACGTTCGATTTCTTCGCTTTTCTCATAGGTGGCAGCACACAGCGCTAGGGCTGCCACCTGTTGGAAAAATCGATTTTTCAACACTAGCATGGCTGTTACTTTGCTTTGCCTACGACAATCAATTAAACTCAGCAAATCGTGCCATCACTAGTTGGTACCACAAGTAAAGAAGTGCACTAATTAGGCCAGCGCCATATTAAGAAAATCGATCTGAAGTCGAGACACCTACCCCTGACCACCTGCTTCACGTCAGAGCCATTAAACCTCACTGACTGAATATTTCCCTGCTGGATATCGGAGAAGAAATATCGTTTCTCTTTGTAGTCATATGACAGGCCGATGACGTTCCGCATGTTGTCCGCAATTTCAATCTTTTCGTACGGAGCGTTGTGAGATGACGCGACGTCTTCTGACATGTGGACAGTCTCGATGGCGGTCACTCGAGAAAATGCAATGAAGGAGTCGTAATCTGGTTAAAAAAGGATGAAAAGAGAAAAATTTATAATCTCAGGATTAGCTCAAACGCTTACACTACTCTGAAGTAGACTAACATTTTGTAATGAAACCCACAGTCATGATTTTAAGAAATGGTCTTATTAATTTTTAACTCCTAATTTTTTTCCGTTTGTGATCAATTTCCAATTTTATCTGTATTTAAATCTACACCTTCTGAGAAGTGTATGTAATAAATAAAAAATCTACACATATGTATATAACTATGGGCAGGAAAAGTACCACCAGAGGTCACCAACACCATGGCAGGTACAACTGTAAGCATTTTTGTTCTCGGACGTAATCATAACATCATCCTATCGTCTTTTATCTGCTACGGTGGCAGTGCCCTCTGGTACTCTTTCTCCGCATTACACATGATATTATAAGGTGACAACATTGAGTTATGACACAATATTGAAACTCACCACCCTGACAAATATAATAATCTACACAACTGAATTCTGGGATAGCGTGAAGTCATCTCATGGAGACAGGAAGTAACATAATTAATTTGGTGAAGTAAAATAGGGCACAAATACTCACCGACACATTTGTTTCCTCTGACGACTCTTGCGTGGGCGCACTGGCATCTTTTGTTAGACCCTCCGAGGTAAAAACACAATTCTTCACATCCGCCGTTATTCTGGGCGCACAGGTTGTTCCCTTCAAGTGAAAGCAGAATCATTCATTAACAAAACACACTTTAAATTTTTGCATCAATAGTACTGTATCAATAGAATTACTGTATCAATAGGACTACTGTATCAATAGGACTGCTGTATCAATAGTACTGTATCAATAGAGGGCGATATTATTAATTTTGTTTACCATTCTTTGATGACATCATCTAAACCAATACACCAATAGCATCAGGTTTATATTATTAGTTAAATTTCTCCTACTCAGGATATAACTAATACCTATGGCAACATTTATTTAATTTCTAACTTCTCAGATTTGCAAACATGATGACAAATGTTCCGGCAAAAAATTAAATGATAGGTCACAATGTTATTTTATTTTAGAATTTGACAGGCTGGGGTAGAACAACCGAGAAACTAAAGCTCACATATTATATGTATGGCCTAACTAATAACTTATAAATTTCTTGCAATAAATACCTCTTCGTTCTCTGTTGAAGATCTTGATGTCTTTAATAGTTCCCACAAGTCCTTTGCGGAAGACTTCATAACCAGTGCCGTCTGGTCTCACTCTTACGATCATACCTTGACCAGCACTGCAAGATAGATCGGACAGATAAATTATATGGTTAAGACTTAATGCATCATAATTATTCAACAGGTAAATGTTGATTAATAATATTGCCATACAGGACACCCCATCATTAAGATCAGTGTTTGAAAAAAGGGGTTTTTGGTTGTTGGCGCCAACCAAACTGTAGCATAGATGACCAAATTTACTCGTATCAAACATGGTAATTTTATAAGTCTGACGGCCAACCAGAACCTTATTTGAAACACAAGATTACATTGTGATACAGCATCTGGTGCCTTATGCTGAGGTGGTCGTAATAGTGAGGTGGTCGTAATAGTGAGGTGGTCGTAATAGTGAGGTAAAATACAATGGTAAGAATACCTAAGGGCAAAAAAATTGCTGATCTTAATGGATGGATGTCTTTTGATGTGGTATTAAGGCAGGGTCCACTTGCTTAATCTTAAACAGTGATTAAATACGACAATAAGAAATTAAGATACACAGATCTAGTGTCGTGTATGTACCATATTTTCTTTATTAGAAGCCGGGGCCTTTTAATTTAATGACAGCCTTAGTCCTGGCATATTATCGTGACCAGCCATTTATTCAACTTTCAAAACCAGTGACCATTAGGTCAGACCAGCAGTATATAAATGACAGGCGAAAGAAACTTATTCACGGCCATGCAAGTTTGCTAAATACGACTACACAAAGAGTGCCCTTGCCAACCCAAAGTCAACCCAATTATTATTCACATTGATGCAGACTCTCAGTACTGGTGTATATCATTCTACAGGCAGCTTATGACCTGGTATCTGCTAGAGACTGAAGTCTATCATGGACCTGGCTTCTAATCAAGAAAATACAGTATCAGTAATAATTAACATGACTGACACTTTTTGCAATATTTCCTGCCTACAAGTAACTACATCGTATATCATAAATAAAGATATATATATATATATATCATATAATCTATAAGAGATAACTGACTCTAGGACATTCAGATGACAAAGGGGTACAAGCACATCACCATAGCAACGACCACAAACAATGTTTAACTCAAGGCTCCAGTTTAACCTTAGCAACCAAATTCTGATAAAGAACATCGTAAAGGGCTGTCATATTTTGCAAGACCAACAAATTGCAATATAGGAGAATACGAAATCTCAATTAAAATTGCACTCTGTGACACTGAAAGGGATCGCGAGGATTTGATTGCAGGCAAAAATCGATATAAATAATCACTCTGGTCATTATTCAGACATTTTCTGTTTTTCGTATTTAACAAATCTAAATTAAGAATCAAAATATCGTTACACAATTCCACATCGACATTTGAAAGAAAGCAAAAGAAGATATAAACATTTTCAGCTTATAATCATTTTCAGCTTGAGTCAACAACTAAGAGTTTAGGGAAATTATTTAAGCAGAAACTCAAAAGTGTCTGTATAATAACTGGAGTGACTGTGGATCTGTGAAAACCTATATACGGCAATAACACTATATATGGCAATAACACTATATATGGCAATAACTCTATATATGGCAATAACACTATTTATGGCAATAACACTATATATGGCAATAACTCTATATATGGCAATAACACTATATAGTATAAAACAACAACTACATAATAAAATAATCCTATTCCTTCGTCATGCATAAATTTAACATAGCGTTTCAACCAGTCTTGCAAAATGATGGTAAAAAACCAACACCATAAACCCAGTAACAATATAACAAGGTCATGCAATGACATCCAACGAATGAAATAAAAATAATTCAGGAAATTTGTTATAAACGTTACCTATCAGTTTCATTATCTTCACTATTTCCTCTATAAAATAATTCATTCAACAAACAATTTTAATTCTTGCACAAACCGTTTTGGGATATTCATAATTTCA
Source organism: Alitta virens (assembly GCA_932294295.1). NCBI lineage: Eukaryota > Metazoa > Annelida > Polychaeta > Phyllodocida > Nereididae > Alitta > Alitta virens. The sequence goes on along the minus strand of OW028585.1, from coordinate 20,084,793 downwards.
GTAGAGTTAGTGTACCTAATTCAGTGAGGACCTAATTCGTTGACCTAATTTGGTGAGGACCTAATTTGGTGAGGACCTAATTTGGTGCAAACCAGCAACCTAAATCCACAACTGCTTCAATTTAATTTTTCACTGTCATTTCCATGGCCACCAGTTATTAGTAGGATATAGGGTAATCACGCAATTATTTCCATCGCGGAATTAGGTACACTGTGTGATTTGAAAATTTAGGTGGGGATTTTATTGATATTGGAACGATATAATAATTTATATTTGCACTAAATAACACAATTTTACTTGATAGGAAGTATCAGTGAGAGCGAAAGCTTATTAAAGAAATTTTCAGCATAATTTCAATTTGAATCAAAGCACGAATACAAATAGCAAATGATTTGAAACGTTTTGAAAGTAATACTTACTCAGTCCAGTAGAGATATCCTTTGTAAAAAGCCAGTCCCTGGCAATCTGAGATATTCTGTTGGACGACAGCTCTTGCGGAGGTTTTAAGGTCAACCTGAAAGGTCAAATGTCAAGGTCGTAAGAGAAGTAGGTCAAGTTATGAAGCACAGGGGAACTAAATTAACAGAGGGCACTAGGATCAATTCATATAAAACACAAAGGGATGACATCAAAATCGATTATAACCAAATCATATAAATAAATGACATCATCACACAATTGTTATCAGCGTCAGTGATCTCTGATGGTACTGTAGAGACCAATATGTCATTAAGAACAAAATAAAACAATTCTTACACATCTAGTTATACCATTTGCTATACTTGCTACACTTCATCACTAAGAAACAAACTCTTACAAAAGATACATATAGCAAATTTAATTCAGTTCTGACAAAATAAATTTCTGATACTGCACATTCTTGAAGTCTGAGGTACCCTACCTTGGACAAAACACTTTTTGTTTTACCCACCTTTTCAGTGACATTCTTAGACTGGTCTGTATTATTACCTACCTTTTCAATGACATTCTTAGACTGGTCACACCAATACAAGTTATCGCTGTTGTAGTCCAGAGCAAGGCCAAATGGTTTGGAAATGTTCGAGCCGACGAGGATCTTTCTCTCGGAACCATCAAGACGAGCTTGTTCAACTTTGGCAGAAGTTTCCCGTGAACCTAGATCCGTCCAGTACATCATTCTGAAGTGATAAGAAAACTAATTGCACTTTCTTGACATATGAAACATTTAACAGCAATTGAGACAGGTATGTGTTTATTTCTTCTTACACACATTTCCTGCTTTTATTACAGGAAACCATAAGTCACAATTTATCAGCAAAAAGATGAGATGATAAGGAGATAGGAGCCAAACAACCTAGCATTACTAGATGCATTCAATAATCTAGCAATTGTCATCCATTTCTAAATCTCCACACACTGACCAAACTCAAGCCTACAGAGTTAAGTGGCTTGGAATTTGTTTCTAATCATGGCAGGCAACAAAAAAAAAAGGTCAACTGCCCTACAGTACTACGCACAAACTTTAAGTTCAGTCAGATAAAATAAAAAAAGAATAATTTTCCATTTCATTGTATCTTTAAGGGCCAATCCAACACTGCCAATGTTGAGTAAAACCCATGTAACCTAGGTCATTTTCACCGTACATGCACTATTCATGCCTCACAACATTTTCCCGCCGGCACAGGTGTGTGTGGAGCTGGCACAAGGACGCTACACTCGAGTGACAGAAATAGACACCTTGACAATGTGAAGATGGCCTCACAATCAAGGCTTGTAGGTGGATTAGGGCTTAATGCCCTGTATTTCTGCACCTATTTGGTTAATTAGAACAGGCAGGGACCATGGCAATGAGATGATGGATGAAACAGCCATCCAACTTAGGCTCGACCAGGAATCGAACCCGGGACCCAGTGGTTGGAAGCCCAGTGCGCTACAACTGAGCTAGGCCCCCACCTTCCTCACAATCAAGGCTTAAAAACACCAGCACATTGGGTGTACATACCCCTTGTTGGGATTTACAGCAATGGCTCGAGGTTCTGTCAGATTCTCGGAGATGATGACATATCTGTTTGAGCCATTCATCTGGGCCACTTCTATGACCTTCCGCAGAGAGTCAGTCCAGTAGATATTTTCTGCAAGCAATATTAATAACCATTGAAAAAGAAATTGAGGGAAATTAATTAGCCACAAATACTGCATTTAAGACTTCCACGATTCGTAATCAACAACAGTAAAAATAGCTAAACTGCATACGATTGTAATTCACTAGATCACGTAGACCATCCTACCGTAAAGCCATGCACTTTTAAGTTATTCAATCACCCGTTTTGCAAAATTTATCAGCTATTGTATGATGATCACAGTGTTAAAATCTCAATTTAATAAACACTAGGCGTCTTTTTTTTTCTCATTCGATACATTCATCAATTTAAATTAATATCATTTCACTATTTCTTCAAATAAGTTGATTACAAATGACGCCAATCAAGAACTTCCATACCTGCCACCCAATCGACAGCAATTCCTTCGATCTTCATAACTCCACTGCTAACGAGGACGTCTCGGTCAGACAGATCACGTCTGATTCGTGATATTTGATTCGTGACATGACCCATGTGGCTGTCTGCCCAGTAGATCCAGTCTTTGGTGTCTGAGTGATGCAAAAAAAATTTAAGAAACAATAAAACGCGAACGACAGTTCACACGATTAATTTCCGAAGTACTAGTAATTATTTGCTTCATTACACCCAAGGCGACACTTATTCATTTTCTAGTTTCTCGGATCTGCCGATATAATGAGAAATGTGCCACGGGAAAAATAAAATAGCATGCCTGATGACATTTATTATGAAATTATCTTCTGTTTTTGCATGTTTGACCAACCCATTAAAAAACTGCTCTGAGAGGAACTGTGAAGCTAAAGATGAAGTGACTATGACATAATACAAACCCAAAACCATATTAGGACTTGACTTATCAGGTTCCTTATGTGGATTTGGGTTTTTGATATGTAGGGTAAAAAAAACAAGCATACTTCTTCAATATGAAAATCAGGGTTGGCCGACAAGGCAAAACAAAAAAATCATTAATTTTTATTTTCTTTAATTCTTTATCAATTTAATTTGAAAACTAGATATTTTACGATTCTAAACATGATTTATTTGAACTGCAATTTATTTTAGTTGAACTGAAACAATTCATCTCATAGAAATAAACTTTTGTGAACTTACGAACGTCACTATCAGCATAAAAGTCGATTGCGTCCGCCTGTGAGATTCGAGAGATTGGAGCCAAAGCTTTGGTCGTTTCATCTTCAGAGTCGAGACTTACTCCTAGAATGAGCTGTTTGGCCGTGTACATCAAGAATTCATCCATACCTGAAGTTAGAAAAGAAAAGAATTTATTAATACAATTGATATTTTTTTAATGATATTACAATAATTGATTTATTCATCATAAATGAGATGCAATATAAAAAGTCTTTCTGCGTGGAACTAAACTTTTTTTGTGTTGCTGAACATTAATTGTATCATATTACGAAGGATTTTTCTGCTGTTGAGTCTTGCGCCCTTTAAAATTAAGGCACACACAGATTTTGGGTAGAAAATAAAGTAGTATAATTCTACTCATAAAAGTTCGAGATTATATTAAGCCACAAAAAGTTCTAAATAGACATTTTTGATTCTGCCATCTGACATTCTGGCATATTACAATTAGAACTTCCTTGTTAAAAAATACAAGCAATAAGTAGTAAGTGCTATGCTATGATGTCAGTTTTACTTCCGGAAACTTTTTGTAATAGAACAATATAAGCAAGAAAATTCTGGCAATGCAATGCATAAAACAAAATAAACATACCTCTACAGAAGCGACGATCCCTCAGCTCATACCCATCTGTGCATTTACAAGTGCGGCCAGAGGGAGTCGCCAAACACAGGTGGTCACAGTTGCCATTATCTTTGCTGCATTCGTTCGTACCTGAATAAAAAGGAGAAATACACAGGCGATTTTAGAATAACTGCTGGTAAGACAAAGATTTTGACAAATCTAACAATTTTACATGGAAAAAAAAAATTTCTTTTAAGAAATGAAAGTTTAGTTATGCAGAGATGTTTGACATCATCTCATACCTGAAGTGACACATTTAATGAGTGAAGTGAAATTATCTATCAATCAGAAAAAGCGTTGTTATAAGATATTAACACTTCTTATACAATGATTTCTCAAATATCTAATGTCTCGACATTACTGGTATAAAAGCTCAGTTTATAAGGCAGTTTATAAGGCAGATGTAATGATAAAATAATGAGGTTTGGAATACATACAATGTCACACATTTACCCCAAGGATTAGATGGGGGCAATTTTTCGACCTGAAATTTGACTTACCCTGTTGTGTTTCATTAAAGAACTTCAAGGAAGTCACAGGATTTTTGCTTGATCCGAGGTGTTTCATCTCGAGAGTTTGTCGATCAATTGTGCAAATTGTAGATTCGTTCGCTACGACGATGAAGCTGTTTTTAACGGCAATCGTTCTCGGCCGGAAAGTGTCATTCTGAGCAGCTAAGAACACTGAAGGGTTATTTCCATCCAGGTCAGAGGTCACAATCAGGTCCTTGACACCATCACGGTTCACCCACCACAGTTTATTGTCATATATCACGAGACCTGAAAAGATGGACAAGTTTAGAGTGAAAATAGTGCAGCATTAACATCAATTCAGTTTCATTAATATTTTACAATTTTAACTTGTGACACTTCATACCATTTTCAAACGAAACTTACTTGCAGGATGGCTGATCTCAACATCATGATACTCGCTCGGAAATATCTGAATGGCTCCCGAGCCGTCCATATTGGCTCTCCAGATACTTCCGTTATTAGGACTGAGATTCGACCAGAACATGATTCTGCAGGACAGAAAATATTATAATGTAACTAGGAAAATGCACAATACTCAAGAAATCACCTTCCATTCTTCTTGACTAAAATTTACTGGAGGTTCCTTTGACACTAAGTCTCAACTGTACCAAACCAGTTAATAATTATTAATTACATTCAATACGTATACATTTGTCCCAGTATCGCTTCCCTTTCACCTTTCACCAGAATTAAGTGATTTGTGATAAATTGGTTATTGTTGTTTTTGTATTTGAGGGGGTGACTCTCGTGAAGCAATGGCTTGTCTGTCTTGGAGAGTCCCTCCTCACTTGTAATATATTTTGTACGAGTGGAATAAATGATCTGAATCTGAATCTAATTTTTTGGCTGTTTTATCCACTATTTTTTAAACTACGCAAACTGGATGAGTGCAACTTAATCTTTGGGTTTCCCTCTTCCAGCTAACTATCCTTTCATTATTACATTTAAACTTCCTGATCACAGAATACATCTAATCTTTGAATTCATAAGATATTTGTTTTAGTGTCCGCTGAGCTGAGTTTTCCTAATTTCAGAAGCTCATCTAAATTCCTTGAGTTTCTCCCACCTGGGAAAGCTAACGACAATTTTTCAGGTATCCATATAATTTCAGAGAGGTTATGAACATATCTGAGCGCAAACATGTGATATGATTTCAGGTATCAAAACTAACCCCTTTTCAGGAGCCAAAGCCAGGGATGTAGTCTTGTTCAGCACGATGCTCTGAGAATCATCTTCTTCAAGAATAACGGAGCGGTGCACCCCGTTCAATCGAGCAACGGAGATGGTTGCAAGCGTGTTGGTAGCGTAACTCGTGAAGTAAATATTGCGAGAAATCCAATCAATTGCAAAGCCATGAGGATTGGGAATACCTGGAATTTAATAATTGCAATTCAGTTAGTGACAATATTCATAGAGGCATAAACCAGCCTATCCTATCTGAAGTATCTGACACGAAAGGTTTTGTTGGAGATGACTTTTCTACATTATACACACTTAAATTAATTATACACACTTAAATTAATTAAATTAGTGGTTAAACTTCAGAATACGCCAAATTGTAATATTCTGGAGTCAACTCACATATACATCACCTTTTACCAAATACAAAACTTGTATGGGGTAGAAAGAACATTAAGCGTGAGCAAAGGATAATATTTCATTCACAATATCATATTGCAGTATCTTGCATTTGCACAGATGGGCAGTTTTATTAAAATCACTACCTTTATGCACAACAAGATAAGTGTTAAATGCAAGAGTGCAGTTCAAATCTTTTAGTTTATACAATTTAAGATCGATCTAATCTAATCTACATGGCCAAATGTGCTATGTGCGTTTTCCATGCGTTTGGATAAACGCATGGGTTTCACCATATCATAATTAGGCAAAAACCATGCGTTTTCCATCTCACGGAAAACGCACGTGGCACATTTGGCCATGTATACACATATACCAAATACACATATACGTCTCTCGAAGAGTAGGAATCTAGCTTATACCAAACAAATATTCCACTCACTTGAATCTATCACAGTTTCCACATCAGTGCCGTTGAGATTGGCTCGGATGACCCCTCTGAACTCGTGTTGGTGGATATCACTCGGCCTGTGCAAACCATCATCATCTGTCCAGTACAATTTCCTCTCCTGAAGACATTGAAATCACCAGTGATTAGACTTGCAACATTGAGGTTGGCCACATGGAAACTTGGCACAACTTTAATTACACTATTTATCATAATATTTCCAATACTGCAACACACTAAGAAAACTTGCGGCCTGAAAAAAGGTGGTTGCAACGCGTTCACACTGTTCAGCAGGTGCGTCTTTTGATGAACTGCTGTCTGATTGGATAAACAGCCGTGAAATGAATTTTTTTTTGATTTCGTGCTTCGACCACTTTCATAGTTGCGTACAAGTTACACAAAAAAATGGCAAACCACGGATGCAATTTCAGGTAAAGTTTTCTTAGGGCAACAAGCATCTATCATGATAACTTGTTGTTACAAAATAAACTTTTCACATCACCAACAACATTCTAAATTCAAACACTGCAATCAACAAGCATCGAATAGGCATCTATTAAAGAGACATTCAGTGGAATTTCAATTGACAGGAACATCCAGACGTCATAACAGATCTTCAAGTCCTCACCTTATAGTCGTAATCGATGGCCAAAGGATTGTATACGAATGGCGTAGTAAGAGTTGGCATCACATTGTAGGTTTGGTTGGCAGATTTTGTTTCTCCGATTTTCAGTCCTCTTATTTTCTTCCTTTCTGAGAGCAACAAGAAATCTGTCTCCACTGAAAGAAATACAACGGAAAATATAAGAACTCAGTTTGATATTGTACAGAAAACGACTCTATAATGCTACAGTAAAACAAAATGCACTTGATTGGCCACAGTAAATTAACAGATAAATTAGACAGATTTTTTAAGACTTTCAGAGAGCCTTTGACAAGAAATGGTATGAACAACATGATCTCATGAAGGACACAGAGAAACTTTGCTAAATTGACTCAGCTTCCAATGTTTAAGAGATACAATATCCCCAATACAATATTTCGGGTTTATGACCTCCCTTAATCGACCCCGTATTTACGCATTCTTTAACAATTTGCATTAAGATCTTACAGCGGCAGTTGGTGACGTTCTTTTCCACGAATTGCACGTGCAGATGAGGACATATACAGTCGGCCTTGGCATTTGCGCCCAGCAGACAAATGGCCTTGTCTCCACAATCTCCGTTGTTACGAGCACAGGGGTTATTCACTGAAAACAAGAAAATTCAATATTATCTTTCAAAAATTTTAACCAGTTGCTGAACATTACCTTTATTGTCCGCAACTAACTCCATAAGAATTAAGTTGGAACATAAAACTAGCACATGCATCCAGACAACTACATTTTTCTTGTTCACAAGCCAGGTTGAAAATAGAAGCAACTTGAAAATATGAAGTTTACGTTTAAGTTATATTCAATATCTCAAATTAGTGCATTTCATTTAGATGCCAGTAAAAAGGTAAAATCAGAGGCCCGGGCTTGAAGTTAAGTACATACTGAATGAAAGAGCTATAATCTCAGAGGCTATGGCTTGGAATCATGAAAATATGAAACGTAAAATTTGTAAATAGAATTTTGTTAATAGATTATATTCATGTCTCAGCCAGTTGCACTTATGAACTTTATTTCAGTGCAAATGACAAATATTAAGAAATTATTGAAAACAAGACTGATAACTTCACCATATTCATTGTGGACAATGGTCAGTTGATGACGTCACAAAACTGACTATTGGTCACATCCATTGATACTGAGGTCATATTTGCAAATGGCTGACGTGTGAATTGTATAATACATGATATTCCAAAATAAAACCTAATAACTGTGTGGTACAGAGCCTTGAACTTCCCTCGTGATGAGGTTCGACTGGTGAACTCACGAGTCTTGTATTTAAGCAAGCAGACAGTCAACAAACTGAAGCATTGTCGGCCTCAACAGACTTTATGAAGCTTCTCCCTTGACAAAATTGTATTCAGATTGACGGAATATAAAATTGAATAGAGTTTCTTGTGCCAGGCAAAGCTAACTTGTTTAATTTATGGGTTTTGTGAAGAGTTATCTAGTTCTACTGATAACGTTCATGACGTTCACTAAGTCGAAATGCTGCCCCGTGATTGGCCAGGCTGTTTTCTGTATAAGGGATAATTTATGTTATGAGGTTCACAACAATGAACCTCATAGTGTGAATCTCATGGTTTTTCTATGACGTTCACACTCTATTGCGAGATAAAAACTTCAAAACTTACCAATAGGTTGTCGCAGTGGGTGGAACACATGCAGATCGAATGGTTGGGTGACAGTTCTTTGGATCATCGTGACATTTCTACCGTTCCACTTGTCCGCCTGCCAATTAAAATGTTAAAATCACTGACAGCACATTCACTTTGAATTCATATTCTACAAAGCAACTGCCAAGTCAAAAGAATGCTAGAATGAATCGAGTGCCTTCGTTATTGATATTAATATATGTAATTTAACAATATAACCAAAAAAAAACTAAACTATTTGATTTGTTAATTCTTTGTCTAATTTATGTTCTTTTATTATTATGAATTTTTTTCTTTCATTATCATGTTAAATTATATTCTATTTGACCTTTCGCCCCAAATCATATAATAAACCTTTTCTATTCTATTTCATTCTATTCTATTCTAAAAAAAACATTCTACTCCAATCAAATTTGATCCGTTAGCCAGCCAATCAGCCCATAATCATTGTGCCTCGTTTTCATTCTTACCCGCAAGAGAGCGTTGCTCCGCCAGTCCGTCCAATAAATGTAATTGCCAAAAGTCGTGATGGCAAATGGATGGGACAGAAAGTCATGGCCTTTTAAGATCAAGTGGATGTCCGAGCCATCGTATTTTGTGGAGTGCACTGAATCAGATCTGAAAAGAAAAGGAAAATTTGAATTTCAACAATGCTATTACAATAGTTTATGCTTTAGCACAGAATTTTACTTTTAAAACTAGCAGAAGTTTGTGGTTTCTACAAAATATATTTGATAATCAACAAGCCTAAATGTTATTAAATCCATTAGCCTGACAATCTGCCAGCTTCACCTAAAGCAAAAGACTTGGAAAAAGTACAGTATAGCGGACCCAGATTTATGACGATATTTAACGAGTCTCATTGCCAGGCCTATGACGTACAAATGCTTGAAATCTATGTGTGACGTCACAAACAAATGTAGTTATGACGGCGGTTTCATCTTCACAGTAAAGACAGCATTTATTTTTGCTCATCTACACCAAATGTTATTTTCATTGTGCTAGAATTTCAAACTTGTGAAATATTTGATAAAATTTGATTTTTAATGGGTGCTAAATATGGGCAAAAATTTGGGTCCGCTATACTGCACTAAACCCAAAGACTTAACTAAATGCTCCAACAGTAACATTGTAACTGAAAATTACTGAATATTATTAAGAAAATGTAGGACATACCTAGCATCAATCCAGTAAATTCTCTGCGTATCAAAGTCAGCCGTCAGACCATTGGGCCACCCTCCACCTTCAATGTTTGCGACATTCACAATGATTTTCCGATCTTTTCCGACCATCGTAGCTTTCTCAATGCGAGGATAGCTTGGATCCCAGTCTGTCCAGAAGAGCCAACTGAAAAAAAAATTCATTAAAGAAAAAACCATTGAAAGAACTAGGTTTCTGTCATTTATTTATGAACAAAAAGCTTTTCCACATCTTCAAATATTGAATTTCATAAATATATCTTAGCTTAATTAAAACACTGACGCAGGCACTTTATGTCAAGGAAAATTAACTTGCAGTTCAGCCTTATAACTCACCCAGATTTAGGATCGACCACAATCGCACGTGGACTTGCCATTCCTCCAACGATAAGAGTCGCTCGCATATCTCCATCGAAGTTGGCCACTTCGATCTGATCTAAGTTAGATTCCACCCAATAGATGTGTTTCGTCACCCAGTCGACTGCTAAACCCTCGGTTGTAGCCAGGCCGATGTTGACGATGGCTTTTATGCTCGTGACAGCTGCAAAAAACAGACGAGTATGAGGTCAGAGAGTTTTCAGTATATGGGCGACATGACTCATTAGCCTACTACTGCCATCATTAAGTTAAACAGCTTTACAGTTAGTTTCACCAAATACGGTCGACTCTAGCCGTCTGTTGCGACCTGTACTTGGCTGTAGTCTAAACATGCTTAAGCCAGCTGTTTCTGTCCACTTCTATGGGTAATTATCGGCTTACATTTATCGCCAGGAAACTATAAATAGAATTAATCTAATATATCTTAAATATGTACTGGTTTTAAGTAGCCAGCTATGACAGCTTTGGCTAGGTTAACCTTTCATCCTAAGTTTTGCTTCTAAGATACATGTATACAAATATATGACCATAAATACCAAAAGAAAACTCACAATTAGATATAAGTGTCCCTCTGTATATCTTATCATCCACAACATCCGTCCAAAAGACGAGACTAGAGTCTCCGTACGGCGATGAGTGATTGTAATAAAAGTCGAGAGCGATCGTATTCTTTAATCCCGCAACCAGAGAGATGTATGAGGTGAAGTTTGTCTCTAACTCGAACCGACGGATTTCGTGTCTGTTTGAGAATATGATGAAAGCCTTTGTGTTATCTTGAAGAAAAAAAGCGAAATATTAAAGTTAAAAAGGGAAAAACACATATCATATCACTGCATGTTAATGTCCCATTTAATGGTATGTGAACAATTAAGCACAATTAAACTGAATGTCCACAAAAATATATCTAGCTTACGCGAGACTGATTCTACTTACCTATAGGACTGCAGGTGAATCTATCGTGCTCAAGAAAATATCCCTCGTTACATGTGCACTGATAAGCATGGTAGTAGTGCACAGAACTGCTGACCTCTTCGCACTTCTGGCTGCAGACACCCCACTGTTGGCATGGCGACACTTCTGCAATTGGACAATATTGAAACTTGCATGACATAGTTAATGATATAGTTATGGCAATTTTTGTTCATACAAAATCCAACCTCATTTGCTATTCAGACCACCTCACAAAGATGACTTAATTCGCACTAACAGTAGTCCCACTGCTTTAATGTATCCACTGTTTTGATTTAAAGATCTTTTTAAGACCAAAATCTCAAAATTTTACACTATATTTACCCCCCTGTTACCCTTGATCTACTCGGCAGATTTCAACAACAAAACTCTTGTCAAAATTATGCAAAAGATATCAACAATTCATTTCTGAAATGATCCAGAATGGACACCCAACTCAGAATGACCCATTTGGACATTTTTTGGACCAGCACTGCCCAGGTATTTTACAGTAGAACAAGTTGTCTCAAGCTACAGCCCAACAGAATATTTTCATAACTATAGGAGCAAATACCCCCGACCTTTTTCCAAGATTTTCGAAAACCTTGGGCACCCTGCAATAACTGCATATTAACTGATCAGCACTTACCAGTACAATTGAACTTGTCCGGCCCTAGTCGTTTTCCATGCGGACACAAACAAACGTATCCGGGAGAGAACGGAGCGTTTTGACAGCCGTGACTACACGGAGCAAACTGGCAGAGATCCATTCCTAAAATTGGACGTCGCAAATAATTAACAACCAGTAAAACAAAGTCACAGCAAGAACAAGGAAATTAATAAGTACACATATTCAAAAATTCGTCAATTGTTCATTGGTACTGTACTAATTATTGTGGCCTCTTTGCCACATTGGCATCTTGGAACTTGAAAAAAAAAAAGTTTGAATAATTTGCAATGTATGATTTCGTTTAATGATTAAGTAGTTAGCAATTACACTTCATTTAGCACATAATATTCTACATGATTCATGTACCTAAATCAGTGATATACTACGCCACTGATGTAACTATGTTACACCTTCGAAGCATCATCAGTTTATGACAGTCCACAGTTTACTGTGATTTTTAGTGTGTCGCCACTGTCAAGTAAGTCTGCATGGTGCTGCCACCTGTTGGTTTTGAGTAAATCATCATGATAACAAAAGACAAGTGGCTAATCAACATTGTGATGTTAACACGCGGAGGCAGCCAGTGATCACAGTAAACTGTGGCTCACAATAACTGACGACGCATTGCAAATTCTTGCCAACTCACCACAAAAGAAATTGTCAGGAGTTTCCTCATCCGAATTGTCCGGGCAGTGTTTGACGCCATCGCACAACTGATCGTGTTTAATACAAGTCACATTGTCCTTACAGAGCTGGTCAGGGTAGGTACATTCCACTTTAGTCACGTCTGAAATATTAATATTAAAAGATTACACAAATTACATTTCGAGGTAAGTGAATTATGAAGTAAGAGTAAAATGAGGTCACCTTGAAGAACCATAGTAGAGCACAGTAACAGCCTTTGAGAATAGAATAGAATAGAATACGACAGAATAGAACAGAATGGAACAGAATAGAACAGAATAGAATCAAGGAAAGCAAGGCCACGAATATATAGAATAGAATTTTACTTCCATTTTCTTTGGACCATGTCTAAATTTCTTAGAGAAACAATGAATTCATTTCAGATATATCCTCACCTAAGCAGAGCTTGACCGTCACAATACCACATCAGTAAATGGGATAGGATAATCAATAATTTGCACTACGTAAGACTCCATCATTCACACGAGATGATACAAACAAATAACATTGTATGATATAGACAAAGTTTTAGACTCACTGCAAATTGTAAGCATCTCATCAGCCCCATCCGTACAGTCATTGTCCTTGTCACACAGCCAGTGGTTAGGAATACAATGATTGTCCACCTCACACTTGAAGTCTTTCGGTCCGCATGTGACATTGCCAAAACCTGAGAAATACAAGAAATGCATCATGCGCGTTGAAATCGCCAACAAGTTAACACAGATCCTATCTGCTCAGGCCAGTTGTGACCAGAGCATCAGAGTTTCAGAGACTAGGGAGTGCAATTTTCTGCATTAATTACTTTGATATTTCAGTGACACATAAGATGTTTAATTAAAGCCAAAGGACTTTATCAAGAAGTACAAAATACCTAATTATTTATGACAGTCAAAAATAACGTAAAAATAAACGTAAAAATAAAGCAAAGATCATGGATTGACTTTCATCACTGTGTCGCAACAATTTTCATATTCTTGTTCACATCAAGTTGATTATCTTTAGAGAAACCATCGACACAAACGCCATCATCAAATCACCAAGCAACAGTCAAAATCTTTACTAAGATCTATAAAACACTCACAATGGGCTTCATCACTATTATCCCCACAATCGTCTTGGCCATCACACTGCATTCTGATGAAGACACAATGGCCGTTGTCACACTTGTACATATTGTCCTGCTTGCATTGCTTGTAGTCTTCTGCAACAGAAAAATACAAAAGAATGTAATTTTTTTTAAATGATTCCAGAATCAGTTATAATTTTCGTTAGAAAATTTATGGAGGAAATGATCAACAGCTGTGGCAAAACCACTGTTATCAATAATGGTGATTGCATGAAATTTATCATAACACTGCTGTCATTTAGAAAGTAAAGCATAAAATACTGTTGATGCTTACCATATCTCTGCACGAGAATTCAGAAATTAGGAATTACGTGATATACTATTGAATATTTTTTCAAGCAATTTTTGTCTGTTACCAAAGAGAGATATGACACCACAGTAACAATAATTTTCATTAAAACTATAAACGCAATGTTTTTCTTACCACAGTTCCATTCATCAGCTCCATTACCACACTGACGAATACCATCGCACCAGAACTTCTTGTCTACGCATTGCGTCGTTCCGTTGCAAAGTTCATGAGTCATGTTACAACCGTGAATAGGGCCGCACTTGATCTGTGAAAGAAAATGCATTTTGAAAGGCATTGCATGTACTGAGAGTGTATCAACGATGCATTGTTTTCATTACTGGGTACGCAGGATGACTGACATTGACTGTCTATAACAAAAACTTTAAGTTAGCACATTTTCCACGTTAGAAGAAGGGGTATTTTTGTTTTGTTTAGAAATTTATGTAACTATGGCTAAATTAAATGCTTGTGTGGCGAAAATCGGTCAAATTTACTGGCGAAAATGCCTCTCAAGTGAACACAAGAGAAACTGACGCTGCTATGAGCATGGCAATCTGATTGGTCCTAAGAATGGTGTCATCATTGTATTCTCCTGGCCAATCAGCGCCCAGCTAACATCCAAGTCACACCCTATTCCATACTGCAAATTTACCTCGTTCCTGCATAGAAACTTATGAAAGCTGCTTCAAGTAATGGTGGCTAAACTGTCTCTGTTGTGGCTAAAAAAATTACGACTGCTTTAGCCACAGTGGCTAAGGCTGGAATTAATTAAGAGGAAGCCTAGAGTGACCCTAGTGACTTGAGCTGTTCTCTATTTTAGACCGGAATCAATTATCTCATAAATAGGTGGCCTCTGAAATAATGGCTGATCACATCTCAATGCTTTGGATATCAACACAGGAGACAATTTATACCGACTAGACAAAAATCTGTTACAAATATGAGTTGGCAACTACAGCAATGTTTCGATACCAAACTTACAAAATATTTTCTCAAAACCAAACCAAAGTTTTTACCTCGTCAGAATTATCCCGGCAATCATTGTCACCATCACAAACGTACTCGTACGATATGCACCGACTGTTGGCGCAGCTGAACTGGTCCTCTCGACAAGACGTATAATCTGGAGTTAAAAAAACAACAACAAAAAAACCATCAAATTAACAAGAATGGTTCCTCATGTAAAGAGTTCAAAAACAGGCGTTTTCCGTTATTCAAGCCACCAAAATATGGCAAGTACAACAAGAACAGGTAAAGATTTTCCAGCAAACATACAAGTCAGATTATAAATGTGTCTGGCAGAATATCCATTAAAATCCTTATTTCGAAAACTGATAAAACATATTCATGATTACTTAGTACTTTTCAATGCTTTCTGAAAATGTTTCGACCTTGCTACTATTAAAAATGCAAGGGTTCCCCCCTTCCCCCATCTCAAGGTCGTGACGTCTCAATGCTATTGAGTCTGAAGATTAGTCAGCTTATACGACCAGCTGCCAGAGGCAGACGTAATGTCATTTACTAAGTCTTGCAATCATCCTCAATTCACATTAACTCACTGCAATTCTGTTCGTCAAATCCATCCCCACAATCATCGTCGTAGTCACAAAACCAGGATTGCGGAATGCACCTCGGAGGATTGGGGCATCGCGTCATGTTGGCCCTACCGCTGCACTCGGCCGCTGGAAATACAACAAAACATTGGGATTACACAAGTCTGGTCATCTGAATGAACTTGCCACTAGCATCGAACACATCCTACAATAGTATTATAGTGCCTAGCAGAAAAGTGGGTACATTGGCAAAAAATATATAATTTTCCAGTCTTTTAAAGTGCTTCTGCCACGTCACATTGATTGTTATTGTTAGTAGGTTTAAGCAATAAAAGACTATTGAATAGCACCAGCTAACATTGACTGTGTATAAAACATTGTAATCAACATTTTAGGATAATCCCTCTGTTGGTCAAACTATGCTTAGTTGAGCAAATTGAAGAGCTTTTGGAGTTTAACAAAACAAAGCAATGACGTACGTCACATGAGCACTTTATTTAGTTAATTTCTGTGCTTGCCCAACTCACTGTGTAACCACTAATATGATAGACACTCTAATGTGTGAATATCATGAAACTCCGCCAGTCTCTTTATGCCTCATTATAGTAAAATTTTATCATGCGTGTGAATTAGTGTTTATTATGTACATAGTGTTTGTATATAAAATTTAATTGTTTCTTTCTAATTTATTTTTCTTTTTTTTTAAATTTGTGTAACCTTTCCTTGTGTTCATTTATATAATGTTCTCTCGCTCTATTACTGCTTGTCTTTTTCTAATTTTATTGGTTCACCTAATTTGTCATTATATATTTATAATTTTCGTTTGTCATTTTACTTTTTCTCTGCTTTCAATTTTGTAAATTTTTGTTCGTTTTTTTCTTCTACTTCTTTTCAACTGTTCATGATTTACTCTTACTTTCCTTTACACCTGACATGTATAATATGCAACTGATTTAAATCACGGCATAAACACTTTACAGTGTCAGCTGAACGAATGAATAAATTAAAATACCTTGACAATTCTGAACGTCCTCATCCTCTCCGTTTCTGCAGTCATCTTCCCCGTCACACATCCATCTTTTGTAGATGCATCGATTATTGCTGCACATGTACATACTCTGCTCATCCGGACACTTACGGTCATCTATGAGAAAATAAAATGTCACATACCATTAATATATACACCAGGACAACCCACAAATAAATATCATTAAAGACAGGTTCGTTTAAGTTATGTTTTGTTACGTGACATTATCATGTTATGCATTATTGCTACCTTATGTTACGTAACATAACGATCATCAGTTCGCACTAAAGCATCCGTCATTCTCTTGAATCTCTTCATAACTTTAATTACCGAAAATCAATCATATTAAATAGTTCTAATTACATTACTATTGGGTCTTAACAGCATTTAGCGGTAATTATTCACAGGCAGTTATAACCCTTGAAGACCACCCCAAGTACACTCGGCGACATTGAAATTTACCACGACATCGAAATTCGCCACCCCTAAAACAGGATAATACTCTTTGCAAATTCATGATTTGTTACAAAACCAATTATTTATGTCATTGACAGTATTCTAATACTCCGACAACCATCTAATGTGAGTTCATTGCAGTTTATTTCAAATGGCGAATTTCTATGTCATGGCGACTGGCGAATTTCAATGTCAACGAATCAAAAATCAGAAACGCAGCTTTACGAATCTTTAATGTTTTAAAATATGTAGCGAGCATCACTCACAGCAGGGTCCAGGCTCTTCATTGGTGCTTTCGGGGGCTGACTTATCTTCATCAGATCCATCGCCGCAATCGTTGTCCCCATCACAGAGCCACCTGGTGTTAATGCAGCGGCCATTTTGACAACGGAATTCTCCGTGATCGCACCCATCCGGATTGCTGATCGTGCCGTCACCTACGAGTAAAATAAAGGGAAGAGTTAATAATCAGTAAAACGGTTTACTTACTTCAAGAGTGAGGGTCTTTATCTAGCAGCGTTGCCAACAAGGAAAATTTCATGAGATTAGCAATTTTGAGTAAAATTTTTACTTCTGATTTAATCAATTCTGTGTTGAAATTTCTCCGGACTTGTAGAACATTCGTGCGAGTTGGCAACACTGAACTAGCATGGATATTTTTACCCAACCTCCCAATCATCAAGAAAGAGTGTCTGGGCGGGAATTGAACCCGATTACTAACCACCACACCATCCAGTCAAGTTTCTCGTGTGTATGATTACGAAATAAAAATTGCACTTACTGCGACACGCTTTTCCATCCTGTTCCAAGAACTGACCGTCAGGACACGCACATGTGAAGGACACGTTGTTCATCAGACAGATATGACTGCAGTTGTGTTCACTACTGGAGCACGGATTTTGGCCTGTGATACACAGAAAGAGAAATGGTAGAAACAATTAAGAAACATGATCAGCAATTTGTGAAATCACCATAAGTGAGTTTTTCACATTTAAAAAGAGTAAGAACTGGAGAGGCATCGCAACTCATTTTTAATCTCATAATAGAACCAAGATTTACAAATCAGAAAGCAATGTCATAACTTAGCCTTTACGGCTACTTATATTCGACTGAATTAGATTAGTGTACATAGACAATTTAGCATGAAAAGCAGCGCAATCTCAACATTAAATTCATACTATTTTAACATGTGATGCTGAATGAATGAATCAATAAATTGAATTGAACATATAAATGTAAATTGTAATCAAATCAATTGGGAGTAATAAGTAACAAACATTTATTTCGCACATATATAATATATATAGTGAAAATATTTATACAAATAAGTATAATGTACTAATGTAATGATACTTATGCATTTCATCACCATACAGGTTGTCTGTTCAATTTACGACTGTGATTTGTCAGCAGGAAATCATCTAACAATTAAGGACAATACAAAAAGCTGCATTATCCGAAAAAAAAAACTAGACATTTTTTCTAGAAACTAATAAACAGTCAATATATCAATCATAAAAAATCACCACGGTTACTAACCGATTTGATAGCGCGTTCCGCTGTTGTCATAGAGACGTATTTCAAACAATGGAATACTTTCGTTGCGTACAGTTACAACTTCATTCGTGCCGTTCTTGAATCTTTTGATGAAACCGTCAGTAAATTCCGTCCAGTAGAAATAGAGAGCGTCCTTGATTCGGACGTGTACAATACCATAGGGGTGCTTGACTATCTCTCCTGTAGCAATGCGCTGGAAAATAGATGTAACAATTCTGAAAGATCTCTGCACAGAGTAATAATACCCAGAAGGCACAGTGCAATTAAACTAATGTCAGCCTAATCAAGGTTTGTTTTCACAGTATGACAAGCCCGCAGAGTGACCTGCTTTCATGCTAGAAATCTAGAAGATTTATCTGTATTGTATTTACATACACTCAAATAGCCTCAAACTTTCCATGGGAAACACATATTCTATAAATACTTATTTGTGGTTTCACATCTTTTCCAAGCTCGCAGAAATAAGACGTCACACTAAAAAACAATCTTGATGATGACACTTCTGATTGCCAATGATTATGACGTAATAGAGCACAGGTATCCTATTATCAAAACTAACCCTGACATGGCTTATGGGAAATGAGGGAGTTTCACCTCTTAGTATTTCTACTCTTTGGATCTCCTAAAAAGGAGACTGGTATCGGGTGTGAGTTGTCAAGACTTGGCCACTGCTTCAAGCAAGACAGGGAAATTAATTCTTAACAACTAATAAAGACATGATCAATGTATTCTCTGAGACTCTGACAGAACATGTTTGTTGACAGTCATTTATTCTCTAACTATTAATGAATGAATTCTTTTTGCCATACAGCAGTAAATCTCTTTCTACAATTTATCTTCATGAACGTTCGAGAATCGATTCTAACAACCCTTCAGTACCCCTTGCAAAATCAGGCACACAAGGAAACCCACTAGGGGCACCTGAGGTCAAATGTAGGTCATGGAATCCCCCACAACATGACGACAGTTTCATTTAGACGCCGTACAAGAGGCCCTTTTTAAAATAATACAAGCCCTGGCTTATAATCTAGAAAATACTACATTAATACAAGTCAAAAGAGATATTTTCTTTAGATACTTTTCAAAACAATAATTACTTACGATTCTTAACTTGCTGTCCAAATCGTACCCTTCTATCCGATCAGTAAACGCATCGCACCAATAAAGCGTATTTTCTTGGTAATCGAAGGTTAATCCATTCGGCCACCTGATCGTTGAATTAACCAAGACTTCTCGTTTTGTGCCGTCCATGTTCGCCATCTCGATTTTAGCTTTCACGTTGGATGGTTTCTGAACCCAGTCTGTCCAGAACATTTTCCTAAACAAAAAAAAACATTCTATAAGCTTTTTTCAAATCTCAGATGATAAGGTTGTTGTTGTAAATGTGAAGTGACTTCAAGGCTAAGTCACCTATAGGTACATATTGTTTGTTTATAATAATAAGTGAAACCTTAATGATCAATATGGTCCAACAGGGTGCCAAAATTTTCCTGCTACAAGAATTACCTACTTTTTCTCAGACATTTTTGAGACCAAAAACTGATTTTACTAAGCCAGTTAATATGATATAATTGTAATTTTTGATCTACTGGATGGATGTTGGAAAACTTTGCGTCAAAATTAGGCTGAAAACGTCCGCAATTCATTTCTTAGTGGATACTCCATTTCCATTTGCCTTAAATAGTTTTTTTAGTGCCAGATCCAAACATTGTGAATGAACAGGGTGATAGATATCACTGTATGCTGAAACTTCTCTCGGTCAGAATGTTCTGGATCCGTCCCTGGACGTCACTATTGGCGTCCACAACTCCAACGTCGGCCACAATTTTGCCGTCGAGCACTGTAAGAGTCTGGCATTAAATAATGTAATTTTGCCACAAAGAATAACATTCCCGGCTTTTTTCCTGTTTCTCCTCTGGCACCTAAATTATATATTAAATTAAATATTCTTACCCTTTTCCCACCCTGGGATCCACCACAATGGCTCTTGGATGAGACAAGTCATCTCGAATCAACGTCTTCCTCTTCTGGGGGTCGGAAAGTTTGGCGACTGATATGGACTTCATTCTCTCATCCGTCCAGAATATGTTGTCGCCGATCCAGTCAATTGCAATTCCTTCACAGTTGGATACTCCTACAGAGCAAAAAGAGATCAATTTATGCATAAGACAGTATGACGTACATGCAAGTAATAAACAAATCCCAAGTTCAAGAATGACGATTGAGTCTTGACTAAGTGTTCACAATCTCTTACAAATGAGGCATATTTAATATGTGACCGATTCAAGATACGGATTGATGTTAGATATTGGTTGTGTCTGTGCGCTTGCCATTAATGTTATAGGTAATATATATCCCTGTTGTCAAGGTGGTGCCTCGATAGCGCAACTACAATTTCCTTGGAGAAGTCTCCTTCAAACTCTTGTATCATCAAAACTTAGACTGCGCCAGGATGCTTTTTGTGGTTGTATCCATAGTGTGGAATAAATTTATGTCTCAGTCATGCACACCATGTTACACATATTAACCCCATGGTCATGGATGGCAAGCACAAATATCGAGTACTAAACACTGTATATTTAACATCTCATGCAAATTAATCACGCCGTCCAGGCACTCTTCGTGAGCTACATCTCAGCAGCTGGACGTCAATCGCATGAGACGTTAAATTGTAGGTGTCTTGTACTCGGTGTCTATGCTGAGCCAAGTAAAATACCCCACCCATGGGGTAAATATATAACATGGTGTGGATTCCAAGCCTTATCATCTCATCATTTCGTCTGCCTCTAGCAGATGGTCATATAAGCTGACTAAGCTTCAGACCCAGTAGCATTGAGACGGAGACATAAACTTCAGTTATTCCGAAAATCTTTAAGCCAAGAATCAAACTCTACCTGACGTGATAAAGTCATCATTTCTCTGCGTCCCATCCACTTTGATTCGACCAATTCTCATCTGAGACGTGTCCGAATAATAAATAAACTCCTCTTTGGCATGGTAATCGATTGCAATCGGCCGTTCAAGTCCTGTTATCGGAGCCATTACTTCAATTGGTTTCACTTCGTCCAAACCGATTCCTTTCATTTCTCCCAGTTTCGCATTACTGTAGATGAGGAAGCGATTTGTACGGGCACCTGGAAATAATTACAAAAAACAGAAGTGAGTTTCTGTAGTTAATCTTCGACACCAAGTTTAAAATAAAGTCTTAACTTGTCTAATCAATTCTATATTCATCAAAAACTAAATAACACAATCACACTGAATAGAAGAAACCTAAATGATCTTGATAAAGCTAAGTTATCGACATCTTCCAGCACGATAATATGGTACGATATCAGTTTTCGGAGTGAAAATTACAATGGGCCACTCAACATCAACAGAGGGAAGTTATCAGCAACTGTGCCTAAACCGTTCTTCATGACGTCATCAAAATACGGCGACATTAACTGCATTCCAGGACTAATTTTATTCTTACGTCATACAACAATCTCACTAAATACTTGAGATCACGCTCTTCACTCTTAAATACAGTTAAAGATTAGACAACACTTGTTTATTATGACATCGATGATTGTCATAATGATAACAAAACTAATTAAAGAGTCCACTCACTTATACATTTTGTAGCGTGGTCAGGGTCCACTTTCATTCCTGCCTTGCAAATACATTCAGCGTAAGGTTTTCCATCTTCGTTGTACATAGTCAGACAGATGTGGTCACACTTTGTAGTTTGGCAAGGGGTTGAACTTGATCCCGCTGAAATTTAAATTGATGGCAATAATCATTTAATTGCGTCATTTAACGCTATAATAAAGTATTCGTATTGAAGGTCCAACAGTGCACATCCATTAAATGGGCAATGTTTAGGAGCGAAAATTAAGTTACTAGTTTCCACTCATCTACCTATTAAAGTGTGGACGGCCAGCGCACTTGATAAGGTCATATCAATGAAAACTTCACCAATTAGACTGCTCTTGATCGTCTCAGCATAGTTATAACATTTGTGTCAATATTATATAATAACAAATCTAGTACATTAGGATAATACAAAATGTATCTGGTGTGCCAAACCTTATTTCTACCTCTGTATTTGTCTTAAAAATTGTGACGTCAATGCAAATTTTGTAAAGCGCACCATTAAATATCGTTACTTACGCAGCGGTTGCCGTTGGCGATGAACGACCCTCAACAGGTGAGGCCCCAACGGGTTTTGCTGAATTGTGGTTGGTGGTTCGTCACCGTAATATTTTGACAATTTTAGTAAGGAGTTGTTTTGAAAACTAGACATGTAGATGTGGTTCTGGAACATGTCAAGGGCAGCAATTTTCTCCACCTACAAAGATAAAGATGCGGCACATCATAATAAATGAATGAGGTAACAACTCTTCCTGTCTGTAAATGAGAGTCAACTAACCAGGGTTGGTAAAAATCAAGATTAAAACAATAATAATAATAAAAATAAAAAGATTTTTTAAATTTAAATTAGATTTTTTTAACTTTAAATCAGATGTTTATGAATGATGCAAGTAGGGCTCAAGTACTGTCTAGCATGAGCCAAGTTTGATTATTTTTCCAGCATTACTTCTTGAACTTACTGAACGGTGCTTTAAAAATGAAAAAAAAAACAATTTTTCAATTTCAGTTAAAAAAAAAAAAAAAAAGAAGTGTTTTTGAGTCGTAAAAAATCTTGTTTTCAACTGATCAACTTGTTAAATTTTTTAAAAAGAATCTTTAAAAAAATCAAATCCAAATTGTTAATTTTTTTGCCTTGATTTAACTATGATTTAAATCAATTATTTAAATAGTTTGACTTAAATCTGCCAACCCAGTAGTACACACTTGGTAAAATAAAAATTATTTAAAGTCTCGTTTTTCATTTATAATTAATAAAACCTAGTCGCTACAAGTAAAACAGTTGTTCAGTTTTAAGTAAAGAAGAGAAAAAGTAAAAAAAGTTTGCCCAAAAAAAAACAACATGCAATTATACACTCGACGACAGTGAGATTCGCCATGACATCGAGAAACACACTTCGTAATTCTAGAGATTTCTTCATCAATACTGAACTAAAACATGATTACACAACTTGCAAGTTCATGATTTGTTACAAAACTAATTGTTTACATCATTGACAATCTTCTATCACTCCAACATCCATCTAATAAGTGTTTATTGCACTTTACATTTAAGTGGTGAATCTCGTTGTCGAATGTCACTGTCGCCGAGGGTAACAATTCCCTGTATTTTTTATATTCTCACTCATCTTTTAGTATTTTCTTCATTAAATAATAAGATGGTTGAGGAATTTTTTTTTTCTTCAGATTATATAATTATGTCCGGTTGCACTTGTCTCAGGAAAGCAATTGAAAATCAACTTAGAATAAAATTAAATTTCATTTTATTTAAGTTCACTCACCAGAAGAGAATTTACAACATTGATAATCCTTCCACTTCCGTCGTAATTAATTCTTTCAATTTTGTCCAAATATGAATCGGCCCAGTATAGATGTTTGTTGGCGAAGTCTGGGGTCAGTGCTAGAGGTCGTACAATCTGCAAAGAGAACAAGTTTGCATTTTAGATTATGATAAACACTTCCAAGCAATATTTTTAGCATGGGCTAGTGGAATAAATTTGAAACTTGCAAGCAGGAATATATTATTTGACACTGTTGAAACAGTTCTGACTTCACCTGGTTTGTATGAATGAGCGAAATTCTTCCACTTCCATCCAAAGACGTCCTTTCGATTTTTGGCTCGCTTAGCGTTGAGAAAAACAGGAATCTGAAATAACCCACAATCGCAACTATATTAATATTTTCTTTTCTTATTTATATTTTCTTTTCTTATTGAACTCAGTTTGAATGGTGTCCTGCAAACTTGTTTTGAGGGAGAATCCCCCCCCCCCCCCACCCGCCAAAACCCAAGCCTACAAACCCCAGAAAATTCGGGTAAGAAATTACAAAATGTTTGCTCAAACTGCTCGAAGTATCCTCTCTCCACATCTCTTACACCTCCGCAGCAAATTTAGAAATCAGGTTAGAACTCTTTCCAGGGGGGTCACGAATTGACACAATACTCAATTTTGGAATCTGGCTAAATGCCATTGCATCCCAATTAAAACATCCCATCAAATAATCTTATTATATACATGAAAATTCCAAAAATAAATACCCACCCATTCAAGGGGTCTACAACAATGGTCTTCACACTTTTCAAGCCCGTCGTCAGCAAAGTCACACAATGAGCTCCATTTGCATTGCAAACTAAAATACGCTCGTGAAATTCGTCCGCAAAATAATAGTTAGATGAGAGCCAGTCCCAAGCCATGTGAGTTACGTCTGAAAAAATATAATATGTTTGTTAATTGTATTGCATATCAGAAAATATGTTCAGTCTTTAACGAACTAGACTGAACCATAAATACCATTCATTTAGACAGCCCACTTGTACTTACGTTCAAGATTAAATGAAAACTGGACCTGCCATTTTTCAGTTGTGTTCAACTTATTGCAGTTCATAGTGTCGTTTGTTACCTGCAAAAATAAATTAAAAAATTTGTCAGTAACCTCACAACCTAGCAAACTTGTGGGATGAATTTCACTAAATTTACTTCTTTTCATTTTAATTTACAAAATTTATAAAGCCCCAATTTCATTAGTTTAAAATGCTCTGAAGCGAAGAGATGAAAGTTTAAGAAATATAAATATATAAAATGCACGTAATGTAGAAACATAAAATAAAATCAGTTATTGTAGGCTTATTTAAATAAATAAGTCTTTCAATTGGTTTTAAATGCATCTAGAGTAAATTACACGGAGAACAACTGTCAGTCATAATAACTTAATAATCAAAATGTGCTAGAAAATACAAATATGTTCATAAAAAACACTTTACAAAAATTTCAGTTACAAATTTGAGAAAACAAAGTCTTTTAAAATTTGATACAGCAATTATTTTCCCAAAAAATACTCACATAACAAAAACTCCTATTAGAATAGTCAAAATCCATTGCTTTGATTTTGGGCACTGTGCTATTAATAACTTGCACGTCACTGCCACTTTCTGTAATCTGGCGAATCTCAGAATAATCTGACGTACCGGACGTCGTATAGAGTATGTATGCGGGTTCGTCATCAGGAACTGGGTGAAAAAAAAGGGAGAAATAGAAAAATAGTGAAAATTGTGACACTTTGTGGCAATGAGGATGATTCACCAGATCAATCACCATAAAATGTAGAATAAAAATGTAACTCATTAGTAGGAAGGAAAAAGATCAAACAAGCTTTGGTCACCGAAACGTTAAAGAAATAATTTCATTATTATATCACTATCTCTAAAAACTTGTGAACAAAAAGTTCTTCTTTTCAAAATATTCGTGATATCATAGTCACAAACAGTCGAATTATTGTACCCTTCGGTGCACCCTTAACAACAATATTCTCTTTTAAAGAATTTAACACGATTTGTATTTCTAGAGATTTCTTCATCAATACTGAACTAAAACAAAAGACTACATATATCTGCAATGTAGATTTTTCACTCACCGTTTTTTCCTAAACAAGTTTTCTTGTCAGAAGCTAAGGAGTATCCTGCTATGCAAGAACATAGATACGACCCCTGGGAATTTGTACACACCTGGTCGCAAAAACGACCACTTTCACACTCATTTATATCTGCAAAAACAACAATAAATTACCATAAAACATGCGTTTAATTACATGTTAATGCAATACATTTGTACAATTATTTCATTGATTGAAAAACAGCTATCAACAAATATTGCGAACTGTACTGCACTGAATTGTCACTTGCGCTGAACTTAAATTACTGCCAATGGCAGATGTAAAGATGAGATGCCTAGAGTGAACAACATGTTACATGTTCACCAGAAGAGTGGGGTCTTTCTACCTGCCTCAGCATGGCCACAGACCATTTTAATTCACATTTGAACATCTTTAATCTGAGATCTAAAAGGCTCACATAGATGATAAGTGTCACGATCTTAGGTAATTAAATACTCGGAACTTACCAATGCATTTAGAATCATTTAAATAAAAGCCTTTTCTATCGCAGACACACACATGGGAACCAGCATACGTGGGAACACAATGACTTTGCGACGGACAGCTGATGCCATCACACTGCGATGACCCTGAAACAGTAACATAGATACAAGTTATGTTAGGCATCTTCAGACTGCTATCAACTTTCTGAGGCTGGTGATGGTGGATTAGGGTTTTACGTCCCGTATTTCTGCACCTGATGGGCTAATTAGGACAGGTAGGGACCATGGCAATGAGATGAAGGATGAAACAGCCATCCAACTTAGGTTCAACCTGGAATCAAACCCGGGACCCAGTGGTTGGAAGCCCAGCGCGCTACCACTGAGCTAGGCCCCCACCGATCAACCTTCTGCATAGCTGAGGACCTTTGTTTTCCAGAAATCAAAAAGTGTCACCAAAAGAAGTAGCAATAAAAACTCAGTGTGTGAAGTATTAAGTGGCCATTAACAGCGGGTGACCATTCTGGGCAGGCGGCCGGTTCTAAGCAGGTGGTCAATGAATAGAATTGCTGGTCGCCCTCAATTGTTAGGTCTGATGAAAAAAACTGTTTGGTTCCGTTCAAGTAGGGCCGGGCTGATAGGTCAGCCAAATAGTTTTTCTTTTTTTTTTAAACAATTACAATGTATAGTAATCTACTTGGGAACTGTTAAAGAAAGCTTAAAAAGTCGAGGGTTAGGATTTTACAGTGTGCATAGGGTCGGTAGGAATCAGAACCATACAATTCTTTTTCATTCGGCCTTAGTAAGGTCGGTAGAGCTGCTAGTAGGTCGAATTCTCGATGGGGTACCAAATTGCAACCCATTTTCATTTTACATTGACAATTAGGCGACATTTAATTCATCTTTATCTTAAATTTGCAGATCCCCTGATATGACACGTGCAGGCAGAAAATATAATGATACGTGAAAATGTAATTTAATATGTAAAATTCATCTTATTTTGTAAAACTTCGGACAACCGACCTTATTAACTGTCCTGAGAGTACCTGAGAATCAAGAGATCAAATCAGTGTGGCCTTAACGAGACTTACGACAATGGTATCCTTCATCCGAAGAGTCCAAACAGTCAATTTGGCCATCACAGAGTTGGAGGAAATTGATGCAATTGCTCGTCCCGTCACACTGGTATTGGGAGGACAGGCAGGAGAATGTCATGTTGATGCCTGCGATGGGAAAAAGAAACGCGTTACAAAGTCATAAGCACAACAAAAAACCTTGCAATTCACTAATCTATTACTCTTAGATGTATATTTCAGTATGCAATAGAGCTAAGCACACACACGGGAAAACCTCTTTTGTTATCTATTTTTTTTTTTGTTTAAGCTAGGTCCTGCTAGTTACCGGGTTACAACATGGCTGACCACACCTCAATCGACCCCTTCTCAGGCTGAGTATAAAAATAAGTGTAGTATTGCTTCATTCTCCATTATTTTCTATTGATACACACATTTGGAAGCTGATACAGATGTCTTTTGATCAGCAGCTGATACAAATCAGCTGTATCTTACGCAACATAAGAGTGATAAGTTGAGACTTATTAAAAAATCACAAGCTGAGAAAGCATAAGTATGTTTACTCGTAATTATAATACTACAATTGCAAAATAAGCATCAAATAAGTCAAAGAGATCGGTATGATAATAACATGCAAAATATATAAACCATCAGCGCAATTTTCTTAACTGTATGGCGGTTGTTATATCATCAAAAAGAGCAAAAGGAAAGTTATATTTGAGATAAATTAGTTAAATTTACGACAGAACAAATTAGCAAAATGGCACAATTGGAGAATTGTTCTCTTTAATCTGGCATTCACAGACAAAACAGATAATGATGCAATTATTGGGTATTGCACAAATCTGCAGTTAACGTACGTTTCACACCTGGCGGCAACTTTTTCTTATATGCTCTACCTGTAAGTTTTTATGACAAGAAAAAAGTCATTTAAAAATTATAAAGAAAATCCTTGACAGTTTTTAATCTAATGGAATAGTTATAATTTAGCTAAATGTGAAGGCGATTGAGTGGCAGAACCTAGCTTAAACCAAAAAAAAAAGAATAACAAAAGATCATACCACTAAATCTCTACAGTATTTCTAGCAGAGTTGGCGACTAGGTAGACTATTATAAAGAAACTACGTTTAAATCATCAATCAGATAAGAGCTGAAGCCCAATTTTGTCATACTGATGGACAACATAATATATATAACAAACACAAATACAGCTAGTGGCGGATCCAGGAAATTTCAGATGGAGGGGCGGGGGATGCCGACATTAAATTGTCAGTGCTTCTCCCTGACTGATGGCTATTATTGCAATGTAAAATTGGCGCCGAACAGGGGGCACACCCTCCTATGGAACTGTGCCTGACAGCATTCAGTAACAATGAGTGAGCAAAATAGGTTTTAGTGTGATTAGCCAGCTGGATATAACTTATAACTGTCACCACTGCTGCACTGCACACTGACCTCAAAGGGTGTACACATTTTGCCTAAATACAGTGACAGACCACTGTAAACTACATAGATTAAGACACAACAATATTTGCAGTCATCTGATATGTTCTTACATTTGCTGGGGAGTTCATCGCTGTGGTCAATGCAGTCGAACTCCCCGTCACATTGCCATCCCTTTGGAATGCACAATTTCCCGTCATCGCACCGCGTCTTCCCAGGTGGACAAGTAGGGGGTGCTGAAAGCAGAAAAGGGGTGATAATTAATTACTTATACTCCACCTTGATAGTTTTCCCGTTCTTCTGAGTGGATAATAACCAATGAAATGTTGGTTACTTGCATAATAAGAGCAGTTAAACAAATCAAACGAGCAAACAAATTACTAAATATATCTAGTGGAGTATTTCATCTTCGGATATAACCAACAAAATTGTTAGTTTACTCCCTCCTACTTGGGATGTAACCACTGATAACTATTACTTAATGCAGAAACTACAAAAACCTATAGGTGCTTTACATACATATTCAAACCTGTGTCCGAGGGAAATGAACCAAATGATCAATATTGTCGTTTAAGACAGCTGGCTGTTAATTTTTACAGTCCCAGGGAGTTGGAAGGGGCTGTTTACTGAAGGTGATGCTGAGGTGACCTATTATACAGGTAGCCATTAGGGCTGGTGAGATGGTAATTTAATTAAAATTGGGTGGTGGGTGGATTAGGGCTGTACGTCCTGTACTTCTGCATGTGATGGGCTAATTAGGACAGGTAGGAACCATGGCAATGAGATGATGGAAGAAACAGTCATCCAACTTAGGCTTGACCGGGAGACCCAGCGATTGGAAGCCCACCGAGCTACCACTGAGCTAGGCCCCCACACTGTAATTTAATTAAGAAATCAATGCCATTAACTATCAGTCCTATTGCTTATAAAATAAACTACTTTTGTTTTTATAAAGCACAATAATATTTCTCAAAGAACGTCCCAAAACGACCTTATGTATTTCAGTGTACATTTTGCTGTAGATCTTAAAGTAACTTAATCAGCCAATATATCTTGCAATATTATTTAAATATTGGCACTCAGAATTCTGGTTGATACTTCTACCCACAATGGAGTGCTCAAAGTATTTCTACCCAGAATTCTTTGCAATAATTCCATTCATTCTACGTAAAGACTGATATCCGAGGTGGCACAGCAAAACAATGACTGACATAGCAGTTTCCATTAGCTAGACATTCTCCTGCGTGCAACAACAAACATTTAGGATTTTTACGATATTATTTAGGCAACTTTTTATGATTGCGTTGGGTTCACTCTACTAACCCCAAGTTCTACAACAATAATATTTGGTGAGTTGTAAATATAAATTCCAGTAGCTGCAAACCAGGCTATGTGTCTCAAAAGCATCGGAAGAGAAAATCTTTCAACTTTTTTATAGCATTTCTCCAAATCCAAATCTTTAGTACTTATTTTAAGGTCTGCGAGTCTTTTATATATATAAATATATAATAAAGATAAAAATATACAGATCAAAATACCAATACTTTTTTTCAGAATAAATGTCTTATACAATGTATTTCATTATTACTACCCCATGACTGCTAACAGCAGTTTGGTTTATAGTTGATTACATTGGGATGGTTATACACTGTATATTATTTGTTATATGAGACTCATGGTAAGAACTTTATGTTAAGAAGACCTTACTATTATCTCACAGTATCCGACTCAAAGTTGTGGCCATCAATAGACATGCCGGCATTAATATCGATGACCAGGGGCGGATCAAGTAATATCAGGCCCGTAGCCAAAAGGAGGGGGGCGGGGGTCGAGGGGGTCGTTAGACCCACCCAACTTGGTCCATGTCCACACATTGGTCCACATCAGGGAATTTTATTTTAGAAAAATTGTATTGATAGTCCACAAATTTATGAAAAAGACCCACTCAACGCTAGCGAATGGCTACGGACCTGAATATATAAATAAAGTGGCTAAACGAATAGGGATGCAAAATTCCCGGGAATTTTCAGTGGAAATTTCCTGTGGAAATTTACGGGAAAATTGGGAATTTATGGGAATATATGGGAATATAAGGGAATTTATGGACATTATATGGGAATATAACTGCTAATGATTGAAATGATATGAAAGGTGAATGTTTATTACGTCTAAACATGCTAAATGATGTGTCAGGCTTTCAGCATACTTTTATTTTCTCAGAAGACATCTGAATGTTTAGAAATATAGTTAGAAGAACAACAAGAAATGTTGCAACAGGTGGCAAGAACTTCAAGATTCAAAATCACTTACAAAACAACAGAGATTAAAATAGGGTCAAAATTATCAATTAAAGTACAGAACTAAGTTTGTCATTAAATCAAACAACATTTTACTTCTGATCTTTAAACTTCATCGTCAATATCATTAAGTTCATATTCAGCAACAGATTCATAAGTAAGGCTTGTTGAAGAATCCAGAGATGGCTCAAACAACTGCAGGTTGGACTTGATAGAGACTAGCTGCTCCACCCTTTCATTGGTGAGCCTATTGCAATTTTTCGTGTGTACTTGGCTGAAAGAACCAATGCAGAATGATACAAACGATCCCAGGATCCAAAGTTCCAAACTTCGCTGCTGCCACCTTGATGACAAAATACGCTGCAGTGGCTCTCAGACTAGAACAACCACTGGTGACTGTAAAGCACTATCACGCTATCTGCTGAGAGCCTGATTATGAAAGTTCTTTGTTCTTAGACAATTTCATTCCAGAAATATAAAATTTAAACCATGAATGGAAGTAAATCACGGAAAACAAAATGACTAACAAGCATTGACAAGAAATGTAGTTAGGCCAATAAGAATGTAAAAAATGAAATAAAAGGCATTTCATTTTGAAAATTCCCAATATTCCCAACGCTATAAATTCCCAGAATTTTTCTATGGAAAACTTCCAAAATTCCCGGAAACTTTCCCGGCCTTTTCATCCCTATAAACGAACGACATAAAATGCTTCGAACGAAAATGATAATTAAATTCAGTTTCTCATACACTGATACACAAACAGCAGCAGAATTCAAAACAAATGTCCAACATGTTTTTTTTTTTCGGTAACAAAGTACAGAGCTGCACAAAATGGGCAGACTTGTAAAAAAGCTCACTTTTCATAAAACCACTTCTCCGTAACAATTAACTAAAAAGTCTCCTATCTCAATGCAACTACTGCAGAAAGTGACCTTGTGAATTGACACAAACCACGAAAATAAAGTTTAAATCCGGTTTCCTATCTTACTGAAGGTAATGTCCCTCCGGTCATTCTTATTATGATTATGGCCCAATGAATGTCGGGTGAAATTTCATGTCAGAAGTTTTTTTTTTGTTGCGAGTACTCGTTAAATCTTTCACTTGACAATACTATTATGGCCATTTTTCAAGGTCAGAGAAACAATAGACATTACAATGTAAAAGATAGAAAACAGAAGTTTAATTGCTACAAAGAGTTGTTTTTATCAGTCAAAAATTTGGAACTACAGAGTGAGATACAATGGTTTATCTTTCGAGCAAACACAAAAATAATATGGTTACGTTACATAATTATATGGCTTGGATTGCTATTGCTTGGGAAAAATGGCAAAGACCTTGTCTGTATTGCTATTACACAAGTAGTTATTGAAAAAAAATTATATTGAATTGGGACCAGACATTACGCTGATATTTCTATCCATCTTGTACTGCTCCAGGCTTTGTATGAACGAATTACCAAAATACATTTTGAGGACATTCATTTGACAAAATATGAGTGAAAGACAACAACATTCTTTTTGGAATCCTACTGCACAACACTTACGGCAATTCTGTTTTTCGTCGATCCCGTCAGGACAGTCCTGGTCTCCGTCGCAAACCCAAGACTGCGAGATGCACCATTCTCCTGGCGAGATCTCGGAACCACATTGGAAGAGGTCCACGTCACAAAGCCGATACACTATCTCTGTAACAAGAAGAAAAGACCAATCACTTTTCATGAAATACTGGGGTTACCAGAGCAGACTTTTATCACCGTTTGGTTTATCACACATTATTCCACCCAATCCAATAGTGGATTTTCACGGATGGTTATGTTTATCCACCAGGTGGCTACGACATAATACTGCAATTCTATAGGCTGAAAAAGTTCCCGCCCTTGACTCTGATTGGCTGAAGCAAAGTGCATCCTAGCAGCAGTATTTTTAATGCATTTTAATTTATATTTGACATCTTATCACTTAGTTGATTTCTGTTTTTTCCCAGAGAAGGTCATATTTATGGAATCAGTTCGGCATGACCTACTATGTCTGAAAAGCAAAATGAGTAATAAGAGGCGAGGAAAGACTTATGTCTTGCTGAATTCAGGGCATCACAATGAAAAGACTTCATTCAGGGCTTAATCAGCTAAACAATTTTTTTTAGCCATTTCCTTAGCAAAACAGGACTTCAATTAGCCTAAGCTACATTACTTGTTTTTCAGTGCCAGAATTTTCCCTGTAAATAATCCATTTTAGCCATATAGGTTTTACTTTAGTTTTTGTGCAATCAGCTAATATGGCGATCGAGCTATGTCTTATTGTTAATTAAAATCATTACAATTGTAAGTTTATACGATGAGTAACAGAGCAGAAGTTGGGTGTAGAGACAAATTAAATACATATAATCACGCTTATTCTACAATAACTCTTGAACATCATAACACAGGCTTACAACCGTTTATATTGCTGACATTGATTTTTGACCTGTTGGCCAGGCCATACTTTTGTGACCTTGACCTTTGACCTAGTGACCTACTTCAGTTCATACATACAAAGTGTAATATGTATTGTAGAGCTCTCAAGCTTTATCATGTTTATGGTGAGCAAAACCAATTTCTACTTCAATGCCCAGGACATTTAGTGCTCAATGAACAACACAGAGAACTAAAACTAGATAAAGAACCAGCTGGTGTGTTCTTGCCAATTAATCTTATTGCAAAACACCAGTAATAAGTTAGCCCAGAATACACAATATCATATTGATCTACTGAACATTTTTCCTTTGATGTCATGTTCACCATGACATGTTGCATTTGATGTTGCAATAAAACACAAGAGGGCGACAGCTGTCAGGTGTCATTCATCACACTAAATAAAATGGATTTCAGTAATCTACTAAAAATGTTTGTAGAGTAAATACAATTTTGAAGTGGTCGTAATTGCAAAGTTGTCCTATAGCAAAGCTCTAATTAATGTACCCTTCAATGTTTGTTGAAATTTTCTATTCTCAGATATCAAAATAGTAAAATATAATAAATTTTAAATATTATACAAATAAGATAACTTGTACTTCAGTTAACATTTATTTTGCTTTTACATTTCATTTTATGTTAAATCAATTTTTTGGCGACACTCGTTCAATGTCTAGCTTCTCAGATCTGCCCATATGACGAGAAATTTGCCGACGGACAGAAAAATAAAATAGCATGTCCCAATGGTGTTTAATATATTAAAAAATTGAATTATTTATAGAATGTTTGATCAATTGACCCATTAAAAATTGCCATGATAGGATCTTAGAACCTAAAGATCAAATATAACTAAGTTTGGCCTTTAATTCATGTTTTATACTCATCTGAACTGAATCACAATTGATTTTGGCTACTGTTATCATCTAATCGTTAATGTACTGGTCGAACTAGCAAGAAATATTCACTTTTTCCTAAAAACAAACTATTTTATCACTTATTTACCATCCATAAAACAAACATTTATGTTCACACCTAGCTATAAATTAATCCATCCATCACCGTGCTGAGTATTTATCAGTCTAAAGTGACTATTACAGCGCTTTAACATTAGTTTATCACACCCCCACAGGGTATCATGCAGGGAGCAGTAATGAGATAGGCTGAAACTTGATATGGTCTCATTCCTGAGTTATCTCACAATGGGTTTAACAGTCCCTGTTGCTTTGCTATTGCAGGAAGTCGTAGTGACAATACAAGATACTGCAATTATTTGGGAAACTATTTGGATATCGAGTGTTGCTTGTACATGATGTGAGAGGGTATGTGTTGGTTGTACGGGGGCAGGGGTATGAATAATTTGTAGTTCTGGGATCAGAAATATTTCTTTTTTTTTGCAAAATTTCATGAAAATGTTCATAGTAAATTAATGTTGATTATTCTTGACAAATAATTACTTTTTTTTTGGCAATTTTAGAATTTCACAAACTTTCTTAGAACCTTTTCACTAATTTTATTGACTTTTTCCAAAATTCCCTGACTTTGAAATTGCCTCTTTCGATACCAGTGGCAACCCTGAATTAACTTGAGATCCTAATTGGTGGAGCCTTGTACACAGTAATTGGTGTCTATGCTAAGGCAAGTCAAAGATCCCACCTCTCACTCTGATCTTACCGATGTCTCAATCAACCCTTGTGAATGGCTAGAAACTGCCTTAAGGGATGCTCTGTCCTAATATTTACTCATAATAAGGGAAGGGGGCACATGTTTCTGATTCACATACTTAAAGCTTATTTTTCTATTTTTGTGTGTGATTACTTCTCCAGTCTTTCTATAGAACATGTAGACCATGGGGTGTCAATATTTATCACTGAATATAAAAGAAGAAGATACTATTGAACAGATGAATGTACACTGTGATATGTTTCATATGAAAATAATAAATCAGCTCTCCATATTAATGTACAAAATAAATTGCATTATAATTTATTTACACAAAATAGTATTCACTAGCAAAATTGGTTTAAACATTAGGTCCTTGGTTTGAATTTCAAAACGCATCAATGCCATCAAAAATATTCATGTCACGCTGAAACGTGTGAAATCTGACTATTCCATTTCTCAATTTGAAATACGATAACAGTGTACACAGATTTACGTATACATTTGATATAAATCTGACCAAGAATTCAATTTCTGTAATATGTATCAAAAGCAAATATGATGAAAATTGCAAAATATTTATAATATACACAAACAACGTTAAACCATGGAGCCACATGAAGCCACCAGCTCCATGGCTCCATGGTTAAACAATCGAATCAGCAAGAAAACAAAAATTCTGATATTTATTTATAATTCTAAATTTCGAAACGGATGAATCATACATGATATCTCCCATAACATACATGTGATATTGTAATGTTTATGAACATCACATGACGAATGGACTTTAATGTTATGTTTGGCAAATTTTTGTGGTTTACCCAAAAACCACAAATACCTCGATACCAACATGGGTCGCTTTGATGTCATATGCGAAGTACAAAAATATATACATTTTTTTATTAATGTCAATCACATTACATGAATCCCTCTCCCCCCACCCATGTTAAAACATCAATTAATCATTGAATTAGTTCTAACATAATCATATTTTAATAAGGTTAGGTGTTAAATTAATTGATATGACAATGTTATCAATGAAACTGTTTACTATGTAAATGATTACGACATAATTTTGTCAATTGCATCGAACCAGCACAAATTGTTGGATCATTATACATTGCCGGTTTTAAGCCGTTTAGCATGAAGCACCTGTTCAAGCACATGCCTTTCTCAACAATTTTAACAGGTTTATTAAAAATCGCAGTAGTTCAAGTAGCTTGAGCCGTCATAACACTATAATTTTACTTATTATCATTTTGATGGCTTTCATTACTTTTTAATGTAATGCAATTTAATTAAAACCATCCTAATTTTTTATTCCATTCCACTTGTCATGCTTATATTACTAAAGCTACATATATTGCTGCATGTATTGAATTGTAAAAAAAGTTGACTTTGAAATGAATCACTCAAAACAGTTTTTCTTTTTTTTTCCCCCATTCAATTCAACACGTTGGCCATTGACAATAAGCTCATATTTCGAATGATGTATCACATTACACTCACTAACCATAGCTCACTACATTAATAATATCATTGTATCTGTCAATCGATCGATTCAATAGCCGGTGTGTCGTATTGTAACTAAAACCTATTGATACGAAAAAAAGGGACTATTCATGCAATTGAGATCGCCAATAAAAACCATCCGGTCACAGCAAAAAATTGATATAATCTGAACTGTTGATATCGTCGACTAAAAGCTATGAAACTAGAGTATTTGAATAACTTGTGGCTTATATTAATTCATTATTCCAGAAATTGTCCAACAAAACAAATAATATATCAATAAATTGTATCTGTTGAGGCTGGTTAAGTATGGGTTATGTTATCAATAGCGCAAATGCAGTTAATTTTTTCATTCATAAACAGAAAAGTATTTATGCCATTATAATGACCACAATATTTCATGACTTCACTTCTAGATACAGTTGAAACCATAACATTTTTTTAAGATCACATCACCATTAAAGACCCGTAATACCACCTCGCGAAGACTACCTCACCATAAAGACTTCAAAAATTACCGAATCATTGAGATCAATTATCATTAAAGTTAAACTATGGTAGAATCTGTATTCTGTCTTTTCATTGTAATTTGCAAATATTACAAAATATCTTGTTTTTTAATTTAAATTTCACAAAATCAGAACTTGTGCACCAAAATATTCTTTCTTTTTTTTTTCTTTTCTTTTTTAATGGAAACAGCCGAGAAATACTTCTTTAATTTCTTTACGAACACTGACAATTGTCCTATTGTATTTCTTATTGAAATATTCTTTAAATTTATCCAATAGGAAATAGCCACAAATGAAAAATTCTCCTTTTTCGCTTCGTACGTGCAACTCATTTTCTTTCATGCACATTTACCAAACACACACTAAACATTTAAGAGTAAACACTCATAGTCACTAAGTCTTAAATGTTTTCAAACAAGAACTCCACAACTAGTTCATGGTCCGCTTCCCAACTTCTTAATTTGTTTAAACAAACTGAAGTCTCTATCGCGATACATAAAAAGATTCCAGGACTTTTTCATTGCCCGAAGCTCAAATGACTATGTATATGGTTTCAATGAAAAAATATTTAGAGCCAAAAATGGCAGTAAAAGATATATATCAGAGTTAGTTTATAAAATAACACTTTCTGCTTTCTGTTCAGCTGATAGAGACCTGTACAATGTGGCTCATTATTTCATTATTTTAAAAAATGTTCCAAAAAAATATCACAATGTACATTCATCTGTTCCATTTTATCTTCTTTTTTTATATTCAGTGATAAATATTGACACGCCATGGTCTACATGGTCTATAGAAAGACTGGAGAAGTAATCGCACACTAGTTTGATTCAATAAAAATTCAAACTGAAATTTAAGTTACCATTAATTTGTTTATCAGTTATCATGGTTATTTTATTGAGAGTGTCAGTCAAAGTTCAAAGCATCTTTACAAAGAAATAAGTAAAATGATGTCTGTCAAAATTACTATTTTCTAAAACTTCATCAAATAATTTGATCAAGACACACCTAATATGTGTGAACGAATGAATCTATCAGGCAATAATTACAAAAAATAAATGATACATTGAAAGGAATCGAGACCAAAACATTAGAAATACAATGGAAATGGCATCATCACCCATTATTGAGTATTGTGACGTCATCACTTGGTTTGTTTACATATTGGATTTTTGATGGCATGAAAAATTAAATACTAGGTAAAGTTCATTAATTTTATAGAGAGACAGTGAACCCAGCAAGGCTCTAGATGGTAGGTAATCAGTATTAAGAAGACAATGAAGTGAATGCAATAGATTTTGGCCATTGTCATATTGAGTGACAATCCAGCTTTATTTTCTATCTATAGATCTATCTATCTTATCTATCTATCTATCTATCTACCTACCTACCTATTCTATCTATCCACATCTCAGCATTTAACACTTAACAATAGCACCCTGACAATAACAGCCCTACTACTGTCGTATCATCTTACATTTCTCCACATACAATGTGTACACTAACCTCATTTTTCTTTTTCGCTTTTCCCCTCTAAATATTTCGCCCCTTCCTGATTTTTGCACCCAACAGGATGTGAAGCGTATCACGTTTTTCAGCGGCTAAACAACTTCCTCGATGCGATAAACACAAACAGAATTATTCTAGGGTGCTGTTTCTCTAGTTTGGTACGAAGTACTCGGCGTACTTTATGTACTTGACAAATATTGATACATTGTCGCAGTGTCACACCAATATAATTATTCAGATGCCTTAGCAATCCTCGCAGACCTAGCAGCCAATGACTTTTAAACTACAATGATAAAATGCAGTGAACCCACGGCCAAAGAGAGCTACTGACATTAACTTTGAATGACACTAGATAATCTCACGCCATCTTTAACTTTAACTAAGTTACTTTAATTATATAGTCCATAACTTGTAAACTACAGCGATAATTGTATTGGACCAATAGCCATAGACAGCCACTGAAATAAACTTTCGAATGATACCAGAGAATTTCATGCCATTTTTAAGTTACTTCAATTACAGTTGAGTAAAAATCTGATATCGTAAAAAAAAAATAAAAAAACTATTATGCAACTGTACATGATAAATATACTCATAGCCATAGACAGCCACTGACAACACTGATAACGGTGATAACGGTGATACAGGAGAAGCTGATGTCATCTTTCTTAGTTACTTCCGTTACAGTCTAAATTTGCATAAAAAATTATCATTTGTAAATTATACGGGCGATAAAATGCCACTGATAATGTAGTGAACTGTTACCATTGACACTTTGACAGGACTCCACTAAAAACATTCAGCTTTGCCTGATACCAGGGAATCTGATGCCATCCTAAACTAAATTACTTACATTATAATATATATGTATAGCAAAGATGTACATTAAAACTTGTGATCTAAAGTTCACTTTTGTCCAAAATTGAATGATACTATGGAGAATCGGATGCCATCTTTGACTTAAAGCTCCACTGTCTGCCAAAATTACTATTTTCTAAAACTTCATCAAACGATTGAAAATCACCTTATTTGATCAAGGCACACTAAATATGTGTAAGCGAATGAATCTATTAGGCATTAATTACAAAAAATAAATTATATATTGACAAAAATCAAGACCAAAACATTGGAAATACAATGGAAATGGCATCATCACTCATTGTTGAGTATTGTGACGTGATCACTTGGTTTGTTTACATATTGGATTTTTGATGGCATGAAAAATTAAATACTAGGCGAAGTCAATTTATTTTATAGAGAGACAGTGAACCCAGCAAGGCTCTAGATGGTAGGTAATCAGTATTAAGAAGACAATGAAGTGAATGCAATAGATTTTGGCCACTGTCATATTGAGTGATAATCCAGCTTTAAGTTACTTCAACATTTGTTCAAATTATATGTTTGAAAGCGTCCAAGTAATCGCTTAAGCCAAAGGCCTGGTATGAGCGCGATTAGTAGTGTATTAGCTGCTTCGGAGACATCTTGATACGATCTGGCCTTAAGTCAATCTAAATACGACAATTGCGACAAGAACAACCGTAGCTTAATTTCACGGAAGCTCGACATCTTAAAGACACCTTAATCATATGATAATGCTGATTTTCCAGAAATCTCTGGGATCCAATCTGTAATCTGTGAGATCAAGGCATTATACCCAGTGGATCAAATTGAAGTAAATGTTATTGGACCGCAACCCATTACTGCAACTGTATAATTGGGTCGTCCAATAATTATTCCACCAAGACATAGCAATGGTAGAGATGTGCGTTTAACGTCATGTTAATATACAGGTAAAAAGGTCATTCACATCATTCTCTGTAGGTCTACAGGATCCCACAAAGTATGATGCATCCGGTTCGTGTCTAGGGTTGTTCATTGATATCAATCCTTCATTCGATATCCAAAACAGTATTCCACTTTCGATATTGCAATATCGCAAAATTGCACAAATTTAGTATTATCAGCATTCCCAATTTGATATGGAAACATCAGTCGCAGTCCTGAGTATATTTCCCGTGTCATTTTGAAACCATTTACCTTTAATATGATAACTATTAAACCAATCTATTAGGCAATCAGTTTGCAATTTGTGGTGGGGGCTGTGTAGTCAAGTGCTCATCACGGCACAAATGTACAATTACAGAGGATAGCAAAGAATCAAAACATGAATTTTGTCAATTTTTTGATATCGATATCAAAATCTTTTCGATTCATTGATATAAAACATATCGATGACAACCCTATCTGTGTCTGAAACTAAGCTCAGACATCATCACTATTTAGTACAGTATTCAGCTATACTATCCTGTTTTTACAATCCCGAGCTCTAGGTTCCAAAACCATTAGTGGATTTTCACGGAAGGTTCTCTGTATTTCCACCAGGTGGCTATGACAGAATACTACAATTCTATTGGCTGAAAATGTTCCCGACCTTGACTCTGATTGGCTGAAGCAAAGTACATCCTAGCAGCAGTATTTTTAGTGCATTTTAATGTATATTTGACATCTTAACATTTAGTTGATTTCTGTTATTTCCCTGAGAAAATTATATATATGTAATTAGTTAGTTATGACATACAATGTCTGAAAAGCAAAATCAGTAATAAGAGGAGAGGAAAGACTTATGTCTTGCCGAATTCAGGGCTGATCAGTGAAAATATTCTATAGAAACACATCACGTTCTAGTTCTGAGTAATACCACCTCAATATTAAGACAACTTCGAAGATTTTCAAAGAAGGTCAAAACGCAGGATTCTATTGTACGATTCGAACCTCCTTGATGTGCTGCAATGCTAACAGACGTCTCTCGCAAATTAAAGGAGAAACGTAATTATTTCCATTATTCGGCTGGCAAAATGCCCCTCAGCTAATCAGACAGTCGCTTCAGCTTAATTGCGGACAAATTGAATTTGCCAGGCCAATATTAAGTCAACTTGGAGCAAACCTAGGGTAACTAGAAGTAAACAGAGATTATAAATGCTCATGGTTGTCGAAGTAGTAGTAGTAGTAGTAGTAGTAGTAGCAGTAGTAGTAGTAGTAGTAGTAGTAGTAGTAGTAGAGGTAGTAGAAGTAGCAGCAGCAGCAGTAGTAGTAGTAGTAGTAGTAGTAGTAGTAGTAGTAGTAGTAGTAGTAGTAGTAGTAGTAGTAGTAGTAGCAGTAGTAGTAGTAGTAGTAGTAGTAGTATAGTAGTAGTAGTAGTAGCAGTAGTAGTAGCAGTAGTAGTAGTAGTAGTAGTATAGTAGTAGTAGTAGTAGAAGTAGAAGTAGTAGAAGTAGTAGGGACGATAGATTGATATTCGCTTCAAGGAAACTGATCGATTCTCGGTATTCCTCACGAAGCCAGTATTAGCCTTATCATCTGACATTTCCAGGATGATATGATTTGGAAAAACAAAATGACCGTATTAGGTCATTGGATAGTACTTATTATATGACAGAAACTCATTATTATAGGTTAAATAAGAGTGTATATCGATTAAGAACACTCACACCAGTAATTACCAGTAATTAATACAGAAGTTTTGGTTTTCTACTATTATCCTCTATACCATATATCAGCAGAGAGCATAGTTTGTCAAATACAAAAGCTGTACAATGATAAAAGGAGTGAACCCATAGCCATAGACAGCCCCTGACAATTAACTTTAGAATGATACTAGAGAATCTCATGCCATCTTTAATAGTTAAGTAGTACTTACTTCAATTCAGATGAAACTTGTACAATGATAAATGCAGTGAACTCATCACAATAGACAGCTACTGACAATTAACTTTAGAATGATATACTAGAGAATCCAATACCATCTTCAACAATTACTTCAATCGCAGTGAATTATATATATATATATATATATAAATATATATATAAATGCAGTAAACCCATTTACCTAGACAGCCACTTAAAGCAGTTTAAGAGAGAAAGCTGGTGAAATTCTATTTCTTTCAAATCTGACTTCATTTAGACAAATTTTCACAGAATGGCAAATCATGGAATGAGATTATTGGAACAAGAAAACTGCATTAAATCGGACATTAAGATTTCAGACGAACTAAGCTAACATGACAATTTCTTCAAAGCAATGATCGATATTCGTTTTTATTTCTTCTTTTCTTTCTTTCTTGTCATTTTCTCAATAACAACCATCCATGATGCAAAATTTACTCATTTTACTGTGAGGTTGTCTTTAAAATGTCTTAATAGTGAGGCAAATTAGGCTTTCTGTGACCTCTACGTGTTGGTTGAATTCATTCATTCATTCATTGATCACAAGTTTGTGCTAAAAAAAATGGTCTGAAAACGAATGTTTGGTAGAATAGATTTAATTTTCTCCACGGTGAGACAGTCTTACTAGCTCATCCGATCCCCTTATTAGCAGCTGATTAGCCAATTAGCCAAAAGCTAAATAATGACGTATACGGCTAAAATAATTTATTTTTGGAAAATTTATGGGCA
The DNA here is from genome assembly GCA_932294295.1 of Alitta virens. Lineage (NCBI taxonomy): Eukaryota > Metazoa > Annelida > Polychaeta > Phyllodocida > Nereididae > Alitta > Alitta virens. Next base: position 20,041,258 of record OW028585.1, on the reverse strand, counting down.
ATATGAAAAAACAAACAATACGATTTTGGCTGAATATACAATGAAATATTAAGCTAAATAAATGGCTAAAAGCATTTATTGCTGGTCGGAATTGACGAGAATACAGGTCAAACGACAAAAGCCAAAAATATGTGATTCTGATCTTTTTCTGACAGCGAGGTGCCTTAAGGTTTCGTCATACACTCGAAAGAGAGAAGAACCTCAGAAGACAGACACCAAGTCTCGCAACACATGAGAGGAAAACGAGATTTGGAAGGAAATCACACGTGAGCAGACGACAAGATCCAAAAGAAGTCAATTAAGTCTCAAGACTTCGTGCGACAGCGCCAATCTTGTTTCCACCGACTCCACCGAGTACAGATGTAGTCGAGAATCGACAGTAAAACAGAGTAATCAGCTTTCACTCTTTCTTTACCTTAACCATTGTGTTCTTTCGAGCCACTAAAGTAAAGCATTTTCACTTTTAGTATCCAACTGTATAGTGGGCATCAAATTCTCTAGTATCATCAACGATCATTCAAAAGTTACTGTCAGTGGCTGTCTATGGATATGAATTCATTTCTCAAAACTATCATTGAAGTAACTATTAAAGATGGCATCAGATTCTCTAGTATCATTCAAAAGTCAACGTCAGTGGCTGTCTATCGCTATTGGTCCGATACATTTATCGCTGTAGTTTACAAGTTATGGACTATATAATTAAAGTAACTTAGTTAAAGCATAGACGTAAAAGCCTTTTACGTCCATGGTTGAAGTTAAAGATGGCATGAGAGATTCTCTAGTATCATTCAGCAGGCTGTCTATGGCTGTGGGTACACTATATTTATCATTGTAGTTTTACAAGTCAAAGGAAGTTCGCTACAGCTTGAAATAGTTACAGAAATATAACTATTTCACAATGTTTAAAGATGGCATATATCAGTTTGACCACAAAATAATTATTACGGGGTTTATAGTTAGTCTTCCATTAAATAAAAGATACATTATGCTAACATCACCATCAAATCCACAGGCCAATCTTGAGTCTTTTTCAATTCCATTTCCATAGCTAGTAACAAGACTTAAATGAAAGGTTAACACTAGCGGTTTAAGAGCTCACACCAGTGCCAAAAGTTTGGTTGCTAGTGGATCTGCCCAACTTGACCAGGCATAGTTTTAAAGTCCAAGCCCAGTACATCACAGTCATTTGGAAAGCCCTTAACCACAAGACCACAACACTCTGTTCATCCAAGGTTTTACCAAGTTTATTTGCAAGCTTTACATTTTGAATAACTTTCAGAAGCATGAATCATCCTGATCGTACTAAATTGGATCTCATCATTACTTCTGTCTCTGGTAGTTGGCCATATAAGCTGACTAAGCTTCAGACCCAGTAGCATTGAGACATCAACAGCCTCACTCTGGAACATTTCGAACCCACAACTGGTGTTTGTTTCTCACACTTTCGTGACAAACAAATACTCCCCTAATACAACCAATCTGGTTGTACTCAACAAAAACAATAAGATATTTGGCTGAAACAATAGTGACAAAAAACAGAACCGGACATCACATGACTGTCATGTGACCATGAACAATAGCTTCTCTGTGGCAGACTGCAGTCACATGATGTGTCATGTGGTCGCCAGATGTGTCAAGAGAAAATATTCTTCACAATAAGTGATAAAAAATGGTCTCGCAAGAATGCTGCCAAATAAACAGATCTAGGAGAGAGAAACTAAAAACTACCAAAGAGTAAAGAGGGCATCATATTTGCAATGTATTGAATGCCTTTCTCAGTAGTCAAAGAACTAGAAAAACCTTACAATATATCAAAACAAATTATGTTGATCAGCATACACCATGCGGTTGTTACATATCACCATGATATGGAACCTTATTATTTGCAATTGCACAAGAAGATATCCATATAAAGCTAACTCCATATAAAGCTAACTCCATATAAAGCTAACTCCATATAAAGATAATTCCATATAAAGCTAACAACAACAAAAAAGAAGTGTATCGCAGAAAATAGGATGACACTACATATACATTGTATTTAATGTAATAAATGGGGGGAAAAAAGTAAAAAAAAAAAAAGGGACCAGGGCTTTATATATCCCTTTGTTTATAGGACCAACACCCACTATATTTTACCATTTTTACAATCCATTTCACTCGCAATTAGCTTAAGACAGCCTCACCACTAACACAGCCTCGGTGCTAAAACTAAATAATTCAATGGTTTACCTCACAATAACGGCTTTCATCTTTGAACCAAGTCTTACATAAATGTAATGGCAAAGCCCTACTGAATACATAGCTCTAGTCTTGCAATTTATTCAAACATTAAAAAATAGTAAAAACTGAACCTGGAGATCATAATTTAACTGTTCAAACCACAATAAAACTCACAAATAATGTCCATGATGACATATGGACCTACATGTATTTACCCAAGCCTGGTGGCCATGATACCACTGATTGTACCACCCATGTTGCATCTGACCTTAGTGACCTCACAACGACCTTGACCTGACCTCATTTGACCTTGGTGATATCTGGCATCACTCAGGGCGCTGCTGAACATGACAAACAGACAGACGTCTATCTTTTGCCAAGACATTTATCAATGTTTATCACAGGTTATCAACTTCACCTGTCATCACTTCATTTTGATGGCTGAGTTTGTGTTGTGGTCTGTTTGGCGAGTCCTGTTTAAACAGTTCTCTCCATCCATCATTCAAAACATAAACCAGACCTAATCATGCAGATATTGTAGTTTTATTACTGATACAAACTGTTGTTTTGCTTGTATTTGATTTGTAATTTCTAAAACAAAATGTGTCATTCAGAAATTTACACTTAAAAATATATTGTCCTTCTTTGAATACTTGTTAAATTGCTATGTAAAGTTAAAATTTTCTGTGAGTCTGAATCTGAATCAGATATTTTTGTGGCTTTTCATTGAGTTTCACTCATAAGAGGATGTTTATTTGATGTATTAATTGTATGAGGTCAATAAACTTATACTTCTAGTGGGATTCATATATTATAGCTATTATCTTGTTTTTCAGTCATATTTATATCATACAAAGCTTGGAGCTGCACAAAATGGACAGATATAAAATTTAGCATTGAGACAAACTCCATTACTTATAACTACCATAAGCTGTAATAAATCATTTAATGATTACTCTAATTTCTAATTTTTGTGATAATGGTAAATTGCTATACTGAAACACAAAATCAAAAAAAAAAATCATTGTTGTTGCATATTAGTGGTTACACAGCGAGTTGGGCAAGCACTGAAAATAACTAAATAAAGTGCTCATGTGACGAACGTCATTGCTTTGTTTTGTTTAAAAACAGTGAAACAACTTTCCAAAAACTATTCAATTTGCCCAACCAGGCGAGAGTTTTGACCAACAGAGGGATTATCCGGAAATGTTGATTACTATGTTTTATAAACATTAAATGTTGGCTGGAAATATCCAATGGTCTTTCACTGCTAAAACCTACTAACAATACCAACCATTGTCTGCCAGTGTAACCACTTCTCTGCTGGGCACTAGTTAAGTGTATATCTATCTACCATCCATTTTCATACTTTAGCAGGGAGTGCTTAATGAACTTTGAAGGGTACAATATGGTTATTTTTTCCGGGGATTTTGAACCCGGATAGCCATGGTTCTTGAATCCGCTTGTAGAACATGTTATTCCAATTTTCTCACTGGGCTCAACATGACCAAGGGGTAAAGGGTAAATATCCTGTTATTTAAAGAACCCTACCTCATGTTTAATGATGTAATAAAATAGGGGGTATTTTTAGCACATAAATAGCTATTAACACAGCAGGAAAACCTGTTGCCAATCACAGACAGACAGACAGACAAGAGTATTAACAGTATTGAGCAAAGAGCAAGAAAGACAGAAATATGACAAGACAGACAAGAATATAACAAGACATAAATAGTATCTATGCAGAGGCAAGTAAAAGATGCCACCACTGACAGCCACCCATGAGGAACTCCTAGCAGCCTTATCATCTCATCATTACATCTGCCTCTGGCAGCTGGTCAGATAAGCTGGCTGGCTGGCTGGCTGGCTGGCTTAGCTTCAGACCCCAGTACTTAGCGTTTAGAGTGGACAACGAATCAACCATTAACCGGAAAGACAAATGAGAGAATTGGTAAACGAAAAGGATAAAAAGAGCACAAGAAATATAGAGGAGCCGAATGACTATAAACATTGGGAAAAAACTTGTGATTAATTTCCTTCTTTTCATTTGGGAAAAAAATAAAATAAAATGGAGAACAATTACTCGTTTACATCTGGGGAATAACCTTGAGCTAATCCATGGTTAGTTCAAGATGTAACTAAAAGTTACTAAACGACGTTCTAAGAATACCTCATTAGTGAGAGCCAGATTAAGAACAACAATGAAATGTGCACCCAATGGGGAACCATTGTGCCAATAGAGGGAGCTATCAGTAACACTGTGTCTGACAATTATTTGATGACGTCATCTTAATGTGACATCATCAATTGCATTCAATGAACTCATTGTATCCTGCATCATCAACAATAGTGGATTTTCACGGAAGTTTCGCGATATTTCCACAAGGTGGCTTCGACAGAATACTGCAATTCTATTGGCTGAAAATGTTCCCGCTCTTGATTGTGATTGGCTGAAGCAAAGTGCATCCTAGCAGCAGTGTTTTTAGTGCATTTTAATGTTTATTTGACATCTTATCATTTAGTTGATTTCTGTTATTTCCCATAGGTCCCATAGGAAATCATATTTATGGAATCAGTTAGTTATGACCTACAATCTATCTGAAAAGCAAAACGAGTAATAAGAAGAGATGGAAGACCTATGTCCTTCTGAATTCCGGGCGGCTCAGTGAAAAGACTCCATTGTTTTGGCGCAGTTACTAATAGCTCCCTCTGTTGACAAAGAATAACCTCTATTATATTCTCATCATTGTAAATTTATTCTCACAATTAAGACCACCAGCTCACCATAAAGACTTACATTTTGCACAAAAAGTGATCTTTTCGGTTAGCAACATATTTCTACTTTACATCTAGTCAAAATATATTGTTGTGCTTAAAACAACAGGTCATCTAGACAGATATTGGATATCGCATTTCGTAACAAAATCATTTTCACCCGAAGGCATATACATGTACCGTAGTTGGTTGATTACTCCATTAAGAATTGCTCGCTTATATATTTGGGCGAACGGCAATTTAAATAAAAATACCCAGCAAAATTTTTACATTACTGTTAAGCATCGAATAAAGGTGAATTTCAATTTCAACAGAGAGGACCTTTTTTTCTAAAATGCTATAGCCTGAACTTGTAATCGACATACTACGGTAGTCATTGTTTCACTCGCTTGATTGACATGCATCGCACAGAGCCTAAGGGAAATGTCATTATGGAAAAGACATAATTAGCATAATTATCAGAGAATGTTCTCTTATTCACTCATTTATCTGTTTATAGGATGCACAGTATATGTCCTATGCCGGAGTTCCATTTGATTATCTGTGTGTGTTTGGCATAGCCAGTCAATCTGTCTACAAAACAAATGAATATCAAGTCTTCTGAGTTCCATTCTTATTAAACATGGTATTAAAGCGAATATTCAGGAGCTAAATCTCAGCTTCCTTCCTTCTTTTCTTCCTTACTCCCTTCTTTCTTTCATTCCTTACTCCCTTCCTTCCTTCCATCCTTCTTTCCTCCCTCCCTCCCTTCCTTCCTTCCTTCCTTCATTCCTTTGGCATGCCCTCAGTGACCTCTAATTCACTGTCTACATCACGTGATTCCTATTGCAATCACAGCCTCTTTTTGGTTGCTCAAGCAGCTTAACAATACTTACAATGGTTTTCTAACACCCTACAGTCAAATTGAGCAGAAAATTGACCAAAAACTATCGAGCAACAAATCAAGATGACCTTTGACCCCCAAACTGGTCACGGTTGGCTGCACCAGCATCATGGTTTTGGGGGGGGGGGGATTCCCCTGGAATCTCCCTCCGAGCTATGTAGCATCTTACAAGAGCAGAGAAACGAGATTGCTGTTGCCATGGCAACAAAGAAGCATCTAATACAAGTCATAATCCATTTTCTAGCAAGACCAATGTTATTCTAGACAGGAGCAGATACAAGGCTGGGAGAGATACAAGGCTGGGAGAGATACAAGGCTGGGAGAGATACAAGGCTGGGAGAGATACAAGGCTGGGAGAGATACAAGGCTGGGAGAGATAGCAGCAGAATTCCAAGTCTCTAGATAGGTTGATGTATTACAGACATATTTGTGTTCTTTTCCACCAAGATTCTCTTTATTTATTGGCATATATCTGACTTTCTCATCAATAAATCATAGGTTTCCTGGCCTGTCTATTTTTGACCTAGCACTGTCTCATGCACTCTCAGTGCTATAAACATGATAAAGTTCTTTATACAGTGGTACCACACAATAATGAATTGAGACCACCCAATGTATCGGCCACCTTGATTCCATGACCATTTTCATTGTGTCCAAAAACTGAATGAACAAATGTAAGAGTCCAGAATCAAAATAGTGTTCAAATTTACATATTAAAAAATATGAGAATAAAATTAAAGTCTCGAACTCTCATCTCTTTTAAACTAATAAACATGATAAAGAATATTCAAGAAACTACTAATATTCAAGAAACTACTACGGTGTCTAGTCTTAATTACCTGGAACACAACTAGATTTACATACATCTACATTTGTTGAAGTCAATGGAACAAACATCAAATGTAAAATTCAGAGATTCTAAAACATTCTCGACTATCTCCAGAGAAATCTCACAGCCCAAGGCGGTTCATTTTCTCCCCTCTGGAGCAAATGCAGTTTTTTCAAAGGAGCAAATCTGCAATCTAGAACCCATTGACATGCATTGCAACTCGACTTCATGAATAATAAAAAGACAAAGCGAAGGAAAGAATATAAATGTGACAGGAACATGGAATAGTCAGTGTTTGTTTCAGACAATCAGTTCATTTATTATGGTTATAGTTTATTTGGAGATTTTAAGCCAACTCTCAAAAAACCACAAAAAAGTTTAATTGCAAAAAAACACAAAAAAGTTTAATTGCATTATCTCCATGATGCTACAGGTCTGAAGCTCACTGCTCAGTCAGCTCATATGACCAGCTGTTGGAGGCAGACATTATGATGATATGATAAAGCTTGGAGTCCACACCAACTTAAACATTCACCCCATCATGTCCATTTTCACTTACCCCATTATAGACACTGAGTACAAGGCACAGACATAAGATGTAGCTCATGAAGAGTTCCTTAGGCCAAAATCTGGACTTCCCAGCAGAGAATAAGCTCATAAAGAGTGCTAGAGGTAAGAATCAAACTTGGGACCTCCAGAGGAGCTGGCCAATGCCTTAACCACTAGACCATCCAATTTCGGCTAAATTCAAATAAAACTTCAGGCATATTAGAAGTGCTGTATGATGATTATATCTAAATGGACCCAATTTACATATATATTATATAATTCCAAGCTTCAGCATCCGGCTGATGCCATCAACTGTATTTCTGGGGCCCTTCAAACCAGTGCAGACTTGACTCGTCCTCCTCCAGAACTGGAGAGTCCGCTTGTTTACTCTTCTTGACAGGAGAGCATGATCAGCACATGCTGAACAAACAAATAATGCAACTAAAAACCGAAGCGAGGCTCAATCGAACTCCACTCACAAGGGGAAACTGTAACAGAAGATCTGGACTGATGGGAGAGACGGCATTGAATGAAATACATTCGTCACTGCAGAAAAAAGGCTATGAATGGGAATTGTTTTTGGTCAGACTACGTACATAAACTGTACAAATATTATGATAAAAAAAATAATATCATTAAAATTTTGAAATTTATTAGAGATATCCTAATGCAATCCACTAATAAATAAACCTTTTAATCAATCAACCAATCAATCAACATATCTACCTATCTACCTATCTATCAATCATAAAATACATATACTAAAATATATAGTCAAGAAATTTGGGGATGTACCATGTATGTCAATAACTTAAAACTAAATTCATAATAATAATCAATGTGCCGCATCCATGCATTCAATATAACCTATCACAATTAAATAGTTAAATATATAATCAAATCTATATATGTTTTTAAATACTTTCAATGTTCAATTTACAAATTGTATCCGTAGTACAATCTCGAGTGAAGACCATTTTACCACACATGTGCATCCATGATCATCATATGTGATGCATATAGGACAGAAGTACTTACAAATCCTAGTTCTGACACAAATAAATGGGTTTTGGGTGCAAACCACCCAAATAATGGGGAATTCTGTCAATTTTCACAGATTTCCCCTAAATATATTCAATCATAACTTCATTATTGTTGAGTACAATGCCAAATGACCCCATTGTTCACTATACAGACAATGGTGGGTCGTTACCATGTCAACAAGGTGGTTGCCATGTCAACCAAGTCATTGTCATAGCAACAGGGCCTCCTTGCTATAATTTTGACCTTGGGTCAAGGTCACATACCTAGTTCAAGTTACAAAGGTCAAACAAAAATTTCATGCTTTATCACATGTTCATTGCAGAAACAATCTTTGAGAATTAGTACATTTGTATTGTATCGTATTTTATTGTATTGTAAGTATTGTATTAGTATATGACTAGGTGCCAGATACAGACTGCAGCAAACATAATGATGAGATGAAATGGCTAGGAGTAAATTATCCTACACATTCACCAGATGGGTGGGGTCTTTTACTTGCCTCACCATGGACACGGTATGTAAGCCACCACCAATTTAGTGGCTCTCGCAAATAAATCCCAGCTGAGATAGAGGTCATGAAGTGCAAAGACCAAGGTTTGAATCCATGGCACACATTTACCCCAAGGGTGGGGTATTCCACTTGCCTGAGCATAGTCACAAAGTACTAGGCACTAAATTTCCTTAATCATATCTACACAAAAAGATGAAATTAAAGGCTAAGAAAAAGACATTTTTGACCTAAAACGAGTCATTCGTGTGATCACGTGTTCGAATAGTCCAAAAACATAAAATCTTCTCTTGTGACTCGAAAGACAGGCTAACCATGAGTACCATCCATAAAAGCTGACATAAAACCAGTCTAATTCACTCCAAAGCCAAATTCCATTCACATCAAGAGCATTATGAGTCCACAGCCCTTTGAAGTCATCAGCATTGACTTTCGCAGACATCAGATGATCCGCTAATGACATTCTAAGAATTTTCTTGTTTTATCCGCTTAAATGGAATCTTTTGAAGCCACAATATTCCATTTCATTCCACCAACTGACAGACAGACAAAGATATCGATGACATTCTCAAAATCACAAGAGAAAGAGAACAGAGACCACCAGTGAATGACAAAACGTCGACTCGAGATAATGGAAGACTCATGATCAAACAGCCAAAACAATCAGACTGTCATTATAAGTCTAAGTGACAGAATCAATTCCATAGTAGATAATCCGCTCTAAGTTATTATCAATTGCACTATCAGGAGAGTGGTCTTCGTGCTGAGGTAGTCGTAACGAGCTTCATATTAGGGGTTGACATTTGTCCGATAGTCCGAGATAGCTTAGACGAGCGAATAAGTGTCTCCGGTAAGTGATAATTGAAGGAAAGTTACATATACACATGATACACATGATAAAATGCACTATTTTATGCTGGAAAATGGCACTATGTCATGCTTGTGTAAATGACTTTCTGGCATGTAAATCAAAAAGATGCTGTCAAGCCTTGTCGAAATTGTGGGGTCACACTGTATATAGCAAATAGCAGCTCCACACACAATTAGTTCATTTTAGTTGAATGTATAAACGCAGGAAAGGAATAAGCCCAATACTCATATATGATTCTCAAACACAAGCCATGTTACTCATCGCTGGCACAAAAGCCAATTCAACACTCTCGGAGCAGAGTAGTCATGATTTTCTTTCCCCATGAATCAAACGTCCATTTATCAAGGATGCTACTCCGACGTATAATCAATAGAACCAGCGCCAGGTCCCATGTCCCCTGACGCCCTGTTTCAATGCAGAATTTTAAGACTTACGAGAGTGTGGGAAAAAGCGACTTCATCAAACCATCACGAGGCCATGGCTTTTAACTAAATGGAGGAAGCGCTACAGGACGCCAATCCAAGATTGCAGCATTGATATATACATGGCGCAGCCACATATCTTGCACCAGCAGCTACTGCTACCTCTTTTGTGATTTTCTCAATTAACAGCCATCACATGCAGCTGCAACCATACACACGGAAGTAACAATAGTCCTAAATTATCTTTATGAATATTTTTTCTTGCTTCCTTAAGCACGATAGATAACATGGATCTAAATAATATAGCACATGCACACTTATCACACCTTGGGGTAATTTTCACCTCGGCTTTTGTAATACAAGCATTAGCTTATGTCACTGATCATACAGATGTATTGCAGATACCTGTCTTGACCTTGGCCCCCAAAATAGGGTAAAATAGATTAATGTTTACAAAGAAGGGAGAGCATTGACACCCTTGAGGCGGAGAGTGCCATTTTGGGTTCAGGTAAATTTTCTGTCTTTTCTGTCTGGCCCATCCTCCTGAAAATCATGTGATTATTTCCAGATTAATTGTAGATTCACAAATTCCCTCTGGAATGCCATTGTATTTCTCTGTTTCTATTTTATGACCTTGCTGGATCAAAACTGGAACCAACCTTCTTACCATCTAATGCCATGATATATATAATCAAACACTGAAGGAGTATTCTGTGCAAATATTATATTTTCTGTGGGTTCAGAGGTGTAGTAACAAGGAAATCTCTTATGTGTAAACCTTTCTACAACTAGAGACACCATGCAAGCAGACAATGCCCCCCCCCCCCCCCTGGATCCGCCAGTGACTACGTGTGCCAAAGGTAAATTGGTTCAATTTTAATGAAATCTAATGACAAGACTGAACCCATCTGTTGCTTTGTGCTACAAAAGTGCTGTTATTCACACATTTCATTTCAAGAGTGAACAACTCTCATTCTCATATAGCAGTCACTGTATAGACTCTATTGCAAATATATGGTGGCTCCATGGTCTGAGGCGTTTCTCTGTCAGGAGAACTGTCGGGTCTAGTTAATTATGGAGTTCCACAATGGCTGTACTTCAATACAAGCTACGGCTATACTAGATATAAGCAAACAAAAATGGCAAACTAATCCACATAGAGCTGTCAAATACAGCCACAAGATGTAATACTTCATAATATGCAAAAAGGGAAATAACACGAAGAACTACATAGTTCTTACCATTATTAATCTATACCATGAATGGGCGATTTGTCAACTTTCAAATTTGCAATTTAATCAAAATTAGTTACTTAATCAATAATTCTACTTGTGTTCCTGTACTTGCGATACTTTACTTTAAATGTGAAGGTGTCCAATACTTTTTGTGTGACCGTATACAGCAATATCTCAATATTTCTCATAAGCATGGGGCTCTCCAATACAGTATGGACACAAGCAGAGGTCCTGACCTTGAACACCAGAGGTCGCTACCAGATGGAGGGTAGCATAAGGACCTTGAAGGTCAAAACAGAGCCTCCTGAAGGTCATTAGGGTCATAGGGCATCTGTGAAGCAGGGCAACCAATTTGCAAGACAATATAGCCTGGTGCATGGAGTCACTAGAGACTCCATGCCTGGTGCCAGGGCATGGCAAGGGCATTGTGATGCATATTGTGGAAAGTGATGAAGATGGTATGAAAGTATGAAAGTTTCGAGCCTGTTATGAAATACTACTCATTGGGAGTGCTAGGATTCAGCCAGAGGTCACTGCGCATAATGCCGGTAAACTGAAATAAGCACGATTAGACAGCTCAGCATTTTGAAAATAATATAATGTATTTATCTACAATAAACATGACTACAGGGAAAGGGATTGAACGCAGGACCTCTAACTTAGGACACTAGTCTGACTAGAGCTTATCCTTTGTCCTGCTGAGGTCAGGAGGTGAAATTGTTTCATCTTAGTAGCAAGGTGATCCCAAGGTGCTCTGGGCAGGGTTTCACTGTGTATAGCATTTACAGTATATATATAGACCCATGTATGACTAATATCTAGTCACCTGAGCTTAATTTTGACCTTCTCAGTTAATTCTCTTTCATAACAGCTTAACATTTAGCAATAAGACTTTAAGGATGACGTGTTATCTTCCGAAGAATGCTTCACTCCATGTGTGCAAATGAGGAAAATTGCTGACAAACTGCGAACAAAATTTACATTTTTAAGACTGACAGAATACATATATTTTAGCCAAATCCACCGAAATACAAGCAGTGAGATCATAAACACCAATAAATGCAATGCCAAATTAACAAAAAACTTGAGCCTGAGATGTAGCTCATATCATTCATGAGTTTGTCAACTGATTCAAACATTCAAACTCATTGCTGAGATAAAGCTCATAATGAGTGCCAAGTCTAGATTTGCACCTGGGACCTTTGACAGAGCCAGTCGGACCTTAATCAAAGATCACCTGGCTGCTTAGCAGAGCTCTAAGACAATCCGACAATCCCAAAACAAGCCATTTAACGTGAATAACATCCAGTTAATAAACAATGCTTATAAACAGCTCAGTTTGGAACCAAATGGTTCAAATCTAGGACCTTCAGTAAAGCTAGCTACAGTGGCTAGAGCTACAGCATTCAGCTGAGCCACAGCTCATAAAAAGTTCTTCGGCCAGAATTGAGGAGTTTGAACGTAGGACCTTCAGCAACTAAACCACCTAGCTGTCAAGAGACAACTAAATGTTAAACAATACCTATGGTTGGTAACTTTAATGTCTCGTGCAAATGACACCCAGCTGAGCTAGTCCCATGCGAGGCAGTCAGTTCGGGCTAAGCTGGGTCACAGCTCATAAAGAGTTCTTCAGGCGGTAATAAGGAGTTCAACCCTGGGACCTTCAGCAGAACTGGCTAAAGCCTTAACCATATTAACCGCTAGACCACCCAGTTACTAGGAGACGACATAATGAGACAGGAACACATCACACTTCACACACAAAACCTGGTTAGTGGGAACTGAATTCATTTGTAGTCTCGGCAGATAAGACCAGCTGGCTGTCAGCCAAAGACAGAGAGTAGAAACATGTCCTGCATCCCTGCTCCATCCTCATCACTTGTAGCAGCATCATAATCATCATGCTCATGCATATAGAGAGTATATTTGGTTACTTTAGGGTGCATGGACAATGGCAAGTCATTCCTTTCTGTTCATATCCAACGAAAGCGCGAATACCCTAATCGGGACCACATACATAGTTGTGCATATAAAATGTAATAGACCAAACGATTATGCAACAAGGAGAAGTAACTAATCCACATATATTTGGACAACATTAGAACATGCATATCATGTTATATGAGACACTTACAATATTCGCTTAAGTCTTATTGAATTGGCCTTATGCTAGTATATTATGATTGTAACATACAAGAAATTTCAGTGGATTTCGTAAACTTGGAAACTCCAGAGGACGTTAGGTAAATGTGTGTGGGTATTCTGTCTGCCATCTCGATGTATATCGAGCTCTGTCGACATCACAATTTACACACTTGGCAGGCCTGTTCAAGCATAAGTCTTTCTCAACTCCCTGGGGAGTATACGCCCAACTCGCAGCTGTTAAGGCGCAATGCACTCTACAATTACCAGGATCTGGTCAGTTCCTTTATGCCGTGGCTGGGATTGAACCCACGACCTTGCGCATCATCAAGAGCTCTCAGCATCTTAGGTAGTCCCTCAACTTATCATTGCTTGTGGGAGTCCTGGGTTCACATGACGTCCGCTAAGAGTTTAGTTTACAGGTCTATGAAATCTTCTGTACATAATAAGAGTATATAGACAATGTAACTACATGGCCAAATGTGCCACGTGCATTTTCCATGAGAAGGATAAACGCATGGAAAACGCATGGTATTTAGCTAATAATAATGAAGCAAAAACCATGCGTTTTCCATGCGTTTATCCAAACGCATGGAAAACGCACGTGGCACAATTGGCCATGTACTTCCGGAGTTGGAAGCACTTGGCAATTTACAGAAGTTGAAAGCTGGCAGCTGGTGACCGCTAGGGCAAGTTCGCCTGCATTAGAATGACACCAGAACTTCAGCCCTTTAAGAAAGGTGGCCATTCAATAGTGGAGTAGGAAGTGGCCATTTACAGTAGGTGCCAATCTGTACGTGTGTGTGTGTATAATGTATGTGTTTAACGCCTCACCAGCCCCTAGTTTGGGCTATGTGTAGGGTTTGACTGGACATTGTATTAGAAAGATACCAGAACTCCTTTGCCATTTAGCATTGATTAAAGGATGTGGCCGTTTTATTTGAGAAAAATATTCATACGAGTTAAGTTCGGAGGGAGTTGGAAGTGGCAGTTAACAGCCGGTGACTTCACGTTATGAGCAGTTACCAATACTTTGAGGCCGTTAAAGAGAAGGTTTCATTAGTGCGGTTGCCTCAAGTTAAGGTTCTTACCATATCCTATGTAAAAATTTAGAGAATGCGACAGTGTGACACGCATTTCTACTGAGTTTCACTAAACGGTGATTCAGCCGTCTAGATTACAGCAATCTGGCCACATAGCAATTTAGCAATATGCTGCAATTACTTAATGAATCAGAGCAGAGATTATACCACCAAACAATCTCATGAATCATGCAGGAGCTGGTCAAAAAATATCGCAGTATTACTTAAACAACCCACACAATCTGGTGAGCAATACTAATTAATATGTTTAATAAAAAATGTTTTCGCATGCCATATAGATCTCTAATAACACATCCAATATGGCACCTTTTAATATCGCTATTACTATCAGCACTATCACTCATTAATAGTCACTATTACTATTAGGGGCAGGTGTAATGATGAGATAAGGCTTTGAGTCCACACCATGTTACACAGTTACTACATAGGTGGGGTATTTTACTTACTTAACCCAGCATAGACACCTAATACAGGGCACTGTAAATCTATTAATCTAAACGTCACACGCCAGAAACAACCAGCAAAAATGAATGATCTCATGAAGAGTTCTTTGCTGCAAATTGAACCTGGGACCTTCAGGAGCTGGTCATTATGGTCAATGCATTAGGGGCTTAGATAAGATAATTAAGTACAAACAATCAATTAAAGTTAATAAATTTACTATTTACCTCTAACTGGGCACATCATATTTCCTAATCATAAATCAAATAAAACCGCAAAACTCACTTATTCGAACCAAACTCAGCGTTGTCGTCAATTAGCAATCAAACGGTTTTTCATGATTCATAATGACATCACAATAACACCACGGACAATAACCATCAATTATGACGTCATCATGGCATCACCCATGGCAACAATAGTGCTCTGACACACTGCCTGAGGTTGCCATGGCAATGGGAATTTCATGCTCTGGTGGCTCAGCACTTGTGAGTGAGCCCTCAGGGTCTGTTATTGAGCCTCAGGGGATTAGACTAGAGCCATCCAATGCATTGTAATGATGAGTTCTAAATGGTTTTTCTCCTTTCTACAAATCTCTACAAATGAATTCGGAAAATAGTAGCACAGCTGATGGAGTTATACTGATTACTGAGGTAATTTGGATACTGAAAATGCATTTGTTAAACCAGGGAAAATATTGAAGTGTTCTGTACAGGGACATTAAGCATTTGTGATGTTAGGTTACAGACTGTATCAATCACGTTAACGATGGGAAACGGCGAAACTTTTTATTTTCTGAGCTATTAAATAATGCAAATGTTCGATCATTATCATTGTTAACAAATTTATAATCAAAGCAAAACTATTAGTGAAAACTCCAGAGCAAAATACAAGACCAGACCAACTGATATTTACACTACTTTGATTTTGAGACCACGATCTGACCACTTCACTAACTTGGCCCACGAAACTGGTAAAAATGCCAAAAAGTTCCAGAATTAAGACCTTCTCATTATTAAGACCACTTCCAGGGAGGTCTTAATGTTAACACTCCACCCCACTATATGCAACTAGTGCCAAGTATGTAACTTGTAGCATGCTTGTACACTGGTTCAAAAATATTTACTGAGCACAAGCAGTCAGTGAGTGCTCTCAATGATCCACAAGCTTGTCACTTTACAAACTGTCTAATGTATGAAAGATCTAATACATAAACTGGCTTCAGTATTAAGACCACCTTGATATTAAGACCACTGGAGGCTTCAATAATGAGGATCAACTATATCAGCCGGAATGAATCACTAAGTTGATCAACATTGCATCACAAATACTCTAACTTAGTCACAACCAACAAAGATCAGACAACACCGCGACAGTGACCATTCAGGCGAATGGAACAAGACAACACAGATCCAGGCCAGTCTAGACGCCACAAATAGCACCCAAATACTAGAATGACCCCTGACCTTCTTTCAAGGTCAGGTCAAAGGTCATGACCAGATAAATTAAGTACAAACATCCCCCGTGCACCCCTTTTTGAGGTCTGACCCTAAATTTCCAGGGCAGCTTTGATCTTCCAAAAGCATTTGACAGTTCATAAAGCGACAAGCTTGTGGATCACTGTGAGCACTCGACTATGTTCAGTGTTCGGTCAAATATTTTCGAACTGGTCTGCGAAATATAAACCGTAAAATAAACACAGGGTTTGGTATTATCGTTTGTCTACAGTATAATCATATTACATGTACATGGCCAAATGTGCCAAATGTGCCACATGCGTTTTACATGCGTTTTCAATGCGTTTGGATAAACGCATGGTTTTTGCTTCATTATAATCAGCTAAAACCCATGCATTTTCCATGTATCATATACATGCATGATTATTGTGGCAGCTGGGTGGTCTGGTGATTAAAGACCTAGCAAGCTTGTTTCTTAGGTTCAAATCTTTGCATAGACACTTCAATAACATCACAAGAGATGTTAAATCTATGGCACCTTGTACTGGCTGTCTATGTTAAGCCACTAAGGCAAGTGAAAGACCCCACTCATGGTGTGTCAGAATAAGTTACGTGTATGGTGTGGACTCCAAGCTTTATTATCTCATCATTACATCCGCCTGCAGTTGGTCATATAATACCAATAAGCTTGAGACCAATAACAAGCACTGAGAAAATATATTAAAATATTTATGACACAACAGGATGGACTCAAATAGAGGACAAAGTCTAATAAACCGAAACACTAAACACGAACAGCTGATTTCCAATTCAAAATTCAAACAAAAGCCTAAAAAATATTTTGAATCATAAGCGGCTTGACAAACACTCAGATTGAACTCTTATCGGAAGTACTGGACAGAAAATAATCGACAGGCACTTCAGTAATACTTCCGAGATGATAATATCGATAAGAGAAATAAATCAAATCAAGAGTTAATATTGAATAATAACTACATTGCCTGTTTTTTTGTATGAAGTTACTTAAAAAAGTAAATTTATATTCAAATATTTGACAGCAAGCCAAAGAGATTCACCGAAAGATATTAGAGTGGAATAAATATATTTTTCACATTCAGTACAGGAATATTTAACTGGCATTTACCACCTACAATTACATCAAACGTGATGTATCCGAGATATGAAATCGTTCACACAAAAGAAATTTATAAGTGTGTCATGGGTATTGTCATCACGACCATGAAAATGGGGGCTAAACAAAGCATGGACTAGCTTAAACTGTACAAGTTTGACAGTCTCATTGTTCACAAAGTGCCCACATGAATTTGTTACAGGGAAAATGTTGTCATAATATTTGCAGTGAAATCCCTCAATCAACACCACCTCAATTTTAAGGCCGTCTTGCAGGTCCTAAAAGCTTAAAATGTAAGCTTGTGACAGTCTGATCAAACACAAATTTGCCCTCATGAATTTGTGAATTGTTACAGGGACAATTTGGCCATAGTACTACCATTGAAATCCCACAATTAAGATCACTCAATATCAATATCATGTTGATTCAAACTAAACTTTGTTGCATTTCAAAAATGTGAATATGAAGCATTTAATGTCTAACATTTTCAGAATTTAGATCGACTCAATTTTAGGGCCATTTTGCTAGGTCACTAAAACTGTCCGCAACATTGCATGAATTCGAATTTAATGTATTTTAATGTTTTAATTGAATTGTATTTCATTTGTACTTCATCAATGCTCCTAATCTCAAGCTTTGTCACCTAATAAAACCAGATGCAGAAGACGTAATAATGAGATGATAAGGCATGGAGTTCACACCAGGTTACAAATAACCCCATGGGTGGGGTCTTGTACTTGCCTTACCACAGACAACGAGTACAAGACACCTCCAATTTAACGTCTCATACAATCGACATCCAGCTGAGATGTAGCTCATGACGAGAGCCCGCACGGACTGGCGATCGAACTCAGGACCTTCAGAGGAGCCGGCCAACAACGGGAAGTCCCAGTTGGGATCATCGCAATATTACGTCCACTTCAGTGATTCCCTAATGATCTTATTTGCGAGGCTCCACTGTACAGTAAAACTGCCCCATTAAGACCACCCTCGGTCCAAATGTAAGTGATCTTAATGGTGAAGTGGTCTTAATAATGAGATGGTCTTTAAATGGAGATCCACTGTATTTACATTATGGGGCACAAAATTCCTCATCATTACCATAGTGCACTAATGCATTACAATATATGTAGTCACAATATAGATGATGCACAATGATATATAGAGACATAGGAGTCCATGTACAGAGGAATAGTCACATACTATGCATACCCCCTTGTCAGGGTGATACTATGAGACCATTAGGTCATCCATGAGATCTATGTCACAGAGAAATAGCACACAACACATGGCAATCACATGTGCAAATGTATACTGTCCATACTCGAATAAAAGCCTGGGTGCTTTATATTTTAAGGTCTTCATCCCAACACGAAGGTGATTGTCAAATCTCTATTCATCCAAGGTCAAATTGACAAATTATTTGGACAAATTTTCAATAATCTAGTCTATCGTTTCGCACTCTTTAGCACTGCCAGGCAATGTGGTGTCAGAGTTTAGTTCAAGATAATTTTATTTCCACAGAAAACAATTAAATAGAAAAATAATAGTAATATCTATTGAGGATTTCAGATATGAATTTACTGTGGAGGGAGCTCCCTAAAGACAATCAGTTGGCGCTAACTGGGCAGCTTCTTGTGTGGTAAGTGGGAAAGTTGCAGCAGGGCATGTAACCGAGCAGATACGATGAGTTCATTTTCTACAAACATGTGCTTAGTTTGTTTGGCCTAGTGGTTAACAAGGAAAAGGCATTTGTCAGCTCACCCGAAGGTCCTGGGTTCAAAGTCTGACCCCCAACTCCTTTAAAAGCTTCTTCTTAACAGCTGGAAGTTATTCTGCATGAGACATTAAACTGGTGGTGCCTTGTACCATGGAGACACTACTCCAGACGTAAAGATGAGATGATACACATAGCGATGTTTACCCTTACTTGCCCCAGCATAGACAATTAGACATCGAGTACAAGGTATCGAATCAAGTATTTAGTGTTAAGCGTTCCAATGAACAATCTTGGATAAAATCCAAGGAACAATGATGCTATACTATGTGAACAAAGAGTCTAACACCAACAATTTCTGGAAAAAGGTGCCGAAGTATCAATTGGTATACAGCAACATTACTGAGCAACGTGGTGTCATAACTTCAGCACCATTGCTTTTAGACCTATTGCCTCATATACACCGCGTGGACTGTGTATAAAACATTCTTTCTTTTTTTTTACTCCCATGTGACCAAAATAAGCATTCAGTCAAATACCAAAAACACAAAAAAAAGCATCATCTATTTTGCATATTCCCCAAAAATCCTAACAACTGCATTCTTCCTGTCACTTTCACTGCACTAGACACATCATCTAGGTGATACATGTAGGTCTTAGAGTGAACACTGTCTCCATAAAAATGAGATTTATCTCCTGCCCCCCCCCCCCAGGGGAATAATTATCCTAGGAGACAGCTCCCACTAGCCAAGTGCCCTCAATATAACCTAGACTCTAGAGTACACTGCCTTGTGTGAGAATTTGTAACTAGACAGGGAGCAAAATCATAAAAATAACATAAAATAGGAGGGAAAAATTTATATTAATAAATGATGATGTTCTAAATAATCAAATTATATATAACTTTACTTAACTTAAAATAGGAGGGAAAAAATTTTAATCATGATGTTCTAAATAATCAAAATTATATATAACTTTACTTATTTAAAAAAGTAATTACAAAAGTTAGAATTAATTTAAAGATGGCAACCACACAATAAGGCTTCTTTTTAACTGATACGATCTCGCATAAATTAATTCTTTTTTTTCCCGCTAAAACTTCCAGTCTGCGGTGGTGGTCTCAACTGAAAGGTTCAAAGAAATTATTTTCCAAACTGAGAGCAAAGATCTATTTAAAGTTTCCTTAGATTAATCTTGGACAAACAGAGAATTAATCATTTTATTGTTAATATAGGACATATTCTCACTGAAAGAGAAACTGTCATGATATAATGTACATCAGAATAGTTACACACTGACCTATAACAAGTAAAGCATGAAGTTTTTGGTCCCTAGATCTCATAGCGCAGCAGATGTGCTCTGTTAAATTCAATGCAACCCATTAGGCTATTCTTTTCAATAACGTGAAAGTTCTCATATTTTTCAAATAAATATTGACTCATAAAAAAGTATCAACCTGTCAAATAATCATTGAATGATGATAAATGATGAGGCAACTTGCACTTGAGCAAGATCAACAATCGATACTTCAATAAACATAAAATATGAATCTTTACGAAGTTCTTAGGTTAATTCGTGTTAATATTTCTCTATATCAGAAGGATGAATTAAATTTATTTATAAGAGATTTGTAGGAATTTAAATGTTCGCTTTCAACATTTAATTGCTATCTAATAATATCCACTGGAAACATCTGGGTTTTTAGAACTATTGCATTCACCTATTTAGATCATATCATTGTATACCACCAGCATTATTAGTTCATTATCCCATACAAATGAACGTGTAATTACAAATAATTTATTGTTTCATAGGACAATAATTTCAATTGTTATAATTGTCCTATCGAACAATGGAACTAAACAGTGCACTACTGCAACGATGTTATACTCGTAACATCTAAATATGCATCTATTTATAATTATGATTATATATGCATTTTATAACTATCACAATACATATTTTCACTTGTCAGTTGTCACAATCAGACTATACGGTATGCTTCATGATACTTCATCGCTCGTTATGTTACAAAATTCACGAACTAATGATTGTCGCGAACCTGCATAAATTTACATTTTTGCATGCGCCATCATCGAGCAGTTAACCCCATGACCCAGTCACATAGTCAATCGCAAATAAACTTGTCTTTTCTCCCATGTCACCATTGTCAAGAGTGACACGCTGTACAATTTGATAATCACCCAACGACCGGTTCAGGCAAGGCTATTCGCGCACAATGACAGCTGATTATCAGGATATGAGGGCATTCTATGTCAATTATGACAATATTTGGGCACCATAGGTTTGTTTTATAACACAATAACATTATGCAACCACATCTTCATATTTATAACATACATATTTATGTATATATAATCATATACATGCAAATTTAATGTAAATCTAGAACTGTCATTAATCATTCATAATTTATCAGTAATACAGAATTTGCAATTACTGATAACTTGACAACTGTACAGTATGTTCTATTATTGTCATACCAAATATCCGGGTCAGTAAAAATCATGATATTTTTTTTTAATTGTTTTTCTTAAATATTTAAATAAGATTTATAATTTTTTTAAATGGTACAATTAGGGCCTAAGCACTGTCTAGCATCAGTCAAGTTTGACCATTTTTCCAGCATTTCTTATTAGTAAACTTACTGAACTATGCTCTACAAATGAACCGAACTTTGACTTATTTAACAATTTGGGTTTAAAAAAACTTAGTTGTGTTCAAATTAATCATGTATTGAGTTGAATATACTTAGTAAATTAAAAAAACGATTATATTTTTATTTTATCGTTTAATCTGCCAACCCTGATAAATATTCCTTCATATAGAATAAATATTTGCAAAATAAATCCAAATTACACTATCATTTCTATGTCTACAGTTTACATTACAGCTTTCTTGAGTACCCTCGAGTATCCATTGTGATATCAATTATTTACTGATCATATTTTGACACCAAAGGTTATAAAAGAATGTTACATTTATCTTGAAACTCAAATAAATACATTTATCTTGAAACTCAATAGGTACTTCATTGGGATAGTATCTGATAATAACAATACTATAGTGTATATAAATATCATAAAAATCACTCATTTCTTGAGCGGTTATTACTTTTTTAAATCAAAATATAAATAGTATATTGTCAGTATTGATCATAATTATATCTATCAATTGTTAAAGAACTTGCGCGAAAGTGTCATAAAGTGTAAACGTATTATCTTGGATAAATCTCTAAGGACCAAGGTACTATTATATTGAATTTAATTAGATTTAAACGAATAAATCTATAAAACTATGTACTTATAAAAGCCACACAGTATGCAAAATGATCATTATAAAAGGAACATTTAATACTGAAGTGTTTTAGCCTACAACGCAGTGAGAGCTAGGGGAACTTACACAACATTCAGCGTCAACAATGTTCCATACACAAGACACATGGAGAGTATAGTCCAAGATTAAGTCAAGATCTGCTTCTGTACGTGCATCTTACCTTTATGAGAATGGGCTGTGCAGTAGAGTGACAGATGTACTAGGAGAAAGATGAAGTGTTCTTTGTGCTTCATCTTGGCTGCCAGTGCCAGGACATTTAATTGGGGATCAGTCCTAGACCCTCCATCCACTCACGAGCAAAATGGCGAAGCTCCCACAACTCTTTGAGAAATCAGAGACGAATGCTCCTAAAATCCGCACAGATCGACTTTCAAAGTGCATGAAAACTCCACAACACTTTGCAATGTATCCGCTTGCAAAAAGTGAGCTGCTAATTCCAATTAAAACAGGGCAAACTCCACGAATTTGAGCGCCAATCCCCTGCAACTTGAATCACTCAACTCACTCAATCAAAATTGACTTCAGACTGGGAGAGCCCGGTTTCTTGACTTATCTGGCAGGGGGCGCCAGTGCCAAGAAACATTAACGCCACCTAGCGTTAAAAGTAAATAATGCAAAATGTTACCAGGCTTGAATGATGGACATTAACATATATAACCAACATTAATAATAAAATGGACTCAAATTTATCAGGTGTTTGTACCCGTAACTACTTTACGTGTTTTCAAGGGCAGTGTAACAGCAAAGAAGAAGGATATAATGATTTTTCTCTGGTAACAGCCTTACGGATCCAGGGGGACATCTTAATGTCAATCACAGGCCTATACAAACTGACAGGGACATCTAACAGTCATGCTTTTGCCCCCCCCCCCCCCCCTATCCCTGTAGATAAGGGCTGAATCTGCCAGTGACAGCTCATGTGTCCCATGCCCTTTTGCATAGAACCATGACACACCACTTGCCTACGCTGGGCACTGAACCCTGGCCACCTGCATAGAGCAACAGCCTTAACCACTAGGCTCATGTGCCCCATGCCCTTTTGTATAGAACCAGGACACACCACTTGCCTACACTGGGCACCGAATCCAGGCCACCTGCATAGAGCAACAGTCTTAACCACTAGGCTCATGTCTCCCATGCCCTGTTGTATAGAAGGACAGACCAATCGCCCATGCACATATATATATATATTTATATAAAAATTTAATTATGGGGGCAACTTAATATAGTTTCTATGGACTCTGTTGCAGCCCTTCTTGGTACCTGATTATTTATATGTAATTGTATGTTCTATTTATACATGTGTATTTTTTTTTTTTTTTTTTGTACCAAGAAAAAATAAAAAAACTTCAAACACTAGGCACTGAACCCACCTGCATAGAGCAACAGCCTTAACCACTAAGCTCACCAGATGCCTACACTACACAAGGGTAAGAAGTTAAGAATTTGCACAATTCTCATTGGATATTATATTACATATTACTAATTCAGGACCTCGACTAAATGAAGACAGGTAGAAAAATTAAAATAAAACCAATTTAGCATGAATTGTGGGGTTATCAAAAACTTAACCAAAATTCAAGTCCTGTCAGTGCAGAGCTACTAAATTTTGAGAGCATGGCTTTCCAGGTGGATTTGTGCTAAATTATCCCATACTACCTATATTAACCCCAATTAAATTGACTTGAGACTTGTCTCATATTATGATGATTTTTCTTCTATTTTTTCCAGCTGTCAGTTGTACATTAAAATATAATTAAATGTTTTGGTACTCTTCAACACGCACTGGTCATCACAGGTAATTTGTAAAAGCTCCTAGGTGGCACTACACACAAACTCATGCACTTGTGCCCCCTTGTGCTTAATACACAATATACAAATTTACACAAGGTGTCGCCACAACACATGATCCACAATGCCACCAGTAACTCGCGCAATACTATAAAACACTTGTGCATTTAGGCTGTTCAAGATAGTTCCAACCCCTATAATTGCTGTTCATTATATATTTCTCGGGGTTATACTGAAAATAACCAAAGATCTCGAGCTTACTTATCAGGCAATGCAATTAACTTATAACACACATGGAATCACACCCAATTCTTGTATAATACATTATACATAAATCTTTATTAACATTCTGCGTACACATTAAAACATCTTTTATCCTCAATTAGTCGTCAAATGAAAATGGGTTCCTGAGGTTCTTACTTAAAAATTACAAAATTTCATGAGATTTTTCAATAATAAAGGTGGTGAGAACCAAGGCAGTCATTCTTTATTACAATTAAACACAAGGTAATTGAAGTGCTTGGACAAATACCATTTCATTGATATGCGTTAAATGATTTGACTGGAAATTTCCAGATATATCTTATTACTGAACACAATCTTTGACAAACTCAGGTTAAGTCAATTTGAGCATTATAATCAACATCTGAATACTATTCCATTTACTCAGAACAAAATTTTAGTCAGCTATATCAGCTGTTCCTGCTGCATATAAATACAAAATCAAAGGAACATCATTACTTTGCATTAAATGCAAAAACACATCCATACACTTTGACGTGTATACTACTTATCGCACAGACATTTATAACCAGTTACTCATTCATACTGCCAAACAATAATCATTCATTATCATACACTATATTTTACATCAATATTTTACATCATTTACGCAAGATTGCTTAATGTCTTTTTTCTCATTTTTTTTTGGTAGTTTTTTTGTTTCAAAATTATAAAATTGAACCCAGCTCTCGATGCATTACATGCTTTCTACGAGTCAAAGTTCAGTTGTGTTGCATAAATTATGCATATAAGTCCGCAGGAGGAAGAGCTATTATGGTAGCGGCCGTAGTGTTCCATTGCCATGGCAACTGACGATTTTCTCATTCTCTAAGATGGAAGGACTGACTTTTGTCCAATTGCAGTTTGCAATTGTGCATAAAAAAAATAGCACACTAGATTGTAAGTTTTCTTTAAGATCATTTGCAGATGTTGCACTGATCAGAAGAACTATTTTTCAGCTGCAGGTCTCGTTGAAAGTGACCCCGTTGATTGGTGCATCAAATTGCAATGGCGAACAAGCATTTACTTTGACATCAATTGCAATCGAATGGTGTAGGTAATCTGTTTATCCCATAAGTGCAATTGCTAGGGTCCATTCTATATTGATTGCAATTAGGACTTGTGCTGCCTCATATCAGTCAATTTGACACCATCAGTAAGTTGTAAATTGTCACGGATAATCTTAGCAAGTTTTCATTTTTCCCACTTCTCCTGGGATTCGATAACTTTCGCTAAGGTCTTCTTAACTCGCAACATTGTAAGTCTTGCTCCTGGGTTATGATACCAACACTCCCGCATTAGCTTACCAGCTTGTTGTAAAACCTGAAAGATAAAGAAACGGATCAATTACGAGTTCAAGTAATTTTTCACAGTTAAAACTACGTCATTCCTAATTATACACATGCAGTAGCTTTGAATAGAAACAACTGGAGTCCAGATGATTTGGGCTTTTTCCTTTCTTTCGTTTCTCAGATCTTAAGAAGGTCTTTTTTACGGGTCCATCAGACGAAAATTTAATAACATTGTGATTCATCATTACGAGTTTCTTTTGACACATTTCTCATAAAATCGTGAGAACTAAAAACTACAAAAGTGTTGCCTTATGGGCTGGATCGAGTATAATTTTGTAAATCACTGATAATCATTTCAAGTAAACCACATGAAACAAACATAATACACAGTACTGCACAACAAATTTGTGTATCTCAACACATATGGTGTTCAGATAAAAGAAACTCACAATATCACAGGCCCATCTGTTGGGCAGGGAAGGTCGTTGTTGATCCACTGCTGCAACTTTGCGCATGTCTTCGTAGCTGGGATCGCTAGGAACCATGTCGTAGAAAGGTGGTTGATACTCCTCAGCTATTCCTGTACACAAAATAACAATACTATTAGTAATTTCTAACATCACCTATCAATGAGTAAGATTGGTTATTTGGGCAAATAGAGATTACACCTTCAAATGGTCTGCAAATCAAAACGCCATCTTAATATTTCATTAAATATACACAAAGGCAATGAGAATTGTTAAATTTATTCTTTCAATTGGGCATGTAACAAAGATGGGTTATTACATCTCCTGTTTCTGTAAACTGCCACTTCTCAGACATTTAAAGTCTTGACTAGCTGTGGTCAGAGTGAGGCTGTCAGCTACGGCCAATATCATACCTTCACATGTAATGTATACGAACAGCATATCATTCTTTACTCATGAGGGGATGTTCATACTTAGGGTTCTGAGCTAACCAAAACAAGACACAGAATACCAAATTTGGTCGTAAATAGAATGGTTTTCCAAGGGAGAGTTAATCGTAGACCCTTATCTCTACCGTAACATGCATAGATAAATTTGACACGTACCTCCTGATATGCACCTCCTGCCGATTTCCCATAGTACCAAACCAAAGGCGTAGACATCCACCCTTTTAAAACTATCGAAGCACTCCATTGGTATTGATTCGTCTAATACCTCAGGGGCCATGTATCGTTTTGTTCCTACTTTTGGATTGCTGCCAAAGTCTATGTAATTGCTATTTTGCGAATGCATTACAGCGAGTCCCAAATCTGCAATCGCACACGTGAGTCCTTTTCTCACTAAAATATTTTTACTTTTGATGTCTCTGTGAGCAATGGCAGGCTTTCCTTGAGTGCCAAATATCTCAGTGTGGAGATGGACCAACCCTGACGCAGCCGAGTGCATCAGTTTTATCACAGTCTCTTTGTCGATCACATTACGGTTCAAGAAATCGTACAATGATCCGTGTTCGTGGTAGTGAGTAATCAACCATAACTGCGTACAACTGTTTCTACTGGTCATATCGGACGCTAAGAAGCCAAGAATGTTCTCGTGACGCAACAGGACAGTGTTGTAAATCTCGCTCTCTCTCGCCCATGATGCTTCATCTCGAGATGAGAAGATCTTCACAGCGACGCTTTCACCATGGTACAATCCTCGCCACACTTCGCCATATCGTCCTTTGCCTGAAAAACACCAAAGCTATCACAGATAAGTAAATCAAACCATTAAAAACACAAAATATATTTCCATTAATCCGATGTGTGCTCTTGATCATTCTCATCACCAATTCATGATAATAATTTTTTCGATTCAATACTTCATATTAATCTCCACAATAATACTTGAAATTTTATCTAAAACAGGTATTTTATTAAACCTGAATGGACCTTGTACCTAAGAATTACCAACTGCAACAGATGTTCCTCAGGGGTCAATACTGGTCCCTGTTTTATTCATATCTAAGCAATGATTAGGCGTAAACTTCGATTCTATAATTCTTAATGTACGCTTCAACCTAGTCATCAGCAAACATACCTATGCACTCCATCAAAGACACTTGACGTGCGACAGTTCTTTGGACGAGTAACGGAAGACCAGAACCACTCCCTGACGTTACAGAATGTTCATAAAGATCCTGCAAAGTGTTGTCTCCGACTGATTCTGCGTTTATGTCGCCATTATACCCCAAGAAGCGCTCTCGGGCACTCAGTTGTTGCATCCGTCGCTTGTGGCGCCATCTGCAGAGTACGAATATCAACGGAATTCCGATGATGAGTAACGAGAGAGGAAGAAGAATGGCGAGTGCGAGTTGGACTTGTGCGGAATACAGCAATGACATTCCTTCCATACCTGCGGAATTAAAATTACAATGGGTTAGCATTAAAATATTGTAAAATCTATTGGTAGAGTATGAAGTATACTTTGACTTAAAACTTTTCTTATTGCTGTCAAAACTTAGTATCACATAAAAAAGAATATGCTCGATTCTTTTGACATGCATGAGACAGCTTTTTTTCCCCCCTTTCGTCTTTTTTTAAATTTACATATATGTTGATTTAACCAAACATGTATCACAGAACTTTATCTGGAAAACCAAGTTATCAAAAACATTATCCAGTAGTCAAAGTATCTATCTATACACCACAATGTGTCAATGCATGTACATTCCTTTGCTATTTATTTAAGACTTTTTCAAACAATTTCTCACCATCATTATTAATGAACAGGGGAGCGTAAGTGGGAGTTACGTTTCCATTGCAAAATGAATCTGGACAGCAATGGACGACTGCGTGATGACCAGGGGCCGTTCCGCAGGTCAGGATGGAATTATCTCGGCGTTCCAAGCAACCCCACCTCCGAACGTCGTACCCATCTTCCCTGACTATGGATGCATAACACTGTAATGAACGAAGAAATGGATCAAAATACATTGACAAAAAAAAGTTGTGCATAAAATATGAAGTTTGGACCTTCTTAGGGGAATACATGGCTGTGCATTAATGAAGCCTTGCAGCTGTATCACAGATCAATTTGTTGAAACTCTGTTTTGATTTCTTGTCACAAATTTCATTTTCAAAACACATGAAAAGACTTTTTTCTTAACACATAAAACAAACTTTTTATAAACACACTGACCTTGGCATCACCCCAATTACAAAAACCATTCGCTTTTAAGTACTTTTAACCTTTTTACATGAAGCGAAAGCCAATTAACAATTAGGCAAGTGCGTTTTCAATTTCAAGCATACAATTTATGTGTCACGCATACATTGTATAAACATGACAAACATCAATATGTGGAACAGACGCACCATTTGACTGTGAATGGGCCAATTTACACTGATTGGGAGCATGGTTCACGGCTAAATGCACACTGATGTGTTAAGTAGTATTGGCTTTGAATGGTAAAGCAACAGTATAGAGTACGATCGCTGTGACACAGTTCGATCTATGCATACTACACCATAATATTCAACAGTATAACAATATATACAATATTGGGTTCAGATTTTTTACAGAGGCAAATGTAATGATGAGACGCTTACGGTACTGTACATGTATAAATGGATGATATAAATCAAATGTGGTATTCTACAGTACAATGCTCTCATAGTTTCATATCACAATTGATACGCACCATTT
This sequence comes from Alitta virens, assembly GCA_932294295.1. Classification (NCBI taxonomy): domain Eukaryota; kingdom Metazoa; phylum Annelida; class Polychaeta; order Phyllodocida; family Nereididae; genus Alitta; species Alitta virens. Next base: position 20,011,552 of record OW028585.1, on the reverse strand, counting down.
ATCCTGATTGATACCAGCATCGATCAATATGTAACAATATGACACAGATATGTCAAAGACTATGTTAATCGATACATAATTGACAAGGGCCACAGGGTCCCCTATATTGACCACTACAAACATCTGCATACATTTACAGTAATACCATAACTGTTCAGACCCTTATGCCTTCCTACTGATTTCAACCGAACAAACCATTAAGCGAACCCATAGCCATAGACAGCAACATAATGATATAAGAGAATCTCATGCCATTTTGAAGAGTTACCTTACTTCAATGTCTGGTAATAATATTATTCAGTTTCTTATCCTACTAAAATTACTCATTTACTGTTTGACACATTTACCCAATTAAGATGACCTAAATACAGACCATAGTTTCACAATAGTCTTGCCCTTTGGTATGTCTAGAGGCCCACTTTAACAGCTTTATCTAATTACACTGACCCAATTTACTCTTGACAAATTGACCCATTTACAATGACCCAATAAAATGACACAATTACTGACAAGCTTTATCCGATTACACTGACCCAATTATTCTTGCCACTGACCCAATTACTGACCTTGACACCGTTTCGCTGTGTGACATTAATCTTTGCAAGGTAGTTTTATCCAATGGAAAGTAAATGTCCCACCAGAGGTCACAGACACCAAGGTCCTTGCAGGCACCAAGGCAGATTATAAGCAAACCTTGTTTGATGACGTCATGCTGACGTCAAGCTTCGGTGGCCGCGCCCTCTGGTAGTTTTTCTCCACATTACGCTGACCCATTTACCCCTGACACTGACCCAATTCCAATGACCTAATTACTAACCTTTGACACAGTATCGCAGTAGTCCTTGCCCACAATGCACTCCTCCTCCGGCTCACAGTGGCAGCGGAACTTGACTTGCATCTCGAGCGTCTTGTTGACAAGGTAGTAGGAGGCGGCTGCAACGATAAACAAGTGACGATAAACAAACAATGATAAACATACAACGATAAACAAACAAATATACAAAGGAACAGGGTGCATGCCTCCATCGTGCTGAGAAATAAACACAACATGTTCTCTCTATTATTCAAAACAAACACAACCATGACTGGGAGCCACCGGCCGGGGTGCAGAGTGCCAGACAAGCTCGGAATACATTTCTCTTTCTCCCCTGCTCCTTAGCACTGTTCTGCAGCTCCCCTTGACTTTTTCACACAGCTATGCACCCTCAAGACTTCACAAAACACACCTAGAGTTACACTGTTGACATTTCCTCACTTTCGAGACATGAAGTCGTGAACGGAATTCGCTCAGTTCATCTTGTCTCCTCTACAACATTTCACCTCCATAAGTCATCATTGATATTCTGTCACAATGAATTGAGTAGAGTGCAATGTTCCATCAATAATAACAGCAGAAACCCACAAATTAGACCACTCAATTGTAAGAAGGCCTCAATTCTAAGACTACTTCAGGGTTGGGTGGGTTCCAAAGGAATGAAAAATGTTCCAGACTTAAGACCACTTCAGTATAACAATGACATAAAGACCATTAAAGTGAACATGTATTCGAACGTCATACCAACAACTTAACTCTGTTTTCACAAGTTGACCATGTATCATTTTCTCAACCGTACCCTTTCATATACATGTTTTACCTTCCTCGCCACAAATTAAACTTCCTAACCATAATTTGATTAAACTTCCTAGTTATGACTTAATTTACCTCTAATGATAACTTCAGCCTATTAAAAATCACTCATTTAACTTCGTAGTAATCAGCAATAACCTGACCATAACTTAAACTTCCTAGTTATAACTTAATTGATTTCTTAAAAATAGCGTAATTAAGCCTCCTAACTTACTGACAATAATAAAGTTCTCATTAATTTTTCATAACCATAACTTCATAAGCTGTCTGACCTAATCATAACTTAAATAAATGTCCCGACTCCTAACCATAATTTAAACTTCCTAAACATAACTTAATTAAATGTCCTAACCATAACCTTAAACTTCCTAAACAACATTTAATTAAACTTCCCAGCAGTAAGTTAATGAAACTAACAGGTAAGATAGACATATAAAAACCAGCTTAACACAAAGACACCTCTGCTCTTACCTCTACTGCCATAACAGCAGACTTTGGTGCACAAGTCTTGCTATGCCGGCGGAATATTTAGTTTCCCAATTTAAATTCTACCTTTGTAATCTGTTTCTCATGTTTTTCCCCTGGCTATTTTTTCTCTCCTTATTTTTTTCTAGCACTTCATGCCTTGGTGAACTCTTCACATCAACCATGGCAATCGGGTATTCAGAATTCTCCAAAAATTCTCAAAAAGTCACCGCTAGATGAAAGATAGAGAGATATGGCCGATCATGATCTCTTCTCTTCTCCACTTTTTTTGACAACTGGAACTCCTGCTCGATAAAAAATCCCTCTCCTCAAAAATAAAACTAATTCGCAAACTATGTCCCCTTTTTCATCTCAGGTAATCAGTGCGAAAGTTGACCAGAATTGTGTACAGCCACATCACAATTAACGGAAAACTGTAGCGGATGAAAAATGTAATAAATGCACTACATAAAGCACATTATCGAAAAATGCTATCCCAACTCAGACATGATTGACACTTCAGAAGAGGATTGCTCCACGGATAAGGCCATTGGCATTATATTATCCACAGATCATCCGATAATCATTGATAATCTCCCAGTCAAACAATGCTGCAATTTCATATTGGGGATTTAACCAACACAGTCATCGATATTGAGGCATTATACAATATGCCTAAATCTATATACACTGCAGATTGGTACATAACATAGAGTCAGCAACTAATGAATATTGAGTATTGTGGCAAAGAACCTCCCACGAAATAGCAACAACCAAGCTCCCAGGAGCCAAATCTTGCTCGAACGTAGTTTCTCTCTCGCAACAAAAACATAAAAACCAAGCGAAATGAACACATAGAGGCATCGAAGAGCTTCCGAAAAGTGAAAAGACACCTCTGAAGAGGCACGCTCTCGTAAAATGACAAGCGAAAAACTGTAAATAAGAGGTGAGAGTAGCGAAAAAGTTGCGGATGAGTAGCGAGCAGAGGCAGGGGTTGAATGAGGGTTCCATAGTTGTCATTCAGCGCTGCCAGTTGTGTATTGCGAGGTGTATTTTCAGAAGAGCACCATACTTCTCGTGTTAAAATTCCTCGAATGACTGCAGTTGGCGAGGAAAGAAAGTTGTCTGCCCGTCGTCTGCCGGTTTTGCTAATTCTCACCATCATCTGGTGCTGCTAGTGATGCTGCTGCTGCTGCTGCTGTTGAGATGTTGTTGCTGTTGATGCAGGGTTACAGCAGCAGCAGCAGCAACTGCAGGTGATGCAGTGATGCACCTTTCATCGAGTGCAAAAAATACAGCGAGCAGCTGTGAGCCAGTGAGTAATCTAGTGAGTAATTTAGTGAGTTCATACTTTTCCACAGCATGCATGATTAATGCTAGTGGTCTGAAGCTTAGTCACCTGATGTGACCAGTTGCTTAAGTGACCATTTACTGATGGCAAACACAATGATGAGATGATTAGGCTTGGACTCCAAACTAACACATTACCCTCATGGGTGGGGTCTTTTTCTTGCCCATGCATAGGCACAGAGTACAAGGCATCACCAAATTGATGGTTCATGCAAACGCCCATCACAGAATGAGCTCACGAAGAGTTCCCAGCCCAGGAATTGAATTCGCGACAGTCATTAGAGCTGCGCAAAGCTCAACCACTAGACCACTCAATGACAGGAAAAATTCAAATCGACAGATCAGATAATAATCCCCCACTGAAGTATCATATTACCATTCGACACTTTGGCAAATTCTTACTAAACAAATATTTTGAAAATCAAAGAACTTAAACTGTAATTAAAGATGGTTTTTCTGATTAAAACCTTTCTACCATGAACACAACTCACAGAAAAATGTGTTTTTTATGCATTTTTAGGAAGTCGTTACGCAAAAAATAAATAGTGATGTTATCATTATACTAGTTCAGTGTATATGGTAACCCGCTAATACAGATGAAACTTGCTGCCATGGACAACACGAGACTAGAATGTCTAAATATTAAAAATAATGCTATGGCCAATCCAATACAATGGAGACATCTTCTACAGTATGACATATTTTCCTCCTCTTCTCTTCAGGAGAACCTCTGGTTGTCAGTGTATGTTATATTACTGGTAAAAACTAACATTCTGACTAATGAGGATTGAGTCAATTACATAATAAGAGATAAGCCCACTGTTAAATATCCAAACACATCAGCTAAATAGATGGAATTTTCAACTAGACTTTGCATAGACACGGACAATGAGGCACACATTTTCAACAAACAAACCGCAATGAAAATTTGATACTAGGTTCAAAAGCATTCTCGACAATAAAATACCTCGATAATATCTGTTAACCAACACCAGTCTAGCAGTGACATACACACAGAAAAAATATATATATTCACAAAATAAAATTCATTCAAAAGGGGGTAAGATCGAGCGAGATTTTCGGTGTCGTTTGTTAAGAAACACCGAGAAAATAAGATCATTCATGACGGGGAAAGAAATCTGATGCTACGAATAGATGAGACACAAGATAAAGTAAATGAGTTAGCCAATATGAAAAAGCGCACAGACTGATCGGCAGTTGATAACATTGATCTCAACAAGACTTGATCAGATATGGACTGCGGCTAAGTACTATTGCGACTCATTCGGTCTCACATGCTAGGTTACAGTCGAGAGTTCTTTTCGAGACCACATTGAAATGAATTTGGTTTACTCGTGTATACGGTATCTTGTGAGAGGGCGTAACCCTTATGGAAGACTGTCGATGCAACTTAATAAAGTTATTATCAATTATATTAATATATGCCTGAGTCTATGGCCAGCTGATGTGAACATTGTCTTAAGCTATAATTAATGCCACAAAAATACAAAAAATTATTCAGACGTTTTCAGATTTATATTGATGAAAATTCATTCCGTAATTGAAGTATATAACTGTTCAATATGGCATTTGATTCTCTAGCATTATTCAACAGTGGCTGTCTGTGGCTGTCTGTGGTTGACTGTGGCTGTCTGTGGTTGACTGTGGCTGTCTGTTGCTGTCTGTTGCTGTCTGTGGCTGTCTGTGGCTGTCTGTGGCTATGGGTTCACTACATTTATCACTGTATCACAAGTCCTGGGATGCTAGATATTATGAGGTCAGATGCATTTCAATACTGTCATTTCTGGAGCGACTCAGAAAGAAGCCATTTATATCAGTTCTTACTGTATATCATCGCCTACTACAAGAACCACTATGTCACTGACATGAAGTTCGACGAACTAAACCAAATATTGTCACGTCATATCAGCATGATCAGGATGACATGCCCACTCCATAAATGGCCATTATAGAAGTACAAATCTGTGCTGTATTAACATTTAAAAATATTCTTATTACAGCCAATTTCAGACTTGGAACCCAACCTTTAGACTTATACTAGGAACAAAACGCCAGATGACGTCATGTGAGTCCAAGACTATTATTGGCCGAGGGACTTCCTATTCCAATGGAAGTCCTGGACGTCCTCTAGTGGGTATTTATATCTTTCAAGTCTTTGAGGTTAGTTTCTGTGTATATGACACTGACTGTAACTAAAAAAAAATATATATATATATATCCGCTTTTGGTCATTGAGCCTCATTCTGCAGACAATAGACAATTTGTGGCAAGTAGGCCTATACGCTAGACAGACGAGTGATTGTACCCAATTGTGATGTAAATTAATCGGATGAAAAGATGTTATTCTTTGTAATGTATACGAAATCTTACAAATCTTACACGACAGCCACACCCAAAAATTAAGACCGACCCAAATTAATCGGTTTTAATAATGATTAGTGATCTTATTGGCTTGGTAAAATATGACATTACGCAATGAATAAATATATTGGGGGTCACAATATTGGAGGTGTCAATGTCAGTTCTATTATTTCACTAGTTTTTGGTGGATTTTCATAAATGAATGCCCTTTAAAATGTGTGTCTCTAACAAAAACGCCATAAAAGAGGTTCTACTGCACTGAAGATGCAATTAAGATTACCCGACAACTCCACTCCCCAAAAATGTGTAAACAGAACTGTTGTGTCACCTATTTCATTCTTTATTCCTAACTTATTCCATTCAAAAACTTTTTTATTCCTTAACTTTATTATCTATTCTTCCAAGTCATAAAGTAGAACCCCGTCTTAAGGCCACCTCCGTATTAATATTGTCCGTTCTTACCATTGTGATATACACATACCTCACAATTAAGACCACCTCACTTTCAAGACCACCATATCATGCACAAAATTTCATTATTAAGAAAACCTCACCATTAGACTTGAGAAACGTGTTTTATATCTTTTAAAGAAATTTACCTCACTAATACGCCCACCTCACCATTAAGACCAGTGTATTTTGAACTTTTAATTGATCTTAATGGCGAATTTCTACTGTATTGTATATAATGTTTTCGTGATCAGACAAACAGAACAACATTCTCTTAAAAAAAATAAAAGTAACATTTGGTGAACCTAGGCCAAATTTAATCTTATTCTTATCTCATTTTAGTAAACAAACACCAGTTGAGTCAACAAACTGAAATTTCTGGTACTTCTCAGACGCTCTTGTTTGAAATTTCTTCAATTTAAACCCATTTTACTCAGCAAGATCCTCCGAGTAATGACAGATCCAGATGTGACTTTTACCCCCATAAAAGTCCATCTAATTCCAGAGAGATATTTCCCAGCGCAGTGCAACATTGCAGCAACGACTTAAGGAATAAACGTTTATTGCTGTGCACCAAATCGAGTGCTTTGAACCACAGAGTATGTTGTCTGTGTTTGAACAAAAGCATTACTGCAAGAGGTGAAAAATTGCCTCGATTTTATGGGGAGGTTATTGAATATTTAATAAGATAATATACTTTGATCATTCATATATCACTAATATCTTCAAATTCTATGCAAATCCGTTTATATAGAGTGCAACATTTTTTTTATTTCACTATTTCATGAAGATTTTTAAATAGGAATTCAAACAATTGAATGAGCGGCTGATTTTGGACTTTTCAAAAATAATTTACAAGTCTTATGCTTCGAAAGATTACCTAGGACTCCAAAAAAAAAAAAACTAATTAAGGAAGATTTCATTGCCAATCGCGAAAATATTTCACACTGATATTGAAAACATGAATTAATTTAAACACCAAAAGATAATAATATATCATAAAATTTCTAACTTATAACATACATTCTACGTACCAAAAAAAATTTGCCCCCCCCCCAAAAAAAAAGAGAGAAGAACCCCCCTAACACCCCCTCCTGCAAGATAAACAACTCGCACGTGTTTGGGTAATTAGAACCAAGTTCTAAACTGCACTACAAAGAGGGGTAAAAAGCCCAGTGCGCATGCGTGCTAAGCATAACTGTCCATAGTGGTAATTGGGTCTGTCATGACATAATGCTTCAACTTATATTTCTGATAGTTTGTCTTTTTGCACCACTTTCAAGAAAAACATCTTCTTGCAGTTTTTTTGGTTTTTTCTTTTTTCTTTTTTGCCCCCCCCCCCCCAACAAAAAAGCAAAAAAAAAAAACACAAAAAAAAACGGGGGGGGGGGGGGTTTGGGATAGAGATATACTTTGAAGTGTTGAGCTAAACAGGATTACAACATACAATTGCCTTGTATCAATGGGGAATATATCATTTATATTATATAAATTGTAGTTTGTTTTTAACGTTGATATCATATCAAAACTAAGACATCTCCATAAATTTGGGTGTGGTAAATAAAATGTGTCCATATAATAGAATCATTTTGGTACATAAAAATAATATATCCTTCAAATTCTATCACGCCATTTGTATGATATAAGACATTTGTAAAAATCCAAAATGATTGCAATTCTTTTTTCAAAATGATTTGCACATGACAGAGTTCATAATCACAGCCCTTCAGTGAAACCAATATCTCTGCATTTCCCCTGATATTTCCCTGTCAGTTTTCTAGTGACAAAGTGGATAAAAGTTCTGACAAATTTTAATCTAACATTATTTTATTATCTCCAGTAATGATCCATGGCCTCCCCCCTGCCCCTCCAACTCCACTAGCCATCCCTTTCTGCATTGCATTCAACATTTTATTGAATGATTCTAAACTACGAAATCATCTGACATTACTTTGTGTCACAAAAATTCCACGATTATTCATGATTTCAGAATTTCCTAAATTTCTCGTCCGGAGAAGCTAACATAACTCATCTATGCAGGAATATAACTCAAGACATTCTCCTGCAGTTTTCCCACATCAAATGCTCGTTTATCACTCTATTCCAGTGAACAGGTCTTTTCAACACCTCATCCACCATCCCCATCCAGCATCCACCACTTACTTTCTTTTAATAGTCCGAAACTGTCGTCACTTCGATTTAGGAAATAGCTGTCAGTCAGATTTTTTCGGTCTAGCACTGGTCCCAATTACACGTTTCATCACCATGCACATATTTAACATCTTTTTCTAAAAAAAAAAGATTTTGCAAGAAAAACTGTTTTAATACAAGTCATATGAGTTGAAATCACACGGACACAAGCTGCCATTGCACAAGTTTCTGCTATTCCTCTTCTATACTTCACTGTCTTCCTTTTTTGTCCACAGTTTGTAAACACAGGGACCTCACATGAACTACAGTTACTAACATCAACATTTCATAGTAAAATGGAAATTCTGCACCATAGGTCATGGAATAAGTAATAGTTATATCCCTCATAGTCGGGAGTTAGCTAACATTTTCGGCGTTGGGATATAAGCAACAAAAATGTTTGTTAACTCCCGACTATGAGGGATATAACTAACTTATACTCCACTAGACATATTTGCTAATTTGTTTGAGCGTTTGATTTGTTTAACTGCTGTTATTAGGCAATTGAAGTTCAGTTTGCACTCAGAAGGGAGTTAACTAACATTTTCGTTGGTTATTGCCCGCTCAGAACAACAGGAAAACTATCTAGGTGGAGTATAATAATTGATATACGGTCAGACAAAATTCGGACAAATTCAGATTTTGTTGCAAATGTAGTAATTATATTATAAGACTCTTCAGCAGCTTATAACTCCCCTAGAACAAATGAACTACAAACTGCAATCTTATCAAATCAAGCTGTAAATAAACTAATAATTCAGTGCATCAGCTAAAATTTAAGCATTGCACAAAGAAATACAGCGAGTGTTGAACAAATTCAGAAGTACTCGATACTCGTCACCGGAAACGCTCGGTACAATTCATCTTTCTAACAAGACAGATAGTAAAATCTACGAAGAGGTAGCAAGGTTATTTCCCACATTTTCATCATCACTATTCACCCACCTTTCACAAAAACCCGCTCGATAACTCATCCACAAAAGAAATTACGATTCTCCGTGGCCGAAGACCACCTCGTTCCGAGTTATGAGTCTGTCGAACTGATGCATTCGAATACTTCCTCAGCATTACTGGCATAAAAAGCAGTTCTGGAGGAAGAGAAAAAGTGAAATTTGCAAGGTCTCTGGCATTCTTGGACCTTTTTCAAATAACCTTCCAACATTTGGGACAACAAACCAAAGGCGCGTTGCACAGTTCCACCACATTACGCTTTCCGCAACGTTTATTTGCTTTCCCTTGCTTAAAACAAATGTTACGGGCAGAGAAAAAAGGCGAGGAAAAAAGACAACGGTGCAAAATCATGTTACTGTTTATTTGTATGACAAATTGAGGACTGGTTGCATGGGCCCAGGGGCTCCTGCATGCACCGAGTCGGTGATCCCCAGCGCTCTTTCTGTCTCAGAAATACCATGAGAAAGAAATGGGGAGAGAGTGAAACATTCAGAAAGAACATGTCATTCACATGGAACCACCAACTGGTAACCATAAGATCACCAACTGGTAACCAATAGAAAGGGTTATGTTGACAAGATGTTACCCCACTAATGTCTAACCAATTTATGTTGGATGTATACTATCAGTACCAGTCTGCAACTTAGCTTGTACTGCATTGTATTTGTACACTATATTACTCAGGTCTGAGGCTTAGTCAGTTTTTATGAACGGTTGCAGATGTAATGATGAGATGCTAACCACTGCTAAGGCTTGGAGTCAACACCGCATTACACATCACATTTACCCCATGAATGTCTGGATTATTCAACTTGCCCTAGCATGGACACTGTGTACAATGAGTACAAGGCACCACAAATTTAACGCCTCATGCAACGGACATCAGATACTGCTCATGAAGAGTGACCAGGATGGGATTCGAATCCGAGACCTTTAGCAGAGCTGGCCAAGACCTTAACCTCTAGACCATTACCAGCAACAGGCAGACGTAATGATGAGACAATAATGCTGGAGCTGGTGTCCATAAATTCTTTAGTATAGAGAAATATAGAAGTACAACGCAACAACCAAAATTAATCGTTAACCACAGATCTATTGTTAAAACAACTGTGCGTGTGGATAAGGGCTTTATGTCCTGTATTTCTGCACCTGATGGGCTAATTAGGACAGGCAGGGATCATGGAAATGAGATGAACGATGAAACAGCCATCCAACATAGGCTCGACCAGGAATTGAACCCGGGAACAACATAAACTATGCACGTCTAATTAACCATTAGGCTCCAGTTCCAAAATTATGCCAAAGTAATATTCAATTCAAAAACTAAGTAATGCAGTAAAATGAACTGAGAACTTCAAATCAGTAAAGACCACCTCACAATCAAATGAAATTTGCAATTTTTAAGTTATTTCACAATCTATGGTCATATTAATTACAAAATACTTTCGCGTTAATCAGAAATGCTATAAGTAGACATCGAATGATGTACCAACCAATACAAAAGTGGCATTTAACAACAAAATTAGTTAATCTATACTTACAAAATACTGACAATATCGAGATATCACAGCCCGGAATCGAATCGCAAATTTTCAAAATCAAATAACTACTCGTAATCGGATCAAAATTCCAGATAAACAACTTCTCCACTTCTCGATTGTTCCGAGTGAATTAAAATGCAGACTGGAATCGCCGGATCACAGTTATGCGCTTGATATTTCGGCAAAGAAAACTACCTGGCGGAGACGTTTTTTCGCAAGCCGCGACAAATGCAGAATCACACTCACACCGAACAGGTGATATTTACAGTTCCTGACAGATAGCAACCGGGGTGTCCTTAACGCTCCACTCCATTCGTGTGGGGTAATAAGGTCCCTCGAAATCAGCCAAAAAGCCCTATCTCTAAACAAAGAGCAACAGCCACCTGACATGATACACATCACATATGCTATTCTTTGAAGGCGAATAATAATTTCAAGTCAAATATTCCCCTTTTTCCAAGTTGCAAGGGTTTTTCTAGCTACAGTGTACGTGAAATTTGAAAATCAAGTCAAACAAGAGTGAGTATGCATACCGGGCATGAGCGTATGAACATTTACACACAGCATTGCACAGTGAACATTGAGATCGCTTAAGATCATAACAGTTACATACCGCCTATCGACAGACCAGAATTGTTTCAACTTTAACTGAAGTAACCTAGTTAAGGATTCTCTAGTATCATTGAGAAGTTAATGTCAGAGGTTGGGGTCACACTATACATCTATCAAAGTACTTTAGTAGTTACAAATTATGGAATTGAAGTAATAACATCAACAACTCTCTAGTGTCATAGGAATGGAACTACTTTTAAACATCAACTCTCTAGTGTCATAGGAATGGAACTACTTTAAATATTAACAACTATATTATTAGATGTTCTTAAGCTATAATGACCATCTCACTATATCATTGCATATTTTAATCAGATTTAACATTTACAACAAATACAAATTCTGTTTAAGTTTCAATCAGATATGAGAACTATGAAGTTGCCAAAATGTTAACTGTATTTGCAATATGTTTAAAAAGCAATGCTTCTTCTGCAGTTTCTTAAGATTTATATCACAAAACGACAGTTTGCTAAGACTTCGCTTACAGTCAGCATGCTTGATGTGTCACGTTTTAACACCTTCTTGTGAGCCGGAGCAATACATTACAATCTGAAGTAATCAAAAAGCAATTCTGACAGCAATCGAGCAGTCATTTGCACACTTTTTGTCAAGCGATGCACGACTTTTCTCACTCGAAAACACCCACGACACTCATACTAGCGACATCGTGTCAGACGGAATGCAATCAAAAATGAGTTAGTCACAAAAATTAGGATTCAAGATGAACAACACCCGTAAAAAACGAGGTGCCGAAAGAAAGCGGCCAGTTTGCGGTGAACTTTTTAGAATCTGTCACCTTTTTCGGTGTCCGCGAGTGTCAAAAATGCAACAAAAACGTGTGCGAATAGAATGGCCGGATAGAAAAGTTGAATCGCAAACTTCTAAGAGCCTTTTCTTTTTTCTTTCTGCAGTTTTTCTCCTTTTCTTTTTGCTTTTAAACAGATTCAATGGCCCAGGTGGTGAGATCTTAATGACAGCGCAGGTGTTGAATCTTAAAGGCGACTTCAACGTCTCAATGTATGTGTCACCGGAGACCTCAATGCAAGGCAAGATTTTCCACAAGCCGAGTACAATGCACTCTCGACAATGCCCTCTCGACAATGCCAACCATCTGTACTTCATAGTGTTCAAAAGAACCCACTAATCCATCATACAGTATCCTGCAAAAGCGAGTGCACTTACAATGAGTATCCCAAAATGTTTCATAAGTTCTTTTGTTTTTCATTTTGTTGTATTCGTTAGCTTTAGACAATTTGCTTGAAATGGCCACAAATCAAAGAGTTACTGAAACAAGCTGACAAACTTTTATGATGATGTACTTGATTGAATAACAACATTTACTTCAATATTTATGCAAGATTTCCTCTTGTATCATGCCAACAAAATAAAACGGGTTATATACACAAAATAAAATCATAAAGAAACAGATATATCAAATGTTCATGTTTACATTCGGTAGCTAAAAGCTGCATGGTTAAAATAAACATTGATACACATATATATTATAGGATATATATATTTCTTATAAATAGTAATATCAAATAGAAAGAAATACCAATTCCATTAAACAGTGGATCACACTCACCTCACCATTAAGACCACCTCCCCATTACGACCAGTTTATTTCAGAATGAGGGGATCTTAGAAGGGAGGTTCAATTATGAAAGCATAATGCAGCAGCCACATGGCTCAAAGAAGGTATTCAACCAAGTTCAGATTCCGAAACAAATTCAAGCTGTAATTGAAGCAACTATCATGATGGGCATCAGATTTCCATAGCACCATTCAAAAGGTAATGTCAGTGGCTGTCTATAGCTATGGGTTCACGTATTTATCCTTTTAGTTAACGAGTAAAAATTGTAATTGAGGTAATTACCAAAAATGCCATCAGGTTCTCTTGTCTCATTTGATTATTAATGTCACAATACCCATAAAGATTGGGCTAATCTAGGAATATTCCTAGAGCTAATCAATGTTAATATATAACATATCAGACTTACATTTCAGTGCTACGTTCCCTTACAGTGATGTTCACAGCATCTACTCCTCGTAGTCCATGGTTTTTGTACAAATATCTGATATCAAAATCTCCAATGAATATTGCTATCCTCTGACGTTAAAATCCCCACTAACTATAATACACTTAGTAAGTGTACGGTTCTATTTGCACTGACTCTAGCAGCGAGTCCATGAGAGTGTGCACTCCGAGAGCAATAGTTGTACCCCCATGGGGTTCTCACCTATAAAAGGGGGTGCATGGAGCGTGCATATGTCAGTGCACCCTTTGACAAGGGTAAATAAACGGCCAAAAAGCCAAGGTGTTACCCCCATGCCTTTCAGCACTTTCAATAGCAAGGTATAGGCCATGTTGATATAGCAATGGGGGCAGGTTTGAAGAATTCAGAATAGAAAGATATTATTGGGGGTTGGAGGGAAGGGGGGGGGGGCGGAGATACCCTTATTGCTTTATATGTATACAGTTTTCATTTAGAACATTTTGAATTTTATAATAACTCTGTTCCATTGTCTTCTATGTTTGGAAATTTGATTTTGAAGAAGATAAATTTGTTAACCACATGTTCGGGGAAAGAAAGAAAGAAGAAAAGAAAGAAAGAAGAAAGAAAGACAGAGAGAAAGAAAGAAACAGAAGAAAGAAAGAATGCAGTGAGATTTATTAGTATTCTAGTGAGCTTTATTTATCTTGCTGCGGTGTTTTGGAGCTCTCCGGTCGTGGAGTGTTCAAGGTGTGATGTTTGCCAATCCTACAACTGCCCACCCTCCCTCCGAACATACGATTTATTCGTATTTCAGACTAATCTTTCTCTGTCTTTCTCATTCCCTCTATTCTCCAATATATGTCAGTCTGTCTACACTCATTCTACTGTACATAATCTTTGCACTATTTTAATATTAGTCATTTCATTGTATTTAATCATTTCATTCGTCTAAATATTAGTGGTCTGTCAGTCCATAATCTTTTCATTCTTTATATAATTGCAGTTCTACTGTATACATAATCTATCAGTTCTTATAGCACCTTTTAGTAGCCGTTCTATTGTGTACCATAATAGCAATTCTACTGTATATCATTTCATTCTTCTAAATAACAGCAATTCTATAATATTTTTATAATAATTATAATCTTCTCATTCTTTAATAATAGCAGTTCTACTGTATATATAATCTATCCATTGTTTTAATAATATCATCACAGCAATTCTACTGTATATAACATTTTCGTTCTTCTAATAAATAGTAATTCTACTGTATTAAACCTGGCCATGCATCCTTGTGCCCCACACCTACCCCTTAATATAGGAGCTTCGCTGTATTGTGCTTTTCGCCCTCTTCCTTTTATATTCAAATTGATCTTGGGGGGTGAATGGGGGCCCCTCCGCTGCATACTAATGGGGTGGGGGCGCTGAAAAGCTCACTCCTCTGGAAGTGATTAATGTGAGCCCCATGAATGGAACAAATTATCCGTGATTAAACCCCCCCCCCCCCAAAAAAAAAAAGAAAAAGAAGAAAAAAGCAATTTTGTGGAATATTGCTACTAGTGGAGTGCGTACTTGCAGCTATTGCCCAGTTGTAGTTTGTATTGGCTCGTAAGATTATCATGATTATAAGAATACTATCTCACTTGTCTATGCTAAGGCAAGTAAAAGATCCCACCCGTGGGGTAAATGTGTAACATGGGTGGACTCCTCTCTCACCTCATCAATCAACCCTCGAAAGTGGCAAGAACTTGCCTTAGAGGGCTGCACTTCCCATATCTATCTATCTAGCTAGCTAGCTATCTATCTATCTAAGTATCTATCTATAGATATAAGTATCTGTCTAAGTATTATCTATCTATCTATCTATCTATCACTGTTATGATGACGTCATAATAAAATCCATACCTTTACAGTGACATTGTTTACATTAATTAGCACTGATTCAGCTGTTGGATGGCCAAGTGGTTAAATTGGCATCCGAGTGGCCTAATTATAGATAAAAGCATCCAACAATTCCACATTTGGCCAGCTCTGCTGAAGGTCCCGGGTTCGATCCCCAGCCGGGCACTCTTCGTGAGCTACATCCCAGCCGGATGTCCATCGCAGGAGGTCCCTTGTACTCAAGCGTCTATGCTGAGGCAAGTAAAACCCCTCAGCCAAAGGTAAATGTGTAAGACCGCGTGGACTGTGAAATGAAGATACCAAGTACACTCTGGCGAGTCATGACCACCTCGCAATAAAGACAACAAATAATAACTATATCATGTAATAACCTAGACATTTTTTGGGTCAGTTCCGTTATATTCATTATCGCCCCCCACAAAGTCCACCTTACCATTAAGACCATGCAGTAAATTTTGCACCAAGGGTGGTCTTAATAGCAAGGTTCCTCTGTACAGTAATATATCGGAGAGGATGTTCTGTTGTCAAATACATCATACATTAATCCATATCAATCCATATCAATTCGTGTTCATTCATATGAAGCCATGTAGTGTATGATTAAGGCGATGAGTTCTGATCTTAGTGACTTCATGGAGTCACTAGAGACTCCATGGTGACTTGTAGGTATTAGGGAAAGAAAGTCAATTGCTTATTGATCCGATCAGATTTAGGAGAAAGACAAAGTTGGAAAGATTAGATGAGACAGACAGATATGGCAAAGACAGACATTTCCAGACAGATATGGCAAAGACAGACATTTCCAGACAGAGATGGCAAAGACAGACATATCCAGACAGATATGGACATCATATGGTGTAGCCATATGGATAATGTGATTGTAAAATGTGACAATTCCAAGATAAAACTAAATTTACATTTTTAAGAAAAATATTTTTAAATCCAAAATCAGGAAATTTACAGTCCTAATTGACAGCACACCAATCAAACAGCACCGTTTATCTGTATAATTCACTTTTTACAACTTTTTTTTCACAAAAATACAAATTTACCACCTTTTTTTAATCAAACCAAAAAAATATAAACCTTTGAAAATGTTCTATTCATAACTAGGTCAAGCAAAGAGTAATACAAGTCCAAGAAAAAGTGGGGAAACTTTGAACATATGGTCCTTTGAGAAAAGTGTTAAGAAGCAAACATGGATTCTTCCAAAATACACATAGAGGAACATGGAAAGAATTAGAAGTAGATAAGACCTGGTAAAAACCCCTTCCCAAAAGACATCAAAGGCAATTTCGCTTTAAAGGTGCAAGATTAAGCTTACACGATTGTTTGAATAGCGAATGCAGTTAGAGATCTCAAACCTACAATTTGCAAATTTGCTATTTATAGCCAAGATCACCTCAATATTAAATCGACCTAATAAGTCAATGTCTACTAGTTCTGAAGCTTAGTCAGATTATTTGACCAGCTATAGGCAGATGTAATAATGAGTTGAAAAGGCTTAAGAGTCCACACCACGTTACACAATTAGGCCCACCCCATTGGGGGGGGGGGGGGTATTTAACTTGTTTCAGCATAATGGTGAGGTTCCACTCCACCTATCCTATCCTTCATTTTCAAGAGCCTCTTTTAACCCATTGAAATGAAGCATTGTGAAAAAAATCAACATGAAGTGGGGGAGACTTGAAAAATCGATAGAAAAGCACTTCACATGCAATACACCCTTCAACTGCTACATGATAGATAATCACAGGCTTGAAAAAGTCTTCTAGTCCTACCTCTCTGCCTCTCTACCTTTCTGTCTCTCTATCTCTCTCTCTCTCTATACATCTATCTATGCATCTTTCTATCTACCTATATCTCTACCTATATCGATCTAGTGTGTAACGTTTCATTTTAATATTGTGTTGATTCCCAATGTCTTATCATCTCATCATTACGTCGGCCTCTGGTACATGGTCATTCAACGTAACCGAACCATTTATAGCATGGTCAATCAATCAATCAATGTTCTGAAAGTGGTTTTCATTTCGTTCTCAGCAACTCACTCAAAACAAAGGAAGTCATTCGAACGTCGCACCACGTGCTAGCATTCCCAGAGGTCACATGACCGTGACGTCATCATCTGTCGCTGCCTCCTGGACAGGAGAGTTCCATCCATCAATTAATGCAGGCGGCGAGAGAAGAAAGCCATTCTAATTGATATTTATGCCTCTGTCACTTCCAACTTGCTTAACAAGCTATAGCATTAACTTGTTGAGGGTGCTAGGTTTCAACAGCATTGTTCAGAGGTCGAATTATTGAGATGTATATCTACCTCTTGCTAGACCTGTAAGTCAGTGGAATTCTGACTGACTCTGCCAAGATTTTGCCGCTAACTCCACTAAGTCATAAATTCATGACTAACTGCTGCTTGTTGCAAATTATGCTGCATCTGAACTAGAAGCTGGCTCAATGCTTTACAGTTAAAAGTGATAACCTTTGAGCAGCTGATGAGTGTGAAAATGTACCTGATCCGATTTCCCACAAACTTCTGTCCATCAATACATGGAAATGTGAAATTATAACCAGGGTAGGGTAATCTGTCATTGTCTATTTGCAATCTGTAGTGGCTGATCCAGAAAATACATTTATTTCAGCCTTTTTTGTGGCTAAGTTGAATTTTCAAATCTGACTCGACTTTGCTGCTCATTATAATAAATGTGGTGGCTTGACTTGAACAAAATAATCACTTATGGGTTTTACCTCTTGCTTATGTTATGGTCCATATAGGTGTCCTGTCCAAATATATCAGTCCGTCTTTGCCCTTACTGTCTGTCTGTGAATTAGTCTGCAGGTCTTTGTATCAAACTTTCTGTCTGTCTATGCCCTCTTTGTCTGTCTTTTTATGAGTCTCAAGGTCTCACTTGTCAATTTCTGTCTGTCTATGCCCTTATTTGGTCGTCTGTCCCTGTATTGGTCTATAACTGTCCCTCGTCTCTAAATTTCTGTCTCTAAATTTTGCAGTGACTCTAAATTCAAGCGGCCCCTGTGTAATATACAGCGCCCGCTCTGGCCCTGCCTATAAACATAATAGAATCGTTGAGGCTTACATTCATCCACTCAAAGCCAAGTCTAGAAGTCGCAGCTCACCTGGAAAATTCAAAGATTTATTACTTCACACCTCAGAACAAATTCAAAACAGCCCATTCATATTCTGTTATTCTTACCATACTGTGGCCCTTTATTGTCATAATACCAATCTTGCATTTTAATTTGATAGCAGAAGTATTCGAGATATAGCAGCGCAGCGTAAGACTTGAAGTTTAAATTTGAGATATGCGAATTTGACGAGCTAAAAATCCCCCCGATTCATATATCTACTTATGTACGGTGTAAGGATATTAAAAAATCGTTTACAAACTTGACATGCGAAGATTTAATAACGGGTGACCTCAATACTTCAAAATATATAGCGATATAAAGAGAAAGTAATGTATGAATTTTAAAATACAATTTGAAAGTCAAGTATACGTTTGTTGGACTACCTAAGTTGCTATTACGACCATAATCAACCCATTAATAACGGGTTCTCACGTATTACAGTAGACCTCTTAATTAAGACCACCTTAGGGAAATCATTGTAGTGGTCTTGATTATTAGTATAGCGAGTTCTTTATTGAACTACATGCTTTTCATAATTCACAACTCTATTTTTTTGCATCAACTATTTTAAATTGTTTTCATCAACATTATATTTATCTATATTCATGTTTTTATATATTATTATAATTTCTCTTTTTTTTTAACATCGTTTTAATGAGCTCAGCAGCAAAATACATTCCCTTGTATTATTATACATCGGTTATTAAAGCGTTCTATTTTCTATCCATTCTGTCAAATCAACCGAGTTAGGTCAGTGTATATATCTGTCCTTTATTTGCCTCACAAGATCACTACACCGCTACACCGCTAAGATTACAGTGTACCGGACAAAGAATCATTATATATTATTTCACCTCACTATTAAGACCACCTCACCATGCATTAAAAGTACACTATGAAGTGGTCTTAATAGGGAGGTTTCACCGTATTTCTCCTTCAGGGGGTGAAAAAAAAGGACATTTGATCAATAACACAGAATTCCCCCAGGAGTCCCCTCCTTAGTTATTGTTGCCATGGTGACTAGATGAATCCCAATTGACAATGGGAGGACAAAGATGCATGGCCATTGTTCCCAGTTGCCATGGAAACTGACCTCTCAAACAAAAGGAATTCTCGGTGATGATCTGCCTCATTCAATACTTGATCTCACACTGCATATTTCAGTTTTGGGGGCAAGTTCTGATTTTTGGGCTCTTTCTCTTTTTATTTCATTTGAAAGGAGAATCTGAGTACATAGATAAAGATGAGAATATTTCAGCTTCATTTAATTCTATTCTATTCTATTTTATTCGTTTAATAATGCATTAAAATTCTCCAAATTCACTCACTGCTATTTATGTAAAGGCGAGTTTCCAAAAGGCCTATTTAATTTGTTTAATGAAACTTTCTCTCAGATTTCCAGTTAAATTACAACACTTTTATGGAATAACAAAAAAAATTGAAACTTTGAATTGTGGATTTTTTTTAGAATTCACATGTTGCCACAAAATTACCTCACAAGAATAACACTAAATTCACACCAAAATCAGTGACGTCACCATTTTAAGTGCTCTCAACTTTCAACTTAATTTGCTGACATTAACATCTCTCAGATCTCGAGCCTCGGGTTAAAGCGGTCTAAACAATGGAAACAATAGAGTCACGTGACTAAACAATGGAGAACAATCGAGATGGAGTCTGTATCAATACTATGGGAAGTGTGGGGCCTGTTGCTTTGAACATCTGCCCCTCAATAACCTGAATTAATCACTCTCATTAATTCTAGTTCTCAAGGCAATCAAGAGGTGGCGCTGCTCTTGTCATGTGACTCGTGACGTCATGTTGATCCCCCTACGTGCTAAGAGGGGGTTTTCCGTTCCCAGGGGGTCAATAACAAAGTGTTGGGCTGAAATTATAATATCAATCTAAACCCTATCCCCAACACCAGTTGCCTTCTGTGTCTATGCTGAGGCAAGAGAAAGACCCCACTCATGGGGTTAATGTGTCACATGGTGTGGGCCTTGTCATCTCATCTTTACGTCTGCATCTTGTAGCTGGTAATTAAATTCAGGCCAGTATATGAGAGAATACAGAATATAATTAAAATTAAAATCCATAAAACCTCATTAAGCTAACAAAAAATGCATTGACTGACAGTACAATACAGAGATATTAATGAAAAGTAAATCTGAGATCTTCATTTTTTGGTGGCCAGTTTTCTTATATAAAACAAATTCAATGACAGAGTTACATTATCATAAGCATATTTACTTATTAAACAGCTGAACAGTCCAAATATAATTTATGCCATTTTGTCAAATCTTTAAAAATCCAATTATAAACTTGACAGAACATTCTATATGACAAGCAAATTGGAATATATATGTCACGTCAGTGAGAATTATTTTTTCACTTCTCCGCTCCGAGCCAACAGAGAGAGAAATTGTGTGGAGAGTTTTTCGTTTCGCGAAAGGATTTCGCTCGAAAAGTACACACGAGTGACAATCAAATCTGTGTCCAACATTTCGAAGGGCTCAGCGGAACAGAGAGAGTATTTGCACATACTAAAATCCATTGCGACCGACTGATGAAATTCAAACACGGGGATCAAGCCATCAAATATACTCTCTTCCCAAATAAAACAAACGCGCTCTTCATGTGTGTTCCGAGCCACCCAGGTGAATTGTGAACGGTGTAACGCTGTCACCTTCGACTGTGTCAAACGCCCTACAATCATCACGTGTAATGAGGGACTGTCATAAAAATTCTGTCAAAGCACCATGAAAATCTATCGAAATTGACAAGCGCCATGAATTTCTGTCAAAATTGTTGTCAATGCTACAAATCCGACAGATTTGAATCTTGGTCTGCTAAGATAAACCAACTACCAGAGGTAGATGTCATGATGAAATGATAAGGAGTCCATTTTGTAATACATATAACAACTACAAATGTGTTCTTATACAAGGATCCACCAAATTAAGGCCTTAATGAATGAGTCTCATGCGAATGACTTCCACAGTCCAACAGACATTAGACCTTGAGACGCTCATGAAGCATGATCGAGGCAGGATTGAATCCGGGACCTTCAGCAGAGCTTGCCATTATTTCACCATGATTGACTTTCTGCATTGAACCAATATGAACAGTAAAAGTGAGTGTATCCCTAACTATACCAAACCGTTGAGTAATTTCACATTATCTTTTCATTACTTATTACAGTATTTCATTTTGCAGAATTACTTAGCTTTAGACAATGTTCTTTTAGACAGCCATAAACAGCAAACTGATCAAAGTTGTTATTGCTAAAAATATACAGTTTTTATGAGAGAACACACTTTTGTTTGATGCAGTATTTTTCAGTTTTCATCAAATACTTACACGGACTTTAGTCGCGTTGTATAAAATTTGTTTCCGAGTTTTCGATGTCGCAGAACAACAAAATATTCCAGAATTAGAATCTTCAAAAGTTAAACTCCCAAAATCAGAACATCCTACAAGCGCTTACTCCAAGAAAATGTCTCTTCAAGATTCTAAACCTGACTTTCTCGCTGTTGCTGCTGCGCAGGGAAATTCCTACAACTGGCGATGGTTACAAGAGCGTTTGAAATAACAGCGGGAAGCGTATAACATCAACATTGGGGGAGGCTTCATAGCTTTCTATGTTTATTAAAGCTTCCCATTGTATTCCTACTACACCTGTTAAAACAAGCCACCCTCCCCTCCCCATTTCTATGTTACAGGCCAACTGACTTCTGAGCATGCGCACTTGCACTCATGTGTCTCTTGGCCGCCATCTTGGAAAGGTTTTCATGGGCAACACAATTGATGTTTGTTTTATTAATATACCATTACACAGCATATACAAGGATCACAGTGGTATTACCCAGAGAACTAAAGCTCAGATAGTGGTATATAGTTGGGTCTCTGTGGTTTTTACTCGATTTGACTGACAGCTGTTAGAAACGGACTCAACATTAAAACCTTGAAAATAAAGTTTTCGTTGATACCTTGAAGAATGATTCCATAAATAGTATTTATGATATCAGTGCACACCATTTCCAGAGTAAACAAAACCCTGGTAAAAACAGTAAAAAGAAATAAACATAGATCAAACTGCAGCAACACCTCAGCTTATACTATTGATCAGACGGTGCAAAGGACTTAACCTTGAAGCTTGTAATGATTACCGAATATATGACTTCTTATAACATGATAACAGTAAAACTGTAAGCATATACTTCTAACAGTACAGACTCTCAGCATATTTCAGCCTATACTATTGATCAAACTATATGCAAAGAGCATTTAACCTTCATGTTGACAATGATTACTGACTATAACTTCACATTTACATAATATCAGTAGAACCAGAGCATATCTTTCAAAATATGAAGTCACTGCCAGCGGCAACACCTCAGCTCGCACTATACTCTTAGTGCAACTTCGGAGCCACGCTTAAGTTTTACAGTTTTGGCCGCGAGTGAGCGTCATGTTTTGAAAAATCCCAAGTGGCACACTGCTACAATGAGCCCATCAGTGAGGATTTGAAGCTGAAAAAGTGAAAAAGCTGTTTGGAAATGGCGAATTTGTGAAAAAACCTCAAGGGGAGTAGTTAAGGGGTAGAACAGGAGACGGCGGGGGACATGACGCGGCATCCTCGACAGGTATTAAGCCAATCTCTTTCCTTCTGTTGTTTGATATATCGGAGGGAAAATATCATCACCCCCTGCCCTCTATGTCGACGCATACTCTAAGTCTATGTAGAGGTGTGGGGTGTACTCTATATTTGTACATTGTGCCCTTTTACCTTATATGGTCATGCGGCACCAAATATTATTCAGAGACGTTTGACTTTGTACAAATATCTACCGTCCCATAACTTGTAAACCATAAATGATAAACTTAGTCAGCCCATGGCCATAGACAGCCACTGATATTAGCTTTTTAATGATACTAGAGCACCTCAATTTAACTAAATTATTTTAAAAACAGTTAGAACTTGCATCAAAACCTCTTCTCATAATTGGCACAGTACTCTGATAAATGTAGTGAATCCATAGCCATAGACAGCCACTGACATTAACAGTTGAATAATATATATACATGTGTATAGTATGCCATCTTAAATATTTACTTCCATCACAGATTTAGTGTGCATCCAGACATATAAGTGAACATGAAGGTGTTTCCATAATTATGAAAAGACTGTATGAGTCTAAATCAGAAGTTTGAACTCAGAGGTACTAAAATTGCATCCTTAATAACACTTCCTTAAAATCAAGACCAGTAAATTGTCAAGCAAGTATGTACTCATTGATAATGCCTAGGTTTTTACTTCATATTCCCATGGCTTCATAATATGTATGGGATGTTTTCCCCATAAAAAGCTCCAAAAATTACAAAAACTTCTTTCGGAATCCTGGCTTAAGTAAGAAACCTTCCATAAGAAGCAGTTGCAACAGAGAATATGCCGAGTTGTGACATAGCTGTCATGTTTACAGTCAAAATTGTAACTGTGTAGTGAGAAAACTATAGCAACGTGGAAAATCCACCCAACTGCTTCATCATGTCGAAAGAAAATAAGTCGAACAGAACGACTTCTCTTTGAACTTGTATCCGAGGTGCAGGTGTCTGCGGAGATGGTTCGCACGTTTCAAAATATTCCCAAAAAGATCCAAACAATAAAAATACAGCCGGAAAGGTGGGTGTTCCAAAAGAACTGTTGTACTTCAGAGGAGAATACTGTATATTTTTTTCTGGTAACTGTACAAACTATTATAAGTCAAGCATACTTGGCTAGTGTTTTAAGTTGTGGATGTCTGAATAAAGGCGGTCTCTAAATCAATAGTGGTTGCAGCTTCTGATCAAGGATATCTTATTTTTCCAGTTTCCTGTTAAATATACAAACTATAAAACTAATACTATTTGGTTTAATTCACTTTGATCAAATTAACAGAGGGCCGATGCTATTCAGTATTTGTAGGATACCATGGTGTTTTACTTCTAGTCAATAGAAGCCTGGGCTACAATTACATTCAACATTACAAATCTATTACCATTTTACACTATGTAAAAGAATAGAAATTGACCTTGCCTATGCAACAGATGCCTTAATAATTTATTGTAGGATTCCACTGTAAACCATTATACAAAATCCACTGTATACTGAAAGTTTGAAATGTCCACAACATGAGGTACCAATTCACTCAATTCATCACCAACTAACAATCTTTTGATTTCTTATGAGTTAAAAACAAAGCAGTGACCCATAGAGGGGGTAAAAGGGGGGTAGAAAAGGGTCAGTAAGAATACTACCCCATACAATATATGCCCCACACATGGGGTAAATGAAAAGCACATTGCCAACTGTCTTCACACATTGCTCCGATCATTTGTCTTGCTCAGTATAACAAGGTATAACATGGGCTTTTCACGAAGTACTAACCTGTACATTTTCTATCATTTTGCACAACTTTGTGAGGTAACTCGTTTTGAAAAATTAATATTACTATTCGTAATATGCTGTGTATCAATGCATTAGTTGTCTATTTGCTAGAATCTCCTAAAAGGTCTCTCTACGAGAATACACAAAATTGTACCCTACTCTGCAGTTACAAATAAGTTAGTTTTGCAAAAAATAATGAAGTTATTCCAATAATTGCTTTAAAACGGTGTGGCTAATGCTGTCTAATGCATATTAAACCCCAAATACTATATCGACATTTACAGATGTATGATAACCAGCATTTATTAGCATGTGAAGACAATTTTTTCAATCACATGCAATCAACTTTTTAGAAGAAACCATATGCCCCCAAGCACTGCCTATCACTTTGTCTCAATACAATGCATTTTTCATGGCCCACACAATAAATTTAAGTAAATAATGTAATCTAATAAACTTGTTTGTGTGTAATTAACCAATCTTCTGTACTTCAGTAAATTACCTAAGATGCTTTTTTTCTAAAAAAACTAAACTAATACTAATGAGAGAATAAATCACTTACTTTTAATATATATAAATCAAACGCATCAGGTGGCAGCACTGATGATTGATCAGAATGACGTCATCATTATGTGTGTATGGGGATTCCCAGAAGAGCAGAAGACACTTCGAACAAGTGTTCAGTGATCAACTGAGCCTTCTTGTCAGAGGTACATGCGAGACTCCCTGCCTGGCTTTGGCGCTAGGGGAGTCTAAGAAACAAATGGGGGGGGGGGGGGCACTACCCCACTACCCCTACCCCTAAATATGTTGAATTTTATCATTTCTAGACCAAATGAATGTATGTCTATCTATGATCAAATTAAATAAATAAACACCATAACTAAATGTTATTTTTAATTTGCAAGATGCACACTGACATTTTACAAATGAGATGAAAACATGCCCAGTGCATAAAATGTTTATTACCAAATATTCAATTAATCATTTCTAGACAAATATTGGAATTTACGTATTTTATCATCAAGGAACAAAACGTCTAAAATTTGTACTTAAGATGGGGTCCAATAAATTGTCCAATAAATTGTAATATCAACATTTCTATAAAACAAACACAACTATAACTCCACTATAATTTAAAAAAAATAAATATAGTTCATACATACAATCAGCTAAATTGCTCTACACTTAAACTCTGCCCCAAGCACTGTTTAACTGTTATACTAGAAAGTGTACAGGGCACACTCCAGTCTAAAAAATCTTTCCTTTGCAATTAATTCTAGAAATGGATACAACTTGAGCAGATAACAAAGGGATCAATTCACACCCTATCTTTCATTCTACCCCTTTGCCCCTCCCTCCAGTCTGGAGGGGTGGGGGTTATCAAAACTTCCTTTCCACGTTTTCACCACGTTAATCTGGTAGAGATTGTGGGGTTAAAAGTCCACAAAAAAGGGGCTAAATTAGCCTATTTTGGTTAAGTTGAGACTGAAACAGTAACACCCAAAAATATGGGAGTACCTATTTTAAATTACATAATAAAATTAATAACAAGTATGGATCCTTAATTGCACCAAACTTGGGGCAAATAAAGATGGAAATACTGAGTACTTTTATGATTAGTATCGTGCAGACCTCTGAAAAAGCCCTTCCCATTTTCCAATGATAATGGTCTGAAGCTTAGTCAGCTTATATAACCAGCAGCAGGCAGAAATAATGATGAGATGATAAAGCTTGGCGTCCACACTACGCTACACATATATACCCAATAAGTGGGGTAATTTACTTGCTCCAGCATAGTCACAGAGTAAAAGGCACCAACCATCAACCATCTCATCCGAACTACATTCCCAATCCAGGATTCAAACTCAGAACTTTCCGAGTAGTAAGCTGAACCGCTTGACCATCGCGCTGCGAATCGCATCCAGAGCCAATGATCGTTCTTGGAATCCTTTCAAGTGTTCTTAAAACAGGAATAAACTGCATCATTCACCGAGCAAAAAGACCATCTTTTGTGATGAGTTCAGGGTGACATTTAAGACATGCAGTCTGATGCAGATAATAGCCAGAAAAACTCTTGGATAAACTTTCAATTAAAACTATTTCCTTTGTTTAAACTAAAGTCATTTCTCTTATCTTTCTCCTTCGTTAAAACCTACAAAAAGAGAACTTTTCAGTGCCCCTGTTTTCAGCTTTTTTTAACCTTTGTTTTTAAACGTTTCTTTAGTGTGAGAAACTCTACAAAATAAGTTGCAGTTTAATAGGAAGTTATCAAACAGTTATCTCCTCATAAATAAATAAAAATATAAAACTCAATAAATTGATTTAAAAAACTTTATAATGAGATTAATAACTCGTTTCCACAAATCAATACAAAGTTATCTATTTCACCTCTGCTCTTACGATGTGCAGCTTACTGTGAATTCGCACCATTAAGACCACGCATGGAATACAAAATGACTACTCTCAAAGTCTCAATAGTGAGGTAGTCTTTATATTGACGTATTAAACTACAATGGTAAGAATAAATGGGGCCAAAATATCCTGGATTAATAGTAAGGTGGTTCTTAAAATGCAGTTTCAAACATTTGAGCCAAAATTGGAGGTTTCAATTGTGAAGTGGTCTCAATAGTGAGATGGTCTTAATGGTGAGGTGGTCTTAATGGTGAGGTGGTCTTAATGGTGAGGTGGTCTTAATGGTGGGGTGGTCTAAATAGTGAGTGGTCTTATAAGAGAGGTGGTCTTAATAGTGAGGTGGTCTAAATAGTGAGTGGTCTTATAAGTGAGCTGGTCTTAATAGTGAGTTGTCTTATAAGAGAGGTGGTCTCAATGGTGAGGTGGTCTTAATAGTGAGGTGGTCTTAATAGTGAGGTGGTCTTAATAGTGAGGTGATTTTGTTGTAAGGTGATTTGAGGTCTTACCATTTTATGGTGATGATAATAGTGACGTTATCTTAATTGTCAGGTAATCTTTATATAGTGAGATTGTCTTACAAACGAGTTTATTAGCACAGTTTAGTATTATAACCTTCACACGGTAAATTGAGTAAAAAGGAACAGCTATGTCTAAACGCCCAAAGAAATACACAACAATTTTACAAACAACTTTAACAAGTTTAAAATACAGTTGCTTAGCAACATTTTGATTTAAAGGGAGGGTTCAACTGTCGCCATGGCAATGGTTGAGGCACGACCAGTAGCGACCTCTATGTGGGGTGCAACTATATTTACCAAAAGGCAGTTCCACTCAGTGATTTTCTCACTCCTAACAATATTTCAAGGGTAACCACAAAATAGCCTCATAGTACGGCACTCCATTCATCCAGTTACGAGGCAAAGTGTTTAATAATACCTCGCCAGTTAGCTTTCAGGGATCCGATAAGATAACTTGATAAGATAAGATAAGATAAGGGAATTTCAGACTGGCTGTAGCTTTGTAGAAATCAATTTTAAGGTATTTAAAACATTCTCAAAAGCCAAGATGTGAATATCAGCAAACTAGAGACTGCTGAATGAAACTCATTATCTTTTCATTCCATATATAAATACACCAATTATTTAGCTACAACAAAGTTTTGTCTTCTTTTTTTCTTTTTCTCTGCCTAAATTGTGCATATTGACTCAATTACTACATCATGATACTAGAATTACACTAAAAATAATCGATTGATATGAATGCTGTTAGCAAAATTGACGAACACCTACAGATACTTCTATATTGTGTCACTGTGCAATGATTTTAATCTTAAAGTCTAAAATATTGTCTCTTTGACTTTTACAATATCACACAATCTATATACAACAGTGGTCAAAAATAAATAAATAAATACATATTAAACTTCACATTCATCATATTATTTCAGCTGAGGGGAGGGGGGCACTCCACTATATAGAAGAGCAAAGGTTGTTGAGGTTCAACAAGAGAGGGCGCCCTTACCCCAGGGGGTGAAAGAAGATCCTCTGAACACCCCTTGAAGGGTGACAAGACTTACATTCAGGGGGTAAAAGAAATGGGTAAAATGTGACTGACAGCCTGGGCTAAATGCACAAAACACAGGGCTCTCTGTAAAAGATGTTATATCAATTAGGGTAAAGGTTGAACTTAACTAATGAAGTTGTTGGGAGAACCTCAACATTATGAGAAAGTACTCAAAAGTAAAAACAAATTACCTCATTAAAACAAGAGTAATTAGGCCTACCATGAAATTTAATCATCAGTTTTTCAAACTTTTCAATACATATTTTCTTTAGTTAAGGTTTCAGCTAGTAAAAAATGTTTCGACAAATACTAAGTAATTGCCTGAGAACTGAAGCAATTATTTTTAAGTGATCTCATAAAAAAAAACAAGTCTCTAAAAGAACTTTTAAAAAGCCTCGGATTTTAATTAAAATAAAAGACAATATATCCGGTTTATGATCAAGAAAATACGGTGGCTGGATCACATCTAATTTGGCACATAAGCTACTGAGAATTTAAATTTTTTAAATCTAAACATTCAAACCCTCCACATAAAACTATCAACTTGTAACTACCTTTCTCAAGTAACAAACACAAGTTTACACTCTCAATTTACTACTACCCCTCCGCCCCCCCCCCCCCCCCCCATCAGCAGCAGCAGCAACAAAGTTTTAGTTGGAAGGTGACATCTTTGTTAGCAAGCAACTGATCTTTTCCACACTCTCTGTAACATAAACAAGAGGCAGAGTGCTTACTGCTTGAGATAAAATGGCAAATCCTCCAACCATTTGTCAAAGTCCTAGACTCCTTTCACAACAATCTGTGGTCATTCATCACTAAAACTTGCACTTCGGTCCAGAGTTTAGAGTTCACCCTGTGAACTCGAAAACTTTTAAAAGATCATTCTGCAGCAGATCCACGTGTTTTTGGGAGATTCTTTACCAGTTTTGTGGTTGAGTTTGCTCGTTACTGTAATACATGTATTGAAGTACTGAATGGTCACGTAACGGTTTAAACGCGTTGATTCAAATCGATTTATCGTAAGCAGTTTTACGAACTAAAAAAACGTTCAAAGATCATTCTATAGCAGAAGATGTGGTTTTGGGAGATTATGTTACTGTAATACATGTCTCAAAGCAGAGAATAATCACACAACAGTTATAACAGGTCGAATCAGTTTGGCATCAATCAACTTGATTGATTGTAAGCTATGCTACAAATTGATATATTTCTGATTGATCGACTGACTTCTATATTAAATTTCATCAGCAGAACCACAGAAAATTTCTGAGGACAAAAAAAAATTTCAGAGGGTTTCCTGTTACTGAATTAATCCTCTTATAGGAGGGAGGTTGCTCTTAAAAAACGCAATTTGTTTTAACTTTTCATTTGTAAATTGTATTACATGCAAATACTTGGGGTCAATGGAGAGCGGGGTACCGACTCCCAAATCCCCTTGCCTACGCCTAAGCTCAAAAAATGTCTACACATCTTTGTCCAATATTAAAAGCATTTGGCTATATATACACTTACCCATACCACAGGCTACAAGAAAATTTACCATATTAAAAAGATGCAGATATTTCAATGTTTTCACCAAGTTAAAAATTCTGACTTAACCTTACTGAGGTGTTCAATATTGGCAATACAATAAGATACAGGGCAGCAGAAAACTTCCCAGCTTAGATTGCTTCATAAAACATCAATGAAGTTGACTAATTAACTGGCCTAGTCCTTAATGCCATTCAAAGAAGTCTGTGATTACCATGAGTCCTAATCCAGTTGACTGTGATACCTGTTCAGATTACACTCAACAATGTTCAATGTAAGGAGAAACACACAGCTATGTATTTGTAAACTAATTTCCAAAACTTTCCACAATATGTCAGTTCTGTCACTTCAGTCATCAGAACAAATTAATTCAACTTTAAAGCATGTAAAACATGAACATTAAACTTGCACTCGAAACGTCAGTATGAATAAAATATTGCACACCACACGCAATCAGAGCAACGCAATTGTAACCCAACATCATCTATTATACATCACATAATCGATAGCTGATAACATTTAATCAATGCTAATTGATTGCCAGGTACTGATCAATTGATGGTTCAGAAAATGTCAGAAAGGGATCAAGAATTGTTGATATGTTGTTGACAGCCTTGGCAATTCCAGGTGCTCCCCTTTGAGAGGGTTCATAAAAAACTTAAAATAAATGCAGTGTGCAGGGCAGTCACACATGGAAAACCTTCATGTCTGCAGGTAATATTTGATGTGTAAATTACTGTTTGTTTTTGGTAATGTGAGCTGGCGCCGAATGAAATGCTTGAGTGAACATGGCTAACCCCGAATTTTACCCTTCACGTTTTCACTCTTGAAAAACCTTTGTGCATTTCACCCCTTCAAACAGCCGATCTACAGCAACCGCACACTTAAAATCAATGTCACCCATAGTGCATATATTCGTCGACATTTCACATCAGTCTGGAGGAAAATAATCAAGAGACTCACCCGAAATGGCCTGCAGTTCGAAGGCAATCAACACGCCTGCAAGAGAACTCATCTCGTCGCCATATTTCTGGCTTCATTAGCATATCGGCTGTTCCCGATCATCCCTCCGGAAAAGCACTAGACCATTTCGCCCTCTGGTGTTAGTTGCTGAAGTTAGCCGGAGACAAATTAATTTGTCCGTGTTTCGGGCGGGCGGACCGGGGTTTTTCCCTACAGAACTGACTGCAGGGGCGGTCTGGGATGAAATAGTGGCCCTGGAAATTTGAGTAACAGCGGCCCAGATGTATCTCTGAGTATATATTTTTTTTAATTTATTATTTATTATTTTTTTAATTTATTTTTTATTAAACCTCCCGGCCTCCCGGCGGCCCAGTCCGCCCCTGACTGACTGGGTTCTAAGCTACAAAATTTGCCATAATCGTTCACTTTGTGCTTAAAGAGGTCAAAATACCACCATCTAGGATAGACCTACAACTTCAACATTATACAGAAATTGTGAAACAGGATTACTGTACATGTACTATAATCCTTCACCCAGTTGCTATAGAATAAATAGAAAAGGTATAGGAACCCAATTTGGCAAAGTCCTTGGAGGTCAAGGTCACAAATAGAATTATTTTCTGTCCATTCCAATGATATATTTAGTTTCACAGCTACAACCAGAAAACCCCACAATTGTGTCCATGGCAACCACGGGCTGCTATGGCTGCCTAGTTACAAATACTGTGCTGAGGCAGGAAAAATTAGACTAATCGTATATAAATAATAACTTACCCTTGATTTAAGATTGTTCAATTTTAACACAAACGTCAAGGTTGCCTATAAAATTATGCCATGTAACATAAAACCACACAAATGAACTATCATATCATAATGATCCATGCATGGGGGTCATAGGTCGAGACCAACAAAATTTATTCCAAATTTGGTAACTTTGGCAATTTTATGTTTGAGGGAATTTATCTTAACTAAGTATTACCTTCAAAAGTATTCTCTTGTGACACCAAAATTGTGGTATCCTTGGCAACCAAATTCTTTTATTGCTACCTAGATACAAATGTATGCTATTTTGAGTGAGATGACATAATTTACAAAAATCTGAAATAACTTGTTTGAAAGAACTTTCTTAATAGGCATATCATAATGATCTACGTAGAGGTCAAAGTTCAAGTAAACCTGTGTAACATTAGATGATCTACATTATCTCTCCATACCGCAAGGTAAAGATGAAAAGCATGCCATACAGGAATGGCCTCTTGTAGAGAATGTATGATATAACTCATATATAAAAAAAAATTGTAGTTTTAAATTCATTTAGATAGATTTTTTTAGGGGAAATGGCCCTGGAAAATGTATGGCACTGTGGGATATCTATAAGTTAAACTGTTGTTGACTTTTGCCAGTTATTATTGTACTATGTTGGACCAGTTATTATTGTACTATGTTGGACCTTCGATCAATACAATTTACTACTACTACGGTAAAAAGAAATGAGGAAAAAACGGACAATTTTATTTATAAAGTTTTATTGCCACAATATCATTACCATTATACAGTGAGTTAATTTTTAGCATGATATGAAAGTGTGTATATATTTACTACAATTCATGATGACATGCCAAGATGTTGTGATAACATTTCGAAAATACACAAAATACAACACATTCTTGCTTATGTGATAGAATAACCTAAATTTGTTTTTGTTATGCATAAACATTGAATGTGTCATGTTGTTATGAATAAATATTGCTTGGTATGTCCTTATTAACAAACACTAGTTAACAATTGAGAAACTTCCATGACTGAACAAGAACAAATGAAAGTTTCCATAGAAACTAGCACTGTTGGGAAAATAATTCGATCACTGGTGTAAATCAAGTTAGCTGTAAAACTTATGTGCAATATATTAACTGATACAATTCGTAGCATAAAAACTACCTACTGAGCAATTTTTTATTTTACAGTTTTCACATGAACCTTAAATATTTACTCTTCATCAACAACACACCTGATGTTTTTTTTAAATTTTTAATATGCTCCCAGTTTTACATCGGTTTTGACAATTTTCCAAGTTGATGGTCATCTGTAAATTATTACCCAATTTAAGATCATCCATCTAAAATGATTGTTTGGTGTAACCTCTGACAACAACCAAAGACATATTATACACATATCCAAGACAACCTTTCTCTATCTAAAACAATATTTCTAAAAGTACATTGTGTATTATAAAGTTGACATACACAACAATACTTCCCGTTATTTGTGTTGCATTATGAAGTTCAAGTGAAAGTTCACTCAGGTTAAATGCATAAATGGATTCATACTTAACAAATTGATAGTCTCTTTGTTTTTGCACAGTCATCATTACCAACAGCAAATGAATCTTGACTAGCTAATAATATATAATGCCGATCTCCCTGCATGCAACAAAACAATTATTGGTTAATATTCAGTTTTAGAAATGGCTACACAATCAATGAGGTTTTCATGTGAAGTGTTTTTTTTACTAAAGTACATTTGATAAACATTTCTTGCATCTAACATAGTTTTGTGGTCTAACATTTTTTGCGGTCTGATATAAGAAACCTTCTTAATCATTGCCCATGCTATACAGCAATTTGGACCAGTAAATTTTACAATTACACACATTTCCTTCAGGGATGATTCAAACATTTATAACTGGAAGGACCAAAATTACAATTTGATGAAAATTATGGCCCAGTCATAAATATTTATGTATAAATCACTCCATACATGAAATGCTGGAATTTACAAATGTCAGATTCCGTAATATCGTCATATAGTAATCTTTCTTTCTGATTTTAGCCATTATCTGACTGACCCTTTTAGAATATTTTCAACATTTAAAAAAAATCAGTAATTTACAAGAAATATATAATTTGTGGACTACATTACAATAAGTAAACTTTCTTTCTTTTTTCCTCTTTTATTTTAATATTCAGGCTGGGTAACACATCCACAAGAGTTTTCTTATGTGGCTCAGAATAAAAAGTACAATTAAAAACAAATTTATAAAATAACAACAGTTATATTAGATTGCATATTTACATAAAGTATTAAATGTTTTGGAGTCAATTAGATAGATAACAATGTTGCCGGATGTTTAAAATGATCAAGTTAGTAGATCATTACGAAGTACAGATCCACAATAAATAAATGACATTTTCAAGATATCAGTTCTAAAATATGGTATATGGGTATTCAAAGTACAATTATTTCGTGTATTAACATCATTGATATCGCAAGCCATTACAATGGATTTAACTAAATGATCTGGAGCATATCCATGAAAACAATTATACATTTGCATTGAAAAAAAGTAATCAATTCTTTGTGAAATAGTCTGCCAATTTAGCTGCTTTATTAGGTCCATACCTACGGTGTTAACGATGTCAAAATTTATTTGCAATTTACATGAAAATGAACATTATAATGACAACAATTTCACATTAAGGCGGGAGACCCCACTAAGTTTTCGCTACCGTCTGGCCACCTAGAGAGATTCGATTGCATTATATAAGGAAAGTGTAAAAACTGCTCCCATCGGTGTTGGTTTTGAACATGACTAACTTCCAGTTAGAAGGTAAATACATAAATTAATATAGTGAGTTAATGACATGGCTTATATATTTTCAATATGCAAGCAGACATAACAACTATCAATATTACATTCAGCAACATATGCAACTAGGCAATTCCTTATATAATTCTTGAAACCATCTAAACTGTGTGTATTTAGTTTTTCTCTATAAAATATGGGCATATCATTAAGGATTTTAATGTATCTATACTTAATACTCTGTCTTGCAAACTCATAGCTAATATGTGGAGGTCTCAATTGGTTTCTCAGTCGAGTTTCATAATTATGGGGATCATCTCTATACACTGGTAATAGATCAATAAGATACGAGGGTAAAACATTATTAAATTGTTTATGACATAAT
Source organism: Alitta virens (assembly GCA_932294295.1). Classification (NCBI taxonomy): domain Eukaryota; kingdom Metazoa; phylum Annelida; class Polychaeta; order Phyllodocida; family Nereididae; genus Alitta; species Alitta virens. The sequence continues at coordinate 19,976,072 of OW028585.1, read as the reverse complement.
TTCAGGTATTTCAGAAAACAAATATCATAAAGTTTCAGAAGTTTTAGTTTCTTAATTAAGCCACGTGTATGGCAGTTTTATGTTAGTAAGAAACCTATTCTGACATTTCTTTGTGATCATGTCACAGTGACTCTTCCATTTAAGATGCTTATCAATCATTATACCACAGGCGTTTGCCAACAAATATGTCATTACTCAGTCATGACAGCACTTATACTTTAACTAATACCAAGGCTACTGACTGCCTTAGTTGGCTTCTCATCACAAGAGGCAGCAATGTCATTTGCAACAGCCAATCAGAATGTAGCTGAATACATTAGGAAATGCCCTGAGCTTGATGGCAATTATTTTGCTAGTTTACCAGTTAGACTTAAATAAACAAACAAATTTGCCTAATAGCCTATAGGCTGGTTTATGACATTGAATGTCTAACACTTTAAACATGAAATTGCATATCAATTAGTTTTGTTTGCATTGAGTACACTCAAGTCTTAAACAAAGATTGCTCAGTTAGGTCACTCAATTGGCTTAAAGCTGACAGCCCACAGTGCTTGGGAGATATTGGCAAATCAGGAGCACCATCATGTGTGTAGATGGTGACATATGCAAATAAGCTGCCATTAGAGATGAGAATTGAACATTCCCAGCGTACAGGCAAGGAATTCCCCAAAAATAAGTGGTAAATACCCATAAATAAATAAAGTTATCACTAAGAATAAGAAGGAAAATTATTTTTGTGTATAATATTGCCATTTTTGAAGGGTAATATGATGTTTTTGACATGGAGTAATAGCTGTTCTTGACAAAGTCAGTAGCCTTGGTCTTATTGTATGCTAACTTGCTTGTGCTGTCATGATGGTAAACGCCTGTGATATAACCTAGAAAATTAAATCCATCAACAAACTATCATAGCTTTTGTCTTGATATTGTTGATAGACATTTTGTTAGCCTTTATCCAATTGCCTACCTTGATGCGCTCATCATTTAAACTAATGGCATTGTTTTCACTTTGAAAAGTATTTAGTGAGGTCATCAAAGTAGTATCATCAATTGTATGAAAGACTGAGGGTGGCTCTGACTAGATCATTCACATAGACAAGTATCAAATCTCAATTGTTCATCAATGTGAACACCCAAGTATTTAGTACATTGAATTTTAGACCACAATTTATCACAACAATAAAATAACGCATGGCAAGAAAATCATAATTATGACAGAAACATTCACACATAAAAAATAAACACTTAATTGCACTAAAATAAAACATAAATGATAAAAGAGCCAACATTCACAAGTTTTAGGATAAAATGAAACTAACACAGGAAACTAATTTGAGGATGAATATCCTCAATAACACCCATGAGAAATTATTATTGATATTTAGTTATGTATGTGTTACATTAAACATGTTACAAGGAAGTCTATGCATCTTGAAATTACTTAAATATTTCAAGTATAAATATTAAGACAGACATAAATGAATATCATATAATGTCCAGGACCTGGAAACGGTGGAAAGGATGGACTGACTGACTGACTGAATGAATGAATCTCAGTGTCTAAATTATGGATGTACGGTGGAATTAACTGCATGACCCCATACCTTTGTGCAATAGGTGAACAATATATGAAATGGGAATGATTGGAGATTTCATTGATAATGATGAAAATGATGAAAATATGGAAAATTCTAAAATGTGGATGTAAGGTACTGGGTACAATGCTTACTGATATGTGAAGTCTGTCCTTAATTCATTCATATGTAAATGCCATATAATTAATTAATTGTTTGAGTGTCTATTTGGTCGGTCATTTGTCTGACTATTGGGGATGAAATAGTTATGAAAAATTGACGGAGTGCATTTGGGATTCTGATTGTTCATAAATTATGCAACTAAGTTGATATAATCTTTTGCTGATATATCATTTGTCTAGTTGGGTAATAGAAAACAGGGTAAACAAATGTTGGATAAAACACAGTCTTACAATATGACCCTGTTATCTGGTATGTTTAAATATATTTTATATAATTTTTCAGTTATATTTTTACTGCAATAATTTGATAGGAGATGACTGCAACAATAAAAAATAGTGTATGTCATTGCAACAAGTAGTTCATGCTCTGGTATGTCATTTTAAATATATTTTATTAAATTTTCAGTTATATTTTTTACAGTAATTATTTGATAGGAGTAAGGCCTACATACACTTGGGTTTTATCAGTTTGTGTTGCTTGGTATTTTTGGACGAATTTTTTTGATGCTTTTATATTTTTCTGTTGTAATTTTATGCTTTTAGATTTTTCTGTTATAATTTTGCAGCAATAATTTGATAGGAGAAATGCCTACACACACTTGAGATTTATCATTGTGTGTGGCTTGGTCTTTCTGACATATTTTGCTTTTATATTTTTCTGTTATAATTTTAAGCTTTAAAATTTTTTGGATATGCATGGCTCTGTCTATTTTCTGGGGCACTACTTTGAAGCAAATGGATCTTTTAGTATAAAAAAGTCTACTTCAAGCGAAAACATTTTGTCTACATTTTTAATCAAGCAGAAATATATTCTTCATTTGATTCGATGTGTGGCTGATATGAAGAGATATCCTATGCAGCGAAATGTTTGGAAATATCCATTTCATTAATTTATCCCTGAATTTATTTGTAGATTTTACTTGAACTGTATGCAAATATACTCCATTGTCATTTATATAATGTTTGATCCTTTAGTTTCACTATATATCAATTCCTGTCATTTTCTATCATTTGCCTGCAAGATCTACGTGGAGCTGGCAACAGACCATGAGTGAAATGATCAGTCATTAATCTTTATGATATGGCATGAATGGATTAGATTTCAAAATTTTATTTTTTATTAATAATGCTTGTCATTAAAACCTTTCATAGTTTTATTGTTTTTAACCAGAGCTTTTATAAGTAATTGTAAATCATTTAATAATCAGTCTCTGGCCAAGTGGATCTTTTTCGTCAATGCATAGCCTGACTTCACTCATGTTTTAATCCTCACATGTTCATTTCTCATGTGCCTTGGAGAACAGGATGCAAGACCTCTGGCGTGGATTAAAACCCCGTAAGTCTTGTAAGTCACTGGCGTGACGTAAAAATCCGTAAACTTGGCCTGCTACAAGGCTAACTGAAAATGAAACATTAGATTGTGGGGATCACTACAAGTGTGTTTGTTTGGTGGTGCACTTGGCCTAACACATTCATATCGGTCATTCATCATCATTTATATTCAATAAGTTATCATAGGAACAAGTAGTTCATGCTCTGGTATGTTGTTTTTAATATATTTTATACAATTTTTCAGTTATATTTTTACATCAATAATTTGATAGGAGATGACTGCAACAATAACAAAATAGTGTATGTCATTGCAACAAGATCATGCTCTGGTATGTCATTTTAAATATATTTTATTAAATTTTTCAGTTATATTTTTACAGTAATGATTTGATAGGAGTGAGGCCTACATACACTTGGGTTTAATCAGTTTGTGTTGCTTGGTATTTTTGGACCAATTTGTTTGATGCTTTTATATTTTTCTGTTGTAATTTTATGCTTTTAGATTTTTCTGTTATAATTTTACAGCAATAATTTGATAGTAGAAATGCTGACACACACTTGGGATTGATCATTGTGTGTGGCTTGGTCTTTCTGACATATTTTGCTTTTATATTTTTCTGTAATAATTTTATGCTTTTATATTTTTCTGTAATAATTTTATGCTTTTATATTTTTCTGTTATAATTTTATGCTTTTAAATTTTTCTGTTATAATTTTACATTGCTGATATATTACTAAAAAGCCGGAACATAATATATAAAAATATAGGCGCAGACTTAAAAAAAAATACAACATGTGTCATGACATATCTCGCACAAGGGAAAAATGTCCATCACAGCCATGTGGAGTATCAGACCTGGCATTGATTTAATATGCACATGATTCCTTGGGTTATAGCTCATTAGGGAGGTTTCCACTGTTTCTTGCAGTCCTTCTTAGCCATCTGTTGAACCTGGATCACTCACATGACCATCCAGGGTCTAGTCATGTGACAGGAGTGATTGGTAGATGGGTGATAGTTCAGGGAAGAGGTGGCGGTTCAACGTGGATGTACGGAGTCTGATGTTGATGGCACCTGCTAAGGCCCCGCACAAGATGTAACTGGGGTATATAACCTTGGGTCCATGGTCCCGTGAGACTCCTGGGACTCCCTAATAATTTAAGGTTTGGTAGCAGAATGGGAGAGGGAATGCAAATTAAGAAATGGGGTGGGGCGCAATTAAAATTGGGTGCTAGTTCTCGGATAAGATGGTGATTTGATGTTGATTCATTGTGTCTGATGTTGCTGGCATCTAAGTTTCTTTTCTAAGGTCATTGGAATTCAAATTTTAAGATTTTTGTGCTTTGGAATTGATACAGTGCCTATGTCTCAAAAATGTTTGTTGACTGCATATGTTATGCTTTTGATGTGCTTCTTCCATCACTCCTAGATCACATCTTGGAGTCATCTATCATGGATTATTTGCAGCTGGAGATGTGTACTTAGTTCGGGAGACAGGAACTACTTCCACATCAATGTGCATGTGTTATTTGATAGATGGCTCCCAGTTGGTCTTTCCGTTTTGTCTCTGGGTTGTGTTTTTGATGTGAGATGGCTCCAAGTTGGTTTTCCATTTGTCTTTTGGTTGTGCATTTGATGTGACTCTTGGTGTTTTGTGGTTTTCCATTTGTTTTTTTCACTGTGTGTGTGAAGATAAAGATGTGACAACATGTATCAACATTGAATCACCAACTCATCCAAGAACTATCACCCAATTTGGAATGGTACTTAATCTTAAGTAATTAGGGAGTCCCATAAGTCTCATGGGACCGGAACCCAAGGTCATGTACCCCAGTCCCATCTTGTGCAGGGCTCTATCAGTTGCCATCAACATCATATAGCACGCAACAATGTTGGACTGCCACCTCATCCTTGAACGGTCACCCATCTACCAATCACTCCTGTCACAGGATTTTGACCCTAGGCAGTCATGTGAGTGATCTGGATTTTACAGTTGGCTAAGGAGGACGGCAAGAGACAGTGTAAACCTCCCTTATGAGTTACAACCCAAAGAATGATGTGCATTTGAAATCGAATTTAGGTCTGACACTTCATATGGCTGTGAAGGACATTTATTTCTTGTGTAAGACATGTCATAACACATTTTGCTTTTTTTTTTAGTGTATATATTTTGAGAATTACCGCAATTCACAACCTACATCATCATGGTATTTTCAAACCCTTGCCTGGTATATGCATGGCTCGGTCTATTTTCCGGGGGGCTAGTTTTGAAGCAAATTAATCTTTTAGTATAAAAAGGTCTACTTCAAGCTAAAAAATTTTGTCTCTACATTTTTGATCTAATAGAAATATATTTTTCATTTGATTGGATGTGTGGCTGATATGAAGAGCAGCGAAATGTTTAGCAATTTGCATTTCATTAATTTATTCTTGTATTTAATGGTAGATTTAACTTAGACTGTATGCAAATATACTATATTGTCATTTATAGGCCTACACACACATGGGTTTTATCAGTGTGTGTGGCTTGGTCTTTTTGACAAATTTTGCTTATATATTTTTCTGTTATAATTTTACAGCAATTATTAGAAAGGCCTAAACACAGATGGGTTTTATCAGTGTTTGTGGCTTGGTCTTTTTGACAAATTTTTCTTTTATGCTTTAATTTTTTTTCGTTATAATGTTATGCTTTAAAATTTTTCTGTTATAATTTTACAACAATAATTTGATAGGAGAAAGGCCTACACACACATGGGTTTTATCAGTGTGTGTGGCTTGGTATTTTTGGCCAATTTATTTTATGCTCCTATATTTTTGTGTGGGTTATATGACCTTGGGTCCATGGTCCAGTGAGACTCCTGGGACTCCCTAATCAATTAAGGTTTGGGAATGCAAATTTTGTAGTCCATATATAGAACTTTAAGAAAGCATATCTATAGATTTGTTCCTGAATCATAGTAATCTATTAAATATAGGTCTAAATTAAAATAAATGCAACATGTGTTTTGACGTGATATTTCATATAGCTATTAATTAATTCATACTTTTACAGTTTTGATTGGTTTTTATATCTGTGTTTTATACTTTTTTGTATCGGAATCTCAATCCATAACATATCCTTTAATGAGCAGAACTCTTAGAGATATAGATACTAAGATTGGTTTTACAAATAATCTTCTGAGCCTTGTGAAGATTGCCAGTGACATCACTGATGTTTGTGTACATTTAAGCTGTGGCCAGATCATTGATCTTCACATCCTTGAAAATGGCTTAAATAACCTAACTAGGGCACACTTGTCTTCCTTGAATAAAAGGAGCAACTTTGAATTGAGGACCATGTGTCAAAAGTGCTTGGTTATATTGTGATTCATTAAATCTTCCAACATCAATGGACTCATCCATGTTAGTCTGATTTCCCGAAAATTGGCATGGTTCATTTTGATCTTAGGGTCAAATGAATGTATTTTCAACTCTAGAATGGCTTAAAATGTAGCTTTTGGTCCAAATTTATGGAGAAAAAAAACTGTATTGTATTTTTTTACAATAGAGGATATTAGTTTAGTTTATGGCCTTTCTTACCCTACTTCTGATCCTACTTCTAAACATGCAACTAGCTTAGAGAGGTAGTTGTGTTCTAAAATAACAGGTGGCAGCACCATACGGATCTGCAATGTAAAAGTGCACAAACACCAACGCCAATCTCCACAAAACTGAGCTAAAACTTAGTAAATTGGACCATAGTATGTATCATAATCCATAAGGGTTTTAATAGATATAGGATATCTAAAAGTTTAGATTCTGCAGCAGCTGGGTGGCCTTATGGTTAAGGCATCTACCAATTCCATGTTGGCCAGTTCTGCTAAAGATCCCGGAACCCAGGTTCGATCCAAGTTCTGGCACCCTTCATAAGCCTAATACCAGCTGGATGTCAATAGCATGAGACGTGAAGTTGGAGGTGCCTTGTTCTTGCTAAAGCAAGTAAAAGACACCCATGGGGTAAATGTGTAACATGGTGTGGACTCCAGGCCTTATCTCATCATTATCATTTGCCAGCTGATCATATAAGCTGACTGAGCTTCAGAAAAAATAGCATTGAGAGACAACCAGATTCTTATAAAAAAAAAGTTGCAATGTTATAGTACACCTAAATTTAAATTTGCTATTACACTAGGATCTAGGATATCTTGAAATCCTAGATGTCTATGATGCCAGACCATTAGGTACACTCACATATTTCAAGGTCATAGGGTAAAGGTCACAAGAGTAGTTAACAGTTGTAATTATTAGAAGATTACTACATTGCTCCATTAGACATAGGCAGTAAAATTAACTTTTTGACTTTGATACGTGCAATGTGGCTAACCTAAGCCTTGAATAATAATGAATAAATGTTGAAATAATGAATGAATAATTGAATTCATGAAGTGAATGACTGCTTGGTTAATGGTGAAATGAAAGAAATTGCATTTGCAGTTTCAGATAAGAAAACCTATATTGTTTCCAGGTACTGTAACCAACTCTGATTTACTATTTTCATTATTTATCTAAGTGTGCAGATGACCAGAACCATCCTAGGGCAACACAAGCAAGGCAGCTGTGGTGCCGCATATCGCGTAGGTCCCAATCACTGGCGCTATTATGCCAGGCAATATTTGAGGACTTCAAAAAAGTCTTGAGGTCTGCAAGTAAATCTTGGCTTTGCAGTCAACATTAGTAGTAGTTGTATCACTGGTGACGATTGCTGAATTTTGTATTGAAATACCTTGTCTGATATTTTTGACTTCTGTTGATTTTTGCTGTCTTGATGTTTCAAGAACACCTGTACTGTAGAATGAGGTATGTTCGTAATTGACTGTTCCAGGACTGAAGTGAATGGTGTCTTCTCCAGGCACAGTTTGTTGTCCCGCACAACATTCCATGTGTCCAAACCATTGTCTTCATCTTATGAAGGCTGCTCTTGCTGAGAGGACTGCATTGATTCTGTGGAAAAGCAAAGATCCTAATTCATTAGTAGGGTATATGAAGAATGGCTGAAGAATGGCTGACTAGTTGCTTGAATCTCCCATATGCATCTAGAATTTGTCACAGTGCTCCTGTAGCTGCAGGTCAAAATGACTAGTTGAGAGCAAAGGGCAGTAACAAGTTTGAGCATTCTGATCTTCATCAACATATATAATATGCTATATGTAAATAAACAGGGTGTGATAAACCAATATATAAAAATTCTATTTTGCAAAAAGTATCTTGACAATTTCTTTTTGGTTTTTCTTTTCAAAAGGATCATTTGAGTGTGCAGTTAAGCATGGAGTCATAAGATTCATAAGAACTCCATTGTTTCAGAAACTAAGCCTACCCGGCCTCGGTACATATGAAATTGTTTAACCTGGTATGTTCAGCAGCGCCATGCTGTGTCTCTAGTAGAAATTTGGCAGTGCATGTGCCTCCTATATGATCATAACTGGGATAAATTTAATGGCAAGAGACTGATCTCTGATTTTTTTAAGTAGATTTAGGAATATGAGAGGTTGGGATGTCAACACTTGTCTAGTACAGTACAATGATAAATGAAACTTGTGGATTTTCTTGTAGATCTAGACTCGGTTGAGTCTTGATACTTATAACTGGTCTCTACATACCCTTCACTTTAAATAAATGAGGCCCAAAAAATATGTCTCTGGCTTTTATATTGTACCGCACTAGATTCGCAAATAACTAATTCTGAATAAATTTACTGATATAATGATTGGCTTAAATTTCATTTTGGATACAGGCCTCCTGAAAAGATGTAGCTTTTTCCCACTGAGAGGCGCACCAGAAGCATTTTAAACTAAAACTAAACCACACTGTATTTCCCAACATGCTAAGTCTGTTGGGTCAAATCAACCCAACACAATATAAATAAGGCCATTTCATGACTATCTGAGACGACCCATGTATTATATATATATATAACATTGCTGTGAAAAATGTCCTCACCTTACATGGCTTGTTTTCGGTACAAAATGGAATATTTGATGTGTTCATACTCCCCTCTTAGAAAAAAAGGTGCTCCCAGAGTGGACTTTGTGTTTATTCTGTGAAAATCTACAAACAAAATTACAATATGATTCAAACGGGCATGATTTTCTGACCACACCAAACATGGAGTAGAACAAAACGGACAGAAATGTTAACAGTAGGCCTATAAACTTTCTAACAGATACTGACCCTCCTGTAATAATTTCTATTGACTGTTTGTTATATTTTCCTTTGCAATTTCAGTAGTTTCTCTGAGAACATAGCAAATAGCCATTATGGAGGAGACCTGGGCAATTCTCACTACACGGCAGGAAACTTTGTAAATTTTAAAGACAGTATATATGACAAAACTTTACATTCTTACACCACCGGGCATGTTACCAGCAAAACAATGGTCAACCAAGCAGTATATTTAAGCATTTTTACTGACATAGGAAAACCAAATGACATCAAGCAAAATTAGGGAGTTACCTTTTTTTCAAGTCATCAGTCCTTCGAAGCCCAAGTTCATTTAAACTTCCAATGAATACTGTTCATCTTGTTCACTATAACCAGTCCTAGGATGATTCTGGAAGAAAACAAAAATTTACCAAAGTGCTAAGCCTGCCTGCCCGGCCCATCGGAAAGACACTGGTGATAAGGGTGGGTGAGCAGCCTTTTTTTTGTCACCAGAAAGGGCTGATCAGGACAGGCAGGTGTCAAGGCAAGATTTTATATATAGCCTGATAATTCTACCTGTGTATTGCAGCTGGTAAAGTTAGGCATTGACATGATAGTAGAGAAGTCTGCCTGGAATTGCCAATAGTGTAAGAACACATGATACTGTTAAACCATGTGACTGGAAATCATTCAGTGCAGGTCATTTGTCCTTAAGCGTATACAGCTTCCACAAACTGAGGTTTCACAGTAACTGGGTAACTACGGCATGTCATACCTGGAAAAAAAATCATAAGTATAAGATCAGTTAATTCCAGATGTTATAACAATGTATGTTGTAGTGGTGTTAAAAAGAAAATTGTTCATCCAGTTTCTTAAAATAATTTTTACAGTGTAGGGGAAAGCAAGGTGAACTGGGCCATTTATCACATTTTATTTCTTACTGATTCAAGTGACAGAGCAGTCACATTTTCCCATTCTAAATTATACTGTAAATATTTCTCTAATAATTCTAAGTACCCCTTTCAGCCATTTCCTGCGTAACAAGAAAATTAAATTTCAGAAAAAAGTGGCCCAGTACTCCCTTCGGTAAGAGGAACAGGGCCATAGGGGCAGAAAAATTGGGCATCACCTGTCAGTTAATAACAAATTGACAAGCTGGAACATTTATAAATTTTTCATAAAAAATTAACAAAAAACAGGACTACATCAAAAGAACAGAGCTTTAATATGAAAACTTGGCTTACGAAAAAGCCAAAAAAAATGTATTTTTTAAAATTACATTAATTTTCAGCCTTTACTTCATATACTGGTTGAATTTATTAATGTAATGTTTGATCATAATTCCGTAAAATTAAATCAAAGCTAATAATTTAATGTAGGTGAAATATGCCTACTAAATTTACATTTGAATAATTTTATTGTAAGCCATTACAATCATGTGACGTGGCAAAGATTATATTTTGCCTTTAATTTTTTATGTGTGATTTCCTTATCAAAAATGTATACTATTTTCTAACAGAGGGAGGCCTAGGACAGGGGTCCAGTTCTCCTTACCTGAGGTGGATCAGTTCTCCCTAAATCTTTTGCTTAAAAGAAATGACAGCCACATTTTTCCACATAGCAAGAACAACATGTCAATTACATGGTTGTACTTTATGATCTGATCATAACAATAGTTATTTCTAATCTATCCTTTATAATTGGGTATCACTTGATCAGAAAAAGAAATATCTCAAATGGTTTCTTGCTTTCAGACATGCCCTTATGATCACTTAGGAGTCATATTACCCAATTTCAGGATAATACCAATATTACTGTTAGCTGTAGGGAGGGTGGCCCAGCTCTCCTTACTTGCCCTAATTCATTGAAAAGCATAAAATTGACAGTGTCACAAAATGCTAGCAGCACCCAAATTGCTAACTAATAGAAACAGTTCTCTATCACAATTAATTCAGTTTGCTATATTCTCCATAATTATTTCTGATGTTTCTTTATGACCATAACTAAGACTCAGATAATTAATTAAGAGAAGGGAGCTGACAGTGGGAAAATAAAGAAGTGAATATAGGGTCTACAATTATGGCAATTTTTAATCTAAACTACAAGCTTTTAACAATCTCAACAACGAAAGTGAGTCGCCCTATCATAATGTTGTATCAAATTGGTTTTTTTAAGTTTTGTTGTGAATGTATCATAGTGAAATTGTGAAATATGTATTGACTGTTTAAGTTCTAAACTTTGACAGTTTTGTTAAAGTTCCAAACTTGAAGTAACTCTATGTATAGTTTGCTTAAGAAAAAAGAGGTTTAGGACTTTAACAAAACAGTCCAAGATAAATTTTGCTAACCAAAAAGCTTTCAACTGCTTCTGTGGTCTTGAATAAAATGAATGTGACAATATAAAAAAAAGTGTGCTGTGTAAATTCATTGTCTTGTCTCAATGGTACTGGGTCTAATGATGAGATGATAAGGCTTGGAGTCCACATAATGTTGCACATTTACCCCATGGGTGGGGTCTTTTACTTGCCTCAGCATAGACACTGAGTGCAAGGCACCTCCAATTTAAGGTCTCATGTGATTGATATCCAGCTTAGATTTAGGGATCGAACCCGGGACCTTCAGCAGATCTGGCCACTATGGAATTGGCGGATGCCTTAACCATTAGGCCTCCCAGCTGCTAAATCCATGAAGCCATTAATTGAAACCAAACATTGGAGCCGTGGTGTTACGTTTTCGGCAATACATATATATATATATAGAGGAAATTGTTCAGATTTACAGTTAGAGTCTGGTAATTATATTTGGTCATCTCCATTTATCTACTTTTAATTTTGTCAGCTTTATTTTCCCAATACTATGTAATAGCCAATATATTTGTCGCTTTTTTCTCTTTTTTAAATGTTTCTTCAGAGTGCCATGAGTTTATTATAGAAATTGAAAGTAGAGATGTTGTGTCTTCTGGTAAAATTACTAGAATGTATCTCCTTAAAATATATTTAATTTCAAACTTGAGCAATTTTTTGATGAAAACAGTGCTAAAAGATAGGACTTGGTGAAAAAACCCTACGTATTTCAAATGTGGCTACCATGGCAACCGATAGTGCCGAGCCATAATAATTTAGGAATTGTGTTTTGTACTATAAAACTACATATTCTGATAAGTGATCACCATACATGACCTACCTCATTCCAAATATTTTCTTAATTGGTCGATTTTTCTCTGCAAATTCCTTAAGTCTGAGATTTTTGCACTGTTTGACCTGGGGTTAATGATCTCTCTTAAATCTAAGAATAGCTAAAGCTGTTTGTTTGCTCCAGTGTAATTACTTCTAAGCTCCCCGTCACTTTGATCTTGTTGTAATAAGTCAGTGCCTTATACTGCATTTAATTGAATATCATTTGTTCTACATTATATTGAAGCTTATACCACATGTTGAGTATATCAGCCAATCAGAGGCCCAGTTTGCTGCAGGTATAAATGCATATACCTTGTTTAAAGTTGTTGTATATGGTCATCCTTGACTGACCAAAATAACAAATCAAGCAAAGTTAAAATGGAGCTGCTTACTTTGATCACTTCATTATTAAGAATGCTTCACAATTAAGACCATCTCATTGTTTCGACTACCTCACTATTAAAACCATATCATTATTATGAACATCCCACTTTTAGACCACCTCACTAGTAGGATCACTATTTAGACAACATTGTTAAGACTACCTCACCTGATTATTAAGACCAATCATTATTAACACTACCTCACTGTAAAGACCACATTATTAAGACCACCTCACTATTAAGACTGCCTCATCATAGTGACTGCCTCATTGATAAAACCACCTCACTATCAAGATCATCTCACGGTTAAGACCACTTTTATAAGACCACCTCACTATCAAAATCATCTCACTATTAAGACCACTTTTATAAAACCACCTCACTATCAAGATCATCTCACTATTAAGACCACTTTTATAAGACCACCTCACTATTAAGATCACATCAATGTCTAGCCACTAAATTGTATAATTTGAAAAAATAAGCACATACCTGGCTATCCAGTAATATAATTGAAAACTGAGATGCAAATGTGCAGTGCGCAGTTGCTTTAGATGTGCCTACTAACTGCCCCTTAAGTGAATTGTTTCTTACGATCAGTCTATTAGGCAACACAGCTAGAAACAAAAGAACTCTTGGCATTAGATATTCATTGCCCTTGTCGCCGTGTGTATGTAATTTAATCCTGGGCTTATAAATTGCATATACACTCAAAGCGGGCAATAACTATTACTTATTGATGCCAAAATGGCAAAAAATGTAATTATCTTTCATTGTGAATATTGTAACTGTAATAGATATGTGCAAATATTCTATGCTTGATCTCTACCATAGGTTGTGCAGAGCAGTTAAGATGACCTTATGCAACTAATTACTATGAAATTGCTAATTATAAACAAAAAATCATTGAATGGGTTGAACAGTGCAACATTTACGGCTGTCATTGCTAAGTATGGGATGTTCAGGAAGATGAAGGAAACGACACAATTTTTAGCATTTTTTCCAGATTTTCCATTAATATGAGAAAAAAAAGAAGGATGAATTAATGTCAAAATGAAGCTTAGAATTAAAAGTACTATAATCCATACATATCATTGGCAAATTCTTACTGATGCAAGGATCATAGAGTCATTGATATGAGGGTTTAAGAGGGAACCAAATTTGCGTATTTTCCTTATTATGTAAAATTATATGTCATTAATGGTCATGAAGCCCCAAAAAGGTATCTCTACACTGTTTTTTGATAAATTCTTATTAAGTTTAGTATGCATGTAGGTGCAGTAGTGTATGAGTCCTGCTCGGGAAACAAAAATTTTGTTTAAAATTTTTCTCTCAATATTTTAAAACGCAGCTGAGATATGTCAATGTGACTATCAAAAGACACCACTAGGCCATATAGAGTATTACTGTGGAAAATTTTGTTCGGGTAAGTGCACTTGTGTTAAGAGTTCTACTCAGGAAACGAAAGTGTTATGCCTGCCCATCCGCCTGTCGGACGGACATTGATGATAACAAAAACCCTTTTTGAACTTCGTTCAATGAGGGTCAAAATTACGTTTCACTCCTCATCCAGTTTTTAAAGTTAGGTGACAGTGGTCACTTTAGGCCAAGTATTTAACCTGCACTGGACCCTCCTCTGCAGAGAGAGAGGGAGGCACAGAGAGAGACAGAACATCTGCAGGACAGCAGAAAGTTCTGGCTATTTAGTCATGTATTCTTGAGTGAAGGCTGATCTCACATACTTTCAAATTAAAGACTTAAATCAGAGCAAGCCTAACAAGATATTTTGCAAGGCTGTGTGAGACATTTTTCTTGTTATTTTTTATTTCTGGCTATTTAGTCATGTATTCTTGAGTGAAGGCTGATCTCACATGGAACTTTTCAATATGTAATTCTTTGGACTTTGCGGGAAACACACAGTTTGATATGACTAACCAATAAACCATTCAACTTTACTTTGGACTCCATCTTTATTTAACTTTATCTGGATTGTACTAAGGCTTCAGATCCTAGACCCTCACTGCTAAGCCAAATATCCACTTCATTAAACAATTACTAGAAGCTTTAGTGCAACAATAGCAGTCCAAAAAACGAGGGACTGATAAAATAATCAAAAGGAACTTTTTGGAATGGAAGATTGTGGTGCGGGGGGGGGGGGCATGTGTCAAGAAATATACCATAAAACTATTATGTAATAGGTTTTACATAAAGCATATTCATTATTAGGTGTATTAAGTCAAATTTGCCCAGAGCTGGCCCAAATACCAGCTGTCTTAAATACCTTGATTCTTTGATCAGTGAGCACACCCCTCATCAGTGATGCTCTGAAATCAACATCAAATAACATCCTGGGTTATAAAAGTCAAATGTTTGTTTCTTGTTGCACATCCCAGGATCCTGTAAGTATTCTTACTGAATTTCTAGGCCTAATATTAAGAAAGTTATGGTAACAAATGTGTCAGTTTCAATGTACTATTCTGTAAAATACGTTATTTTAATCTCCCAACTCATGAAGCTGTAAAGAGCCATATATCAGGCCATTTTCATCCAAAGCTGAAAACTTCGACTTCATGATAATAGCCTTCAAGGATGCCAAATTAGCATTGCTCTTTGTAGGAAACTTCTGCCGTGTTTTGACCATGTCCAAATACATGCTATACACTATCGAATTTCTCATTTTACTGATACATTTTAACAATTCACAAAGCTGCACAAGCTCATATTTCACTTATGCCAAGATCACAATATGCACACAATATGCGCACAGTGCTGTTCTTTATGTTTTGACCTTTCTGTAAATAAAAGGGTCCAAAATACAGAACTATAAGTTGCTTCTAATTGTAGCATTCAAGCTAATGCTCAAAAAAGGCAAAATCAAAGGTAATGTTGGCCAGCTGAACATTTCACACAGCTTTTCAGGACACTTCTGCTGTGTTTTGACCATGTCCAAATGCATGCTATACATTATCAAATTTCTCATTTTACTGATAGATTTTAACAATTCACAAAGCAGCACCAGCTCATATCTCACTTATGCTAAGATCACACTATACGCATAGTGCTGTTCTTTATGTTTTGACCTTTCTGTAAATAAAAGGGTCCAAAATACAGAACTAAGTTGCTTCTAATTGTAGCATTCAAGCTAATGCTAAAAAAAAGGCAAAATCAAAGGTAATGTTGGCCAGCTGAACATTTCACACAGCTGTTCAGGACACTTCTGCCGTGTTTTGACCATGTCCAAATGCATGCTATACATTATCAAATTTCTCATTTTACTGATAGATTTTAACAATTCACAAAGCTGCAAAAGCTCATATTTCACTTATGCTAAGATCACAATATGCACACAGTGTGTTCTTTCTGTTAGAGACCTTTCTGCAAATAAAAGGGTTCAAAATACAGAAATAAGTTTCTTCTAAATGTAGCTTTCAAGCTACAGCTCAAACATAGCTAAACCAAAGGATATGTTGGCTAGCTGAACATTTCACATAGCTTTCCAGGACTTATTTGCTGTGTTTTAGCCATGTCCAAATACAAGCCATGCAATATATAACATGTCATACTACAAAGAGCTTCACAATTCACAGAGCTTCCCAACCTTAATTTACCCTTATGTTAGAAACACAATATACACACAGTGCTACTCTTTGTATGTTGGCCTTTCTGCATATAAAATGCTACAGAGTGCAATACTGACTTGCTTGCAATTGTAGCCTTCAAGCTACTGCGCAAAAAGACGTAATCAAACGAAATGTTGGCTAACTGAGCATTTCACATAGTTGTGCAAGACACTTTTGCCTCGTTTTCGCCATTTCCAAATGCATGCAATACAATATCATATTTGTCATGTTACTGATAGATTTTAACAATTCACAAAGCACCACCAGCTCATATCTCACTTATGCTAAGATCACAATATGAACACAGTGCTGTTCTTTATGTTTTTACCTTTCTGCAAATAAAAGGGTTCAAAATACAGAAATATGTTTCTTCTAATTGTAGCTTTCAAGCTACAGCTCAAAAATAGCTAAACCAAAGGATATGTTGGCTAGCTGAACATTTCACATAGCTGTCCAGGACTTATTTGCTGTGTTTTAGCCATGTCCAAATACAAGCCATGCAATATATAACATGTCATACTACAAAGAGCGTCAAATTTCACAGAGATTCCCAACCTTAATTTACTCTTATGTTAGAAACACAATATGCACACAGTGCTACTCTTTGTATGTTGGCCTTTCAGCATATAAAATGCTACAGAGTGCAATACTGACTTGCTTGCAATTGTAGTCTTCAAGATACTGCTCAAAAAGGCGTAATCAAGGGAAAGGTTAGCTTACTGAGCATTTCACATAGTTGTGCAAGACACTTTTGTCTCGTTTTTGCCATGTCCAAATGCATGCAATACAATATGAAATTTGTCATGTTACTGATAGATTTTAACAATTCACCAAGCTACTCCAGCTCATATCTCACTTATGCTAAAATCACAATATGCGCACAGTGCTGTTCTTTATGTTTTGACCTTTCTGCAAATAAAAGTGTCCAAAATACAGAACTAAGTTGCTTCTAATTGTAGCATTCAAGCTATTGCTCAAAAATGGCAAAATCTAAGGAAATGTTGGCAGCTGAACATTTCACACAGCTGTTCAGGACACTTCTGCCGCATTTTGACCATGTCCAAATGCATGCTAGACATTATCAAATTTCTGATTTTACTGATAGATTCTAACAATTCACAAAGCTGCCCAAGCTCATATTTCACTTATCCTAAGATCACAATATGCACACAGTGTGTTCTTTCTGTTAGAGACCTTTCTGCAAATAAAAGGGTTCAAAATACAGAAATAAGTTTCTTCTAAATGTAGCATTCAAGCTATTGCTCAAAAAAGGCAAAATCAAAGGAAATGTTGGCCAGCTGAACATTTCACACAGCTGTTCAGGACACTTCTGCCGCATTTTGACCATGTCCAAATGCATGCTAGACATTATCAAATTTCTCATGTTACTGATAAATTCTAACAATTCACAAAGCTGCACCAGCTCATATTTCACTTGTGCTAACATCACAATATGCACACAGTGCCGTTCTTTATGTTTTGACCTTTCTGCAAATAAAAGGGTTCAAATACAGAAATAAGTTTCTTCTAATTGTAGCTTTCAAGCTATTGCTCAAAAATAGCTAAACCACAGGATATGTTGGCTAGCTGAACATTTCACATAGCTGTCCAGGACTTATTTGCTGTGTTTTAGCCATGTCCAAATAAAAGCCATGCAATATATAACATGTCATACTACAAAGAGCTTCACATTTCACAGAGCTGCCCAGCCTTAATTTACCCTTATGTTAGAAACACAATATGCACACAGTGCTACTCTTTGTGTGTTGGCCTTTCTGCATAAAAAAAGCTATAGAGTGCAATACTGACTTGCCTGCAATTGTAGCCTTCAAGCTACTGCTCAAAAAGGCGTAATCGAAGGAAAGGTTAGCTTACTGAGCATTTCACATAGTTGTGCAAGACACTTTTGTCTCGTTTTCGCCATGTCCAAATGCATGCAATACAATATGAAATTTGTCATGTTACTGATAGATTTTAGCAATTCACAAAGCAGCACCAGCTCATATCTCACTTATGCTAAAATCACAATATGCGCACAGTGCTGTTCTTTATGTTTTGACCTTTCTGCAAATAAAAAGGTCCAAAATACAGAAATAAGTTGCTTCTAATTGTAGCATTCAAGCTATTGCTCAAAAATAGCTAAACCACAGGATATGTTGGCTAGCTGAACATTTCACATAGCTCTCCAGGACTTATTTGCTGTGTTTTAGCCATGTCCAAATACAAGCCATGCAATATATAACATGTCATACTACAAAGAGCTTCACATTTCACAGAGCTGCCCAACCTTAATTTACCCTTATGTTAGAAACACAATATGCACACAGTGCTACTCTTTGTGTGTCGGCCTTTCTGCATGTAAAATGCTACAGAATGCAAAACTGACTTGCTTGTAATTGTAGCCTTCAAGCTACTGCTCAAAAAGGCGTAATCAAAGGAAAGGTTAGCTTACTGAGCATTTCACATAGTTGTGCAAGACACTTTTGTCTCGTTTTCACCATGTCCAAATGCATGCAATACAATATCAAATTTGTCATGTTACTGATAGATTTTAGCAATTCACAAAGCAGCACCAGCTCATATCTCACTTATGCTAAAATCACAATATGCGCACAGTGCTGTTCTTTCTGTTTATTCCTTTCTGCAAATAAAAGGGTTCAAAATATAGAAATAGTTTCTTCTAATTGTAACTTTTAAGCTACAGCTCTAAAATAGCTAAACCAAAGGATATGTTGGCTAGCTGAACATTTCACATAGCTGTCCAGGACTTATTTGCTGTGTTTTAGCCATGTCCAAATACAAGCCATGCAATATATAACATGTCATACTACAAAGTGCTTCACATTTCACAGAGCTTCCCAACCTTAATTTACCCTAATGTTAGAAACACAATATGCACACAGTGCTACTCTTTGTGTGTTGGCCTTTCTGCATAAAAAAAGCTATAGAGTGCAATACTGACTTGCTTACAATTTAAGCCTTCAAGCTACTGCTCAAAAAGGCGTAATCAAAGGAAAGGTTAGCTTACTGAACATTTCACATAGTTGTGCAAGACACTTTTGCCTCGTTTTCGCCAAGTCCAAATGCATGCAATAAAATATCAAATTTCTCATGTTACTGATAGATTTTAGCAATTCACAAAGCAGCACCAGCTCATATCTCACTTATGCTAAAATCACAATATGCGCACAGTGCTGTTCTTTATGTTTTGACCTTTCTGCAAATAAAAGGGTCCAAAATACAGAACTAAGTTGCTTCTAATTGTAGCATTCAAGCTATTGCTCAAAAATAGCTAAACCACAGGATATGTTGGCTAGCTGAACATTTCACATAGCTGTCCAGGACTTATTTGCTGTGTTTTAGCCATGTCCAAATACAAGCCATGCAATATATAACATGTCATACTACAAAGAGCTTCACATTTCACAGAGCTTCCCAACCTTAATTTACCCTAATGTTAGAAACACAATATGCACACAGTGCTACTCTTTGTGTGTTGGCCTATCTGCATAAAAAAAGCTGTAGAGTGCAATACTGACTTGCTTGCAATTGTAGCCTTCAAGCTACTGCTCAAAAAGGCGTAATCAAAGGAAAGGTTAGCTTACTGAACATTTCACATAGTTGTGCAAGACACTTTTGCCTTGTTTTCGCCATGTCCAAATGCATGCAATAAAATATCAAATTTGTCATGTTACTGATAGATTTTAGCAATTCACAAAGCAGCACCAGCTCCTATCTCACTTATGCTAAAATCACAATATGCGCACAGTGCTGTTCTTTATGTTTTGACCTTTCTGCAAATAAAAGGGTCCAAAATACAGAACTAAGTTGCTTCTAATTGTAGCATTCAAGCTATTGCTCAAAAATAGCTAAACCACAGGATATGTTGGCTAGCTGAACATTTCACATAGCTGTCCAGGACTTATTTGCTGTGTTTTAGCCATGTCCAAATACAAGCCATGCAATATATAACATGTTGTAAAAGTCCATGTCATTAAAGACTCCAATATAATGACATTTCCAAGTCCAAGCTGCTCATCTCCAAGTAAACAGCATAAAGTCAGAGTGACTTGAATATGCAGACTTTCAACTGAGTCTCATCTCAGCTTGAAGCAAGTCAAGTTCTCCCAGTTCCAAAGTGGGCAGAGTCCAAAGTGCAGTAAGCACAATATGTTCAGAGTCCAAAGTGTATAAGTAAATAACACAAGAGTGGATTTGCTTCCTCAGCTGGCAAAATGAAAACTGATCTTTTTAATGTGCACAAGGTATATGTATTAAAACACAATTCATGAAGTTTTCCCCCCAGCAGAGCTGAGAGGGAATTATCAACCAATCACAACACAGTAAACTCTACATTCCATTGGGTGATACCTCCCCCAAACAGGGCTGCTACCAGCATCTTTCTGCCAATTCTGGCAGGGATTAGTGAAACCAAGACAATGGAGCAAAAGTGGACCCCCTGCAGAGCTCTGCATTGTGCTGAGGCTATTTATAGCTCAAGTCACAATGGGCTATTGTACTGAGTGTCAACTTTGGCTTGGTCAGCAGTTTTGGAGGGAAAGTTTTGGAGGGAAAATTAGTAAACTCCTCCCACAATTCAGGACTTAACAGTGAGGCATCTTAACAGGGCAATGCACTCACATAACTCTGACAATAAATCAATATGAAGCAAAATGAACAATACAATCTATCAATTGACAATTGGACATAAGCAATCAATCAGTTAATGACTCAATCAATCAATTAACCATGTACTCAATACTAATAATATAATCAATATTAACAATATAATCAATACTAATAATATAATCAACATTCCTTGCAGCAGGCTAAACTAGCTAAGACTAAGCATAATTATCAAGCAACTGCTGACACATGTGAGTAGAGCAGTGACTAACTAAAAATGTAGTGATGAGCACACACTACCACTGCATTGAGTCACACATGAGCAGAGGGCAAGTGTAATGATGTGCACATATAATAACTTGCACCTAACACATCCATTCAATCTGATAGGTATTTGCTCAAGGCAAGTGTAATGAAGAGCACAACACAATCTGAACTGCCTGTACATCCTTGCTTAAGGCAAGTGTAATGCAGAGTGCACACAATCAATGCACCTGTCATATAACTTTAATTGACATATATACTTTGCCTAGGGCAAGTGTGATGAGGAGCATACAATCATTGCACCTGTCATATAACTCTGACATATATCTTTTGCCTAAGGCAAGTGTAATGATGAGCACAACACAATCTGACCTGCCTGTACATCCTTGCTTAAGGCAAGTGTAATGCAGAGTGCACACAATCAATGCACCTGTCATATAACTTTAATTGACATATATACTTTGCCTAAGGCAAGTGTAATGAGGAGCATGCAATCAATGCACCTGTCATATAACTCTAACTGACATATAATAAGTGTTTGCCAGGGGCTGCACTTTACATCACTCCCCCCCTTATTCTAGCTCATTGAGGGCAATCAGCAAGGAGCGTGCTTGGGGATGATTAAGAAGTTATCAGCCTGGCAATATAAACAATTCTGACATGCTAAACAGTTCTGACATGTTTAAACAATTCTGACATGCTAGATAATTCTGACATGCTAAACAAATCTCAGTGACATCAATATATGAAGCACAGTGAGTAAAAAGAAAAAAAAATGGCTACAATAATGCTGCAAGGATAAAACAATGGTGATAAGCCTGAGGAAACAAAAGGTGTTTCTTATTTTACCTAAGCTAAGAACAGAACTAATATTGTGGGGATGTCATGACTACATGTCGTCGTGACCATGTCTCCCCTTGAGGTAAAGTTCAAGGTGTCCGGCTCATTGAAGATGCATGCTGAGGTGCATGGCATGCTAGAGTCAATTGTCTTGGTGTCGCAAGGCTGCCTAGTCGGTAGAGCTCCAGGCCAGCCTGCTCTCTAGTGATGCATCGGACAGTCAACTCCACGTGAAGGTAGCTGGTCATTTCCGTGAGACACTAGCTAGTCATTTCCAGTGGATAATTCGTTCCAGTTGGACATCGAATTCCAGCAGTGGATGGTAGAATCCAGTGTAGAGCGAGTTCCATCAGCCAGTGAATTCTAGTAGACAGTGAATTCCAGTGGACAGTGAACTCCATGCAGTAAATGGTAAAATCCAGCAGAGCGAGTTCCATCAGCCAGTGAATTCAGGTAGACGGTGAATCCCAGTGGACAGTGAACTCCATGTAGTGAATTCCAGCGGAGGCGAATTCCAGCAGACAGCAAATTTCGGTAGCCAGTGAATTCTACCATACAGTGAATTCCAGGAGTCAGTCAATTCCAGAAGTCAGTCAATTCCAGGAGACAGTCAATTCCAGGAGACAGTCAATTCCAGGAGACAGTCAATTCCAGGAGACAGTCAATTCCAGTCGAAGCGAATTCCAAGAGTGGATTGTAACATCCAGTAGATAATCCATTCCATCCCTGGCCAACAAGGTGGGGTGCAGTAATTCTGCCGGGCCTCACATCCATGAGTACCAGGAGATTGCCCTGTGGAAAGGCGAATTCGGCATTCTTAACTTCCACTGCAGTAGAAGGTAAAAGAGGGCTGCGTCCAGCACACTCCCGAGTATATCGCCTGACCACTCACAATCCATCAGTACTCCGGCGAGCTGGTTGACAGGCAGATTCAGCGTCCTCCACCTCGTACCAGGTTCCAGTGTGTGCTCATCAGTTCTCGGCAGCGAGTTTTTGCTGCTGTGGGGGATCATCAAGTTTACCCGTAGTGCTCAGGAACGCGGCCACTGCTGATATGGCTTCCAGTCTGGCCTTCTTTTGCTGCTCTGCAGATGGCACAGGGATCTCCGGCCCGTGAGGGCGCTTGGCGGCCCTATATAACATGGGTCTGTGGCGCTTGCTGGTGACGGCCAGATCCGGTGCATGCGGACGTCGTGGGGCAAAACGACGCAGGCGTTTCACATCCTGCTGTCTCTCATGGGCTGTGCGAGCAGAGGCTGCTGATCTTCGTGCTTCTGTCTGCTTGTGTGGGTGACTGGTAGCGTCCTTGCGTGGGACCTTATGGCTCCTGGCTTGGGCGTCATGTGCAGGGGTTACCGAGCTGTCATCACTGGATTGGCTAGTGTGACGCTGACGCTTCATTGCTGACTTGAGAGGCGGGGGGCCACGCGACATGGCGTTACGAGCGGGGGCTGACGCCTGCTTCTCTGGTGGTTGGTACCGCTTGACAAGTCCTGCTGCCCTGGCACCTTGCCTGGGGTTTCTGATGGGCCTCGGGTTCACCTCATCCCAAAATATGTTGGGATCCACCAACTTCACTTTGTTCACATTAAGGACCTTCTGCTTTCCTGACTGCTGGTGATTGAGCCACAGCACTTTGCCCCTGACTCGCGTCACTGTCCACTGTGGATCCCACTTGCTGGTAAGCGATAGTGGCTCCTGGGCTTTAATCACCACTGTGTCTCCCACATTGATTGTTCCTGCGTTGGCCTGCCTCTCTAGTCTGTCTCTGTTGTGACGCCGTGACTGCGCTGTGGCCTCTACTGCTGTTCTCAAGGCATCAGCTACATGCTGCAGGCGGTCGTCTAGCACACTGCCCAAGGGCAGCAGGCGAGAGATTGGCAATCGGGCTCTTCTGCCATGGTGCAGGAAGAATGGAGTGTGTCCAGTGACATCTGACACTGCATTATTATAGGCCATGAGTGCGGGCCCTAGCTGATCCTCCCAAGTATTTCTTGCATTGTTGATGAGGCGAGAGACTATCTGCTTCAACGTCCCATTGAAACGCTCACACTTGCCGTTGGCTTGGGGATTATAGCTAGTGGTCTGCCGGTGGTCAATGGCCACTCCTTTGAAGTATTCCCTGATGGCTGTGGCGCCGAACTCCAGGCCCTGGTCCGTTATGACCACATCCGGATAGCCGTTACGTGGGAATACGTGCCTGGTGAATTGCTTCCACACCTCAAAGCTGGTCTTCCTGGGTATAGGATAGGCCTCTGCCCATCCTGTGCAGTGGTCGACGACAGTCAGGATGTATTGGTTGCCAGCAGGCGTCTCCACTAGGGGGCCAATCAAATCCGCCGCGATGATCTGCATGGGTGCTGTGGCCAAAGGCATTTCACCCATAGGGGCCTTGGGCGCTCTCTTCGAGTGTAAAATGCACGTGGGACACAGCGCCACGAAGCGCTTGACATCTGTCTTCATCCTGGGCCATGCGAACGCTTCTTGCAACTTCCGCATGGTTTTGACGACCGACATGTGTCCGACCTCCTGGTGAGCGCGCTGGATGATGGGTGGTCTCTGTTGCTCTGGGATGACCAGACGCGGGTGATCGGGGGCGTACTTGTAAGGACGCTGGGTCGAGTAGAGCAGCCCATTTATGAGGTCATAGTGGCTCTCTTCATCATGGTGTTCGGTCCACTCAGTCATCTCACGTTGTTGCTCTGCAACCAGGCGCAGGTCGAGGCCATAAGCGTCAGGCACGTCGTCGTCGGCGGGCATTGGTGGGAGGGCATCTCCTATCAGCCAATAGTCTGCGTCAAAGGTGTTTATATGCTCCGTTTGACGTATCCTGGAGAGCATGTCTGCACGCACATTGAGCTTACCCTTGTGGTACTCGACCTTACAGTTGTATTCAGCTAGTAGGACCGACCATCGCTGAATCTTAGTGTTGTTCATGTCCTTTGTAAACAAGGATGTCAAGGGCTTGTGGTCTGTGAAGGTCCGGTATGTAGCCCCCCACAGATAAGGTCTCAATTGCTTTAGTGCGTACACAACAGCATAAGCCTCCTTTTCGATTGTCGCCCAGCGTCTTTGCGTGTCAGACAGCTGCTTGGATAAGTAGACGATGGGCCGCTCCACTCCCTGGTCGTCCATCTGACACAAGATGGCGCCCACGGCATAGTCACAAGCGTCTGTGTACAATTGATAAGGCTGGTCTGTCTGGGGGTGGGCCATGACGCAGTCGCTGGTGAGTGCACGCTTCAGCGTGTCAAACGCAAGTTGGTGGCGTCCTGACCACTCAAACTTGACGTTTTTGCGTGTGAAGTTGACGAGTGACTCAGATATTCGGGCATAGTCACGTATGCAGGACCTGTAGTAGCCTGTCATACCCAGGAAACTGCGAGTCTCTGCCAGATTTTGGGGGGCCTGCATCCTGACGATGGCAGACACCTTGGCCGGATCTGCCCGAAGGCCATTCTCACTCACGACGTACCCCAGTAGCTTCACCTCCTTCAATCCAAAGACGCACTTTGCTGGATTGAGCCTGAGGTTGTATTGCTGTAGCCTGTCAAACATGACGCGCAGATGCTCCTCGTGCTGGGCCAAGTTCTCACTGTAGACCACAATGTCATCTATGTATAACATGCAAATGTTCCCAATAAGACCTTTGAAAACGACCTCCATTGCCCTCTGAAATAATTGGGACGCGTTACAAAGGCCCATGGGTAGCCTTGTCCAGTGGAACAGACCCCTGTGACAGACAAAGGCGGTCTTCTCCTGGTCAGCCGGATGCAAGGGCAGCTGGTGGAATCCAGACTTGAGGTCAAGTGTCGAAAAGATGGTGGCCCCCTGCAATTGATCGAAAATGTCTCTTATGAGTGGGATTGGATATGCATCCTTCTTAGTTATGTTGTTCAGGCCAGTGTAATCTACGCAGAAGCGAGGTCCTTCAGTGTTGTCCTTCTTCTCGACCAGGACCACGGGCGAGGCCCAGGGCGAAGCTGAGGGGACTATGACGCCTTGTCGCAGCAGTTCTTCCAGCTTGGAGTCCAAGGCATCCCGTTTCTTCAGGGGCAAACGGTAGGGACGCCGTTTGATGGGCCGTCCCTCGGTATGAATGCGGACTAGGATGTCTGGGTGGCATCCCAAATCTTCACCTCTGGCAGCAAACAGCTCCTCATGGTCAGCCACGCACCGGCTTATACGTGAGTCCTCGATGACAGGTGGGCGGTCCCCCAGCGATTCCAGCATGCCCCTGTGGTGAGCCGGTAGCAGGGGCAGAGAGGTGCCCCTCCAGGTCAGAGTGCCCGTATTATAATTGATGCTGGCCTGCTCGCGAGTGAGCACATCGCGTCCCAAAATCAACTGATTGCCAATATCCTCTACCACAATGACAGGTATAGTGCCAATAGTGTCCACTGTCAGTTCGGTTGCACCCAACACCTTAATCCCATGGCCTGTCACCCCACAAAGTTCTATTGTCTGCGACAGCAGGGGGGAGCGGCCAGTTTTCTTGCACAGAATTTCGAATTCTCGGCGCCACAACACAGTGCGGGAGGCGCCGGTGTCGACGAGCGCTATCAATATGTATCCATACATCACAAGTTCCACATATTTCAGCTCGTCGACCGTTGCGGCGCCTATTGGCCCCCCTGGGGGTGTGCATCACCTCGTCTCTGTCCTCGCTGCTGGCCAGCCCGTCTGGTGCGGCAGTGGCGCTGTACGTGTCCGGCACGTCGACAAAAGTTGCAGATCGGGGTTCCGTCATCTGTGTAGGCAAAGTCTGCCTCGTCGGCTGGAGCAGCGTGCTGTGGGGCAGGCGCTGCTCGGCGAGCTCCCAGTGCTGGCTGACTGGTCTTGGTGTCCTTCATGGCGGCCATCAGCTTAGTAAATTGCTGGGTCATGCCACAGACCTGTCTGCGGACCTCTGCCATATCCTTGGCTAGCTCCTCGGTCGTGGGCTTAGCCACGGCCACAGCAGCGACCTCCATTGGCTCCTCATCCCTCACAACATCATCATCCAGAGCCATGCGTAGTCGGTATTCGTCGGCTTCATACCCTGACACCAATTGCAAGGCGTCTGGAAAGTTGCCAGGTCGTCCGTCCTTGACAAGTCGTTCCACCACATGCCGGTCTCTCAATCCACGCATGTAAGACTTCAGCAGCAGGCGCGTCTGGTCAGCGTTCCGTGGAGGGGCCGCCCTGCCACGCCCTGCGGCCACTAGGGGGTATGCCAGGTCTGCCATTTCGCGAAATCGCCTTCCATACGAAGCGGACGTCTCGTAGGCCCCTTGCTTGGTCTTCTCCATCTCATGGCGGAGGCGGTCGTCCTCGTGAGGCTGCAGGAATGCCGCCTGCAAGTGCGTGCGGAGGGTGGGCCAATCAGCGGCGTTTCTGTCCGGCAGCCGGTCGAGATAATGCTCTAATTCTCTTCTTAGCGCCCCTTGTGCTGAGTGTGCTGCGATGTAGACGGTGAACTCAGAGTATGGGATTGTCAAGTCCACTTCCTTCAGCCAGTCTCTGATCCCACCTGGGTTGGCACCGTCGCAGTGCGGGACCCGGCGGGCGAGGTTGTCGGCCGTCAGCCGGTCACTGTTAGACTGACGACGTTTCTCCCTGTCGAACTCTGCTCTTCGGTCTGCCGCTCTGTTTTCTGCTCCTTCATCGCGGAGTTGCTGGAAGAATTCGGCGAACTGTTGTACATAACCGGGAGCGGGAGCAGGAGCAGGAGTGGGTAGAACCATCGTGGCTGTAGGCGTCGGGAAGCTATGGGCACTTTTCAGCTTGGAGAGTCAGATCATCAGCTCAGTAGACTGGACATCAATTTCTGCAGATGCTGCAGTCCTGAGCCAAAACATTCCTGTGAGCTGTGGTCAATCTGAGGCAGCTCCTTTCATCCATCATCACGTCGGGGTCACCAATGTAAAAGTCCATGTCATTAAAGACTCCAATATAATGACATTTCCAAGTCCAAGCTGCTCATCTCCAAGTAAACAGCATAAAGTCAGAGTGACTTGAATATGCAGACTTTCAACTGAGTCTCATCTCAGCTTGAAGCAAGTCAAGTTCTCCCAGTTCCAAAGTGGGCAGAGTCCAAAGTGCAGTAAGCACAATATGTTCAGAGTCCAAAGTGTATAAGTAAATAACACAAGAGTGGATTTGCTTCCTCAGCTGGCAAAATGAAAACTGATCTTTTGCCAGCAGTGTAGGAGATAAGCGAGGTCCTCCAATCTAGGAGCTTCAGCGCTTTTGGAGACTTGTGGGGGATCCTGGACATCATGGTCAGAAGGCCCGATAGGTCCAAGATCTGGATCTCACCACGTCTGGCCGCATCAAGGGGGAAATCTGGAAGGAAAAATAAGAAGATGTTAGATTAACAGGAAAAGATTTTTGTGAGTTTAGTGGGGGGATGGGAGATTATGATCTAATTTTAATTTTACGGGATAGGGGGAAGGGGAGTCTACGAATTCTAGTTAGGCGGTCATTTAATTGTGGAAGTAGAGGGGAAGACTGGTATCTAAGAAGGGCCTTATTGTTTAGAGTTATCAGTCTAGACTCAATAGGCTCCAGGTTTGATCTCTGATGTAGCTCTGCAGTGGTTACCCTGCGTTGACCTGGGACATAATATACCTTTAGGGCAACCCTGAGAGCTTTATTCTGTGTAACCTGGAGCTGGTTTACTGCTGCCTTAGTGGCGTGGACCGTTACGGGGAATCCAGTCTCTAGGACTGGACGGATGAAGGACTTGTAGAGATGTAAGAGGGTCTCGGAGGTACATCCCCAGTCGGTTCCTCTGAGTCTGCGGAGTAGGTTGATTCGTCTTTCAGCCTCTCGACGCTTGACTTTGCAGTGGTGCAACATGCTGAGGTTCTTTTCTAGGAACTTGCCTCCGAGAAAGCTAATTTCTGAAATTGAGAGTTGAATGGGAGTATTAAAAAGGGTGAGGGTGGATATGGGTAGTGTCCAGAGTCCTGTAAAGAAAGTAAATTGGGTTTTAGCAGCATTGAGTTTAATTCTCCATTTGCAGCACCAGGATTCCAGGTTGTTGAGAGCTACTTGGAGTTCTTTCTGGATTCTGGTGAAGGTCTTCTGGCTGTTGTGTCTGGAGTTTCTGAAAGAAACCCAAAGTGCTAAATCATCCGCATACTGGGACACCTGGACTGGATCTGTTCCTGTATTTGGGAAGGGAAGGTCATTTACGAATATGTTAAAAAGAAGTGGGCTGAGTACCGATCCCTGTGGAGTTCCTGCAGCTAGGTTGACCGTTGCTGAGGTGGTCTGTCCTACCCTAACAGCTATGCTTCTGTCCTGGAGGTAGGAGGATAGGAACCTTTTGACCTTGACTGGCATGTCAAGCTGGCTGACTTTAAAACGCAGACCATCTTGCCATACCGAGTCGAAGGCTTTCTCAACATCGAGAAAAATTGCACCTGTGGTCCATCCGTGGGAGATAGCTGTCTTTGCTTCGAGAGCAAGGCGGTGTAGGTGTTCGCCTGCTTCTTTCTTGGGCAGGTAGGCTCTTTGCCAGGGGTTGAATTGACCTGAAACAGTAAGATGTGAGATTAGCTTTGAGGAGATGGTTTTCTCAAGGAGTTTACCTATGCATCTGATCAGACTGATGGGACGGTTGTTCCCTGGAGATAGTGGATCCTTTCCAGGTTTTGGGATCATCACTCCAATTGCAGCCTTCCAGAGGGTGGGGAAATAGCCTATTTGTAAAAGAAAATGAAACAGTTTAGTTAGATATTTCAAACCAGTTGATGGGAGCTGCTTGAGGATTGCATACCCAATGCCATCTTCCCCCGGGGAGGTGTTCCGGCATTTGGATATGATCCTCAGGAGCTCCTCCGAGGTCAGTCGCCTGAGGAGGTCATGGTCGTCTCCTTCATCCTCACCAACGTCCCACTGTGGAGTGTAGAGGTAGGGGTTGGATTGGATGTGGGCTGATACTGCCTGGTAGTTGGTCTGGTCGAGGTGAGGGCCTTGGTTGATCTGATGGACTCTTTGAAGATGTTGGGCGAAGATGTTGGCTGTGTCAAGATCAGAGGTGGTCTTGTCGCCTGTGGTGGAGTGGACTCTCTGAGGCCTGCGTTCTCCACCTGGGCTGGTGAGACGTTTGAAGAGTTTCCAGAATTGGCCTGCATCTCTGTAGTCTAGAGAGTCACAGGCCTCTTTCCATTGTGAGCTTTTTTCTTCCTTGATGGCGACGGCCACTCTGATCTTGAGACACTTGTAGGATGATCTGATGATGACGGAGGCCGGGTTACGCTGTGCGAGTCGCCTGGCTCTCCTCTTCTGTTTGATGAGCTGTAGAGTCTCCTGTGACAAAACTGATCTTTTTAATGTGCACAAGGTATATGTATTAAAACACAATTCATGAAGTTTTCCCCCCAGCAGAGCTGAGAGGGAATTATCAACCAATCACAACACAGTAAACTCTACATTCCATGGGGTGATACCTCCCCCAAACAGGGCTGCTACCAGCATCTTTCTGCCAATTCTGGCAGGGATTAGTGAAACCAAGACAATGGAGCAAAAGTGGACCCCCTGCAGAGCTCTGCATTGTGCTGAGGCTATTTATAGCTCAAGTCACAATGGGCTATTGTACTGAGTGTCAACTTTGGCTTGGTCAGCAGTTTTGGAGGGAAAGTTTTGGAGGGAAAATTAGTAAACTCCTCCCACAATTCAGGACTTAACAGTGAGGCATCTTAACAGGGCAATGCACTCACATAACTCTGACAATAAATCAATATGAAGCAAAATGAACAATACAATCTATCAATTGACAATTGGACATAAGCAATCAATCAGTTAATGACTCAATCAATCAATTAACCATGTACTCAATACTAATAACATAATCAATATTAACAATATAATCAATACTAATAATATAATCAACATTCCTTGCAGCAGGCTAAACTAGCTAAGACTAAGCATAATTATCAAGCAACTGCTGACACATGTGAGTAGAGCAGTGACTAGCTAAAAATGTAGTGATGAGCACACACTACCACTGCATTGAGTCACACATGAGCAGAGGGCAAGTGTAATGATGTGCACATATAATAACTTGCACCTAACACATCCATTCAATCTGATAGGTATTTGCTCAAGGCAAGTGTAATGAAGAGCACAACACAATCTGACCTGCCTGTACATCCTTGCTTAAGGCAAGTGTAATGCAGAGTGCACACAATCAATGCACCTGTCATATAACTTTAATTGACATATATACTTTGCCTAGGGCAAGTGTGATGAGGAGCATACAATCATTGCACCTGTCATATAACTCTGACATATATCTTTTGCCTAAGGCAAGTGTAATGATGAGCACAACACAATCTGACCTGCCTGTACATCCTTGCTTAAGGCAAGTGTAATGCAGAGTGCACACAATCAATGCACCTGTCATATAACTTTAATTGACATATATACTTTGCCTAAGGCAAGTGTAATGAGGAGCATGCAATCAATGCACCTGTCATATAACTCTAACTGACATATAATAAGTGTTTGCCAGGGGCTGCACTTTACAATGTCATACTACAAAGAGCTTCACATTTCACAGAGCTGCCCAACCTTGATTTACCCTTATGTTAGAAACACAATATGCACACAGTGCTACTCTTTGTGTGTTGGCCTTTCTTCATAAAAAAAGCTATAGAGTGCAATACTGACTTGCTTGCAATTTTAGCCTTCAAGGTACTGCTCAAAAAGGCGTAATCAAAGGAAAGGTTAGCTTACTGAGCATTTCACATAGTTGTGCAAGACACTTTTGCCTTGTTTTCGCCATGTCCAAATGCATGCAATAAAATATCAAATTTGTCATGTTACTGATAGATTTTAACAATTCACCAAGCTGCTCCAGCTCATATCTCACTTATGCTAAAATAACAATATGCGCACAGTGCTGTTCTTTATGTTTTGACCTTTCTGCAAATAAAAGGGTACAAAATACAGAACTAAGTTGCATCTAATTGTTGCATTCAAGCTACTGCTCAAAAAAGGCAAAATCAAAGGAAATGTTGGCCAGCTGAACATTTCACACAGCTGTTCAGGACACTTCTGCCGCATTTTGACCATGTCCAAATGCATGCTAGACATTATCAAATTTCTCATTTTACTTATAGATTCTAACAATTCACAAAGCTGCACCAGCTCATATTTCACTTATGCTAACATCACAATATGCACACAGTGCCGTTCTTTATGTTTTGACCTTTCTGCAAATAAAAGGGTCCAAAATACAGAACTAAGTTGCTTCTAATTGTAGCATTCAAGCTATTGCTCAAAAATGGCAAAATCTAAGGAAATGTTGGCCAGCTGAACATTTCACTCAGTTGTTCAGGACACTTCTGCCGCATTTTGACCATGTCCAAATGCATGCTAGACATTATCAAATTTCTCATTTTACTGATAGATTCTAACAATTCACAAAGCTGCACAAGCTCATATTTCACTTATGCTAAGATCACAATATGAACACAGTGCTGTTCTTTCTGTTTATTCCTTTCTGCAAATAAAAGGGTTCAAAATATAGAAATGGTTTCTTCTAATTGTAACTTTTAAGCTACAGCTCTAAAATAGCTAAACCAAAGGATATGTTGGCTAGCTGAACATTTCACATAGCTGTCCAGGACTTATTTGCTGTGTTTTAGCCATGTCCAAATACAAGCCATGCAATATATAACATGTCATACTACAAAGTGCTTCACATTTCACAGAGCTCCCCAACCTTAATTTACCCTAATGTTAGAAACACAATATGCACACAGTGCTACTCTTTGTGTGTTGGCCTTTCTGCATAAAAAAAGCTATAGAGTGCAATACTGACTTGCTTACAATTTTAGCCTTCAAGCTACTGCTCAAAAAGGCGTAATCAAAGGAAAGGTTAGCTTACTGAACATTTCACATAGTTGTGCAAGACACTTTTGCCTCGTTTTCGCCAAGTCCAAATGCATGCAATAAAATATCAAATTTGTCATGTTACTGATAGATTTTAGCAATTCACAAAGCAGCACCAGCTCATATCTCACTTATGCTAAATTCACAATATGCGCACAGTGCTGTTCTTTATGTTTTGACCTTTCTGCAAATAAAAGGGTCCAAAATACAGAACTAAATTGCTTCTAATTGTAGCATTCAAGCTATTGCTCAAAAATAGCTAAACCACAGGATATGTTGGCTAGCTGAACATTTCACATAGCTCTCCAGGACTTATTTGCTGTGTTTTAGCCATGTCCAAATACAAGCCATGCAATATATAACATGTCATACTACAAAGAGCTTCACATTTCACAGAGCTTCCCAACCTTAATTTACCCTAATGTTAGAAACACAATATGCACACAGTGCTACTTTTTGTGTGTTGGCGTATCTGCATAAAAAAAGCTGTAGAGTGCAATACTGACTTGCTTGCAATTGTAGCCTTCAAGCTACTGCTCAAAAAGGCGTAATCAAAGGAAAGGTTAGCTTACTGAACATTTCACATAGTTGTGCAAGACACTTTTGCCTCGTTTTCGCCAAGTCCAAATGCATGCAATAAAATATCAAATTTGTCATGTTACTGATAGATTTTAGCAATTCACAAAGCAGCACCAGCTCATATCTCACTTATGCTAAAATCACAATATGCACACAGTGCTGTTCTTTATGTTTTGACCTTTCTGCAAATAAAAGGGTCCAAAATACACAACTAAGTTGCTTCTAATTGTAGCATTCAAGCTATTGCTCAAAAATGGCAAAATCTAAGGAAATGTTGGCCAGCTGAACATTTCACACAGCTGTTCAGGACACTTCTGCCGCATTTTGACCATGTCCAAATGCATGCTAGACATTATCAAATTTCTCATTTTACTGATAGATTCTAACAATTCACAAAGCTGCACAAGCTCATATTTCACTTATGCTAACATCACAATATGAACACAGTGCTGTTCTTTCTGTTTATTCCTTTCTGCAAATAAAAGGGTTCAAAATATAGAAATAAGTTTCTTCTAATTGTAACTTTTAAGCTACAGCTCAAAAAGAGCTAAACCAAAGGATATTTTGGCTAGCTGAACATTTCACATAGCTCTCCAGGACTTATTTGCTGTGTTTTAGCCATATCCAAATACAAGCCATGCAATATATAACATGTCATACTACAAAGAGCTTCACATTTCACAGAGCTGCCCAACCTTAATTTACCCTTATGTTAGAAACACAATATGCACACAGTGCTACTCTTTGTGTGTCGGCCTTTCTGCATATAAAATGCTACAGAGTGCAATACTGACTTGCTTGCAATTGTAGCCTTCAAGGTACTGCTCAAAAAGGCGTAATCAAAGGAAAGGTTAGCTTACTGAGCATTTCACATAGTTGTGCAAGACACTTTTGCCTTGTTTTCGCCATGTCCAAATGCATGCAATAAAATATCAAATTTGTCATGTTACTGATAGATTTTAACAATTCACCAAGCTGCTCCAGCTCCTATCTCACTTATGCTAAAATCACAATATGCGCACAGTGCTGTTCTTTATGTTTTGACCTTTCTGCAAATAAAAGGGTCCAAAATACAGAACTAAGTTGCTTCTAATTGTAGCATTCAAGCTATTGCTCAAAAATGGCAAAATCAAAGGAAATGTTGGCCAGCTGAACATTTCACACAGCTGTTCAGGACACTTCTGCTGTGTTTTGACCATGTCCAAATGCATGCTAGACATTATCAAATTTCTCATATTACTTATAGATTCTAACAATTCACAAAGCTGCACCAGCTCATATTTCACTTATGCTAACATCACAATATGCACACAGTGCCGTTCTTTATGTTTTGCCCTTTCTGCAAATAAAAGGGTTCAAATACAGAACTAAGTTGCTTCTAATTGTAGCATTCAAGCTATTGCTCAAAAATAGCTAAACCACAGGATATGTTGGCTAGCTGAACATTTCACATAGCTCTCCAGGACTTATTTGCTGTGTTTTAGCCATGTCCAAATACAAGCCATGCAATATATAACATGTCATACTACAAAGAGCTTCACATTTCACAGAGCTGCCCAACCTTAATTTACCCTTATGTTAGAAACACAATATGCACACAGTGCTACTCTTTGTGTGTTGGCCTTTCTGCATAAAAAAAGCTATGGAGTGCAATACTGACTTGCTTGCAATTGTAGCCTTCAAGCTACTGCTCAAAAAGGCGT
Organism: Alitta virens; assembly: GCA_932294295.1. Lineage (NCBI taxonomy): Eukaryota > Metazoa > Annelida > Polychaeta > Phyllodocida > Nereididae > Alitta > Alitta virens. Next base: position 19,940,726 of record OW028585.1, on the reverse strand, counting down.
AATCAAAGGAAAGGTTAGCTTACTGAACATTTCACATAGTTGTGCAAGACACTTTTGCCTTGTTTTCGCCATGTCCAAATGCATGCAATAAAATATCAAATTTGTCATGTTACTGATAGATTTTAGCAATTCACAAAGCAGCACCAGCTCATATCTCACTTATGCTAGAATCACAATATGCGCACAGTGCTGTTCTTTATGTTTTGACCTTTCTGCAAATAAAAGGGTACAAAATACAGAACTAAGTTGCTTCTAATTGTAGCATTCAAGCTATTGCTCAAAAAAGCAAAATCAACGGAAATGTTGGCCAGCTGAACATTTCACACAGCTGTTCAGGACACTTCTGCCACCTTTTGACCATGTCCAAATGCATGCTAGACATTATCAAATTTCTCATTTTACTGATAGATTCTAACAATTCACAAAGCAGCACCAGCTCATATCTCAATTATGCTAGAATCACAATATGCGTACAGTGCTGTTCTTTATGTTTTGACCTTTCTGCAAATAAAAGGGTACAAAATACAGAACTAAGTTGCATCTAATTGTTGCATTCAAGCTACTGCTCAAAAAAGGCAAAATCAAAGGAAATGTTGGCCAGCTGAACATTTCACACAGCTGTTCAGGACTTATTTGCTGTGTTTTAGCCATGTCCAAATACAAGCCATGCAATATATAAGATGTCATACTACAAAGAGCTTCACATTTCACAGAGCTGCCCAACCTTAATTTACCCTTATGTTAGAAACACAATATGCACACAGTGCTACTCTTTGTGTGTTGGCCTTTCTGCATAAAAAAAGGTATGGAGTGCAATACTGACTTGCTTGCAATTGTAGCCTTCAAGCTACTGCTCAAAAAGGCGTAATCAAAGGAAAGGTTAGCTTACTGAACATTTCACATAGTTGTGCAAGACACTTTTGCCTTGTTTTCGCCATGTCCAAATGCATGCAATAAAATATCAAATTTGTCATGTTACTGATAGATTTTAACAATTTACCAAGCTGCTCCAGGTCATATCTCACTTATGCTAAAATAACAATATGCGCACAGTGCTGTTCTTTATGTTTTGACCTTTCTGCAAATAAAAGGATTCTAAATACAGAACTAAGTTGCTTCTAATTGTAGCATTCAAGCTAGTGTTCAAAAAAGCAAAATCAAAGGAAATGTTGGCCAGCTGAACATTTCACACAGCTGTTCAGGACACTTCTGCCACCTTTTGACCATGTCCAAATGCATGCTATACATTATCAAATTTCTCATTTTACAGATAGATTCTAACAATTCACAAAGCTGCACAAGCTGATATTTCACTGATGCTAACATCACAATATGAACACAGTGCTGTTCTTTCTGTTTTTACCTTTCTGCAAATGAAAGGGTTCAAAATATAGAAATAGTTTCTTCTAACTGTAACTTTTAAGCTACAGCTCAAAAATAGCTAAACCAAAGGATATGTTGGCTAGCTGAACATTTCACATAGCTGTCCAGGACTTATTTGCTGTGTTTTAGCCATGTCCAAATATAAGCCATGCAATATCAAATTTACATTGACCTGTGAGTAATGGTTGCTTTCCATAGATTAAAAGTTTTCTGCCTTATTTGCCTATAAACCACTTGACCTAAATGCTGTACTACACATACATTTATTATGAGCAGTTGTGGCCAAATTCTTTGTTTTCATTTTGGCCATTGAGCAAACTTTGAGGCCTAAGTAGAACGTTTGCACAGATATTATGTAGTAGGCCTTTGACCAATGCCTGAGACCCAAACTTCAATATTGCAGATATGTGATGTTGTGACCCATAGTATGCCAAATTAGGATTTATGATCAAGTTTGCCATTGTCAGGCCAACTTGGGCGCAAAGTTGGTCAGACAAGGACAGTACTAGAGCATTACAAAATGTCAATTTTGTCTTGCTGTATGGATAGCTGTCAATTAATTAGTATACTAGGCAAAATTACGTTAATATCAGTGTAAGCCTTTCAGCAAAAGTTCCAGGTTTTCTAATTTACACAGACTTAAACTATTTTCTTTATATGCTTCAAAGCACATCCCAAAAGTCTATGAATATCAAAGGCCTAAAACACAATTCTATACAAAGCCTTAGCTGTTGTTGCTTTCAAAGCATATCTGACAGAAGGTCTGATATTTCACATGGCTTTGTGGGTACATTTTCTGCCAAAGTGCAATATTTTAGCCATGTCCAATACAAGCCATGCAATATCAAAATTGTCATGCTAGTGAGAGCAAGCTCCACAAGTTCAAATTTCCCACATGTTAGGATCACGATAAGCACACAGTGCTGTTCTTTATGTATTGGCCTTTCTGCAAATTAATTGGTCCAAAGTGCAATACTAAGTTATTGCAGTTTTAGCTTTCGACTTAAAACCCACACAAAGGTAAAAAAGCCATGCAATATCAAATTTGTCATGTAACCGCAAGAGTATGAGACTTCACAAAACTGCACAACCTCATATCTTGCTTATGATAGGAGCACAACATGCACACAGTGCTGTTCTTTGTGTGTTGGCTTCTCCAAATTAAAACATCCAAATTATAATACAAAGTGGTCTGCAATTGTAGCCTTCAAGCTACTGCTGAAAAATAGCTAAATGAAGGGTATGTTAGCCAGCTAAACATTTCACATAGCTGTCCAGGACTCTTTTGCCGTGTTTTCGGCATGTCAAATATCAAATTTCTCATGTTACTGATAGATTTTAACAATTCACAAAGCTGCACCAGTTCGTATTTCACTTGTGCTAAGAACACAATATCCACACTGTGCTGTTCCTTATGGTTTGGCCTTTTTGCGAATAACAGGGTCCAAAATCCAGAAATAAGTTGTTTGCTATCGTAGCCTTTAAGCAGGTGCTCAAAAAAGACTAAATGATAGGAAATGTTCGCTACTGAACATTTCACATAGGTGTGCAGGACACTTTTGCCATGTTTTAGCCATGTCCGAATGCATGCTATACAATATCAACTTTGTAATTTTACTGATAGATTTTAACAATTCACAAAGCTGCACATGTTCATATTTCACTTATGTTAAGAACACAATATGCACACAGTGCTGTTCTTAATGCTTTGACCTTTCTGCAAATAAAAGGGTATAAAATACAGAAATAAGTATCTTCTAATTGTAACCTTCAAGCTACTGCTCAAAACTGGCTAAATCAAAGGAAATGTTGGCTAGCTGAACATTTCACATAGCTGTCCAGGACATATTTGCTGGGTTTTCGCCATGTCCAAATGCATGCAATACAATATCAAATTCTCCTGGACTGATAGATTGTAACAATTCACAAAGTACTGTTCTTGATGCTCTGACCTTTCTGCAAATTAAAGGGTTCCAAATGCAGAACTAAGTTGTTTGGTATCGTAGCCTCGAAAATGACTAAATCAACGGAAATGTTGACTAATTGAACATTTCACATAGCTGTGCAGGACACTTTAGCTGTCTTTTTGCCATGTCCAAAAGCATGCTATGCAATACAGTGCTGTTCCTTATGCTTTGGTCCTTTTATAAATTAAAGGATCAAAAATGCAGAAGAACGTTGTTTGCAATTGTAGCCTTCAAGCTACTGCTAACAAAGACTAAATCGAAGGAAATGTTTGCTAACTGAACATTTCGCATATCTGGGCAGGGTATATATTTGCTGTTTGATATCTGAGTTTAATATTACACAAAGCTGCACAAGGTCAAATGTCTCTTATGTTAGGAACACAATATGCACACAGTGCTGTTTATTGTGTTGGCCTTTGGAGTTACCGCCAACAAAAAGGCTACATCAATGTAAATGTTGGCTAACTGAAAATTTCACATAGCTAAACAAGACTTATTCGCCATGTTTTAGCCATGTCCGAATATAAGCCATGCAATATCAAATTTACATTGACCTCCGAGTAATGGTTGCTTTCCTTAGATTAAAAGTTTTCTGCCTTATTTGCCTATAAACCACTTGACCTAAATGCTGTACTACACATACATTTATTATGAGCAGTTGTGGCCAAATTCTTTGTTTTCATTTTGGCCATTGAGCAAACTTTGAGGCCTATGTAGATTGTTTGCACAGATATTGTGTAGTAGGCCTTTGACCAATGCCTAAAACCCAAACTTCAATATTACAGATATGTGATGTTGTGACCCATAGTATGCCAAATTAGGATTTATGATCAAGTTTGCCATTGTCAGGCCAACTTGGGCGCAAAGTTGGTCAGACAAGGACAGTACTAGAGCATTACAAAATGTCAATTTTGTCTTGCTGTATGGATAGCTGTCAATTAATTAGTATACTAGGCAAAATTACGTTAATATCAGTGTAAGCCTTTCAGCAAAAGTTCCAGGTTTTCTAATTTACACAGACTTAAACTATTTTCTTTATATGCTTCAAAGCACATCCCAAAAGTCTATGAATATCAAAGGCCTAAAACACAATACTATACAAAGCCTTAGCTGTTGTTGCTTTCAAAGCACATCTGACAGAAGGTCTGATATTTCACATGGCTTTGTGGGTAAATTTTCTGCCAAAGTGCAATATTTTAGCCATGTCCAATACAAGCCATGCAATATCAAAATTGTCATGCTAGTGAGAGCAAGCTCCACAAGTTCAAATTTCCCACATGTTAGGATCACGATAAGCACACAGTGCTGTTCTTTGTGTTTTGGCCTTTCTGCAAATTAATTGGTCCAAAGTGCAATACTAAGTTATTGCAATTGTAGCTTTCGACTTAAAACCCACACAAAGGTAAAAAAGCCATGCAATATCAAATTTGTCATGTAACCACAAGAGTATGAGACTTCACAAAACTGCACAACCTCATATCTTGCTTATGATAGGAGCACAACATGCACACAGTGCTGTTCTTTGTGTGTTGGCTTCTCCAAATTAAAACATCCAAATTATAATACAAAGTGGTCTGCAATTGTAGCCTTCAAGCTACTGCTGAAAAATAGCTAAATGAAGGGTATGTTAGCCAGCTAAACATTTCACATAGCTGTCCAGGACTCTTTTGCCGTGTTTTCGGCATGTCCAATTTCAAATTTCTCATGTTACTGATAGATTTTAACAATTCACAAAGCTGCACCAGTTCATATTTCACTTGTGCTAAGAACACAATATCCACACTGTGCTGTTCTTTATGGTTTGGCCTTTTTGCAAATAACAGGGTCCAAAATCCAGAAATAAGTTGTTTGCTATCGTAGCCTTTAAGCAGGTGCTCAAAAAAGACTTAATGATAGGAAATGTTCACTACTGAACATTTCACATAGGTGTGCAGGACACTTTTGCCGCGTTTTAGCCATGTCCGAATGCATGCTATACAATATCAACTTTGTAATTTTACTGATAGATTTTAACAATTCACAAAGCTGCACATGTTCATATTTCACTTATGTTAAGAACACAATATGCACACAGTGCTGTTCTTAATGCTTTGACCTTTCTGCAAATAAAAGGGTATAAAATACCGAAATAAGTATCTTCTAATTGTAACCTTCAAGCTACTGCTCAAAACTGGCTAAATCAAAGCAAATGTGGGCTAGCTGAACATTTCACATAGCTGTCCAGGACATATTTGCTGGGTTTTCGCCATGTCCAAATGCATGCAATACAATATCAAATTCTCATGCGACTGATAGATTGTAACAATTCACAAAGTACTGTTCTTGATGCTCTGACCTTTCTGCAAATTAAAGGGTTCCAAATGCAGAACTAAGTTGTTTGGTATCGTAGCCTGCTCCAAAATGACTAAATCAACAGAAATGTTGACTAATTGAACATTTCACATAGCTGTGCAGGATGCTTTAGCTGTGTTTTTGCCATGTCCAAAAGCATGCTATGCAATACATTGCTGTTCCTTATGCTTTGGTCCTTTTGTAAATTAAAGGATAAAAAATGCAGAAGAACGTTGTTTGCAATTGTAGCCTTCAAGCTACTGCTAACAAAGACTAAATCGAAGAAAATGTTTGCTAACTGAACATTTCGCATATCTGGGCAGGGTATATATTTGCTGTTTGATATCTGAGTTTAATATTACACAAAGCTGCACAAGGTCAAATGTCTCTTATGTTAGGAACACAATATGCACACAGTGCTGTTCATTGTGTTGGCCTTTGGAGTGTAAATGTTGGCTAACTGAAAATTTTCACATAGCTGAACAAGTCTTATTCGCCATGTTTTAGCCATGTCCAAATATAAGCCATGCAATATCAAATTTACATTGACCTCCGAGTAATGGTTGCTTTCCTTAGATTAAAAGTTTTCTGCCTTATTTGCCTATAAACCACTTGACCTAAATGCTGTACTACACATACATTAATTATGAGCAGTTGTGGCCAAATTCTTTGTTTTCATTTTGGCCATTTAGCAAACTTTGAGGCCTAAGTAGAACGTTTGCACAAATATTGTGTAGTAGGCCTTTGACCAATGCCTAAAACCCAAACTTCAATATTACAGATATGTGATGTTGTGACCCATAGTATGCCAAATTAGGATTTATGATCAAGTTTGCCATTGTCTGGCCAACTTGGGCACAAAGTTGGTCAGACAAGGACAGTACTAGAGCGATCACAATATGCACACAATATGCGCACAGTGCTGTTCTTTATGTTTTGACCTTTCTGTTAATAAAAGGGTCCAAAATACAGAACTAAGTTGCTTCTAATTGTAGCATTCAAGCTAATGCTCAAAAAAGGCAAAATCAAATGTAATGTTGGCCAGCTGAACATTTCACTCAGCTTTTCAGGACACTTCTGCTGTGTTTTGACCATGTCCAAATGCATGCTATACATTATCAAATTTCTCATTTTACTGATAGATTTTAACAATTCACAAAGCTGCAAAAGCTCATATTTCACATATGCTAAGATCACAATATGCACACAGTGTGTTCTTTCTGTTAGGGACCTTTCTGCAAATAAAAGAGTTCAAAATACAGAAATAAGTTTCTTTTTTGTTGGCTAGCTGAACATTTCACATAGCTGTCCAGGACTTATTTGCTGTGTTTTAGCCATGTCCAAATACAAGCCATGCAATATATAACATGTCATACTACAAAGAGCTTCACAATTCACAGAGCTTTCCAACCTTAATTTACCCTTATGTTAGAAACACAATATGCACACAGTGCTACTCTTTGTATGTTGGCCTTTCTGCATATAAAATGCTACAGAGTGCAATACTGACTTGCTTGCAATTGTAGTCTTCAAGCTACTGCTCAAAAAGGCATAATCAAAGGAAATGTTAGCTTACTGAGCATTTCACATAGCTGTGCAAGACACTTTTGCCTCGTTTTCACCATTTCCAAATGCATGCAATACAATATCATATTTGTCATGTTACTGATAGATTTTAACAATTCACAAAGCAGCATCAGCTCATATCTCACTTATGCTAAGATCACACTATACGCACAGTGCTGTTTGTTCTTTATGTCTTGACCTTTCTGTAAATAAAAGGGTCCAAAATACAGAACTAAGTTGCTTCTAAATGTAGCTTTCAAGCTACAGCTCAAAAATAGCTAAACCAAAGGATATGTTGGCTAGCTGAACATATCACATAGCTGTCCAGGACTAATTTGCTGTGTTTTAGCCATGTCCAAATACAAGCCATGCAATATATAACATGTCATACTTCAAAGAGCTTCACATTTCACAGAGCTTCCCAACCTTAATTTACCCTTATGTTAGAAACACAATATGCACACAGTGCTACTCTTTGTATGTTGGCCTTTCTGCATATAAAATGCTACAGAGTGCAATACTGACTTGCTTGCAATTGTAGTCTTCAAGCTACTGCTCAAAAAGGCATAATCAAAGGAAATGTTAGCTTACTGAGCATTTCACATAGCTGTGCAAGACACTTTTGCCTCGTTTTCACCATTTCCAAATGCATGCAATACAATATCATATTTGTCATGTTACTGATAGATTTTAACAATTCACAAAGCAGCATCAGCTCATATCTCACTTATGCTAAGATCACACTATACGCACAGTGCTGTTCTTTATGTTTTGACCTTTCTGTAAATAAAAGGGTTCAAAATACAAAAATAAGTTTCTTCTAAATGTAGCTTTCAAGCTACAGCTCAAAAATAGCTAAACCAAAGGATATGTTGGCTAGCTGAACATTTCACATAGCTGTCCAGGACTTACTTGCTGTGTTTTAGCCATGTCCAAATACAAGCCTTGCAATATATAACATGTCATACTACAAAGAGCTTCACAATTCACAGAGCTTCCCAACCTTAATTTGCCCTTATGTTAGAAACACAATATGCACACAGTGCTACTCTTTGTATGTTGGCCTTTCTGCATATAAAATGCTACAGAGTGCAATACTGACTTGCTTGCAATTGTAGCCTTCAAGCTACTGCTCAAAAAGGTATAATCAAAGGAAATGTTGGCTAATTGAGCATTTCACATAGTTGTGCAAGACACTTCTGCCTCGTTTTCGCCATTTCCAAATGCATGCAATACAATATCATATTTGTCATGTTACTGATAGATTTTAACAATTCACAAAGCAGCCCAGCTCATATCTCACTTATGCTAAGATCACAATATGTGCACAGTGCTGTTCTTTATGTTTTGACCTTTCTGTAAATAAAAGGGTCCAAAATACAGAACTAAGTTGCTTCTAATTGTAGCATTCAAGCTAATGCTAAAAAAAAGGCAAATTTAAAGGTAATTTTGGCCAGCTGAACACTTCACACAGCTGTTCAGGACACTTCTGCCGTGTTTTGACCATGTCCAAATCTATGCTATACATTATCAAATGTCTCATTTTACTGATAGATTTTAACAATTCACAAAGCTGCAAAAGCTCATATTTCACTTATGCTAAGATCACAGAATGCACACAGTGTGTTCTTTCTGTTAGAGACCTTTCTGCAAATAAAAGAGTTCAAAATACAGAAATAAGTTTCTTCTAAATGTAGCTTTCAAGCTACAGCTCAAAAAAAGCTAAACCAAAGGATATGTTGGCTAGTTGAACATTTCACATGGCTGTCCAGGACTTATTTGCTGTGTTTTAGCCATGTCCAAATACAAGCCATGCAATATATAACATGTCATACTACAAAGAGCTTCACAATTCACAGAGCTTCCAAACCTTAATTTACCCTTATGTTAGAAACACAATATACACACAGTGCTACTCTTTGTATGTTGGCCTTTCTGCATATAAAATGCTACAGAGTGCAATACTGACTTGCTTGCAATTGTAGCCTTCAAGCTACTGCGCAAAAAGGCGTAATCAAAGGAAATGTTGGCTAACTGAGCATTTCACATAGTTGTGCAAGACACTTTTGCCTCGTCTTCGCCATTTCTAAATGCATGCAATACAATATCATATTTGTCATGTTACTGATCGATTTTAACAATTCACAAAGCAGCACCAGCTCATATCTCACTTATGCTAAGATCACAATATGTGCACAGTGCTGTTCTTTATGTTTTGACCTTTCTGTAAATAAAAGGGTCCAAAATACAGAACTAAGTTGCTTCCAATTGTAGCATTCAAGCTAATGCTAAAAAAAACGCAAAATCAAAGGTAATGTTGGCCAGCTGAACATTTCACACAGCTGTTCAGGACACTTCTGCCGTGTTTTGACCATGTCCAAATGCATGCTATACATTATCAAATTTCTCATTTTACTGATAGAATTTAACAATTCACAAAGCTGCAAAAGCTCATATTTCACTTATGCTAAGATCACAATATGCACACAGTGCCGTTCTTTATGTTTTGCCCTTTCTGCAAATAAAAGGGTTCAAATACAGAAATAAGTTTCTTCTAATTGTAGCTTTCAAGCTACAGCTCAAAAATAGCTAAACCACAGGATATGTTGGCTAGCTGAACATTTCACATAGCTGTCCAGGACTTATTTGCTGTGTTTTAGCCATGTCCAAATACAAGCCATGCAATATATAACATGTCATACTACAAAGAGCTTCACAATTCACAGAGCTTTCCAACCTTAATTTACCCTTATGTTAGAAACACAATATGCACACAGTGCTACTCTTTGTATGTTGACCTTTCTGCATATAAAATGCTACAGAGTGCAATACTGACATGCTTGCAATTGTAGCCTTCAAGCTACTGCTCAAAAAGGCGTAATCAAAGGAAATGTTGGCTAACTGAGCATTTCACATAGTTGTGCAAGACACTTTTGCCTCGTTTTCGCCATTTCCAAATGCATGCAATACAATATCATATTTTTCATGTTACTGATAGATTTTAACAATTCACAAAGCAGCACCAGCTCATATCTCACTTATGCTAAGATCACAATATGTGCACAGTGCTGTTTTTTATGTTTTGACCTTTCTGTAAATAAAAGGGTCCAAAATACAGACTAAGTTGCTTCTAATTACAGCATTCAAGCTACTGCTCAAAAAAGGTAAAAACAAAGGAAATTTTGGCCAGCTGAGCATTACACACAGGTGTTCAGAACACTTTTGCCGTGTTTTGGCCATGCCCAAATGCATGCTATACATTATCAAATTTCTCATTTTACTGATAGATTTTAACAATTCACAAAGCTGCACAAGCTCATTTTTCAATTATGCTAACATCACAATATGCACACAGTGCCATTCTTTTTGTTAGAGAACTTTCTGCAAATAAAAGGGTTCAAAATACAGAAATAAGTTTCTTCTAAATGTAGCTTTCAAGCTACAGCTCAAAAATAGCTAAACCAAAGGATATGTTGGCTAGCTGAACATTTCAGATAGCTGTCCAGGACTTATTTGCTATGTTTTAGCCATGTCCAAATACAAGCCATGCAATATATAACATGTCATACTACAAAGAGCTTCACATTTCACAGAGCTTCCCAACCTTAATTTACCCTTATGTTAGAAACACAATATGCACACAGTGCTACTCTTTGTATGTTGGCCCTTCTGCATATAAAATGCTACAGAGTGCAATACTGACTTGCTTGCAATTGTAGCCTTCAAGCTACTGCGCAAAAAGGCAAAATCAAAGGAAATGTTGGCTAACTGAGCATTTCACATAGCTGTGCAAGACACTTTTGCCTCGTTTTCGCCATTTCCAAATGCATGCAATACAATATCATATTTGTCATGTTACTGATAGATTTTAACAATTCACAAAGCAGCACCAGCTCATATCAATTGTAGCCTTCAAGCTACTGCTCAAAAAGGCATAATCAAAGGAAATGTTGGCTAACTGAGCATTTCACATAGCTGTGCAAGACACTTTTGCCTCGTTTTCGCCATTTCCATATGCATGCAATACAATATCATATTTGTCATGTTACTGATAGATTTTAACAATTCACAAAGCAGCACCAGCTCATATCTCACTTATGCTAAGATCACAATATGCGCATAGTGCTGTTCTTTATGTTTTGACCTTTCTGCAAATAAAAGGGTCCAAAATACAGAACTAAGCTGCTTCTAATTGTATCATTCAAGCTACTGCTCAAAAAAGGCAAAACCAAAGGAAATGTTAGCCAGCTGAGCATTTCACACAGATGTTCAGGACACTTCTGCCGTGTTTTGACCATGCCGAATGCATGCTATACATTATCAAATTTCTCATTTTACTGATAGATTTTAACAATTCACAAAGCTGCACAAGCTCATATTTTAATTATGCTAACATCACAATATGCACACAGTGCTGTTCTTTATGTTTTGACCTTTCTGCAAATAAAAGGGTTCAAAATACAGAAATAAGTTTCTTCTAAATGTAGCTTTCAAACTACAGCTCAAAAATAGCTAAACCAAAGGATATGTTGGCTAGCTGAACATTTCACATAGCTGTCCAGGACTTATTTGCTATGTTTTAGCCATGTCCAAATACAAGCCATGCAATATATAACATGTCATACTACAAAGAGCTTCACATTTCGCAGAGCTTCCCAACCTTAATTTACCCTTATGTTAGAAACACAATATGCACACAGTGCTACTCTTTGTATGTTGGCCTTTCTGCATATAAAATGCTACAGAGTGCAATACTGACTTGCTTGCAATTGTAGCCTTCAAGCTACTGCTGAAAAAGGCATAATCAAAGGAAATGTTGGCTAACTGAGCATTTCACATAGCTGTGCAAGACACTTTTGCCTCGTTTTCGCCATTTCCAAATGCATGCAATACAATATCATATTTGTCATGTTACGGATAGATTTTAACAATTCACAAAGCAGCATCAGCTCATATCTCACTTATGCTAAGATCACAATATGCGCACAGTGCTGTTCTTTATGTTTTGACCTTTCTGCAAATAAAAGGGTCCAAAATACAGAACTAAGTTGCTTCTAATTACAGCATTCAAGCTACTGCTCAAAAAAAGCAAAAACAAAGGAAATGTTAGCCAGCTGAGCATTTCACACAGCTGTTCAGGACACTTCAGCCGCGTTTTGACCATGTCCAAATGCATGCTATACATTATCAAATTTCTCATTTTACTGATAGGTTTTAACAATTCACAAAGCTGCACAAGCTCATATTTCAATTATGCTAATATCACAATATGCACACAGTGCTGTTCTTTATGTTTTGACCTTTCTGTAAATAAAAGGGTCCAAAATACAGAACTAAGTTGCTTCTAATTGTAGCATTCAAGCTAATGCTAAAAAAAAGGCAAATTTAAAGGTAATTTTGGCCAGCTGAACATTTCACACAGCTGTTCAGGACACTTCTGCCGTGTTTTGACCATGTCCAAATCTATGCTATACATTATCAAATGTCTCATTTTACTGATAGATTTTAACAATTCACAAAGCTGCAAAAGCTCATATTTCACTTATGCTAGGATCACAGAATGCACACAGTGTGTTCTTTCTGTTAGAGACCTTTCTGCAAATAAAAGAGTTCAAAATACAGAAATAAGTTTCTTCTAAATGTAGCTTTCAAGCTACAGCTCAAAAAAAGCTAAACCAAAGGATATGTTGGCTAGTTGAACATTTCACATGGCTGTCCAGGACTTATTTGCTGTGTTTTAGCCATGTCCAAATACAAGCCATGCAATATATAACATGTCATACTACAAAGAGCTTCACAATTCACAGAGCTTCCAAACCTTAATTTACCCTTATGTTAGAAACACAATATACACACAGTGCTACTCTTTGTATGTTGGCCTTTCTGCATATAAAATGCTACAGAGTGCAATACTGACTTGCTTGCAATTGTAGCCTTCAAGCTACTGCGCAAAAAGGCGTAATCAAAGGAAATGTTGGCTAACTGAGCATTTCACATAGTTGTGCAAGACACGTTTGCCTCGTCTTCGCCATTTCTAAATGCATGCAATACAATATCATATTTGTCATGTTACTGATCGATTTTAACAATTCACAAAGCAGCACCAGCTCATATCTCACTTATGCTAAGATCACAATATGTGCACAGTGCTGTTCTTTATGTTTTGACCTTTCTGTAAATAAAAGGGTCCAAAATACAGAACTAAGTTGCTTCCAATTGTAGCATTCAAGCTAATGCTAAAAAAAACGCAAAATCAAAGGTAATGTTGGCCAGCTGAACATTTCACACAGCTGTTCAGGACACTTCTGCCGTGTTTTGACCATGTCCAAATGCATGCTATACATTATCAAATTTCTCATTTTACTGATAGAATTTAACAATTCACAAAGCTGCAAAAGCTCATATTTCACTTATGCTAAGATCACAATATGCACACAGTGCCGTTCTTTATGTTTTGCCCTTTCTGCAAATAAAAGGGTTCAAATACAGAAATAAGTTTCTTCTAATTGTAGCTTTCAAGCTACAGCTCAAAAATAGCTAAACCACAGGATATGTTGGCTAGCTGAACATTTCACATAGCTGTCCAGGACTTATTTGCTGTGTTTTAGCCATGTCCAAATACAAGCCATGCAATATATAACATGTCATACTACAAAGAGCTTCACAATTCACAGAGCTTTCCAACCTTAATTTACCCTTATGTTAGAAACACAATATGCACACAGTGCTACTCTTTGTATGTTGGCCTTTCTGCATATAAAATGCTACAGAGTGCAATACTGACATGCTTGCAATTGTAGCCTTCAAGCTACTGCTCAAAAAGGCGTAATCAAAGGAAATGTTGGCTAACTGAGCATTTCACATAGTTGTGCAAGACACTTTTGCCTCGTTTTCGCCATTTCCAAATGCATGCAATACAATATCATATTTGTCATGTTACTGATAGATTTTAACAATTCACAAAGCAGCACCAGCTCATATCAATTGTAGCCTTCAAGCTACTGCTCAAAAAGGCATAATCAAAGGAAATGTTGGCTAACTGAGCATTTCACATAGCTGTGCAAGACACTTTTGCCTCGTTTTCGCCATTTCCATATGCATGCAATACAATATCATATTTGTCATGTTACTGATAGATTTTAACAATTCACAAAGCAGCACCAGCTCATATCTCACTTATGCTAAGATCACAATATGCGCATAGTGCTGTTCTTTATGTTTTGACCTTTCTGCAAATAAAAGGGTCCAAAATACAGAACTAAGCTGCTTCTAATTGTATCATTCAAGCTACTGCTCAAAAAAGGCAAAACCAAAGGAAATGTTAGCCAGCTGAGCATTTCACACAGATGTTCAGGACACTTCTGCCGTGTTTTGACCATGCCGAATGCATGCTATACATTATCAAATTTCTCATTTTACTGATAGATTTTAACAATTCACAAAGCTGCACAAGCTCATATTTTAATTATGCTAACATCACAATATGCACACAGTGCTGTTCTTTATGTTTTGACCTTTCTGCAAATAAAAGGGTTCAAAATACAGAAATAAGTTTCTTCTAAATGTAGCTTTCAAACTACAGCTCAAAAATAGCTAAACCAAAGGATATGTTGGCTAGCTGAACATTTCACATAGCTGTCCAGGACTTATTTGCTATGTTTTAGCCATGTCCAAATACAAGCCATGCAATATATAACATGTCATACTACAAAGAGCTTCACAATTCACAGAGCTTCCAAACCTTAATTTACCCTTATGTTAGAAACACAATATACACACAGTGCTACTCTTTGTATGTTGGCCTTTCTGCATATAAAATGCTACTGAGTGCAATACTGACTTGCTTGCAATTGTAGCCTTCAAGCTACTGCGCAAAAAGGCGTAATCAAAGGAAATGTTGGCTAACTGAGCATTTCACATAGTTGTGCAAGACACTTTTGCCTCGTCTTCGCCATTTCTAAATGCATGCAATACAATATCATATTTGTCATGTTACTGATCGATTTTAACAATTCACAAAGCAGCACCAGCTCATATCTCACTTATGCTAAGATCACAATATGTGCACAGTGCTGTTCTTTATGTTTTGACCTTTCTGTAAATAAAAGGGTCCAAAATACAGAACTAAGTTGCTTCCAATTGTAGCATTCAAGCTAATGCTAAAAAAAACGCAAAATCAAAGGTAATGTTGGCCAGCTGAACATTTCACACAGCTGTTCAGGACACTTCTGCCGTGTTTTGACCATGTCCAAATGCATGCTATACATTATCAAATTTCTCATTTTACTGATAGAATTTAACAATTCACAAAGCTGCAAAAGCTCATATTTCACTTATGCTAAGATCACAATATGCACACAGTGCCGTTCTTTATGTTTTGCCCTTTCTGCAAATAAAAGGGTTCAAATACAGAAATAAGTTTCTTCTCATTGTAGCTTTCAAGCTACAGCTCAAAAATAGCTAAACCACAGGATATGTTGGCTAGCTGAACATTTCACATAGCTGTCCAGGACTTATTTGCTGTGTTTTAGCCATGTCCAAATACAAGCCATGCAATATATAACATGTCATACTACAAAGAGCTTCACAATTCACAGAGCTTTCCAACCTTAATTTACCCTTATGTTAGAAACACAATATGCACACAGTGCTACTCTTTGTATGTTGGCCTTTCTGCATATAAAATGCTACAGAGTACAATACTGACATGCTTGCAATTGTAGCCTTCAAGCTACTGCTCAAAAAGGCGTAATCAAAGGAAATGTTGGCTAACTGAGCATTTCACATAGTTGTGCAAGACACTTTTGCCTCGTTTTCGCCATTTCCAAATGCATGCAATACAATATCATATTTTTCATGTTACTGATAGATTTTAACAATTCACAAAGCAGCACCAGCTCATATCTCACTTATGCTAAGATCACAATATGTGCACAGTGCTGTTTTTTACGTTTTGACCTTTCTGTAAATAAAAGGGTCCAAAATACAGACTAAGTTGCTTCTAATTACAGCATTCAAGCTACTGCTCAAAAAAGGTAAAAACAAAGGAAATTTTGGCCAGCTGAGCATTTCAGACAGCTGTTCAGGACACTTCTGCCGTGTTTTGACCATGTCCAAATGCATGCTATACATTATCAAATTTCTCATTTTACTGATAGATTTTAACAATTCACAAAGCTGCACAAGCTCATTTTTCAATTATGCTAACATCACAATATGCACACAGTGCTATTCTTTTTGTTAGAGACCTTTCTGCAAATAAAAGGGTTCAAAATACAGAAATAAGTTTCTTCTAAATGTAGCTTTCAAGCTACAGCTCAAAAATAGCTAAACCAAAGGATATGTTGGCTAGCTGAACATTTCACATAGCTGTCCAGGACTTATTTGCTATGTTTTAGCCATGTCCAAATACAAGCCATGCAATATATAACATGTCATACTACAAAGAGCTTCACATTTCACAGAGCTTCCCAACCTTAATTTACCCTTATGTTAGAAACACAATATGCACACAGTGCTACTCTTTGTATGTTGGCCCTTCTGCATATAAAATGCTACAGAGTGCAATACTGACTTGCTTGCAATTGTAGCCTTCAAGCTACTGCGCAAAAAGGCAAAATCAAAGGAAATGTTGGCTAACTGAGCATTTCACATAGCTGTGCAAGACACTTTTGCCTCGTTTTCGCCATTTCCAAATGCATGCAATACAATATCATATTTGTCATGTTACTGATAGATTTTAACAATTCACAAAGCAGCACCAGCTCATATCAATTGTAGCCTTCAAGCTACTGCTCAAAAAGGCATAATCAAAGGAAATGTTGGCTAACTGAGCATTTCACATAGCTGTGCAAGACACTTTTGCCTCGTTTTCGCCATTTCCAAATGCATGCAATACAATATCATATTTGTCATGTTACTGATAGATTTTAACAATTCACAAAGCAGCACCAGCTCATATCTCACTTATGCTAAGATCACAATATGCGCACAGTGCTGTTCTTTATGTTTTGACCTTTCTGCAAATAAAAGGGTCCAAAATACAGAACTAAGCTGCTTCTAATTGTATCATTCAAGCTACTGCTCAAAAAAGGCAAAACCAAAGGAAATGTTAGCCAGCTGAGCATTTCACACAGATGTTCAGGACACTTCTGCCGTGTTTTGACCATGCCGAATGCATGCTATACATTATCAAATTTCTCATTTTACTGATAGATTTTAACAATTCACAAAGCTGCACAAGCTGATATTTCAATTATGCTAATATCACAATATGCACACAGTGCTGTTCTTTATGTTTTGACCTTTCTGTAAATAAAAGGGTCCAAAATACAGAACTAAGTTGCTTCTAAATGTAACATTTAACTACTGCTCAAAAAAGGCAAAACCAAAGGAAATTTTGGCCAGCTGAACATTTCACACAGCTGTTCAGGACACTTCTGCCTCGTTTTGACCAAGTCCAAATGCATGCTAAACATTATCAAATTTCTCATTTTACTGTTAGATTTTAACAATTCACAAAGCTGCACAAGCTCATATTTCACTTATGCTAAGATCACAATATGCACACAGTGCTGTTCTTTATGTTTTGACCTTTCTGCAAATCGAAGGGTTCAAAATACTTCTAAATGTAGCTTTCAAGCTACAGCTCAAAAATAGCTAAACCAAAGGATATGTTGGCTAGCTGAACATTTCACATAGTTGTGCAAGACACTTTTGCCTCGTTTTCGCCATTTCCAAATGCATGCAATACAATATCATATTTGTCATGTTACTGATAGATTTTAACAATTCACAAAGCACCACCAGCTCATATCTCACTTATGCTAAGATCACAATATGTGCACAGTGCTGTTCTTTATGTTTTGACCTTTCTGTAAATAAAAGGGTCCAAAATACAGAACTAAGTTGCTTCTAAATGTAGCATTTAACTACTGCTCAAAAAAGGCAAAACCAAAGGAAATTTTGGCTAGCTGAACATTTCACACAGCTGTTCAGGACACTTCTGCCTCGTTTTGACCAAGTCCAAATGCATGCTAAACATTATCAAATTTCTCATTTGACTGTTAGATTTTAACAATTCACAAAGCTGCCAAAGCTCATATTTCCTTTATGCTAAGATCACAGAATGCACACAGTGTGTTCTTTCTGTTTGAGACCTTTCTGCAAATAAAAGGGTTCAAAATACAGAAATAAGTTTCTTCTAAATGTAGCTTTCAAGCTACGGCTCAAAAATAGCTAAACTTAAGGATATGTTGGCTAGCTGAACATTTCACATAGCTGTCCAGGACTTATTTGCTGTGTTTTAGCCATGTCCAAATACAAGCCATGCAATATATAACATGTCATACTACAAAGAGCTTTACAATTCACAGAGCTTTCCAGCCTTTATTTACCCTTATGTTAGAAACACAATATGCACACAGTGCTACTCTTTGTATGTTGGCCTTTCAGCATATAAAATGCTACAGAGTGCAATACTGACTTGCTTGCAATTGTAGCCTTCAAGCTACTGCTCAAAAAGGCGTAATCAAAGGAAATGTTGGCTAACTGAGCATTTCACATAGTTGTGCAAGACACTTTTGCCTCGTTTTCGCCATTTCCAAATGCATGTAATACAATATCAAATTTGTCATGTTACTGATAGATTTTAACAATTCACAAAGCAGCACAAGCTCATATCTCACTTATGCTAGAATCACAATATGCGCACAGTGCTGTTCTTTATGTTTTGACCTTTCTGTAAATAAAAGGGTCCAAAATACAGAACTAAGTTGCTTCTAATTGTAGCATTCAAGCTATTGCTCAAAAATGGCAAAATCAAAGGAAATGTTGGCCAGCTGAGCATTTCACGCAGCTGTTCAGGACACTTCTGCCGTGTTTTGACCATGTCCAAATGCATGCTATACATTATCAAATTTCTCATTTTACTGCCAGATTTTAACAATTCACAAAGCTGCACAAGCTCATATTTCACTTATGCTAACATCACAATATGCATACAGTGCTGTTCTTTCTGTTTATTCCTTTCTGCCAATAAAAGGGTTTAAAATATAGAAATAAGTTTCTTCTAATTGTAACTTTTAAGCTAAAGCTCAAAAAGAGCTAAACCAAAGGATATGTTGGCTAGCTGAACATTTCACATAGCTGCCCAGGACTTATTTGCTGTGTTTTAGCCATGTCCAAATACAAGCCATGCAATATATAACATGTCATACTACAAAGTGCTTCACATTTCACAGAGCTTCCCAACCTTAATTTACCCTTATGTTAGAAACACAATATGCACACAGTGCTACTCTTTGTATGTTGGCCTTTCAGCATATAAAATGCTACAGAGTACAATACTGACTTGCTTGCAATTGTAGCCTTCAAGCTACTGCTCAAAAAGGCGTAATCAAAGGAAAGGTTAGCTTACTGAGCATTTCACATAGTTGTGCAAGACTCTTTTGCCTCGTTTTCACAATGTCCAAAAGCATGCAATAAAATATCAAATTTGTCATGTTACTGATAGATTTTAGCAATTCACAAAGCAGCACCAACTCATATCTCACTTATGCTAAAATCACAATATGTGCAGAACTAAGTTGCTTCTTATTGTAGCATTCAAGCTATTGCTCAAAAATGACAAAATCAAAGGAAATGTTAGCCAGCTGAACATTTCACACAGCTGTTCAGGACACTTCTGCTGTGTTTTGACCATGTCCAAATGCATGCTATACATTATCAAATTTCTCATTTTACTGATAGATTCTAACAATTCACAAAGCTGCACAAGCTCATATTTCACTTATGCTGAGATCACAATATGAACACAGTGCTGTTCTTTCTGTCTTTAACTTTCTGCAAATAAAAGGGTCCAAAATACAGAAATAAGTTTCTTCTTAATGTAGCTTTCAAGCCACAGCTCAAAAATAGCTAAACCAAAGGATATGTTGGCTAGCTGAACATTTCACATAGCTGTCCAGGACTTATTTGCTGTGTTTTAGCCATGTCCAAATACAAGCCATGCAATATATAACATGTCATACTACAAAGAGCTTCACATTTCAGAGCTTCCCAACCTTAATTTACCCTTATGTTAGAAACACAATATGCACACAGTGCTACTCTTTGTGTGTTGGCCTTTCAGCATATAAAATGCTACAGAGTACAATACTGACTTGCTTGCAATTGTAGCCTTCAAGCTACTGCTCAAAAAGGCGTAATCAAAGGAAAGGTTAGCTTACTGAGCATTTCACATAGTTGTGCAAGACACTTTTGCCTCGTTTTCACCATGTCCAAATACATGCAATACAATATCAAATTTGTCATGTTACTGATAGATTTTAGCAATTCACAAAGCAGCACCAGCTCATATCTCACTAATGCTAAAATCACAATATGCGCACAGTGCTGTTCTTTATGTTTTGACCTTTCTACAAATGAAAGGGTACAAAATACAGAACTAAGTTGCTTCAAATTTTAGCATTCAAGCTATTGCTCAAAAATGGCAAAATCAAAGGAAATGTTGGCCAGCTGAACATTTCACACAGCTGTTCAGGACACTTCTGCAATGTTTTGACCATGTCCAAATGCATGCTATACATTATCAAATTTCTCATTTTACTGATAGATTCTAACAATTCACAAAGCTGCACAAGCTCATATTTCAATTATGCTAACATCACAATATGCATACAGTGCTGTTCTTTCTGTTTATTCCTTTCTGCCAATAAAAGGGTTTAAAATATAGAAATAAGTTTCTTCTAATTGTAACTTTTAAGCTAAAGCTCAAAAAGAGCTAAACCAAAGGATATGTTGGCTAGCTGAACATTTCACATAGCTGCCCAGGACTTATTTGCTGTGTTTTAGCCATGTCCAAATACAAGCCATGCAATATATAACATGTCATACTACAAAGTGCTTCACATTTCAGAGCTTCCCAACCTTAATTTACCCTTATGTTAGAAACACAATATGCACACAGTGCTACTCTTTGTGTGTTGGCCTTTCAGCATATAAAATGCTACAGAGTACAATACTGACTTGCTTGCAATTGTAGCCTTCAAGCTACTGCTCAAAAAGGCGTAATCAAAGGAAAGGTTAGCTTACTGAGCATTTCACATAGTTGTGCAAGACACTTTTGCCTCGTTTTCACCATGTCCAAATACATGCAATACAATATCAAATTTGTCATGTTACTGATAGATTTTAGCAATTCACAAAGCAGCACCAGCTCATATCTCACTAATGCTAAAATCACAATATGCGCACAGTGCTGTTCTTTATGTTTTGACCTTTCTACAAATGAAAGGGTACAAAATACAGAACTAAGTTGCTTCAAATTTTAGCATTCAAGCTATTGCTCAAAAATGGCAAAATCAAAGGAAATGTTGGCCAGCTGAACATTTCACACAGCTGTTCAGGACACTTCTGCAATGTTTTGACCATGTCCAAATGCATGCTATACATTATCAAATTTCTCATTTTACTGATAGATTCTAACAATTCACAAAGCTGCACAAGCTCATATTTCAATTATGCTAACATCACAATATGCATACAGTGCTGTTCTTTCTGTTTATTCCTTTCTGCCAATAAAAGGGTTTAAAATATAGAAATAAGTTTCTTCTAATTGTAACTTTTAAGCTAAAGCTCAAAAAGAGCTAAACGAAAGGATATGTTGGCTAGATGAACATTTCACATAGCTGCCCAGGACTTATTTGCTGTGTTTTAGCCATGTCCAAATACAAGCCATGCAATATATAACATGTCATACTACAAAGTGCTTCACATTTCACAGAGCTTCCCAACCTTAATTTACCCTTATGTTAGAAACACAATATGCACACAGTGCTACTCTTTGTATGTTGGCCTTTCAGCATATAAAATGCTACAGAGTACAATACTGACTTGCTTGCAATTGTAGCCTTCAAGCTACTGCTCAAAAAGGCGTAATCAAAGGAAAGGTTAGCTTACTGAGCATTTCACATAGTTGTGCAAGACTCTTTTGCCTCGTTTTCACAATGTCCAAAAGCATGCAATAAAATATCAAATTTGTCATGTTACTGATAGATTTTAGCAATTCACAAAGCAGCACCAACTCATATCTCACTTATGCTAAAATCACAATATGTGCAGAACTAAGTTGCTTCTTATTGTAGCATTCAAGCTATTGCTCAAAAATGACAAAATCAAAGGAAATGTTAGCCAGCTGAACATTTCACACAGCTGTTCAGGACACTTCTGCTGTGTTTTGACCATGTCCAAATGCATGCTATACATTATCAAATTTCTCATTTTACTGATAGATTCTAACAATTCACAAAGCTGCACAAGCTCATATTTCACTTATGCTGAGATCACAATATGAACACAGTGCTGTTCTTTCTGTCTTTAACTTTCTGCAAATAAAAGGGTCCAAAATACAGAAATAAGTTTCTTCTAAATGTAGCTTTGAAGCCACAGCTCAAAAATAGCTAAACCAAAGGATATGTTGGCTAGCTGAACATTTCACATAGCTGTCCAGGACTTATTTGCTGTGTTTTAGCCATGTCCAAATACAAGCCATGCAATATATAACATGTCATACTACAAAGAGCTTCACATTTCAGAGCTTCCCAACCTTAATTTACCCTTATGTTAGAAACACAATATGCACACAGTGCTACTCTTTGTGTGTTGGCCTTTCAGCATATAAAATGCTACAGAGTACAATACTGACTTGCTTGCAATTGTAGCCTTCAAGCTACTGCTCAAAAAGGCGTAATCAAAGGAAAGGTTAGCTTACTGAGCATTTCACATAGTTGTGCAAGACACTTTTGCCTCGTTTTCACCATGTCCAAATACATGCAATACAATATCAAATTTGTCATGTTACTGATAGATTTTAGCAATTCACAAAGCAGCACCAGCTCATATCTCACTTATGCTAAAATCACAATATGCGCACAGTGCTGTTCTTTATGTTTTGACCTTTCTACAAATGAAAGGGTACAAAATACAGAACTAAGTTGCTTCTAATTTTAGCATTCAAGCTATTGCTCAAAAATGGCAAAATCAAAGGAAATGTTGGCCAGCTGAACATTTCACACAGCTGTTCAGGACACTTCTGCAATGTTTTGACCATGTCCAAATGCATGCTATACATTATCAAATTTCTCATTTTACTGATAGATTCTAACAATTCACAAAGCTGCACAAGCTCATATTTCAATTATGCTAACATCACAATATGCGCACAGTGTGTTGTTTATGTTTTGACCTTTCTGCAAATGAAAGGGTACAAAATACAGAACTAAGTTGCTTCTAATTTTAGCATTCAAGCTATTGCTCAAAAATGGCAAAATCAAAGGAAATGTTGGCCAGCTGAACTTTTCACACAGCTGTTCAGGACACTTCTGCTGTGTTTTGACCATGTCCAAATGCATGCTATACATTATCAAATTTCTCATTTTACTGATAGATTTTAACAATTCACAAAGCTGCAAAAGCTCATACTTCACTTATGCTAAGATCACAATATGCACACAGTGTGTTCTTTCTGTTAGAGACCTTTCTGCAAATAAAAGGGTTCAAAATACAGAAATAAGTTTCTTCTAAATGTAGCTTTCAAGCTACAGCTCAAAAAGAGCTAAACCAAAAGATATGTTGGCTAGCTGATCATTTCACATAGCTCTCCAGGACTTATTTGCTGTGTTTTAGCCATGTCCAAATACAAGCCATGCAATATATAACATGTCATACTACAAAGAGCTTCACATTTCACAGAGCTTCCCAACCTTAATTAACCCTTATGTTAGAAACACAATATGCACACAGTGCTGCTCTTTGTGTGTTGGCCTTTCTGCATATAAAATGCTACAGAGTGCAATACTGACTTGCTTGCAATTGTAGTCTTCAAGATACTGCTCAAAAAGGCGTAATCAAAGGAAAGGTTAGCTTACTGAGCATTTCACATAGTTGTGCAAGACACTTTTGTCTCCTTTTCGCCATATCCAAATGCATGCAATACAATATCAAATTTGTCATGTTACTGATAGATTCTAACAATTCACCAAGCTGCTCCAGCTCATATCTCACTTATGCTAAAATCACAATATGCGCACAGTGCTGTTCTTTATGTTCGGACCTTTCTGCAAATAAAAGGGTACAAAATACAGAACTAAGTTGCATCTAATTGTCGCATTCAAGCTATTGCTCAAAAAAGGCAAAATCAAAGGAAATGTTGGCCAGCTGAACATTTCACACAGCTGTTCAGGACACTTCTGCCGCATTTTGACCATGTCCAAATGCATGCTAGACATTATCAAATTTCTCATTTTACTGATAGATTCTAACAATTCACAAAGCTGCCCAAGCTCATATTTCACTTATGCTAAGATCACAATATGAACACAGTGCTGCTCTTTCTGTTTATTCCTTTCTGCAAATAAAAGGGTTCAAAATATAGAAATAGTTTCTTCTAATTGTAACTTTTAAGCTACAGCTCAAAAATAGCTAAACCAAAGGATATGTTGGCTAGCTGAACATTTCACATAGCTGTCCAGGACTTATTTGCTGTGTTTTACCAATGTCCAAATACAAGCCATGCAATATATAACATGTCATACTACAAAGAGCTTCACATTTCACAGAGCTGCCCAACCTTAAGTTACCCTTATGTTAGAAACACAATATGCACACAGTGCTACTCTTTGTGTGTCGGCCTTTCTGCATGTAAAATGCTACAGAATGCAAAACTGACTTGCTTGCAATTGTAGCCTTCAAGGTACTGCTCATAAAGGCGTAATCAAAGGAAAGGTTAGCTTACTGAGCATTTCACATAGTTGTGCAAGACACTTTTGTCTCGTTTTCGCCATTCCAAATGCATGCAATACAATATCAAATTTGTCATGTTACTGATAGATTTTAGCAATTCACAAAGCAGCACCAGCTCATATCTCACTTATGCTAAAATCACAATATGCGCACAGTGCTGTTCTTTATGTTTTGACCTTTTTGCAAATAAAAAGGTCCAAAATACAGAACTAAGTTGCTTCTAATTGTAGCATTCAAGCTATTGCTCAAAAATGGCAAAATCAAAGGAAATGTTGGCCAGCTGAACATTTCACACAGCTGTTCAGGACACTTCTGCCGCATTTTGACCATGTCCAAATGCATGCTAGACATTATCAAATTTCTCATTTTACAGATAGATTCTAACAATTCACAAAGCTGCCCAAGCTCATATTTCACTTATGCTAAGATCACAATATGAACACAGTGCTGCTCTTTCTGTTTATTCCTTTCTGCAAATAAAAGGGTTCAAAATATAGAAATAGTTTCTTCTAATTGTAACTTTTAAGCTACAGCTCAAAAATAGCTAAACCAAAGGTTATGTTGGCTAGCTGAACATTTCACATAGCTGTCCAGGACTTATTTGCTGTGTTTTAGCCATGTCCAAATACAAGCCATGCAATATATAACATGTCATACTACAAAGAGCTTCACATTTCACAGAGCTGCCCAACCTTAATTTACCCTTATGTTAGAAACACAATATGCACACAGTGCTACTCTTTGTGTGTCGGCCTTTCTGCATGTAAAATGCTACAGAATGCAAAACTGACTTGCTTGCAATTGTAGCCTTCAAGGTACTGCTCATAAAGGCGTAATCAAAGGAAAGGTTAGCTTACTGAGCATTTCACATAGTTGTGCAAGACACTTTTGTCTCGTTTTCGCCATGTCCAAATGCATGCAATACAATATCAAATTTGTCATGTTACTGATAGATTTTAGCAATTCACAAAGCAGCACCAGCTCATATCTCACTTATGCTAAAATCACAATATGCGCACAGTGCTGTTCTTTATGTTTTGACCTTTCTGCAAATAAAAGGGTCCAAAATACAGAACTAAGTTCCTTCTAATTGTAGCATTCAAGCTATTGCTCAAAAATGGCAAAATCAAAGGAAATGTTGGCCAGCTGAACTTTTCACACAGCTGTTCAGGACACGTCTGCCGTGTTTTGACCATGTCCAAATGCATGCTATACATTATCAAATTTCTCATTTTACTGATAGATTTTAACAATTCACAAAGCTGCAAAAGCTCATACTTCACTTATGCTAAGATCACAATATGCACACAGTGTGTTCTTTCTGTTAGAGACCTTTCTGCAAATAAAAGGGTTCAAAATACAGAAATAAGTTTCTTCTAAATGTAGCTTTCAAGCTACAGCTCAAAAAGAGCTAAACCAAAAGATATGTTGGCTAGCTGATCATTTCACATAGCTGTCCAGGACTTATTTGCTGTGTTTTAGCCATGTCCAAATACAAGCCATGCAATATATGGCATGTCATACTACAAAGAGCTTCACATTTCACAGAGCTTCCCAACCTTAATTTACTCTTATGTTAGAAACACAATATGCACACAGTGCTGCTCTTTGTGTGCTGGCCTTTCTGCATATAAAATGCTACAGAGTGCAATACTGACTTGCTTGCAATTGTAGTCTTCAAGATACTGCTCAAAAAGGCGTAATCAAAGGAAAGGTTAGCTTACTGAGCATTTCACATAGTTGTGCAAGACACTTTTGTCTCCTTTTCGCCATGTCCAAATGCATGCAATACAATATCAAATTTGTCATGTTACTGATAGATTTTAACAATTCACCAAGCTACTCCAGCTCATATCTCACTTATGCTCAAATCACAATATGCACACAGTGCTGTTCTTTATGTTTGGACCTTTCTGCAAATAAAAGGGTACAAAATACAGAACTAAGTTGCATCTAATTGTCGCATTCAAGCTATTCCTCAAAAAAGGCAAAATCAAAGGAAATGTTGGCCAGCTGAACATTTCACACAGCTGTTCAGGACACTTCTGCCGCACTTGACCATGTCCAAATGCATGGTAGACATTATCAAATTTCTCATTTTACTGATAAATTCTAGCAATTCACAAAGCTGCACCAGCTCATATTTCACTTGTGCTAACATCACAATATGCACACAGTGCCGTTCTTTATGTTTTGACCTTTCTGCAAATAAAAGGGTTCAAATACAGAAATAAGTTTCTTCTAATTGTAGCTTTCAAGCTATTGCTCAAAAATAGCTAAACCACAGGATATGTTGGCTAGCTGAACATTTCACATAGCTGTCCAGGACTTATTTGCTGTGTTTTAGCCATGTCCAAATACAAGCCATGCAATATATAACATGTCATACTACAAAGAGCTTCACATTTCACAGAGCTGCCCAACCTTAATTTACCCTTATGTTAGAAACACAATATGCACACAGTGCTACTCTTTGTGTGTTGGCCTTTCTGCATAAAAAAAGCTATAGAGTGCAATACTGACTTGCTTGCAATTGTAGCCTTCAAGCTACTGCTCAAAAAGGCGTAATCAAAGGAAAGGTTAGCTTACTGAGCATTTCACATAGTTGTGCAAGACACTTTTGTCTCGTTTTCGCCATGTCCAAATGCATGCAATACAATATGAAATTTGTCATGTTACTGATAGATTTTAGCAATTCACAAAGCAGCACCAGTTCATATCTCACTTATGCTAAAATCACAATATGCGCACAGTGCTGTTCTTTATGTTTTGACCTTTCTGCAAATAAAAGTGTCCAAAATACAGAACTAAGTTGCTTCTAATTGTAGCATTCAAGCTATTGCTCAAAAATGGCAAAATCTAAGGAAATGTTGGCCAGCTGAACATTTCACACAGCTGTTCAGGACACTTCTGCCGCATTTTGACCATGTCCAAATGCATGCTAGACATTATCAAATTTCTCATTTTACTGATAGATTCTAACAATTCACAAAGCTGCCCAAGCTCATATTTCACTTATCCTGAGATCACAATATGCACACAGTGTGTTCTTTCTGTTAGAGACCTTTCTGCAAATAAAAGGGTTCAAAATACATAAATTAGTTTCTTCTAAATGTAGCTTTCAAGCTACAGCTCAAAAAGAGCTAAACCAAAAGATATGTTGGCTAGCTGATCATTTCACATAGCTGTCCAGGACTTATTTGCTGTGTTTTAGCCATGTCCAAATACAAGCCATGCAATATATAGCATGTCATACTACAAAGAGCTTCACATTTCACAGAGCTTCCCAACCTTAATTTACTCTTATGTTAGAAACACAATATGCACACAGTGCTGCTCTTTGTGTGCTGGTCTTTCTGCATATAAAATGCTACAGAGTGCAATACTGACTTGCTTGCAATTGTAGTCTTCAAGATACTGCTCAAAAAGGCGTAATCAAAGGAAAGGTTAGCTTACTGAGCATTTCACATAGTTGTGCAAGACACTTTTGTCTCCTTTTCGCCATGTCCAAATGCATGCAATACAATATCAAATTTGTCATGTTACTGATAGATTTTAACAATTCACCAAGCTGCTCCAGCTCATATCTCACTTATGCTCAAATCACAATATGCACACAGTGCTGTTCTTTATGTTTGGACCTTTCTGCAAATAAAAGGGTACAAAATACAGAACTAAGTTGCATCTAATTGTCGCATTCAAGCTATTCCTCAAAAAAGGCAAAATCAAAGGAAATGTTGGCCAGCTGAACATTTCACACAGCTGTTCAGGACACTTCTGCCGCACTTGACCATGTCCAAATGCATGGTAGACATTATCAAATTTCTCATTTTACTGATAAATTCTAGAAATTCACAAAGCTGCACCAGCTCATATTTCACTTGTGCTAACATCACAATATGCACACAGTGCCGTTCTTTATGTTTTGACCTTTCTGCAAATAAAAGGGTTCAAATACAGAAATAAGTTTCTTCTAATTGTAGCTTTCAAGCTATTGCTCAAAAATAGCTAAACCACAGGATATGTTGGCTAGCTGAACATTTCACATAGCTGTCCAGGACTTATTTGCTGTGTTTTAGCCATGTCCAAATACAAGCCATGCAATATATAACATGTCATACTACAAAGAGCTTCACATTTCACAGAGCTGCCCAACCTTAATTTACCCTTATGTTAGAAACACAATATGCACACAGTGCTACTCTTTGTGTGTTGGCCTTTCTGCATAAAAAAAGCTATAGAGTGCAATACTGACTTGCTTGCAATTGTAGCCTTCAAGCTACTGCTCAAAAAGGCGTAATCAAAGGAAAGGTTAGCTTACTGAGCATTTCACATAGTTGTGCAAGACACTTTTGTCTCGTTTTCGCCATGTCCAAATGCATGCAATACAATATGAAATTTGTCATGTTACTGATAGATTTTAGCAATTCACAAAGCAGCACCAGTTCATATCTCACTTATGCTAAAATCACAATATGCGCACAGTGCTGTTCTTTATGTTTTGACCTTTCTGCAAATAAAAGTGTCCAAAATACAGAACTAAGTTGCTTCTAATTGTAGCATTCAAGCTATTGCTCAAAAATGGCAAAATCTAAGGAAATGTTGGCCAGCTGAACATTTCACACAGCTGTTCAGGACACTTCTGCCGCATTTTGACCATGTCCAAATGCATGCTAGACATTATCAAATTTCTCATTTTACTGATAGATTCTAACAATTCACAAAGCTGCCCAAGCTCATATTTCACTTATCCTGAGATCACAATATGCACACAGTGTGTTCTTTCTGTTAGAGACCTTTCTGCAAATAAAAGGGTTCAAAATACATAAATTAGTTTCTTCTAAATGTAGCTTTCAAGCTACAGCTCAAAAAGAGCTAAACCAAAAGATATGTTGGCTAGCTGATCATTTCACATAGCTGTCCAGGACTTATTTGCTGTGTTTTAGCCATGTCCAAATACAAGCCATGCAATATATAGCATGTCATACTACAAAGAGCTTCACATTTCACAGAGCTTCCCAACCTTAATTTACTCTTATGTTAGAAACACAATATGCACACAGTGCTGCTCTTTGTGTGCTGGTCTTTCTGCATATAAAATGCTACAGAGTGCAATACTGACTTGCTTGCAATTGTAGTCTTCAAGATACTGCTCAAAAAGGCGTAATCAAAGGAAAGGTTAGCTTACTGAGCATTTCACATAGTTGTGCAAGACACTTTTGTCTCCTTTTCGCCATGTCCAAATGCATGCAATACAATATCAAATTTGTCATGTTACTGATAGATTTTAACAATTCACCAAGCTGCTCCAGCTCATATCTCACTTATGCTCAAATCACAATATGCACACAGTGCTGTTCTTTATGTTTGGACCTTTCTGCAAATAAAAGGGTACAAAATACAGAACTAAGTTGCATCTAATTGTCGCATTCAAGCTATTCCTCAAAAAAGGCAAAATCAAAGGAAATGTTGGCCAGCTGAACATTTCACACAGCTGTTCAGGACACTTCTGCCGCACTTGACCATGTCCAAATGCATGGTAGACATTATCAAATTTCTCATTTTACTGATAAATTCTAGAAATTCACAAAGCTGCACCAGCTCATATTTCACTTGTGCTAACATCACAATATGCACACAGTGCCGTTCTTTATGTTTTGACCTTTCTGCAAATAAAAGGGTTCAAATACAGAAATAAGTTTCTTCTAATTGTAGCTTTCAAGCTATTGCTCAAAAATAGCTAAACCACAGGATATGTTGGCTAGCTGAACATTTCACATAGCTGTCCAGGACTTATTTGCTGTGTTTTAGCCATGTCCAAATACAAGCCATGCAATATATAACATGTCATACTACAAAGAGCTTCACATTTCACAGAGCTGCCCAACCTTAATTTACCCTTATGTTAGAAACACAATATGCACACAGTGCTACTCTTTGTGTGTTGGCCTTTCTGCATAAAAAAAGCTATAGAGTGCAATACTGACTTGCTTGCAATTGTAGCCTTCAAGCTACTGCTCAAAAAGGCGTA
Source organism: Alitta virens (assembly GCA_932294295.1). NCBI lineage: Eukaryota > Metazoa > Annelida > Polychaeta > Phyllodocida > Nereididae > Alitta > Alitta virens. Next base: position 19,909,646 of record OW028585.1, on the reverse strand, counting down.
ATCAAAGGAAAGGTTAGCTTACTGAGCATTTCACATAGTTGTGCAAGACACTTTTGTCTCGTTTTCGCCATGTCCAAATGCATGCAATACAATATGAAATTTGTCATGTTACTGATAGATTTTAGCAATTCACAAAGCAGCACCAGTTCATATCTCACTTATGCTAAAATCACAATATGCGCACAGTGCTGTTCTTTATGTTTTGACCTTTCTGCAAATAAAAGTGTCCAAAATACAGAACTAAGTTGCTTCTAATTGTAGCATTCAAGCTATTGCTCAAAAATGGCAAAATCTAAGGAAATGTTGGCCAGCTGAACATTTCACACAGCTGTTCAGGACACTTCTGCCGCATTTTGACCATGTCCAAATGCATGCTATACATTATCAAATTTCTCATTTTACTGATAGATTCTAACAATTCACAAAGCTGCCCAAGCTCATATTTCACTTATCCTCAGATCACAATATGCACACAGTGTGTTCTTTCTGTTAGAGACCTTTCTGCAAATAAAAGGGTTCAAAATACATAAATAAGTTTCTTCTAAATGTAACTTTCAAGCTACAGCTCAAAAAGAGCTAAACCAAAAGATATGTTGGCTAGCTGATCATTTCACATAGCTGTCCAGGACTTATTTGCTGTGTTTTAGCCATGTCCAAATACAAGCCATGCAATATATAACATGTCATACTACAAAGAGCTTCACATTTCACAGAGCTTCCCAACCTTAATTTACTCTTATGTTAGAAACACAATATGCACACAGTGCTGCTCTTTGTGTGCTGGCCTTTCTGCATATAAAATGCTACAGAGTGCAATACTGACTTGCTTGCAATTGCAGTCTTCAAGATACTGCTCAAAAAGGCGTAATCAAAGGAAAGGTTAGCTTACTGAGCATTTCACATAGTTGTGCAAGACACTTTTGTCTCCTTTTCGCCATGTCCAAATGCATGCAATACAATATCAAATTTGTCATGTTACTGATAGATTTTAACAATTCACCAAGCTGCTCCAGCTCATATCTCACTTATGCTAAAATCACAATATGCGCACAGTGCTGTTCTTTATGTTTGGACCTTTCTGCAAATAAAAGGGTACAAAATACAGAACTAAGTTGCATCTAATTGTCGCATTCAAGCTATTGCTCAAAAAAGGCAAAATCAAAGGAAATGTTGGCCAGCTGAACATTTCACACAGCTGTTCAGGACACTTCTGCCGCATTTTGAACATGTCCAAATGCATGCTAGACATTATCAAATTTCTCATTTTACTGATAAATTCTAACAATTCACAAAGCTGCACCAGCTCATATTTCACTTGTGCTAACATCACAATATGCACACAGTGCCGTTCTTTATGTTTTGACCTTTCTGCAAATAAAAGGGTTCAAATACAGAAATAAGTTTCTTCTAATTGTAGCTTTCAAGCTATTGCTCAAAAATAGCTAAACCACAGGATATGTTGGCTAGCTGAACATTTCACATAGCTGTCCAGGACTTATTTGCTGTGTTTTAGCCATGTCCAAATACAAGCCATGCAATATATAACATGTCATACTACAAAGAGCTTCACATTTCATAGAGCTTCCCAACCTTAATTTACCCTTATGTTAGAAACACAATATGCACACAGTGCTACTCTTTGTGTGTTGGCCTTTCTGCATAAAAAAAGCTATAGAGTGCAATACTGACTTGCTTGCAATTGTAGCCTTCAAGCTACTGCTCAAAAAGGCGTGATCAAAGGAAAGGTTAGCTTACTGAGCATTTCACATAGTTGTGCAAGACACTTTTGTCTCGTTTTCGCCATGTCCAAATGCATGCAATACAATATCAAATTTGTCATGTTACTGATAGATTTTAGCAATTCACAAAGCAGCACCAGCTCATATCTCACTTATGCTAAAATCACAATATGCGCACAGTGCTGTTCTTTATGTTTTGACCTTTCTGCAAATAAAAGGGTCCAAAATACAGAACTAAGTTGCTTCTAATTGTAGCATTCAAGCTATTGCTCAAAAATGGCAAAATCTAAGGAAATGTTGGCCAGCTGAACATTTCACACAGCTGTTCAGGACACTTCTGCCGCATTTTGACCATGTCCAAATGCATGCTAGACATTATCAAATTTCTCATTTTACTGATAGATTCTAACAATTCACAAAGCTGCCCAAGCTCATATTTCACTTATCCTAAGATCACAATATGAACACAGTGCTGTTCTTTATGTTTATTCCTTTCTGCAAATAAAAGGGTTGAAAATATAGGAATAGTTTCTTCTAATTGTAGCTTTCAAGCTACAGCTCAAAAATAGCTAAACCAAAGGATATGTTGGCTAGCTGAACATTTCACATAGCTGTCCAGGACTTATTTGCTGTGTTTTAGCCATGTCCAAATACAAGCCATGCAATATATAACATGTCATACTACAAAGTGCTTCACATTTCACAGAGCTTCCACACCTTAATTTACCCTAATGTTAGAAACACAATATGCACACAGTGCTACTCTTTGTGTGTTGGCCTTTCTGCATAAAAAAAGCTATAGAGTGCAATACTGACCTGCTTGCAATTTTAGCCTTTAAGCTACTGCTCAAAAAGGCGTAATCAAAGGAAAGGTTAGCTTACTGAACATTTCACATAGTTGTGCAAGACACTTTTGCCTCGTTTTCGCCATGTCCAAATGCATGCAATAAAATATCAAATTTGTCATGTTACTGATAGATTTTAGCAATTCACAAAGCAGCACCAGCTCATATCTCACTTATGCTAAAATCACAATATGCACACAGTGCTGTTCTTTATGTTTTGACCTTTCTGCAAATAAAAGGGTCCAAAATACACAACTAAGTTGCTTCTAATTGTAGCATTCAAGCTTTGCTCAAAAATAGCTAGACCACAGGATATGTTGGCTAGCTGAACATTTCACATAGCTCTACAGGACTTATTTGCTGTGTTTTAGCCATGTCCAAATACAAGCCATGCAATATATAACATGTCATACTACAAAGAGCTTCACATTTCACAGAGCTTCCCAACCTTAATTTACCCTAATGTTAGAAACACAATATGCACACAGTGCTACTCTTTGTGTGTTGGCCTATCTGCATAAAAAAAGCTGTAGAGTGCAATACTGACTTGCTTGCAATTGTAGCCTTCAAGCTACTGCTCAAAAAGGCGTAATCAAAGGAAAGGTTAGCTTACTGAACATTTCACATAGTTGTGCAAGACACTTTTGCCTTGTTTTCGCCATGTCCAAATGCATGCAATAAAATATCAAATTTGTCATGTTACTGATAGATTTTAGCAATTCACAAAGCAGCACCAGCTCATATCTCACTTATGCTAAAATCACAATATGCGCACAGTGCTGTTCTTTATGTTTTGACCTTTCTGCAAATAAAAGGGTCCAAAATACAGAACTAAGTTGCTTCTAATTGTAGCATTCAAGCTATTGCTCAAAAATAGCTAAACCACAGGATATGTTGGCTAGCTGAACATTTCACATAGCTCTCCAGGACTTATTTGCTGTGTTTTAGCCATGTCCAAATACAAGCCATGCAATATATAACATGTCATACTACAAAGAGCTTCACATTTCACAGAGCTGCCCAACCTTGATTTACCCTTATGTTAGAAACACAATATGCACACAGTGCTACTCTTTGTGTGTTGGCCTTTCTTCATAAAAAAAGCTATAGAGTGCAATACTGACTTGCTTGCAATTGTAGCCTTCAAGCTACTGCTCAAAAAGGCGTAATCAAAGGAAAGGTTAGCTTACTGAACATTTCACATAGTTGTGCAAGACACTTTTGCCTCGTTTTCGCCATGTCCAAATGCATGCAATAAAATATCAAATTTGTCATGTTACTGATAGATTTTAGCAATTCACAAAGCAGCACCAGCTCATATTTCACTTATGCTAAAATCACAATATGCGCACAGTGCTGTTCTTTATGTTTTGACCTTTCTGCAAATAAAAGGGTCCAAAATACAGAACTAAGTTGCTTCTAATTGTAGCATTCAAGCTATTGCTCAAAAATAGCTAAACCACAGGATATGTTGGCTAGCTGAACATTTCACATAGCTCTCCAGGACTTATTTGCTGTGTTTTAGCCATGTCCAAATACAAGCCATGCAATATATAACATGTCATACTACAAAGAGCTTCACATTTCACAGAGCTTCCCAACCTTAATTTACCCTAATGTTAGAAACACAATATGCACACAGTGCTACTCTTTGTGTGTTGGCCTATCTGCATAAAAAAAGCTGTAGAGTGCAATACTGACTTGCTTGCAATTGTAGCCTTCAAGCTACTGCTCAAAAAGGCGTAATCAAAGGAAAGGTTAGCTTACTGAACATTTCACATAGTTGTGCAAGACACTTTTGCCTTGTTTTCGCCATGTCCAAATGCATGCAATAAAATATCAAATTTGTCATGTTACTGATAGATTTTAGCAATTCACAAAGCAGCACCAGCTCATATCTCACTTATGCTAAAATCACAATATGCGCACAGTGCTGTTCTTTATGTTTTGACCTTTCTGCAAAAAAAAGTGTCCAAAATACAGAACTAAGTTGCTTCTAATTGTAGCATTCAAGCTATTGCTCAAAAATAGCTAAACCACAGGATATGTTGGCTAGCTGAACATTTCACATAGCTCTCCAGGACTTATTTGCTGTGTTTTAGCCATGTCCAAATACAAGCCATGCAATATATAACATGTCATACTACAAAGAGCTTCACATTTCACAGAGCTGCCCAACCTTGATTTACCCTTATGTTAGAAACACAATATGCACACAGTGCTACTCTTTGTGTGTTGGCCTTTCTTCATAAAAAAAGCTATAGAGTGCAATACTGACTTGCTTGCAATTGTAGCCTTCAAGCTACTGCTCAAAAAGGCGTAATCAAAGGAAAGGTTAGCTTACTGAACATTTCACATAGTTGTGCAAGACACTTTTGCCTCGTTTTCGCCATGTCCAAATGCATGCAATAAAATATCAAATTTGTCATGTTACTGATAGATTTTAGCAATTCACAAAGCAGCACCAGCTCATATTTCACTTATGCTAAAATCACAATATGCGCACAGTGCTGTTCTTTATGTTTTGACCTTTCTGCAAATAAAAGGGTCCAAAATACAGAACTAAGTTGCTTCTAATTGTAGCATTCAAGCTATTGCTCAAAAATAGCTAAACCACAGGATATGTTGGCTAGCTGAACATTTCACATAGCTCTCCAGGACTTATTTGCTGTGTTTTAGCCATGTCCAAATACAAGCCATGCAATATATAACATGTCATACTACAAAGAGCTTTACATTTCACAGAGCTTCCCAACCTTAATTTACCCTAATGTTAGAAACACAATATGCACACAGTGCTACTCTTTGTGTGTTGGCCTTTCTGCATAAAAAAAGCTATGGAGTGCAATACTGACTTGCTTGCAATTGTAGCCTTCAAGCTACTGCTCAAAAAGGCGTAATCAAAGGAAAGGTTAGCTTACTGAACATTTCACATAGTTGTGCAAGAGACTTTTGCCTTGTTTTCGCCATGTCCAAATGCATGCAATACAATATCAAATTTGTCATGTTACTGATAGATTTTAGCAATTCACAAAGCAGCACCAGCTCATATCTCACTTATGCTGGAATCGCAATATGCGCACAGTGCTGTTCTTAACGTTTTGACCTTTCTGCAAATAAAAGGGTCCAAAATACAGAACTAAGTTGCTTCTAATTGTAGCATTCAAGCTATTGCTCAAAAAAGCAAAATCAAAGGAAATGTTGGCCAGCTGAACATTTCACACAGCTGTTCAGGACACTTCTCCCACCTTTTGACCATGTCCAAATGCATGCTAGACATTATCAAATTTCTCATTTTACTGATAGATTCTAACAATTCACAAAGCAGTACCAGCTCATATCTCACTTATGCTAGAATCACAATATGCGCACAGTGCTGTTCTTTATGTTTTGACCTTTCTGCAAATAAAAGGGTACAAAATACAGAACTAAGTTGCATCTAATTGTTGCATTCAAGCTACTGCTCAAAAAAGGCAAAATCAAAGGAAATGTTGGCCAGCTGAACATTTCACACAGCTGTTCAGGACACTTCTGCCGCATTTTGACCATGTCCAAATGCATGCTAGACATTATCAAATTTCTCATTTTACTTATAGATTCTAACATTCACAAAGCTGCACCAGCTCATATTTCACTTATGCTAACATCAGAATATGCACACAGTGCCGTTCTTTATGTTTTGCCCTTTCTGCAAATAAAAGGGTTCAAATACAGAACTAAGTTGCTTCTTATTGTAGTATTCAAGCTATTGCTCAAAAATAGCTAAACCACAGGATATGTTGGCTAGCTGAACATTTCACATAGCTCTCCAGGACTTATTTGCTGTGTTTTAGCCATGTCCAAATACAAGCCATGCAATATATAACATGTCATACTACAAAGAGCTTCACATTTCACAGAGCTGCCCAACCTTAATTTACCCTTATGTTAGAAACACAATATGCACACAGTGCTACTCTTTGTATGTTGGCCTTTCTGCATAAAAAAAGCTATGGAGTGCAATACTGACTTGCTTGCAATTGTAGCCTTCAAGCTACTGCTCAAAAAGGCGTAATCAAAGGAAAGGTTAGCTTACTGAACATTTCACATAGTTGTGCAAGACACTTTTGCCTTGTTTTCGCCATGTCCAAATGCATGCAATAAAATATCAAATTTGTCATGTTACTGATAGATTTTAACAATTCACCAAGCTGCTCCAGGTCATATCTCACTTATGCTAAAATAACAATATGCGCTCAGTGCTGTTCTTTATGTTTTGACCTTTCTGCAAATAAAAGGATTCTAAATACAGAACTAAGTTGCTTCTAATTGTAGCATTCAAGCTAGTGTTCAAAAAAGCAAAATCAAAGGAAATGTTGGCCAGCTGAACATTTCACACAGCTGTTCAGGACACTTCTGCCACCTTTTGACCATGTCCAAATGCATGCTATACACTATCAAATTTCTCATTTTACTGATAGATTCTAACAATTCACAAAGCTGCACAAGCTGATATTTCACTGATGCTAACATCACAATATGAACACAGTGCTGTTCTTTCTGTTTTTACCTTTCTGCAAATGAAAGGGTTCAAAATATAGAAATAGTTTCTTCTAATTGTAGCTTTCAAGCTACAGCTCAAAAATAGCTAAACCAAAGGATATGTTGGCTAGCTGAACATTTCACATAGCTGTCCAGGACTTATTTGCTGTGTTTTAGCCATGTCCAAATATAAGCCATGCAATATCAAATTTACATTGACCTGTGAGTAATGGTTGCTTTCCTTAGATTAAAAGTTTTCTGCCTTATTTGCCTATAAACCACTTGACCTAAATGCTGTACTACACATACATTTATTATGAGCAGTTGTGGCCAAATTCTTTGTTTTCATTTTGGCCATTTAGCAAACTTTGAGGCCTAAGTAGATTGTTTGCACAGATATTGTGTAGTAGGCCTTTGACCAATGCCTAAAACCCAAACTTCAATATTACAGATATGTGATGTTGTGACCCATAGTATGCCAAATTAGGATTTATGATCAAGTTTGCCATTGTCAGGCCAACTTGGGCGCAAAGTTGGTCAGACAAGGACAGTACTAGAGCATTACAAAATGTCAATTTTGTCTTGCTGTATGGATAGCTGTCAATTAATTAGTATACTATGCAAAATTACATTAATATCAGTGTAAGCCTTTCAGCAAAAGTTCCAGGTTTTCTAATTTACACAGACTTAAACTATTTTCTTTATATGCTTCAAAGCACATCCCAAACGTCTATGAATATCAAAGGCCTAAAGCACAATACTATACAAAGCCTTAGCTGTTGTTGCTTTCAAAGCACATCCCAAAAGTCTATGAATAGCTATTGTTGCTTTCAAAGCACATCTGACAGAAGGTCTGATATTTCACATGGCTTTGTGGGTACATTTTCTGCCAAAGTGCAATATTTTAGCCATGTCCAATACAAGCTATGCAATATCAAAATTATCATGCTAGTGAGAGCAAGCTCCAAGTTCAAAATTCCCACATGTTAGGATCACGATAAGCACACAGTGCTGTTCTTTGTGTATTGGCCTTTCTGCAAATTAATTGGTCCAAAGTGCAATACTAAGTTATTGCAATTGTAGCTTTCGATCTAAAACCCACACAAAGGTAAAAAAGCCATGCAATATCAAATTTGTCATGTAACTGCAAGAGTATGACACTTCACAAAACTGCACAACCTCATATTTTGCTTATGATAGGAGCACAATATGCACACAGTGCTATAATTTGTGTGTTGGCTTCTCCAAATTAAAACATCCAAATTATAATACAAAGTGGTCTCCAATTGTAGCCTTCAAGCTACTGCTCAAAAATAGCTAAATGAAGGGTATGTAAAAAAAACCTAAATGAAGGGTTTATTCTCGATGTTCTGGCCTTTCTGCAGATCAAGGGTTCAAAATGCAGAACTAAGTTGTTTGGTATCGTGGCCTTCATGCTACTGCTCGAAAATGACTAAATCAAAGAAAATGTTGGCTAGCTGAACATTTCACATAGCCGTCCAGGACATCTTTGCCATGTTTTCGCCATGTCCAAATGCATGCAATACAATGTCACTACAATAGTACCATTATGGCATCAGAGGATCATGCCGCCCCCCGGGGCTATATAGCTCTGTTGGATCAAAGGTATTACGTTGTGCCCCCCGGGCTCACTACAAGGAGTCAATGGGCATGATCGCCCTCAGGCGTTGACGTTTAGTCGATAGATGTTCACACCCGCAGGCGTCGACGTTTAGTTAACGTTTACTAAAATGAGCTATATCGCATATCATTAAGTGTTTCAGTGCTAATAGACAGTTACACATACAGGTGGCGCTGAGTGTATGTTTATTGAAAATTAAAAAGAATAATATACCTGCTATGGGGTATTTTATTTTAGTCTACCTTGCAGCCATGGAGGGTGAGGATGTCACCGAAAAATACATCTCAGGTGCTCATACAGAGGTTAAACCTGAAAATACCGAACATTTCCGGGATCCATTAATAGAGCACAATGTGGACATTAACTCTACCATGAGTAGCACAAGTATTAGCAGTAGGCTGTGGAAGATATTCGGTAAAACTATACCGAAAAATGAAGTGATTTTTATTTGTCAAGTTGTGATTCTATATATCGTCATCATCACTTGCATAGTCAATTTGTCTCTCGGTAATGGAGACAGCAATTTGTGGACCGCTCTCTTGTCCTCATCAATGGGAATAATGCTCCCCGCTCCGACGTTGTCCAGGAGGAGGAGCTGATGAGTGAACCCTCGGGCATATGAGTTTCATTCTTGTCCTATGATTGGCCCCAGCTCTCATCACTTGTGCGATGTTGACTTGACGTGCCCTAAGGTCGCTCAGCGATATCGATGATTGGATGCTACTCATGATGCCATACCATGCATGGTGGGCTTCTCTGAGGGCAATGTACTCTACCTGGTATAAATGCTGAGCCCCAGAGCTTCCATCAAGCATTTCTCAAGAGCTGAAAAAGATATACCACACAAGCTACATCATGACAACAAGCCAACTTGACACTCAGACTCCTCAGGGATCCAGTGGAATGACTCTCTGTTTGTCGGAGCACACAAGAGTTATAGCTCATGCTGCACAGCAATACAAGTCAGGATATGTCACGGTGTCACGCTACAGCTGTGACACCTCCAAATGGAGGAATGTCCATATTGCCAAGAAGTCCTTTGAGAAGCTGAAGGAGGCATCAACTGAACTTTACAATGCCCTTCTGAATGGTGAATCGAAACAAGTGGGGCTTACCAAGAGGCAGTTTGCCATGATCACCAAGTTTCAGAGGGGCGATAAGGAGGCAGTGCACTATGTCTCTTTTCTACACCCGAAGACTGAACAGGAAAAACTCACCGATGTCAGTGAATGCCACCACAGCAAGACTATTAATCTACGCAAAGAAGAGTACGAAAAACTACATGGTGCTATGGAGAAAATTCACCAGGTCATCATTACACCACCCAAGGATGCTGAGGGACAGACTCTGAATCCCGAGGAGGCTACAACAGTCAAGGCTTATCAGTGGAATGTTGAGAAGCGTGGAATGAAGTCTCACACTTTATTCCCCACTCGTGAAGATTGCGAAGAAAGTGTCAAGGGCTACTTAGCAGGCCTCCCTGATGAGGGTGTGAAGTACAGCTACGACGTTATCGATCTCGTCATACATCGTCCCACTAAAATGGAAATTTTAGAGTACATCTTCAGCAGCGAAGTGCTACGCAAAACAGGCCATTCATGGACCGACCTGATGATGCAACCTCCTTCTGAAGATGTTGTCGATGAGGCTCTGGAGAAAGTGACCAAAAAAGATGTCGTTCAGATTGCCGAACTAATTGCTGCCCGCCTGAATCACAAAAGACTGTATTTCATGAGTGATGTTTTTGACATTTTTGTGTATGTGGGTGGCATTGGGAGGTCTAAGGAAAGTATCACTAAATATGCCCTGTCACCTCCTATTGAATTGTCAGCTCGTCTGCTTGATTTTTGTTATATGAAGATTGTGCAAAAACAAAATACCCAGTCAGTGTCCAGCTAACATGTTCTGTCAGCACTTATTTACTCAATGCAACATCTATGTGCGTGTGTACACTGTGTAAAATGTATTTTTATTTTTTTCTTCATTGCTTGCAATAAATTTTTTGAGATTAAAATTCCATGTCTGTTGTTTTTATGAGGTAAAAAAGAAGGTTGCCTGTGAATTTCCATTTTCATTGTGAAAAGGCCCAATTTCAAAGCATAATTCTCTAGTGAAAAGCGCCATTACACGTTAAAGCCTGGAAGTGCTTAGTGTACATAGTGTACATAGCGTACATAGTGTACATAGTGTACATAGCGTACATGGCGTACATAGCGTGCATAGTGTACATAGTGCGCATAGTGCGCATAGTGAGCAGTGCTTAGTGCTTAGTGCTTAGTGCTTAGTGGCTGTCCTTAAAGTGTTCAGTAAATAGTAACAACTCAATGATATTTATATTTTAAACAGACAATAATTTATTATCGGAATCACATTAATGTCAATACATTTCATTGCGGTTTCTCTTGACAGTAACAATAAATATATATATATATAAATAAATAAATAAATAAATAAATATATACAGTTGGTGTGAAATGCACCCTACACAATAAATAAGTGCTCAAAATTGATGCTTTTTGAAGAATATACATAATAAAGAGTGACACAGAAAACAATTACATGCAAACAGGGTAATTACTGTGAAAATATAGTCATACATGGAAAATGGTGGACAGGTAGTGTTGGTGGAGCTGGAGCTGGAGTAAAGTGCCGAATAATGTGGTAATGAGGAATTTCACCTAAAAACCAAAAGGTTGAGTGTCATATGTGCCCGGGATGAGGCGTCTCTTCGAGTAAGTCACTTTGAACCTTTTGATCTCGTCTCTATTGAAAAGCTTAAATTCATACTTATTACGCCTTATTTTACTGTACGGCACCGCAACATGTGGCTGCTCATCACCGACATCTTCATCACTCAGTGGATTGTTGTCAGGGTCAGCCCAGAACAACACCAGTTTGCAGATACTATCGAAGTTCAAAAGTTGACTGACTTCGTAGTTTAAAGTGAAGCCTTTGAGCTTCGTTGTCTTGTCGCCGTCATTAGTCAAGAATGCGTAAGATTTCGGCCCACTGCTCACGAAGCGCGAGATGAACTGGTTACTCCCCAGCTCATTCGTCCACTGACCTAAGTGATCACCCATGTCCGGTGTATATTGCTTGTCGTCCCCCTCTGTATATTCATAAACTACACTGTCGGTGTCAAAGTAGATCACTCTTTCCCCCAGACTATGCAGGACGTTGAAAAGACGGCTCCTTGCATTAGCCGTGGTGAAAGCCGCAATAAAAACATTCACATGCGTCATTTCGGGGAGGAACCCCTCCGAGTGCGTATACTCAATCATGCAGCGATTGGTGTCCAAGACATGCATACCTCGGAGAGTGATAGATGGGTTGACCAGCAGTTTGAAAATGTCTGCTCCTGTTTCTGTGAGTTTGTGCGTTCTGTGGTTATTATTTTCGCCAAACTTACCCCAGAAGCTATTCAGGAGCAGTTTATTCGTGGCCCTCTTCCCCTGATTGAGTGAAATGCTTTGTCTGTCAAGACGAATACCTTCAACAGACTCGTACTGCTCAATGTACTCAGTTTTTGCCTCTTCAGTCATATCCGGAGAAGGCCACCCCGATGCCTCCTGTTTCCCTTTAAGAAATAAGTTAACATAATCTGAAAACAGCCCCGGAGTGTCCTGGGACCTGTCAAACTTGGCCCTTTCCCTGAAGTGATAGACCTCGAACACTTTAATTACCACATAGCCTACTCTGAGGGCGTCTTCGAGGTCAACAGACGTCCAAGTACCTACTAAGTCACGCTCAGAGTCTGGACACTTACAGGGGTCTGGAGATGAATTGTGTGCACACCTGCTGCAGAGTGGGAATAGGAGCTTACCGCCTGAACGTAGGGGGAGGCAGGGGTGATAGAGTCCTCTAGGAGGTCTGACGCGTGCTTGAATGAGACCAAAGTATTTGTGAATGTCCTGAGGAGGGGGGTCAATGATTACCTCCGGTATCCCTACTGGGAAGACATCATTCTTCAGTACCATAGGGTATAAGGAGCAGATGTCCACATAGCCCAACCTCTTTCCTTCCTTTGCCTCGTGATACAGCTTCACCGCATTCACTCGGCCGCCGTAAAAAGCGGCCCGTGGATCCAGGCGAGGTAGCAGCTCACAATTTCTTTCGATCTCGCGCAGTCTCTCATTCGTGGTAAGCATGTTCGTGAATTCGCATTCCCACATGAGGTGAACTTCGAAGTTCAGCTCCCTCCTCAGATACGTCAGCCTTGCGTCTGTTCGCTTATAGAGCGATTTCAGGCTTTCGCCTGTGTGGGGGTGCCTGACATTAGCGGGTGTGTTGGGGCCACCGTAACACCTCCTACACCCATGGTACACACAGCCGAGAAATTCCCAGGCTGTCTCTTTCCCTGTCACAGTGTCCTGATGGTAACCATCCAGTTTCAACCACCCATCCTTGGTTTGGTTTATCACTCGATGTTCGCCCCCATTTCGTGCATGGAGAATGGTCACTCCGTGTCTCTGGGCCTCGTACTCTAGCCAAATGATTGATACTCGGCTGTGCGCATCAAGTCCTGCAAACCCGCACGAAGGCATTCTAGCAAAGGGGGTTGAAACAAATTCCATGCCCTTTATCTCTACACTACCCATGTCAACAGAGCCACCCGCCGTGTCAACAAGCTGCAATTGGTCATTTTGAAGGTAGCCCTCCACATTGCGACCATCTTCGAGCGAGACAGAGTACTTCTCGGTCAAGAACATGTGGCGATAAGTCGCCATACACACACTGGCCAGGGTGTTATACTGGAAGGGGTCAATTCCGATGAGTTTGACCTCTCTCTCGCCTCCCTCACCAACATCAACAACTTCTTCTCTGGATGTTATGCCGAGGAGCCAGCTCCTGAACGAGTTACAGCTCTCCTGCAGAATGTTAACATCATCCTCGCAATAGGCGAGTATCTCTTTCTTGAAGTCAAAGACCTTACCCCTCTGCTGAACGTACCACCCTGTGAACTCTTCTCTGGCTTTTGACTTCATCCTGTTCACTCTGTAGCAGTACGGGTGGGGCATGGGGCCGACGTAGTCCCACATTTCCTTCTGGTTGAAAAAGACAGGAAATGTCCCTTTTTTAACACCCTGCAGACCAAACACCTTGGGCATCTGACTGAGAGGGAATGTCAGGAAGTTTAAAGAGTCTATGATTCTGAACTTCCCAGCATCGATAGCAACAATTTTACTCCCCCTATAAATGACTTTAGGGAGCTTCCTCATGCTGCAGAAGATGTATTTTGCCATGAAGTATGCGTCGTAAGCCTGGCCATTGTGAAAAAGCAGAGTGTACCCCTCAAATTCACGCCTAAACAAGAATTGACAGAAGTCTGTGGCAGCATTGTCACCAAAAAAGGCGACTCCTCTCTTCCCGCAGTCTCCACCGATCATACATACGTCTCTCTCAGCATTGCCCCTAGCAGCGTTCGGGTCGACATTGTCAGTGCATTTGTCACATGCAGTACCGCAGTGTGAGCAGCGCGGATTGTCGCGGTAACTCACCCCGATACAGTAGGAGCACTCCCAGTGGGCCACAAGCAGGTTGGGCAAATGAAATTTGCCAGTGGGGTCAGCCTCAAAGTCGGCGAAGACATACTTGCATGACACGGCCTTGGGTTTTTGTTGACGTATGTAGCAGAAATGCACACCTGTGACCAGCTTTCCGCAAATCTTACACTCGCGTGTACCGCATTTGTGGTCATCGCCAGGCTTGTAGAACACACCACAGCCTCTACAGCGATGGGAACTTGAACATGTGCCATTTTCTAAATGGCGCTGGTTGCAGGCCACAGAGTGCATGAAGCGATTACATACTTGACAGCAGTGCTTCTCAATGTCCAGGATAGGACATGACTCTGCTTTACAGGATGAGCACTGGTCACAGCCCGCATGTCCATATCTCTTGTCATAGGGCGTCAAACATTTTGAGCAAAAGGCCGACTTTGCAAAGATACAGTGCACCTTGATTATTGTGTGAAAGTGACCTACCGCTTTTGGATCTAGAGGGTCGCGCTGATATAATAAATAAATAGTACGCTGCCTACAGTCATCACCCACATAGATAGGCCTGACACTAGATCCTCGGCCAAAAACCACTACTCGTGCGTTAGCTACTCTTTCGAAAGAGGGTATATCGGTGAAAACCGGTACATATTCAAGGTCAAATCCAGCGGTGGTGTGAAGCCTCTGAGCTTCAACAGCCTGAGCATTTCTTTTACCATTGTTCACCCTCTTGTACTCATTCTGAGCGAGATTGTGCGCTTGCTTGTTAGACGCGGGAGTTGCATCGAGATTTGCCTTGGCCACGCCGACCACTATTGACCTAGCCAGGCATAAATTGTCTGTGTTTTTAATTTCACATATGCATTTCAATCTACGCAGGTCTTCGATATAGTTAATGCCTGAACTAACACCGGCCACCAGTGGGTTTCTAATGACGCCCACATGAATCTCTAGAGGCTCATCTAGAAACAGATCTTCATCAGACTGCAGCAGACTTTCCAGGAGTTCAACAATTTTGAAAATGGTGAGCTGGTGCAGGGGTATTAGGCCGCTAGAGTGGGGGCTGTAAAATGCCTCGTTTTGAATGAAAAACCGGACGAGGTCTTGAGCATTATAGCTCTCATTAAGTCGAGTAATAATGGTTTCGATCACTTCCTCCAGACCGCCCATGATGTCCCTGAGATTAACACCAGCCCAGTTTACATTAAAATGCACACTGTACACTGTCTCTCGAGCAACTCCACCGTCAAACTCGATGTCTTTGATATTCCTAACTTCAATGTGACGGTGGAAATTCACTACATAATCGGGGCCATCAAATATCATGTGAGGTTCAATGAGGCCCTCATCGACAACCTCCTCAGCCACCTCCTCAGCCTGTTCATCGTTTTCATTCATGACTATATCATCTACACCCGCACCAATTATATTCTTTTCGTAGAGCATGTCTAAAAATAAAATTTCTCTCTGCTCCCCGTCAAGCACCTGGCCTTCGGCCCCCTGATCCACTTGAGGTATTTCATTTAAGCTATGAAAAAAATAAAAAATAAAAATAAAATATATATGTGTATATATGCGTATATATATATATATATATATATAGTCAAAATAAATTAATAAAAAGTTTTCTGCTATACCTCCTATGGAGGTCCTTCTACATGCTTTCGTAATAAAGCATTTCAGTGATTGTCAATATGGTTTTTCAAAAAATTAAATACATAGATGTGTTATTATTATTATCATTATTATTTATTCATTTGAGGTAGCAATGGTTACATAAATGACAGATACGTATGCCGAAAAAAAAAAATAAATAAATAAATAAATAAATTCTGGTAAAATACTGACTAGCTGTCAGACCAATCCCCCAGAGCCAAATCCCTCATCCACGAAAAGCTATCCTCATCCTCATCCTCATCCTCTGCATCCCTAGCCCTACCCCCGCTCGGAGTATTATCGACATCATCTCTGCTGATACTGAAAAGAGAGAGAGAGAGAGAAAAAAGTTAGCAAATGTATATGCCTTCCCCTGTTGGGGCACAAAAAAAAAAAAAAAAAAATAAATAAATAAATAAATAAAAAACATTCCTTGTCACTTTTCAAAAAATTCAGCACTCACTTATGTCGATCAGGGTCTGGTATACACGGTGGTTCACCACCGGACAGAGTATGAGGTTGGGGTGGTGGAACCCCTGAGGGGCCTGCTACTTCCCCATCTTCAACAATGCTAGGGGGAAAAAATAAAAATAAATAAATAAATGAAAATAAATAAATATATATATATATATATATATATACAAATATAGGTCCCTCTGGTGTTATATAGCAATCGACTCGACTTACCCATTGATGACACGACGAGTGAAGGTGAACAATCGCCGGGGATTGGCTGCTTCAGGGCCTTGGGCAACAGCAGCAGCAGTAGCAGTAGCAGTAGCAGTAGCAGTAGCAGTGGCAGTAGCAGTAGCAGTAGCAGTAGCAGTAGCGGTAGCAGTAGCGGTATCAGCACTGGTGCCAGCACTGGTGTCAGCACTGGTGTCGGCACTGGTGTCGGCATCTGTATCGTCATCGTTGGCCTCAAAATTGAGCACCCTCCTGACTGTCCATCGAGATAGAGGCGTTACTTGAGCATTTTCAACGTTGCTAGAAAATAATATAAAATAAAAATAAATAAAACAACCCCTACCGGCATATAACCGCATACACTAGAGTGTAATATCCAGGTAATAGTGTTGCTATATAGAAATGTACATACACATTCGATGCTTCTCTACGTCGACCACTCGGTCTCTTTTCATACACCGGGCAGGACAACTTGGCCTTTTTGGCTGGTGGCTCCCCCTCCAGCGGTGACGGTTTACTGAAACAGGCCATGAAACTTTCAAGTTTCATGACACTCTTCCTGTGGTAGCTCAGCTGTTGGCTATATCTCTGAGTACAAAGGAAAAAAAGAAATTGTCACTCTGTTCTCGGGTAACCACAAACTAAAAAACAAAAAAAAAAAACAAAAAAAAAAACAAGCGCAGCCACAAACGCAATATACACACCTTCAGCATGGCAGCTTCGGCAGAAAGAATGGCGTCGTCATCATCGGTTTCTTTCCACTCCATTTCTTCTACAGGCGAAGCAGGGCTGGGAGGGGGTGGTGGTGGAGGAGAAGGAGGTGTAGGAGGTGAAAATAAAGCGCTCTTCGGAGTTGAGGTCCTCAGAGGTACTGGGAGTGCAGGTGGTGTTGAACCGAGTAGAGAAGGATTGGTATTTCCCCGCGAATTAGGCTCAGTACCAATGTCAGCACCAGTGGCAGTGCCAGTGCCGGTACCACCAACATCCATAGGTTCTCCACTGGGACCACCATTCAGCATCAGCTCTAGTTGGCGTATTTCACGCATGGCCTGCGAAGCTAGGCTATAAAATAAAATAAAATAAAGTTGATAAATAAATAAAAGAACGAGTTATATTTAGAGTTATATCATTGAGCCTACACCCGCACAAGCACACGCACGCACATACAGCACTGGCTAAGGCGCATTACTGTAGGCAGCGTAAGACATATAGCACACGTCGTACTGTCTTACAGCGTAGGCTACGCCATAGCTCGCCCACGATAAAACATGGAGAAAGGGCATTGCTCTAATAAGTCTGAAGAAGAAAAAGAATGCCCCGAAGAAGAAGTAGAACTAGAACTAGAATTAGGACTAGAGCCGGAAGGAGAAAAATACGACGAGCTCGAGGGGCTCGAGGAGCGCGAAGAACGAGATCAAGATCAAGATCAAGAATCTCTTTTTAAGTTCGAGTCGCCCTCGTCTACAGTAATTGCGGGGCCATCCATGGTTGGAAAAACTGTTCTGGCCCTGTCGATCGTGAAGAACTCGAGGGTGATGTACACTATACCACCGATGAAGATCTTGTACGCGTACGGCGTTTATCAGAAAAAGTTTGAAGACCTCGAGGCTCTGATACCTAATCTGACTCTCCATCACGGGCTGCCACCTAGAGAGCTGATAGAAGAACTGAAAAGCGAAGACGGTAACAATCTGGTGATTCTGGACGATTTGATGGACGAAATATGCAATTCCAGCGAAATGTGCTCGCTGTTTACTCGAGAAGTTCATCATGGCCGCATCTCGGTCATAATGATATCGCAAAATGTCTACCATCAGTCGCGCTACTCGCGCACCATTAGCCTCAATACGAGTTACTTGATATTGATGAAGACATGCAGGGACCTACAGCAGATACACTTCCTCTCTCGTCAGATGTTCCCTAGCACTCCGAAGCGATTAGTCGAAGCACACGAAGACGCCACAAGACAACCAAGAGGGTACCTAGTCGTGAACAATTTGACTAGCTCAGGCGACGAGGACGTTCGCCTGTGCACCTCCATCCTACCCGGCGAGACCCTAGTGCTGTACACGCGGAAATAATGCCTGACAGAGTCAAGGACTGTATCGGCTTTCTGGAGCTTTTGGTGAACACGTACAAGCTGGCCGCTCGCTCCAGTCGCACATTACTGCTAGAGGCCACCAGGGACCAACTCCTGTGCATAACGGAGGTCATACTGAATACATTAGAGGGCAACTTGAGGATCTCCAACAGTCCGCATCTAGAGCTGAGTAGATTCAAGGGAGTGCTGCGTAAAGTACCTAGAATAGTAGTACCAAAAGTTGCCTCGCTCAAATCGCGCAACTCAGGCTCCGGCCCCAACTCCAGCTTCAGGACTACGGTGGCATCTCGAAAACAGTTGAGAGAGCTCTACGCGAGACACTACAAGACGCTGATCGAATTCCTGGAACTCTGCATACCTCCCCTGAAAGGCCTCCTCGAGCGAGAAGAAAACGGCAATGGCAATGACAATGACAATGAAATTTAACAAGAAAGTTTACGTGATTCCTCAGGAAAAATACCACAGTCTACTGGAGAATCATAAAAAATATACGACAGATGAGCCCGGGCGCCTGGCCGCAGCGGCTGCTGCGGGCCAGGTGCCCTCCTTTCGAGTGCCTGGTGAGGTACAGGCAGGGCCCTCTTCTAGCGCCGGAGGCGGGCACCTCGAGATCAGGGGGGCGCCGGTTCTCAATGGAAATACGATGAAACGGGGTAGGTCCACTTCTAAGGATCGCTTACAGGGCCGGACTGGCCTTCGGACTGGCCTTCGGACTGGCCTTCGGACCGGTGTCATTATGAGCGAAATCGAGTCGAGGTTGAGAGACCAATCGCTGGTGAATAAGTCCCGGGCCATACTCTATCTACTGTCAGGCGAGGGCGAAGGTGACTACGAAAGCTATTACGTCGACCTGCTGCTACACACGCAGTCGAGCTCCTTCCCAGTGCCCACCGGTCACCACAAGTTGTACTGGCTCATGCTGCAGAGAGGAGTGCCACTGAATTTAATCTCAAACGTTAAATTACGGAGAATATTACATTATATGAAAAACAAATACGAGGCCGAAACCGAAACCGAAACCGAAACTGAGCAAGAAGAAGAAGAAGGAGGAGGAGGAGGAGGAGGAGGAGGAGGAGGAGGAGGAGGAGGAGGAGGAGGAGGAGGTTCGGAGTGGAGAAAGAGGAGAAAGAGGAGAAAAAGGAGAAAGACTGAGACTGAGGCTGAGGCTGAGGCTGAGACTGAGACTGAGACTGAGACTGAGACTGAGACTGAGACCGAGGAGACTGAGGAGACTGAGACTGAGACTGAGACTGGGACTGGGACTAGGCCTAAGACTAATACTAAGACTAAGCCTAGGCCTAAGACTAAGACTAAGACTAAGACTGTCGAAGGAGCAACGAAAGAGGCTAGCGCAAAAGGAAAGGGGAAACGTCGTGCGTGGATCAAAGTCTCCAATAAATAACAATGGTGCTCCCCAAAGACATAGATGGCTATTTAACTCGTCGATTTTACAATCACAGGTCACCAGGGAGTTTCACCAGTGCAGCAAAGTTACACTCGGTTATAAAGAGTGAAGGTAGATACTCGATAAGCCTGAGGAGAATTGAACACTGGGCCCAGACGCAGGACATTGTCACTCTACACAAGTCAGCTCGCGAAAAGCCTGTCAAGTATAGGCGAGTCATAGCGCCTGGCATGAATCACATGTGGGACTGCGACCTGCTGGTGTTGACAGGTGAAAGGTTCAAGAGTGCCAACGAAGGACACGCGTACATCCTGGTGACTATAGATGTCTTCTCTAGATACTGTAGGGCTCAGCCCGTCAAAAGTAAAAGCGGTAAACACATGAAACACGGATTTGGAGAAATATTTGATGCAGCAGGAGACGCAGGAATGCCCAAGTTCATAAGAACTGACAGGGGGACTGAATTCACAAACTCTCAGGTCAGCGATTTACTTAAAGACAGGGGAGTAAAGCACATCTTTACAAATACAGAAACAAAGGCCAACTACGCCGAGGCAATGATTAAAGGACTGAAAAAGAGGCTGTTTCAATTTTTCCAATACACAGGTAGCTACGGCTATCTGGAGGAGCTCCAGGCCATGGTGGAATTGTACAACCGCACTATTCATTCGAGCATAGGAGCCAGCCCTGAGAGTGTCACGCAGGAAAACGAGCAGGACATTTGGGACTACCAATACGTCACCAGTCAAACTACTAAAGACCTTCATAGAGCTTTCAAGAGAGCCATTTCAACGGCGAGGAACAAGACACGTAATCGGTACAAATTTGCATTGGGGGACCACGTCCGAGCGTCGTATCATAGGCAGAAGAACTTTTTTCGTTCCTACGACGAGCAGTTTACAGGCGAAGTGTTCACCATCAGAGCCAGGAAATTCTCAGACGGTGTGGCCATTTATTACCTCAGAGACTATCAGGAGGAGAAAGTCGATGGCCCCTTCTACACCCACGAGCTGACTCCTGTGAAATTTGACCCAGACGCTTTCTTCAAAATTGAAAAAGTGATCAAAAAACGAGTGAGGCGTGACGGTTCAGAAGAAAGCCTAGTTAAGTACCAGTCTTGGCCCAGTAAATATAACCAGTGGATACTCAGCTCCACAATCAAACCGCTGAAAAGCAAGAGACTGAGGAAAAAGTGAAGACAGGAGCGGGCAAAAATAAATAAAGACATGTATATTTATCTGTCTAGCGACCAGTCAATGGAGATAAACCCGAGCAACACTGCGGGCAAGTTTACAGTGCAACTACCGGAGCCATTCACGCGTCCTCGTAATGAGAGGGCTAGAGGGCAGTGGCACCTAGGACTGATCGAGATAGCCCTGCCCCAAATCGGTGCTGACCTGAATAAATGGGATGTCATCTACGTGACATGCCCTCACGTGGAAGGAGTTGTAACAGGAGACGCATACAGCTCAGTGCTGCGAGCCATAGCACTTGGTGAAATAAAACGCCACAGTTATGCACGCTTTCACTCAGTGCTCTACACACCGCTGCGAGTGACGGACGTAAAGTATATTTCTATTGAGCTGAGGAATTCCCGAGGTGACGTATTACCGGAGCTTGTCGACGAAACCAGTCATTCCACTAAGTGCACACTAGAGCTAGTATGGAGGCGAGATACAAATCCCTAGCAGCCATGGATGCAGCACCCTGGGTTGAGCATTTCAAAAAAACGGCGGGTCAAACGAGCATACTGTCACACCGCCCCAGGGCAGTGGTGATCAAAAAGCAACGCAGTGACGGTGGCAGTGGTAGCAGCAGCAGCAGCAGCAGCAGCAGCAGCAGCAGCAATAGTGGGAAAGTCAATGCCAGTTTACCTCTGACAATAGTGTCACCAGTAGGCCAGTCTAATGAAATGGCCAGGGCTGATCTGAACATGGAAAGCGATAAAAGGGCTGGTGGAAGCTCATCTGACTCAGTAGCAAGATCCAGCACGTCGTGGCCACAACGAGGGAAGAAACGCAAGCAGCATCTTCAAACTAACACGCCTAGCAGTGACAGGAAGAAAAAAACCACTAAGCTCAAGGACATTTTCAGTCGAAATGGCAGCAGGTGAAAAGGTCCTGGAATCGATTGACCTGGCCTATGATGACACACTCAATTTGTTCAGCCTACCTCTCAGCAACATGGGGGTGACAGACGTTAAATATCTACCTCATAAACCGATCAATCAATTCTCAGCGGAGGGCGACGTGAAATTTCACGTGACAGGCTCAGGCACGGCATACATAGACCTATCCAGTGTATATCTAAAGACCAGCGTACGCCTGGTTAAAGGTGATGGCTCGCCAATTCCTGCAAGGGGGAGTAAAAAGCAAAAGGACCGCTCCGAGGGCCCCCGTGCTCCATCATCAGCAACGTTGGCAGCAGCGGCAGCGGAGCAAGAGTCTGAGGGTGTTTGGAGTGTCGGTGTTGTCAACAATTTGGCTCATGCTCTCTGGGATCAAGTGGAGGTGCGACTTAATGATCGAGTGGTGACTGGAGGTCAGACTGGTTACAGCTACAAGGCTTTAATAAATACTCTACTGGGAGAGCGCGAGTTAAACGACTCTGAGTTAGAATGCGCCTTGTTCACGAAGGACACAGCACGCTGTATGGACGACGTGACCCTGCTGTCCGGTGGGAATGAGGGATTTAAAAAGAGAGCGGCTCTCCTGGGTGCAAGCAAAACTGTGGAGCTAATGAGTAAAGTAGACGTCGATGTTTTTAAAGTGAACAAGTTACTTTTAAACGGCGTCTCAATGGACATTACTTTGGCACCTACTTCTAGTAACTTCAGACTACTGAGTTCCAATGACGGCAAGAGAGACTACAGACTAGAGATCAAGGACATTACACTCGTTCTGAAACACGTGACACCTTCAAATCTCGTGTTACTAAGCCACCAGAAAGTCATGGAAGAGGAGATCTCACTGGCAAAGTATTTCTATACGAAAGAAGAATTACGCAAATTTAATTTGGCCAAGGACACCTCCTCTTATTACATAGAAGATGCGTACAATGGCAGGATACCGAGTAAGATTGTGATGGGGTTCGTGTCTGGCGAATCAATGAGTGGTAGCCTGGTCAAGAACCCATACAATTTCAAGCACTACGACATAGCATACATCAATGTGAGTCTATCAGGCATGCCAACGCCCTCAGGCCCACTAAGCATTGACTTTGCAGAGGGGAAGTACATACACTGCTATTCCCAGCTTTATGGAGAAAAAGCTAATTTCAGTAGCGAGGCGAGGATCACCAGAGAGGAATACAAAGAGGGCTACAGCTTATTCACTATTGACCTGGCTCCTCAGAACTATGACGACTTCTACCCAGTGATGCGAGACGGCTGCGTCAGAATAGAGCTCAGATTTAAGTCACCTCTCCCAGAATCGGCCGTAATGATAACGAAAGTGACATATCCGGGGCTATTCCAGATTGACTACGCTCGCAACATCTATCTAACATGAACACAGACCGGATTTATGAAATACTGTGGAATGACGCTGCAACATCGGCCAGCGTGATGGCTGTTATACCGTGTAATGCACTGAAATACGTGACGACCAGCAGAGGCTGCTACATTGTTAATTGCAATGAAAACTCGTACTTACGCGGAGATGTCGGCCACTGGCTTTTCCTGAGGATTCATAGTTCAGGCAGACGTGATGATGACACAAGACTGGAAGTTTTCGATGCCCTGGGTGCGAAGGCCTACAATGATGAAATCAACATGTTTATGAGACAATTCGATCATTGTTCGATCAATTATGAGCATATCTCTAATGTTAATTGCGGTTTTTACGCTCTAGTGTACTCGTATTATAGGTGTAGGAAATTTACGCCTTCGAGTATATTAAATATACTTAAAGGCGTTGGAGATGTAGAAAAACATTGTTTGCTGTTATATAGCGCAAAGAAGGCGTGCAATTGCTAATTAATTAATTAATTAGCTAGGTTCATAGATACAGTTGTATGCCATAGAAATTAGGCGAGCGAGTAATTTTATTTATTTATTCGCTGGGGCTCTATACGAGGCCATAGCGACGTAGACAGTATATTGGCGATGGGTGATAAGGTTATGTAATAAGAGCTAGGCGAGTGGACTGATTATTGTTATTGTTATTATTATTATTATTATTATTATTATTATATATTCCGCAATTATTACCAGAGATGTCACTGCATTACCAGCTTGTATACATTCATGACTGTACAACAATTGCTAATAAAACGGTATACACATATCAGTGACACTAGTTCAGAGTCTATGTGAGTAAAGGGCCTAAAAAAATTAAAAATAAAATAAACATTTTCACTAACCTTTTTGACTGAAAAGACTGGTCCAAAATTCAGAGTTGAAGTATCGAGTAGACAAGGAAGAGTTCCCGAAGACCAGAGCAGTGCCGAGATGCGATGAGCAGAGTTTTTTCTTCTTTCAAAGAGTCAACCGATGTGATGGAGTTTCCAGAGAGCTCATACTTTTTATATGACTTTTTCTGCCCCTGGCAGTAGCCCTGATAGCGGGGTGGTCTTTTGTTTTTACTCAGATGGTCACCAGCCTTGACCACGTGCTCAACATCAAAGGCTGAAGATGCTGTATTGTATATGGAGGCATGTACTGATCGCTGACCGCTGCGGCGTCATAGGTCACACAGGGGGGGCAGGCTCTTATCTATACCAGGTAAACGCACATGCTTAATTTCCATAAACGCCGTTCAGCAGTTTGACTCAGCTGTCGGACTAAGCGTTTTGAGTCAAAACGGTCGCATCAGATGAACTGCCGACCCCCCGGGGGTCATTGACTGTAATGACCTGCTTATTGACATTGTCCATTAAAACAAAAAAAGAAAAAAAATCCTCATGCGATGTAACTTTAAATTTCGGCTTGGTATGATCAAAAAGATTCTTGTGTATATGTATTTTGAACTATATAACACTCATTTTGAATGCTACTGAGGATCTACATTGTATGCAACTATACAATGCAGCACAAAACAACACAACACAATGCAGCACAACACAACGCAACACAACACAGCACAACACAATGCAATACAATGCAATACAATACAATGCTATACAATTCACTGATTAAGATCAGCGGTCAAGTTTCTGCAGAAATGCGTTCCTGCACTTTTTTGTGTCTCTTTATGGTATTTATTTGATGCATAATATTCATTAGGCTGTCACATGTAATCAGCAGCAACAGCAGCAGTAGCAAGCAGTGTTTGAGAAATATAAGTGAATATAACTTACAGCCTGAATAGATTATACCCCTCTATTGTTCAATGGGGGGCCACGTGCGCCCTGTCTTTTGTTTTGTTACGTAATGATCATGTTACCCCCTGCTGGGGCTGGGGTGCTTAGCAGAAGCTCAGCGTCATAAAGCATCGGTATTTTGGAGACATAAGACGTATAAGCCATTGCTTAATTGATTGCATGATTACAGAGAATACAATGTTCTGGATTTTATTGTTTTTCGCCATGGGTATATGCCCGAGCGATGCCTGGATATGCGGAAACACTGGTCAATGTCGCTGTACTTCATCGGGAGAAGTGATCTGCACTCAAATAACGGCGGCACCCTATTTCACGGCTGATTACAGACTAGGCAGACGACTAACGATTAAGACGAGCCACGGATTCGATACTGTAAGCCTTGCAGACACGATTGGCTTTGAACGTGTGATGGTGATAGGGCTTTCGATTGAGCAATGCGCGAGCGCCATGGATGATTTTCCTGCAGTAATGTGCATCAGCGAGACAACGTCCTACAGACCCCCTGTAGTGCAGTCGACACACCCATCCAGGCGAGGCCCGGGCGCTGTAGCAATGGTAAACGAGATACTGAGAGATGCCGGTCCTAAACACGCCCCCGCTATGGCACCCCTTGCAGTCCTAAATGGTGTGATCATATGGACAGTCATTTCGGGTGTTATAGGGGCTATTTTGACGGCTTGCATTTTGGTGAGTTTGGTCAACCTTCATGCCCGTATTAACACCCACGCACGCTGCAATGACCCCCCAATGTATGCAGTAAACTGCTGCTTGAAGTGTATAGCTGTAGCCCTATGCCCCTTTCATCTGATGGCGAAATGCTGCAAATGCACAGGCTGCTGTCTGTATGCATTGGATGCTAGCACTAGAGGTGCTACCACATCCTTCTAGGCCTAGGTCTAGTTAGGTTAGTTGTCAAAAATTAATTCCTTTGCTTTTGTTTTTCCTGTGCACAAGCACATTATAGTTTCACTGTAATAAGATTGACAGATGCGTGAAAGCCGTGGCACCATAGAGGGGGGTGTATTGTTCATTCTTGTGTTATCCTTCAATCAGGTCAATTATCAAGTGACCCTCATAGTAACTGTTGTGTCAACTAAGCATGCCTTGGGCTAATGCACACACAACTTAGTAAATTGTCTCTTTCGATTGATGCTAATCGCGCAACACAGACTGTATTTCAGTAATGCTCAATGTCTCATAAATGTATCTTTTTTTTTTTTCTTTTTTCACAACTTCCAGATGAGAGACTACTTCTTTCTACGATTTCGCGACGTAGTTGCGAATATAGCATTGCGCTTACTGGCAAGGCTGATTCTTGTTTATATATGGAATGTCGACATGCTAATAGACTTCCAAAATGTCGATGAACGTAATTTGTTCCTAGTTATGCTAGTTAGAATGGCAAGGTGGATGATTAGAGCATTGGAAAGACGCAACAATGACCACGCACAACCTCGAGCGGCACCCGTGATAACGCGTCGCCGGCACGCTGTAGACCTGCTGCTAGCAGCCGGAGCAGTAGGGGCCGGTGCCCCCCGCCGAAGAGATCTGGCCGGCTTGGATCTAAATAATATCCTGCCGAGGCGCCTTAGAGGACGTAACGGTGGAAGGCCCTAATATGATGACTTGTAGCCCGAAGACTAGACTGTAACATGTAGACTTTAGCATGTAGACTTTAGCATGTAGACTTTAGCATGTAGACTTTAGCATGTAGACTTTAACATGTAGACTTTAGCATGTAGAATGTAGACACCGACATTGCCATTGACATTGACATTGCCATTGCTTTTTCTGTATCTGCTGTGCTTTTTATTGTTTTTATTTCACTATTGATGTACACTGTGCTTGTTTGCCATTAACGATTATATGTATTGTCCTTCATTATTTACAAGTTGCTCTGTTTGCTTCTTTTTTGCTTTTATCCATATTTAAATGCTTTTTTGACTTATTGGTATGCTTATGCTTATGTTCAAGTATTATTTTTTAACAATTAACAGTGTGAAAGAAAGAAAGATTGTTTAGATGATTTTTTTCTGCTTTTTTCATTATTTAAATGCCTTTTTTCCTTATTTGAATGCTTATGCTTAAGGATTATCTTTTAATAATTAACGGTGTGAAAGAAAGTTTGTTTAACTGATTATGATATTGACTTTTCTTTTCTTTTCTTTTTTTTTAACTAAAGGAGTGAAAGTTTGCATGTATTTCTGTTTCGTGCTTTTTTTTTGTTGGATAAACTGTTGCATTTATAAGTTTTGTTTTTTTGATTTTTTTCTACAAAATGGCTATGTCAAAGTAATGAGTATAGTACAATGATATCACAGCTTTACACCTGTCTAATTAGCAATGCACAGCGGTTTGTGTTTGATGTCAAAAGCTGACCAATGCGAGACAGGTTCTCATTAAGACCTCGGGGTACAAACAGCCAGCCAGGTTTCATTCCTATGGATGTCAGTACTCAGTCAGCATCTCTCTAGAGCAGTTGAATGTATGCCGGATAATATGTCAGCCTGGATGAAAGGCATGCTACATGCTACATGCTACATGCTACATGCTAGTGCTACACTAGAGAGCATAAGCAAAAGAAGTGTAAATACAAAATGGTTAGCTTTGTGCTGCTTTTCATGAAGTTAATAAGGAAATACACAACTATAATGAGCTTTATATAGCTTAAAAACAGTATATATATATATATATATATATGTTGCATGAGACTTTGTGTTTTGTGTTGCTTAACAGAGAGTTAATATCAAATGACATCTAATATAAGCTTCCTGCCTTTTTAAAATAAATTGGCCCTCTCCCTAAAAGGATAATAGTAAACTACAATGTATGTAATGTTGACAATACCAATGCTTAAGCATTGCATGATGCATGATGTACTATAACAGGCTAATATATATATTAACAATAGCCTTTTAAATATATTTAACAAACATTACATTTTGCCCTGAGGGGCTTTTTGGACGGATACTGAACGCACACCATACGTCATAGCTTAAGGTCAAGACGCACTAGCGCCGGGGGGCACAACCTTCTGATCATACTTATTAACCCTGAGGCTATTAATAAATAGCCCGAGGGGGCGGCATGATCCTCTGATGCCATAATGGTACTACTGTAGTAATGTCAAATTTCTCATGTTACTGATAGATTTTAACAATATGCACAAAGTGCTGTTCTTGAGGTTCTGGCCTTTCTGCAAATTAAAGGGTTCAAAATGCAGAACTAAGTTGCTATATTTCAGCCATGTCCAAAAGCATGCTATGCATTATCAAAATGTTCATGTTACTGATAGATTTTAACAATTCAAAAAGCTGCACAAGTTCATATTTCACCCCTGCTAAGATCACAATATGCACACAGTCCTGTTCTTTATGTTTTGAGCTTTTGCAAATAACAGGGTCCAAAATCCAGAACTAAGTTGTTTGCTATCGTATATATATAGCCTTCAAGCAACTACTCAAAAAAGACTAAATGATAGGAAATTTTGGCTTACTGCAACATTTCACATAGCTGTCCAGGACGTCTTTGCCATGTTTTAGCCATGTCCAAAATCATGCCTTACAATATCAACTTTGTAATTTTACTGATTTTACTGTGTGTTGGCCTTTCAGCAAATTTGAGGGTCCTAAGTGCAATACTAAGTTATTGCAATTGTGGCTTTAGTGTTACCTCCCACAAAAAAAAGGCTTGAGTTAAATCAAATATTTAATGTGTCAAGCTACTGAGAGAGTTTGATATTTCGCAAAGCAGCACAAACTCAAATTTCCCTTATGTTAGGAACACAATATGGAAACCGTGCTGTTCTTTGTGTGTTCCTTTCTGCAAATTAAAAGGTCCACAATAATAAAGGTGCTGATCCTTTTAATGGGCTTCTCAAAAGGAAAACATGATTCAGTTCATATGTGAAACGCATACTTTGACATTTCACAAAGCTGTGCCGATCATGTGTAAGGCACATCAAAATGTTTTCTGTCCCAAATCACATTTGTCTATTGGTCTCTCTGCAATAGGAAAGGCCCAAACTGCCCATCCTCGCCAGCCAAGTGCCTTGGCCTCTCACAAACCTCAGCCATGTATATAGGCCAACACATGCATCATTCATGAGCTTAACCAAACCCCCTCCCCCAGACTACAGTTTGAAAAGCTTTGTGATTTGGTCCTTTTTGCTCTGTAAATCTATCTGCCAAACAATGAATGACTGACTACCTAGGTAATTTTTGCCTTTGTCAGCCATGGCCCCACAGCATTTGTTTGTGTATGGGTCTTCATGTGATGTATAAGGCCAAAATTACATTGAATATATGCAAAGTTATCTATCCAACATAGGAAGCCTAACTGGGCCAAGGTCAGACAAATTTGCCAACATAGGCATGATGTGCGCCCAACATCAAGCCTATGATGGCAATGCTAAGCCACATCTGGCCAATTAGGAAGCCTATAAGGATAGCATGATTTGCTTTCAAAACAATACAATTATGTGCTAAATCAAGTAAAAATGCTATGCTAACATTGCTCATGGCTGCACAGGACATTTTCTTTTTGTGTTAGACATGTTTATATAGGTTCAGGGACAAATAACTACATTATTATTTGCTCCAGTTGCTGTTAACTTCAAGAAAAGAAGTATTGATTTGGTGAACATCACACCAAAGAAGCAATCTGAAGTTTCCCATTGGATGTTATACAACACTTTTGCTTGTGTATGCCATTAAATAACATAAACTATGCCAAAGCATACTTGTATTTATAGGATGTTCAGCTTTGTAGGGCACCTTCTCTTATGCATGTGATTTAATAATATAAACTATGCTTAAATGGCATACATGTAGGATGTGCAGCTGTGTAGAACACATTTTCTTGTGTATGCCATTTAATAATACAAACTATGCCAAAGCATACTTGTTTGTAGGATATGTGCATGATTCTATGGCTCAAATTACAGTTGGCCAGATATAAATATACTGAAAAATATTTTCTTTTAAGATTTTTGTCAAAATGAAAACATGTGAGACACATATTAGTAAGACATTTTGAAAAGCTGTGCGAGACAAGTTTTCCTTGTATGGGTAGAGTTAGAACTGCACATTAAGTCAGATGACGTTTATGTGTTGAGTAACATTACACAAACAAAAATAATATGGCTATTTTGCTTCACAGAAAATAAAAATCCAGGTTTGCACGAAACCATCATACATTTTGCTTACTTTACTATAGACAGAATGTCTGAAATCTCAAGTGGCTGTATGGGACATTTTTTCCTTTTGTCAGCTATGTCAAAATTGACCGAATTGAAAACAGCAGTCGTTTTTGGTAATCTATCATTAATGCATAATTAGGCTTAAATGCCAATTTTGCACAATTTGAACTCATCAGCTTATGTCTTTTCAAAGGACCACATACACAAATTAAGGCTGAATTAGTCCATAGACCTGGCTAGATATCTGGAAAGGCTGTTCAGGACACTTTTGCCACGTGTCAGCGAAGCCAATACATGTACAATGTAAAATAGAATTTACCGTGCATAAGCCTTTCAGCAAAAGCAAAGACATAGTTATTAGCATCTCCCAGCATCTTGAAAAGTTGACTTACACATGGAAAGACAATTTCCCCAAGTTTTGCAGGACAACTTTCCCTTGTATTAGGCAGATCAAAATACACACAATCCCAAATCATGTCGGCCTTCCTGCAATAGGAAAGGCTCGAACTGTCTTTTTGAACACACTAGAGTGATACAACCGACCGACAGTCAAATATAACACATGGCAGCTGGGAATAGTTTTTTACTCATTTTAGCTACATCAAAATACACATCCCAAGATATTGCCTAAACTTGAATTGGAATCTGATTAAAAAAAGTCCACCTTATATTTATTGCAATCGGATTAAAAGTCTTCCACCTTATATTTACTTGCAAAGCCCTTTCTAAAATAAGAAGGCTGAGTAAATCAAAAATGCGATGTCAAACAGCTAGCAAGACACTTACCAAGCCTGTGCAGGACAATTTTGCCTTATGTCATCATGTTAATATATATAATTTATACATGTTCTTGTACACAGACCTTTTAGCAAAATAAGACCGGTGATTCCATAGAACTATATTAACATTGCGTCATATGGCTCTTAAAAAATGCTGAAGCAGTGAATGCGACACAAGATATTTTCCCGCATTAATATCCATAACATGCTTAACAGTAAACTGAGCAATTATTGAATCAACCATGTCAATAAGTCTGAAATTCAACAGGCAAAATGTCACAGACCTGACATTATTTTCTTTACCATTTAACAAATCTAAGCTATGCAGGTCAACTTTCCTATGTGATAGGCACATCAAAATGTTCACCATCATATCACATTTGTGTGTACACTGCAGTCCTTTCTGCAATAGAAAAAAGGTTCAAACTGCCTTTTTGCACACATATAAATGCAGGACAACTTTCCTCTCCAAGACAAAGTCTGACCATTACACATGGCTTTGTGGGACACTTTTTACTTGTGTCGGCCACACCAAAATACATGCCACATGAAATCGCCTAACTCGAAATTGCAATTTTGCTGGAATGAAAAGTTTTCGGCCTTATTTGCTTGCAATTTGAAAGTATTTTCTAAAATTAAGAGACAGAATCGGAGAAACACTATGCCATACAGCTGGCAAGACATTTACCATGCTTGTGGAGTACAATTTTGCTTTTGTCATTATTGTCAACAGGTATACTATGCTAACAACATGTACATAGGTCTTTCAGTTAGATGAGATGACCAAATTGAAATGTTATACTAATATACAGTTATTAAATCACTTCCTTCCCAGGAAAAAGGCTTTGTTTGCTGTTAAAGCAACTGTCATTAAGTTAAATTAGCATATGTTAACAGAGGGTAATTCATTTCACATGGCTGTGTGGGACTTTTACCTTGTCGTTTGAGTTAGCCATGCCATAATATGCACATGAAGCCAAATTGTATTTGTGTGGAGGCTTTGTAGCAATGCATGCATGGCCAAAGTAGCAATTTTCCGCACACATACGGTTGCTGGTTTATATTCCCTTTCAAAGCTCAACTAAAAAGGGAAGATATGCATACAGGTCAGAAGCTTCTGTAGGCCTTTTTGCATGCCTTTTTGCACACACAGTTAATGTTACCCAAGACAAAGTGTTTTGCTACTGAGAGTTTGATATTTTGCAAAGCAGCACTAACTCAAATTTCCCTTATGTTAGACAAATATAAAGGTGCTCATGGCTGCACAGGACATTTTCCTTTAGTGTTAGTCATGTTTATATAGGTTCAGGGACAAAATAACTGCATTATTATTTGTTCCAGTTGTTGTTAACTTAAAAAAAAGAAATATTGATTTGGTGAACATTACACCAAAGAAGCAATCTGAAGTTTCCCATGGTTGTTATATACTTTTTCTTGTGTATGCCATTTAATAATACAAACTATGCCAAAGCATACTTGTTTGTAGGATGTGCATTATTCTATGGCTCAAATTGCAGTAGTCCAGACATAAAGTTACTGACAATTATTTTCTTTTAAGATTTTCTCAAAAAGAAAACATGCCAGACACATAGTAAGACATTTTGAAAAGCTGTGCCAGACAAGTTTCCCTTGTATGGGTAGAGTTAGAACTGCACATTACGTCAGATGACGTTTATGTCTTGAGTAACATTACACAAACAAAAATAATATGGCTATTTTGCTTCACAGAAAATAAAAATCCAGGTTTGCACGAAACCATCATACATTTTGCTTACTTACTTTACTATAGACAGAATGTCTGAAATCTCAAGTGACTGTATGGGACATTTTTCCCTTTTGTCAGCTATGTCAAAATTGATCGAATTCAAAATAGCATTTGTTTTTGGTAATCTATCATTAATGCGTAATTAGGCTTAAATGCCAATTTTCCACAATTTGAACTCATCAGCTTATGTCCTTTCAAAGGACCACATACACAAAAGAGAAGATATGCATACAGGTCAGAAGCTTACACTTGTGGTAGGCAGGGGCCCATTAAAATGCATACTATTCCAAAACACATTTGTCTGGTGACTTCTTGCACACACAGTTAATGTTACCCAATACAAAGTGTCTGATACACAAGGCTGTGAATGAAATTTTCAGCCAAGTCTAACTAGCTACCAAACAAAGATTACCTAGGAAAATTTCTTCTGTGTCAGCGATGGCCCAACTACATACATTTCTTTGGGTCTTTAGGGAATGTATAAGGCTCAAATAAATTTTTGTATGATTGCAGTTATATCTCACATAGGAATCCTGATTGGGCCAAAGTCAGACTGATTTTACTGCCATAGACATGATGTGCGCCCAACATCATATGACAGTAATGTTAAGCCAACATCTGGCCAAATAGGAAGCCTAGAGGATAAGGATAACCTTTTTTTACTTGCCAAGTAATAGAATTATGGCTACATCCGTACAAATAAAATGCCAAACATTGCTCACAGCTGCACAGGACGTTTTCCTCAGGTTTACCATGTCAATATGTGAGTAGGCTTTCAGAATAAACAACCTACAATGTTTTATATTTAATTAATAATATCTGGGTTTATCAGTCTAGGTCCAGACCCTCAGGCCGAGTCGTAGACGAGGGTCTAGTGGATATTAAAACACAGCCAGATAGGCCGTGGAAGTAGGTCAATCACTGACGTTAAATTTAATCATTGCGGCAAACAAAATAGTTCTGTAAAATTTGTCCGGTACGACGTTGTATTGTCTTATTTAGTACAGGGACTTGGCCTATTGTTATTTTATGATTAATATCAACCTTTCTACAAAGTCAAATTGTTTGCTCCCCCAATGGGATCCTTGTAATGACATGCACAAGGGGTTAAGAGCTCACACCAGTGCCATCACTGTGAGTGCTTAATGCCAATTATCTATTACACCATAATCTTTCTGAGAAATACAGTGTAGATATAGAGTAGGCAAACACGTTAACTACAGCATGCCTTCATTTGCTTTCAAAGAAACTGTACAAAGGCCTTTTTAAAAAGCTGATTTGATGATCAGAATGTGACACCAAACAAGCAGTCTCTCATGTCCGTTGGCTGTGTAGGACAATTTCTCCTAGGTAAGCGATGTCATAATACAAACTTTCCCATATGGTATTTCTTTGTAGGTCATTTATAGCCCAAATTGCAATTATCCGTAAATATAAGATCATTGTCTTTACTTACTTTAAAGAAATTCTGAATGTCCAAATACAAGTCATGCAATATCAAATTTGCCATGCTACTGAGAGAGTTTGACAATTCATAAAGCTGCACAAACTCGAATCACACATACGTCTTGAACACAATATGCACACAGTGCTGTACTTTGTGTGTTGGCCTTACTGCAAATCTAATGGTTCAATGTGCAATACTAAATTTTTTGCAATTGCGACTTTCAAGTTACCACACACAAAAAGGCTAAATAGCTATCAAGGTCGTATTTGCCCCAAATGCTGCACAAACTTAAATTACCCTACAATTAGGAACACAATATGCACACAGTGCTAATCTTTATTATTTGGCCTTTCTGCAAATCAAATGGTAAAAAGTGCAATACTAAGTTATATTCAATTGTAGTTTTCAAGTTACCATCTACAAAAAGGCTAAAAACTGTGCAGGACATAATTTGCCATGTTTTAGCCATGTCCAAATACAAGCCTTGCAATATCATATTTGTCATGGTACTGAGATAGTTTGGCATTTCACCAAGCTGCACAACATCTAATTACCCTTATGTTAAGAACACAATTAGCACACAGTGCTGTTACTTATGTTTTGGTCTTTCTGCAAATCTAAAGGACCAAAGTGCAATACCAAGTTATTTGCAATTGTAGCCTTCAAGCTACTGCATATAAAAGGCTAAATCAAAGGAAATGTTGGCTAGCTGAACATATCAAATAGCTGTCCAGGACATATTTGCTATGTTTTAGGCATGTCCAAATACAAGCTATTCAATATCAAATTTTTCATGCTACTGAGAGAGTTTGAAAATTCATTAAGCTGCACAAACTCGAATCACACATACGTCTTCAGCACAAAATGCACACAGTGCTGTCTTTTGTGTGTTGGCATTTCTGGAAAATAAAGGTCCAAAACGCAATAAAAAGTTGTCCGCAATTTAGGTCTTCAAGCTACTGCTTAAAAAAAGATTAAGTCAAAGGAAATTTTGGCTAACTGAAGATTTCACACAGCTGTGCAGGACATATCAGCCATATTTTAGCCATATCCAAATACAAGCTATGCAATATAAAAATTTTCATGTTGCTGACTGTTTAACATTTCACAAAGCTGCACCAATTCAAATTACTTTTACGGAAGGATGCACACAGTGCTGTTCTTTATGTTCTGAATTTTCTGCAAATGGTAGGGTCCAATGTGCAATATTAAGTTATCTGCAATAGTAGCCTTCAAGCTACTGTTTAAAAAAGGCTGAATAAAGGAAATGTTGGCTAACTGAACATTTCACATAGCTGTCTAGGACATTTTTGCCTCATTTTCACCATGTCCAAATGCATGCTACACAATATTAAATTTCTCATGTTACTGATAGATCTTAACAATTCACAAAGATGCACATGTTCATATTTCACTTATGTTAAGAACACAATATGCACACAGTGCTGTTCTTAATGCTTTGACCTTTCTGCAAATAAAAGGGTATAAAATACAGAAATAAGTATCTTCTAATTGTAACCTTCAAGCTACTGCTCAAAACTGGCTAAATCAAAGGAAATGTTGGCTAGCTGAACATTTCACATAGCTGTCGAGGACATATTTGCTGGGTTTTCGCCATGTCCAAATGCTTGCAATACATTATCAAATTCTCATGCGACTGATAGATTGTAACAATTCACAAAGTACTGTTCTTGATGCTCTGACCTTTCTGCAAATTAAAGGGTTCCAAATGCAGAACTAAGTTGTTTGGTATCGTAGCCTGCTCGAAAATGACTAAATCAACGGAAATGTTGACTAATTGAACATTTCACATAGCTGTGCAGGACACTTTAGCTGTCTTTCTGCCATGTCCAAAAGCATGCTATGCAATACAGTGCTGTTCCTTATGCTTTGGTCCTTTTGTAAATTAAAGGATAAAAAATGCAGAAGAATGTTGTTTGCAATTGTAGCCTTCAAGCTACTGCTAACAAAGACTAAATCAAAGGAAATGTTTGCTAACTGAACATTTCGCATATCTGGGCAGGGTATATATTTGCTGTTTGATATCTGAGTTTAATATTACACAAAGCTGCACAAGGTCAAATGTCTCTTATGTTAGGAACACAATATGCACACAGTGCTGTTCATTGTGTTGGCCTTTGGAGTGCAAATGTTGGCTAACTGAAAATTTCACATAGCTGAACAAGACATATTCGCCATGTTTTAGCCATGTCCAAATATAAGCCATGCAATATCAAATTTACATTGATCTCCGAGTAATGGTTGCTTTCCTTAGATTAAAAGTATTCTGCCTTATTTGCCTATAAACCACTTGACCTAAATGCTGTACTACACATACATTTATTATGAGCAGTTGTGGTCAAATTCTTTGTTTTCATTTTGGCCATTTAGCAAACTTTGAGGCCTAAGTAGAACGTTAGCACAGATATTGTGTAGTAGGCCTTTGACCAATGCCTGAAACCCAAACTTCAATATTACAGATATGTGATGTTGTGACCCATAGTATGCCAAATTAGGGTTTATGATCAAGTTTGCCATTGTCAGGCCAACTTGGGTGCAAAGTTGGTCAGACAAGGACAGTACTAGAGCATTACAAAATGTCAATTTTGTCTTGCTGTATGGATAGCTGTCAATTAAATAGTATACTAGGCAAAATTACATTAATATCAGTGTAAGCCTTTCAGCAAAAGTTCCAGGTTTTCTAATTTACACAGACTTAAACTATTTTCTTTATATGCTTCAAAGCACATCCCAAAAGTCTATGAATATCAAAGGCCTAAAGCACAATACTATACAAAGCCTTAGCTGTTGTTGCTTTCAAAGCACATCTGACAGAAGGTCTGATATTTCACATGGCTTTGTGGGTACATTTTCTGCCAAAGTGCAATATTTTAGCCATGTCTAATACAAGCCATGCAATATCAAAATTGTCATGCTAGTGAGAGCAAGCTCCACAAGTTCAAATTTCCCACATGTTAGGATTACGATAAGCACATAGTGCTGCTCTTTGTGTATTGGCCTTTCTGCAAATTAATTGGTCCAAAGTGCAATACTAAGTTATTGCAATTGTAGCTTTTGACTTAAAACCCACGCAAAGGTAAAAAAGCCATGCAATATCAAATTTGTCATGTAACCGCAAGAGTATGACACTTCACAAAACTGCACAACCTCATATCTTGCTTATGATAGGAGCACAACATGCACACAGTGCTGTTCTTTGTGTGTTGGCTTCTCCAAATTAAAACATCCAAATTATAATACAAAGTGGTCTGCAATTGTAGCCTTCAAGCTCCTGCTGAAAAATAGCTAAATGAAGGGTATGTTAGCCAGCTAAACATTTCACATAGCTGTCCAGGACACTTTTGCCGTGTTTTCGGCATGTCCAATATCAAATTTCTCATGTTACTGATAGATTTTAACAACTCACAAAGCTGCACCAGTTCATATTTCACTTGTGCTAAGAACACAATATCCACACTGTGCTGTTCTTTATGGTTTGGCCTTTTTGCAAATAACAGGGTCCAAAATCCAGAAATAAGTTGTTTGCTATCGTAGCCTTTAAGCAGGTGCTCAAAAAAGACTAAATGATAGGAAATGTTCTCTACTGAACATTTCACATATGTGTGCAGGACACTTTTGCCGTGTTTTAGCCATGTCCGAATGCATGCTATACAATATCAACTTTGTAATTTTACTGATAGATTTTAACAATTCACAAAGCTGCACATGTTCATATTTCACTTATGTTAAGAACACAATATGCACACAGTGCTGTTCTTAATGCTTTGACCTTTCTGCAAATAAAAGGGTATAAAATACAGAAATAAGTATCTTCTAATTGTAACCTTCAAGCTACTGCTCAAAACTGGCTAAATCAAAGGAAATGTTGGCTAGCTGAACATTTCACATAGCTGTCCAGGACATATTTGCTTGGTTTTCGCCATGTCCAAATGCATGCAATACATTATCAAATTCTCATGCGACTGATAGATTGTAAAAATTCACAAAGTAATGTTCTTGATGCTCTGACCTTTCTGCAAATTAAAGAGTTCCAAATGCAGAACTAAGTTGTTTGGTATCGTAGCCTGCTCGAAAATGACTAAATCAACGGAAATGTTGACTAACTGAACATTTCACATAGCTGTGCAGGACACTTTAGCTGTCTTTTTGCCATGTCCAAAAGCATGCTATGCAATAAAGTGCTGTTTCTTATGCTTTGTTCCTTTTGTAAATTAAAGGATAAAAAATGCAGAAGAACGTTGTTTGCAATTGTAGCCTTCAAGCTACTGCTAACAAAGACTAAATCGAAGGAAATGTTTGCTGACTGAACATTTCGCATATCTAGGCAGGGTATATATTTGCTGTTTGATATCTGAGTTTAATATTACACAAAGCTGCACAAGGTCAAATGTCTCTTATGTTAGGAACACAATATGCACACAGTGCTGTTCATTGTGTTGGCCTTTGGAGTTACTGCCAACAAAAAGGCTACATCAATGTAAATGTTGGCTAACTGAAAATTTCACATTGCTGAACAAGACTTATTTGCCATGTTTTAGCCATGTCCAAATATAAGCCATGCAATATCAAATTTACATTGACCTGCGAGTAATGGTTGCTTTCTTTCGATTAAAAGTTTTCTGCCATATTTGCCTATGAACCACTTGACCTAAATGCTGTACTACACATACATTTATTATGAGCAGTTGTGGCCAAATTCTTTGTTTTCATTTTGGCCATTTAGCACACTTTGAGGCCTAAGTAGAACGTTTGCACAGATATTGTGTAGTAGGCCTTAGACCAATGCATAAAACCCAAACTTCAATATTACAGATATGTGATGTTGTGACCCATAGTATGCCAAATTAGGATTTATGATCAAGTTTGCCATTGTCAGGCCAACTTGGGCGCAAAGTTGGTCAGACAAGGACAGTACTAGAGCATTACAAAATGTCAATTTTGTCTTGCTGTATGGATAGCTGTCAATTAATTAGTATACTAGGCAAAATTACGTTAATATCAGTGTAAGCCTTTCAGCAAAAGTTCCAGGTTTTCTAATTTACACAGACTTAAACTATTTTCTTTATATGCTTCAAAGCACATCCCAAAAGTCTATGAATATCAAAGGCCTAAAGCACAATACTATACAAAGCCTTAGCTGTTGTTGCTTTCAAAGCACATCTGACAGAAGGTCTGATATTTCACATGGCTTTGTGGGTACATTTTCTGCCAAAGTGCAATATTTTAGCCATGTCCAATACAAGCCATGCAATATCAAAATTGTCATGCTAGTGAGAGCAAGCTCGACAAGTTCAAATTTCCCACATGTTAGGATCACGATAAGCACACAGTGCTGTTCTTTGTGTATTGGCCTTTCTGCAAATTAATTGGTCCAAAGTGCAATACTAAGTTATTGCAATTGTAGCTTTCGACTTAAAACCCACACAAAGGTAAAAAAGCCATGCAATATCAAATTTGTCATGTAACCACAAGAGTATGAGACTTCACAAAACTGCACAACCTCATATCTTGCTTATGATAGGAGCACAACATGTACACAGTGCTGTTCTTTGTGTGTTGGCTTCTCCAAATTAAAACATCCAAATTATAATAAAAAGTGGTCTGCAATTGTAGCCTTCAAGCTACTGCTGAAAAATAGCTAAATGAAGGGCATGTTAGCCAGCTAAACATTTCACATAGCTGTTCAGGACACTTTTGCCGTGTTTTCGGCATGTCCAATATCAAATTTCTCATGTTACTGATAGATTTTAACAATTCACAAAGCTGCACCAGTTCATATTTCACTTGTGCTAAGAACACAATATCCACACTGTGCTGTTCTTTATGGTTTGGCCTTTTTGCAAATAACAGGGTCCAAAATCCAGAAATAAGTTGTTTGCTATCGTAGCCTTTAAGCTGGTGCTCAAAAAAGACTAAATGATAGGAAATGTTCGCTACTGAACATTTCACATAGGTGTGCAGGACACTTTTGCCGTGTTTTAGCCATGTCCGAATGCATGCTATACAATATCAACTTTGTAATTTTACTGATAGATTTTAACAATTCACAAAGCTGCACATGTTCATATTTCACTTATGTAAAGAACACAATATGCACACAGTGCTGTTCTTAATGCTTTGACCTTTCTGCAAATAAAAGGGTATAAAATACAGAAATAAGTATCTTCTAATTGTAACCTTCAAGCTACTGCTCAAAAATGGCTAAATCAAAGGAAATGTTGGCTAGCTGAACATTTCACATAGCTGTCCAGGACATATTTGCTGGGTTTTCACCATGTCCAAATGCATGCAATACAATATCAAATTCTCATGCGACTGATAGATTGTAACAATTCACAAAGTAATGTTCTTGATGCTCTGACCTTTCTGCAAATTAAAGGGTTCCAAATGCAGAACTAAGTTGTTTGGTATCGTAGCCTGCTCGAAAATGACTAAGTCAACGGAAATGTTGACTAACTGAACATTTCACATAGCTGTGCAGGACACTTTAGCTGTCTTTTTGCCATGTCCAAAAGCATGCTATGCAATACAGTGCTGTTCCTTATGCTTTGGTCCTTTTGTAAATTAAAGGATAAAAAATGCAGAAGAACGTTGTTTGCAATTGTAGCCTTCAAGCTACTGCTAACAAAGACTAAATCGAAGAAAATGTTTGCTAACTGAACATTTCGCATATCTGGGCAGGGTATATATTTGCTGTTTGATATCTGAGTTTAATATTACACAAAGCTGCACAAGGTCAAATGTCTCTTATGTTAGGAACACAATATGCACACAGTGCTGTTCATTGTGTTGGCCTTTGGAGTTACC
Source organism: Alitta virens (assembly GCA_932294295.1). Lineage (NCBI taxonomy): Eukaryota > Metazoa > Annelida > Polychaeta > Phyllodocida > Nereididae > Alitta > Alitta virens. The sequence continues at coordinate 19,868,211 of OW028585.1, read as the reverse complement.
GCCAACAAAAAGGCTACATCAATGTAAATGTTGGCTAACTGAAAATTTCACATAGCTGAACAAGACTTATTTGCCATGTTTTAGCCATGTCCAAATATAAGCCATGCAATATCAAATTTACATTGACCTGCGAGTAATGGTTGCTTTCTTTCGATTAAAAGTTTTCTGCCTTATTTGCCTATAAACCACTTGACCTAAATGCTGTACTACACATACATTTATTATGAGCAGTTGTGGCCAAATTCTTTGTTTTCATTTTGGCCATTTAGCAAACTTTGAGGCCTAAGTAGAACATTTGCACAGATATTGTGTAGTAGGCCTTTGACCAATGCATAAAACCCAAACTTCAGATATGTGATGTTGTGACCCATAGTATGCCAAATTAGGATTTATGATCAAGTTTGCCATTGTCAGGCCAACTTGGGCGCAAAGTTGGTCAGACAAGGACAGTACTAGGGCATTACAAAATGTCAATTTTGTCTTGCTGTATGGATAGCTGTCAATTAATTAGTATACTAGGCAAAATTACGTTAATATCAGTGTAAGCCTTTCAGCAAAAGTTCCAGGTTTTCTAATTTACACAGACTTTAACTATTTTCTTTATATGCTTCAAAGCACATCCCAAAAGTCTATGAATATCAAAGGCCTAAAGCACAATACTATACAAAGCCTAAGCTGTCGTTGCTTTCAAAGCACATCTGACAGAAGGTCTGATATTTCACATGGCTTTGTGGGTACATTTTCTTGCAAAGTGCAACATTTTAGCCATGTCCAATACAAGCCATGCAATATCAAAATTGTCATGCTAGTGAGAGCAAGCTCCACAAGTTCAAATTTCCCACATGTTAGGATCACGATAAGCACACAGTGCTGTTCTTTGTGTATTGGCCTTTCTGCAAATTAATTGGTCCAAAGTGCAATACTAAGTTATTGCAATTGTAGCTTTCGACTTAAAACCCACACAAAGGTAAAAAAGCCATGTAATATCAAATTTGTCATGTAACCGCAAGAGTATGAGACTTCACAAAACTGCACAACCTCATATCTTGCTTATGATAGGAGCACAACATGCACACAGTGCTGTTCTTTGTGTGTTGGCTTCTCCAAATTAAAACATCCAAATTATAATAAAAAGTGGTCTGCAATTGTAGCCTTCAAGCTACTGCTGAAAAATAGCTAAATGAAGGGCATGTTAGCCAGCTAAACATTTCACATAGCTGTCCAGGACACTTTTGCCGTGTTTTCGGCATGTCCAATATCAAATTTCTCATGTTACTGATAGATTTTAACAATTCACAAAGCTGCACCAGTTCATATTTCACTTGTGCTAAGAACACAATATCCACACTGTGCTGTTCTTTATGGTTTGGCCTTTTTGCAAATAACAGGGTCCAAAATCCAGAAATAAGTTGTTTGCTATCGTAGCCGTTAAGCCTGTGCTAAAAAAAGACTAAATGATAGGAAATGTTCACTACTGAACATTTCACATAGGTGTGCAGGACACTTTTGCCGTGTTTTAGCTATGTCCGAATGCATGCTATACAATATCAACTTTGTAATTTTACTGATAGATTTTAACAATTCACAAAGCTGCACATGTTCATATTTCACTTATGTTAAGAACACAATATGCACACAGTGCTGTTCTTAATGCTTTGACCTTTCTGCAAATAAAAGGGTATAAAATACAGAAATAAGTATCTTCTAATTGTAACCTTCAAGCTACTGCTCAAAAATGGCTAAATCAAAGGAAATGTTGGCTAGCTGAACATTTCACATAGCTGTCCAGGACATATTTGCTGGGTTTTCACCATGTCCAAATGCATGCAATACAATATCAAATTCTCATGCGACTGATAGATTGTAACAATTCACAAAGTAATGTTCTTGATGCTCTGACCTTTCTGCAAATTAAAGGGTTCCAAATGCAGAACTAAGTTGTTTGGTATCGTATCCTGCTCGAAAATGACTAAATCAACGGAAATGTTGACTAACTGAACATTTCACATAGCTGTGCAGGACACTTTAGCTGTCTTTTTGCCATGTCCAAAAGCATGCTATGCAATACAGTGCTGTTCCTTATGCTTTGGTCCTTTTGTAAATTAAAGGATAAAAAATGCAGAAGAACGTTGTTTGCAATTGTAGCCTTCAAGCTACTGCTAACAAAGACTAAATCGAAGAAAATGTTTGCTAACTGAACATTTCGCATATCTGGGCAGGGTATATATTTGCTGTTTGATATCTGAGTTTAATATTACACAAAACTGCACAAGGTCTAATGTCTCTTATGTTAGGAACACAATATGCACACAGTGCTGTTCATTGTGTTGGCCTTTGGAGTTACCGCCAACAAAAAGGCTACATCAATGTAAATGTTGGCTAACTGAAAATTTCACATAGCTGAACAAGACTTATTTGCCATGTTTTAGCCATGTCCAAATATAAGCCATGCAATATCAAATTTACATTGACCTGCGAGTAATGGTTGCTTTCTTTCGATTAAAAGTTTTCTGCCTTATTTGCCTATAAACCACTTGACCTAAATGCTGTACTACACATACATTTATTATGAGCAGTTGTGGCCAAATTCTTTGTTTTCATTTTGGCCATTTAGCAAACTTTGAGGCCTAAGTAGAACGTTTGCACAGATATTGTGTAGTAGGCCTTTGACCAATGCATAAAACCCAAACTTCAGATATGTGATGTTGTGACCCATAGTATGCCAAATTAGGATTTATGATCAAGTTTGCCATTGTCAGGCCAACTTGGGCGCAAAGTTGGTCAGACAAGGACAGTACTAGGGCATTACAAAATGTCAATTTTGTCTTGCTGTATGGATAGCTGTCAATTAATTAGTATACTTGGCAAAATTACGTTAATATCAGTGTAAGCCTTTCAGCAAAAGTTCCAGGTTTTCTAATTTACACAGACTTTAACTATTTTCTTTATATGCTTCAAAGCACATCCCAAAAGTCTATGAATATCAAAGGCCTAAAGCACAATACTATACAAAGCCTAAGCTGTTGTTGCTTTCAAAGCACATCTGACAGAAGGTCTGATATTTCACATGGCTTTGTGGGTACATTTCCTTGCAAAGTGCAACATTTTAGCCATGTCCAATACAAGCCATGCAATATCAAAATTGTCATGCTAGTGAGAGCAAGCTCCACAAGTTCAAATTTCCCACATGTTAGGATCACGATAAGCACACAGTGCTGTTCTTTGTGTATTGGCCTTTCTGCAAATTAATTGGTCCAAAGTGCAATACTAAGTTATTGCAATTGTAGCTTTCGACTTAAAACCCACACAAAGGTAAAAAAGCCATGTAATATCAAATTTGTCATGTAACCGCAAGAGTATGAGACTTCACAAAACTGCACAACCTCATATCTTGCTTATGATAGGAGCACAACATGCACACAGTGCTGTTCTTTGTGTGTTGGCTTCTCCAAATTAAAACATCCAAATTATAATAAAAAGTGGTCTGCAATTGTAGCCTTCAAGCTACTGCTGAAAAATAGCTAAATGAAGGGCATGTTAGCCAGCTAAACATTTCACATAGCTGTCCAGGACACTTTTGCCGTGTTTTCGGCATGTCCAATATCAAATTTCTCATGTTACTGATAGATTTTAACAATTCACAAAGCTGCACCAGTTCATATTTCACTTGTGCTAAGAACACAATATCCACACTGTGCTGTTCTTTATGGTTTGGCCTTTTTGCAAATAACAGGGTCCAAAATCCAGAAATAAGTTGTTTGCTATCGTAGCCTTTAAGCTGGTGCTCAAAAAAGACTAAATGATAGGAAATGTTCGCTACTGAACATTTCACATAGGTGTGCAGGACACTTTTGCCGTGTTTTAGCCATGTCCGAATGCATGCTATACAATATCAACTTTGTAATTTTACTGATAGATTTTAACAATTCACAAAGCTGCACATGTTCATATTTCACTTATGTTAAGAACACAATATGCACACAGTGCTGTTCTTAATGCTTTGACCTTTCTGCAAATAAAAGGGTATAAAATACAGAAATAAGTATCTTCTAATTGTAACCTTCAAGCTACTGCTCAAAACTGGCTAAATCAAAGGAAATGTTGGCTAGCTGAACATTTCACATAGCTGTCCAGGACATATTTGCTGGGTTTTCACCATGTCCAAATGCATGCAATACAATATCAAATTCTCATGCGACTGATAGATTGTAACAATTCACAAAGTAATGTTCTTGATGCTCTGACCTTTCTGCAAATTAAAGGGTTCCAAATGCAGAACTAAGTTGTTTAGTATCGTAGCCTGCTCGAAAATGACTAAATCAACGGAAATGTTGACTAACTGAACATTTCACATAGCTGTGCAGGACACTTTAGCTGTCTTTTTGCCATGTCCAAAAGCATGCTATGCAATACAGTGCTGTTCCTTATGCTTTGGTCCTTTTGTAAATTAAAGGATAAAAAATGCAGAAAAACGTTGTTTGCAATTGTAGCCTTCAAGCTACTGCTGACAAAGACTAAATCGAAGAAAATGTTTGCTAACTGAACATTTCGCATATCTGGGCAGGGTATATATTTGCTGTTTGATATCTGAGTTTAATATTACACAAAACTGCACAAGGTCAAATGTCTCTTATGTTAGGAACACAATATGCACACAGTGCTGTTCATTGTGTTGGCCTTTGGAGTTACCGCCAACAAAAAGGCTACATCAATGTAAATGTTGGCTAACTGAAAATTTCACATAGCTGAACAAGACTTATTTGCCATGTTTTAGCCATGTCCAAATATAAGCCATGCAATATCAAATTTACATTGACCTGCGAGTAATGGTTGCTTTCTTTCGATTAAAAGTTTTCTGCCTTATTTGCCTATAAACCACTTGACCTAAATGCTGTACTACACATACATTTATTATGAGCAGTTGTGGCCAAATTCTTTGTTTTCATTTTGGCCATTTAGCAAACTTTGAGGCCTAAGTAGAACGTTTGCACAGATATTGTGTAGTAGGCCTTTGACCAATGCATAAAACCCAAACTTCAGATATGTGATGTTGTGACCCATAGTATGCCAAATTAGGATTTATGATCAAGTTTGCCATTGTCAGGCCAACTTGGGCGCAAAGTTGGTCAGACAAGGACAGTACTAGGGCATTACAAAATGTCAATTTTGTCTTGCTGTATGGATAGCTGTCAATTAATTAGTATACTATGCAAAATTACGTTAATATCAGTGTAAGCCTTTCAGCAAAAGTTCCAGGTTTTCTAATTTACACAGACTTAAACTATTTTCTTTATATGCTTCAAAGCACATCCCAAAAGTCTATGAATATCAAAGGCCTAAAACACAATACTATACAAAGCCTTAGCTGTTGTTGCTTTCAAAGCACATCTGACAGAAGGTCTGATATTTCACATGGCTTTGTGGGTACATTTCCTTGCAAAGTGCAACATTTTAGCCATGTCCAATACAAGCCATGCAATATCAAAATTGTCATGCTAGTGAGAGCAAGCTCCACAAGTTCAAATTTCCCACATGTTAGGATCACGATAAGCACACAGTGCTGTTCTTTGTGTATTGGCCTTTCTGCAAATTAATTGGTCGAAAGTGCAATACTAAGTTATTGCAATTGTAGCTTTCGACTTAAAACCCACACAAAGGTAAAAAAGCCATGTAATATCAAATTTGTCATGTAACCGCAAGAGTATGAGACTTCACAAAACTGCACAACCTCATATCTTGCTTATGATAGGAGCACAACATGCACACAGTGCTGTTCTTTGTGTGTTGGCTTCTCCAAATTAAAACATCCAAATTATAATAAAAAGTGGTCTGCAATTGTAGCCTTCAAGCTACTGCTGAAAAATAGCTAAATGAAGGGCATGTTAGCCAGCTAAACATTTCACATAGCTGTCCAGGACACTTTTGCCGTGTTTTCGGCATGTCCAATATCAAATTTCTCATGTTACTGATAGATTTTAACAATTCACAAAGCTGCACCAGTTCATATTTCACTTGTGCTAAGAACACAATATCCACACTGTGCTGTTCTTTATGGTTTGGCCTTTTTGCAAATAACAGGGTCCAAAATCCAGAAATAAGTTGTTTGCTATCGTAGCCTTTAAGCTGGTGCTCAAAAAAGACTAAATGATAGGAAATGTTCGCTACTGAACATTTCACATAGGTGTGCAGGACACTTTTGCCGTGTTTTAGCCATGTCCGAATGCATGCTATACAATATCAACTTTGTAATTTTACTGATAGATTTTAACAATTCACAAAGCTGCACATGTTCATATTTCACTTATGTTAAGAACACAATATGCACACAGTGCTGTTCTTAATGCTTTGACCTTTCTGCAAATAAAAGGGTATAAAATACAGAAATAAGTATCTTCTAATTGTAACCTTCAAGCTACTGCTCAAAACTGGCTAAATCAAAGGAAATGTTGGCTAGCTGAACATTTCACATAGCTGTCCAGGACATATTTGCTGGGTTTTCACCATGTCCAAATGCATGCAATACAATATCAAATTCTCATGCGACTGATAGATTGTAACAATTCACAAAGTAATGTTCTTGATGCTCTGACCTTTCTGCAAATTAAAGGGTTCCAAATGCAGAACTAAGTTGTTTAGTATCGTAGCCTGCTCGAAAATGACTAAATCAACGGAAATGTTGACTAACTGAACATTTCACATAGCTGTGCAGGACACTTTAGCTGTCTTTTTGCCATGTCCAAAAGCATGCTATGCAATACAGTGCTGTTCCTTATGCTTTGGTCCTTTTGTAAATTAAAGGATAAAAAATGCAGAAGAACGTTGTTTGCAATTGTAGCCTTCAAGCTACTGCTAACAAAGACTAAATCGAAGAAAATGTTTGCTAACTGAACATTTCGCATATCTGGGCAGGGTATATATTTGCTGTTTGATATCTGAGTTTAATATTACACAAAACTGCACAAGGTCAAATGTCTCTTATGTTAGGAACACAATATGCACACAGTGCTGTTCATTGTGTTGGCCTTTGGAGTTACCGCCAACAAAAAGGCTACATCAATGTAAATGTTGGCTAACTGAAAATTTCACATAGCTGAACAAGACTTATTTGCCATGTTTTAGCCATGTCCAAATATAAGCCATGCAATATCAAATTTACATTGACCTGCGAGTAATGGTTGCTTTCTTTCGATTAAAAGTTTTCTGCCTTATTTGCCTATAAACCACTTGACCTAAATGCTGTACTACACATACATTTATTATGAGCAGTTGTGGCCAAATTCTTTGTTTTCATTTTGGCCATTTAGCAAACTTTGAGGCCTAAGTAGAACGTTTGCACAGATATTGTGTAGTAGGCCTTTGACCAATGCATAAAACCCAAACTTCAGATATGTGATGTTGTGACCCATAGTATGCCAAATTAGGATTTATGATCAAGTTTGCCATTGTCAGGCCAACTTGGGCGCAAAGTTGGTCAGACAAGGACAGTACTAGAGCATTACAAAATGTCAATTTTGTCTTGCTGTATGGATAGCTGTCAATTAATTAGTATACTATGCAAAATTACGTTAATATCAGTGTAAGCCTTTCAGCAAAAGTTCCAGGTTTTCTAATTTACACAGACTTAAACTATTTTCTTTATATGCTTCAAAGCACATCCCAAAAGTCTATGAATATCAAAGGCCTAAAACACAATACTATACAAAGCCTTAGCTGTTGTTGCTTTCAAAGCACATCTGACAGAAGGTCTGATATTTCACATGGCTTTGTGGGTACATTTTCTACCAAAGTGCAATATTTTAGCCATGTCCAATACAAGCCATGCAATATCAAAATTGTCATGCTAGTGAGAGCAAGCTCCACAAGTTCAAATTTCCCACATGTTAGGATCACGATAAGCACACAGTGCTGTTCTTTGTGTATTGGCCTTTCTGCAAATTAATTGGTCGAAAGTGCAATACTAAGTTATTGCAATTGTAGCTTTTGACTTAAAACCCACACAAAGGTAAAAAAGCCATGCAATATCAAATTTGTCATGCTAGTGAGAGGGCTTGACATTTCACCAAGCTCCACAAGTTCAAATTTCCCACATGTTAGGATCACAATAAGCACACAGTGCTGTTCTTTGTGTATTGGCCTTTCTGCAAATTAATAGGTCCAAAGTGCAATATTAAGTTATTGCAATTATAGTTTTCAACATAAAAACCACACAAGGGTAAAAAAGCCATGCAATATCATATTTGTCATGTAACCGCAAGAGTATGACACTTCACAAAACTGCACAACCTCATATTTTGCTTATGATAGGAGCACAACATGCACACAGTGCTATAATTTGTGTGTTGGCTTCTCCAAATTAAAACATCCAAATTATAATACAAAGTGGTCTCCAATTGTAGCCTTCAAGCTACTGCTCAAAAATAGCTAAATGAAGGGTATGTTAAAAAAAAGCTAAATGAAGGGTTTGTTCTCGATGTTCTGGCCTTTCTGCAGATCGAGGGTTCAAAATGCAGAACTAAGTTGTTTGGTATCGTGGCCTTCATGCTACTGCTCGAAAACGACTAAATCAAAGAAAATGTTGGTTACCTGAACATTTCACATAGCTGTGCAGTACACTTTTGCTGTCTCTTCGACATGTCCAAATTCATACTGAACAATAGCAATTTGTCATGTTACTGATAGATTTTAACAATTCACAAAGCTGCACAAGTTCATATTTCACTTCTGCTAAGAACGCAATATGCACACAGTGCTGTTTTATATGTCTTGCCCTTTCTGCAAATAAAAAGGTCCAAAATACAGACCTAACTTGCTTCTAATTGTAGCCTTCAAGCTACTGCTCAAAAATGGCTAAATCAAAGGAAATGTTGGCTAGCTGAACATTTCACATAGCCGTCCAGGACATCTTTGCCATGTTTTCGCCATGTCCAAATGCATGCAATACAATGTCAAATTTCTCATGTTACTGATAGATTTTAACAATATGCACAAAGTGCTGTTCTTGAGGTTCTGGCCTTTCTGCAAATTAAAGGGTTCAAAATGCAGAACTAAGTTGCTATCTTTTAGCCATGTCCAAAAGCATGCTGTGCATTATCAAAAGTTTCGTGTTACTAATAGATTTTAACAATTCAAAAAGCTGCACAAGTTCATATTTCACCCCTGCTAAGATCACAATATGCACACAGTGCTGTTCTTTATGTTTTGAGCTTTTGCAAATAACAGGGTCCAAAATCCAGAACTAAGTTGTTTGCTATCGTATATATATAGCCTTCAAGCAACTACTCAAAAAAGACTAAATGATAGGAAATTTTGGCTTACTGCAACATTTCACATAGCTGTCCAGGACGTCTTTGCCATGTTTTAGCCATGTCCAAAATCATGCTATACAATATCAACTTTGTAATTTTACTGATTTTACTGTGTGTTGGCCTTTCAGCAAATTTGAGGGTCCTAAGTGCAATACTAAGTTATTGCAATTGTGGCTTTAGTGTTACCTCCCACAAAAAAAAGGCTTGACTTAAATCAAATATTTAATGTGTCAAGCTACTGAGAGAGTTTGATATTTCGCAAAGCAGCACAAACTCAAATTTCCCTTATGTTAGGAACACAATATGGAAACCGTGCTGTTCTTTGTGTGTTCCTTTCTGCAAATTAAAAGGTCCACAATAATAAAGGTGCTGATCCTTTTAATGGGCTTCTCAAAAGGAAAACATGATTCAGTTCATATGTGAAACGCATACTTTGACATTTCACAAAGCTGTGCCGATCATGTGTAAGGCACATCAAAATGTTTTCGGTCCCAAATCTCATTTGTCTATTGGTCTCTCTGCAATAGGAAAGGCCCAAACTGCCCATCCTCGCCAGCTCCTTTTTAGTCTGAATTATCACATGGCTGGGTAGAACATGTGCAATGCCCGCCACAATATTGTGTAATTACTTTACTGTGTGAATTGGAGATAAAATGCTCCAAGATGTCACAATATATACTATACCAAGTTGCAGTTTATTCTGTGTGGGCCTCTCAGTAACTCATAAGGTCCAGACTGCAATTTCATGAGGTCTGAACTTACTGACCTAATATCCTTTCAAGCTCTAAAAGAATGGGAATCAGTGAAAATGACTTGAAAAGTTGACTTACACATGGAAAGACAGTTTCCCCAAGTTTTGCAGGACAACTTTCCCTTGTATTAGGCAGATCAAAATACACACAAACCCAAATCATGTCGGCCTTCCTGCAATAGGAAAGGCTCGAACTGTCTTTTTGAACACACTAGAGTGATACAACCGACCGACAGTCAAATATAACACATGGCAGCTGGGGATAGTTTTTTACCCATTTTAGCTACATCAAAATACACATCCCAAGATATTGCCTAAACTTGAATTGGAATCTGATTAAAAATAGTCCACCTTATATTTATTGCAATCGGATTAAAAGTCTTCCACCTTATATTTACTTGCAAAGCCCTTTCTTAAATAAGAAGGCTGAGTAAATCAATTATGCTATGTCAAACAGCTAGCAAGACATTTACCAAGCCTGTGCAGGACAATTTTGCCTTATGTCATCATGTTAATATATATAATTTATACATGTTCTTGTGCACAGACCTTTAAGCAAAATAAGACCGGTGATTCCATAGAACTATATTAACATTGCGTCATATGGCTCTTAAAAAATGCTGAAGCAGTGAATGCGACACAAGATATTTTCCCGCATTAATATCCATAACATGCTTAACAGTAAACTGAGCAATTATTGAATCAACCATGTCAATAAGTCTGAAATTCAACAGGCAAAATGTCACAGACCTGACATTATTTTCTTTACCATTTAACAAATCTAAGCTATGCAGGTCAACTTTCCTATGTGATAGGCACATCAAAATGTTCACCATCATATCACATTTGTGTGTACACTGCAGTCCATTCTGCAATAGAAAAAAGGTTCAAACTGCCTTTTTGCACACATATAAATGCAGGACAACTTTCCTCTCCAAGACAAAGTCTGACCATTACACATGGCTTTGTGGGACACTTTTTACTTGTGTCGGCCACACCAAAATACATGCCACATGAAATCGCCTAACTCGAAATTGCAATTTTGCTGGAATGAAAAGTTTTCGGCCTTATTTGCTTGCAATTTGAAAGTATTTTCTAAAATTAAGAGACAGAATCGGAGAAACACTATGCCATACAGCTGGCAAGACATTTACCATGCTTGTGGAGTACAATTTTGCTTTTGTCATTATTGTCAACAGGTATACTATGCTAACAACATGTACATAGGTCTTTCAGTTAGATGAGATGACCAAATTGAAATGTTATACTAATATACAGTTATTAAATCACTTCCTTCCCAGGAAAAAGGCTTTGTTTGCTGTTAAAGCAACTGTCATAAAGTTAAATTAGCATATGTTAACAGAGGGTATTTCATTTCACATGGCTGTGTGGGACTTTTACCTTGTCGTTTGAGTTAGCCATGCCATAATATGCACATGAAGCCAAATTGTATTTGTGTGGAGGCTTTGTAGCAATGCATGCATGGCCAAAGTAGCAATTTTCCACACACATACGGTTGCTGGTTTATATTCCCTTTCAAAGCTCACTCAAAAAGGGAAGATATGCATACAGGTCAGTGGCTTCTGTAGGCCTTTTTGCATGCCTTTTTGCACACACAGTTAATGTTACCCAAGACAAAGTGTTTTGCTACTGAGAGTTTGATATTTTGCAAAGCAGCACTAACTCAAATTTCCCTTATGTTAGACAAATATAAAGGTGCTCATGGCTGCACAGGACATTTTCCTTTAGTGTTAGTCATGTTTATATAGGTTCAGGGACAAAATAACTGCATTATTATTTGCTCCAGTTGTTGTTAACTTAAAAAAAAAGAAATATTGATTTGGTGAACATTACACCAAAGAAGCAATCTGAAGTTTCCCATGTTTGTTATATACTTTCTCTTGTGTATGCCATTTAATAATACAAACTATGCCAAAGCATACTTGTTTGTAGGATGTGCATTATTCTATGGCTCAAATTGCAGTTGTCCAGACATAAAGTTACTGACAATTATTTTCTTTTAAGATTTTCTCAAAAAGAAAACATGCCAGACACATAGTAAGACATTTTGAAAAGCTGTGCCAGACAAGTTTCCCTTGTATTGGTAGAGTTAGAACTGCACATTACGTCAGATGACGTTTATGTCTTGAGTGACATTACACAAACAAAAATAATATGGCTATTTTGCTTCACAGAAAATAAAAATCCGGGTTTGCACGAAACCATCATACATTTTGCTTACTTACTTTACTATAGACAGAATGTCTGAAATCTCAAGTGACTGTATGGGACATATTTCCCTTTTGTCAGCTATGTCAAAAGTGATCGAATTGAAAATAGCATTTGTCTTTGGTAATCTATCATCAATGCGTAATTAGGCTTAAATGCCAATTTTCCACAATTTGAACTCATCAGCTTATGTCCTTTCAAAGGACCACATACACAAAAGAGAAGATATGCATACAGGTCAGAAGCTTACACTTGTGGTAGGCAGGGGCCCATTAAAATGCATACTATTCTAAAACACATTTGTCTGGTGACTTCTTGCACACACAGTTAATGTTACCCAATACAAAGTGTCTGATACACAGGGCTGTGAATGAAATTTTCAGCCAAGTCTAACTAGCTACCAAGCAAAGATTACCTAGGAAAATTTCTTCTGTGTCAGCGATGGCCCAACTACATACATTTCTTTGGGTCTTTAGGGAATGTATAAGGCTCAAATAAATTTTTGTATGATTGCAGTTATATCTCACATAGGAATCCTGATTGGGCCAAAGTCAGACTGATTTTACTGCCATAGACATGATGTGCGCCCAACATCATATGACAGTAATGTTAAGCCAACATCTGGCCAAATAGGAAGCCTAGAGGATAAGGATAACCTTTTTTACTTGCAAAGTAATAGAATTATGGCTACATCCGTACAAATAATATGCCAAACATTGCTCACAGCTGCACAGGACGTTTTCCTCAGGTTTACCATGTCAATATGTGAGTAGGCTTTCAGAATAAACAACCTACAATGTTTTATATTTAATAATAATATCTGGGTTTATCAGTCTAGGTCCAGACCCTGAGGCCGAGTCATAGACGAGGGTCTAGTGGATATTAAAACACAGCCAGATAGGCCGTGGAAGTAGGTCAATCACTGACGTTAAATTAAATCATTGCGGCAAACAAAATAGTTCTGTAAAATTTGTCCGGTACGACGTTGTATTGTCTTATTTAGTACAGGGACTTGGCCTATTGTTATTTTATGATTAATATCAACCTTTCTACAAAGTCAAATTGTTTGCTCCCCCAATGGGATCCTTGTAATGACATGCACAAGGGGTTAAGAGCTCACACCAGTGCCATCACTGTGAGTGCTTAATGCCAATTATCTATTACACCATAATCTTTCTGAGAAATACAGTGTAGATATAGAGTAGGCAAACACGTTAACTACAGCATGCCTTCATTTGCTTTCAAAGAAACTGTACAAAGGCCTTTTTAAAAAGCTGATTTGATGATCAGAATGTGACACCAAACAAGCAGTCTCTCATGTCCGTTGGCTGTGTAGGACAATTTCTCCTAGGTAAGCGATGTCATAATACAAACTTTCCCATATGGTATTTCTTTGTAGGTCATTTATAGCCCAAATTGCAATTATCCGTAAATATAAGATCATTGTCTTTACTTACTTTAAAGAAATTCTGAATGTCCAAATACAAGTCATGCAATATCAAATTTGCCATGCTACTGAGAGAGTTTGACAATTCATAAAGCTGCACAAACTCGAATCACACATACGTCTTGAACATAATATGCACACAGTGCTGTTCTTTATGTTTTGACCTTTCTGCAAATAAAAGGGTTCAAAATACAGAAATAAGTTTCTTCTAAATGTAGCTTTCAAGCTACAGCTCAAAAATAGCCAAACCAAAGGATATGTTGGCTAGCTGAAGATATCAAATAGCTGTCCAGGACATATTTGCTATGTTTTAGGCATGTCCAAATACAAGCTATTCAATATCAAATTTTTCATGCTACTGAGAGAGTTTGAAAATTCATTAAGCTGCACAAACTCGAATCACACATACGTCTTCAACACAAAATGCACACAGTGCTGTCTTTTGTGTGTTGGCATTTCTGGAAAATAAAGGTCCAAAACGCAATACAAAGTTGTCCGCAATTTAGGTCTTCAAGCTACTGCTTGAAAAAAGATTAAGTCAAAGGAAATTTTGGCTAACTGAAGATTTCACACAGCTGTGCAGGACATATCAGCCATATTTTAGCCATATCCAAATACAAGCTATGCAATATAAAAATTTTCATGTTGCTGACTGTTTAACATTTCACAAAGCTGCACCAATTCAAATTACTTTTACGGAAGGATGCACACAGTGCTGTTCTTTATGTTCTGAATTTTCTGCAAATAGTAGGGTCCAATGTGCAATATTAAGTTATCTGCAATAGTAGCCTTCAAGCTACTGTTTAAAAAAGGCTGAATAAAGGAAATGTTGGCTAACTGAACATTTCACATAGCTGTCTAGGACATTTTTGCCTCATTTTCACCATGTCCAAATGCATGCTACACAATTTTAAATTTCTCATGTTACTGATAGATCTTAACAATTCACAAAGCTGCCCCAGTTCATATTTCACTTATGCTAAGAACACAATATGCACATAGTGCGGTTCTTTATGTCTTGGCCTTTCTGCAATCCAAAATACAGAACTAAGTTACTTCTAATTGTAGCCTTCTAGCTACTGCTCGAAAAGGACTAAATCAAAGTAAATGTTTCACATAGCTGTGCAGGACACTTGCTGACTTTTCGACATGTCCAAGTGCATGCTAAACAATATCAATTTGTCATGTTACTGATAGATTTTAACAATTCACAAAGCCGCAAAAGTTCATATTTCACTTCTGCTAAGAACACAATATGCACACAGTGCTGTTCATGATGTTCTGGCCTTTTTGCAAAATAAAATTGTTCAAAATGCAGAACTAAATTGTTTGCTATCGTAGCCTCTAAGCAGGTGCTCAAAAAAGACTAAATGATAGGAAATGTTGGCTAACCGAACATTTCACATAGTTATGCAAGACACTTTTTCCTCGTTTTTCGCCATGTTTAAATGCATGCAATACAATAGCAAATTTCTCATGTTACTGATAGATTTTAACAATTCACAAGCTGCACCAGCTCATATTTTACTGATGCTAAGATCACATTATGCACACAGTGCTGTTCTTAATGTTTTGACTTTTCTGCAAATAGAAGGATCCAGAATACAGACCTAAGCTGCACAAAATACTGAACAAAGCTGCACAAGTTGCTTCTAATTGTAGCATTCAAGCTACTGCTTAAAAAAGGCAAAATCAAAGGAAATGTTGGAGCTGAACATTTCACAAAGCTGTGCAGGACACTTCGCCGTGTTTTGATCATGTCCAAATGCATGCTATACATTATCAAATTTCTCATTTTACTGATAAATTTAAACAATTCACAAAGCTGCACAAGCTCATATTTCACTTATGCTAAGATCACATTATGCACACAGTGCTGTTCTTTGTGTTTTGACCTTTCTGCAAATAAAAGGGTTCAAAATACAAAAATAAGTTGCTTTTAATTGTAGCTTTCAAGCTACAGCTCACAAATAGCTAAATCAAAGGATATGTTGGCTAGCTAAACATTTCACATAGCTGTTCAGGACTTATTTGCCTATTTTAGCCATGTCCAAGTACAAGCCATGTCATATATAACATGTCATACTTCAAAGAGCTTCACATTTCACAGAGCTGCCCAACCTTAATTTACCCTTATGTTAGAAACACAATATGCACACAGTGCTACTCTTTGTGTGTTGGCCTTTCTGCATATAAAACACTACAAAGTACAATACTAAGTTGCTTGCAATTGTAGCTTTCAAGCTACTGCTCAAAAAGGGGTAATCAAAGGAAATGTTGGCTAACTGAACATTTCACATAGCTATCCAGGACATATTTGCCGTGTTTTCGCCATGTCGAAATGCATGCAATACAATATCAAATTTCTCATGTTACTGATATATTTGACAACTCACAAAACTGGAAAAGTTTATATTTTACTTATGCTAAGGACACAATATGCACACAGTGCTGTTCCTTCTGCTTTGGCCATTTTGCAAATTAAAGGGTCCAAAATGCAGAAGAAAGCTGTTTGCAATTGTAGCCTTGAAGCACTGATAAAAAAGACTAAATCAAAGGAAATGTTGGTTAGCTGAACATTTCACATAGCTGTCCACGACATATTTGCCGTGTTTTTGCCATGTCCATATGCAAATGCCATAAGATTTGTGCACTGTTTGACCTGGGGTTAATGATTTTTACTTAAATCTAAGAATAGCTAATACTTCTAAGTTCCCCATCACTTTGATCTTATACCACTGTTTGCCATTTTCATCCAATCAGAGGCCAAGATTATTGGGGGATAAATTGCATATACCTGGGAGAATATGGTCACACTTGACTGGCTACAAGTTGTAGTAAAACAATGAAACAAAACACAACAATCAAATGAACATCTCATATAATAAGCAAACAAAAGTGTTAAGGGGAGAACGTCATAAACAAGTGATCAAACAACTACAAACAAAACAAGTGGCATAAGTTAGATAATGACCCTGTTCCTCGGCTAAAGCCTCTGATAAATTGCATATTCACTCAAACGCGGTCATTATCGATCACTTGTTGCAATAAATCCGTGCCTTATACTGCATTTAATTGAATATCATTTTTGTTCTACATTATATTGAAGCTTATACCACATGTTGAGTATATCAGCCAATCAGAGGCCAAGTTTGCTGCAGGTATAAAACAAATATCCCTTGTTTAAAGTTGTTGTATATGGTCATGCTTGACTGACCAAAATAACAAATCAAGCTATGTTAAAATGGAGCTGCTCAAAGCATACATACAATGACAGCTTACTTTTAAGAACACTTCATTATTAAGAATGCTTCACAATTAAGACCATCTCACTGTTACAACTACCTCACTATTAAAACCATATCACTATTATGAACATCACACTTTTAGACCACCGCACTAGTAGGATCACAATTTAGACGACATTGTTAAGACCACCTCACTTAATTATAAAGACCACTTCATTATTAACACCACCTCACTGTAAAGACCACTACATTATTAAGACCACCTCACTATTAAGACTGCCTCATGATAACGACTGCCTCATTGATAAAACCACCTCACTATCAAGATCATCTCACTATTAAGATCACATCAATGTCTAGCCACTAAATTGTATAATTTGAAAGAAAAAAAGCACATACCTGGCTATCCAGTAATAAAATTGAAAACTGAGATGCAAATGTGCAGTGGAGCACTGTTGCTTTAGATGTGCCTACTAACTGCCCCTTAAGTAAATTGTTTCTTACAATCAGTCTATTAGGCAACACAGCTAGAAACAAAATAACTCTTGGCATTAGATATTCATAGCTCTTGTTGCCGTGTGTAAATTGCATATACACTCAAAGCGGGCAATAACTATTACCTTTTGATGCCAAAATTGCAAAAAATGTAATTCTCTTTCATTATCAATATTGTCAGTGTTATAGATCTGTGCAAATATTCTATGCTTGATCTCTACCATGGGTTATGCAGAGCAGTTAAGATGACATTATGCAACTAATTATTATGAAATTGCTAATTATAAACAAAAATCATTGAATGGGTTGAGCATGGCAATACCATGATCAAATATTTAATAATTGTATGCACATGAATAGTACAACATTTACCGCTGTCATTGCTAAGTATAGGATGCTAAGGAATATGAAGGAAGCAACGAAATCTTTAGCATGTTTTCCAGATTTTCCATTCTAATGAAAAAAAAGAATAATGATGAAACAAATGTCAAAATGAAGCTTAAAGTAAAAGTATAATCCAGATATATCATTGGCAAAATGTTACTGATGCAAGGATCATAGTGTCATGTATTTATAATATGTCATATCACAAATTTATATAAAGTAAGATTAATTCATGGCTATAACCTAGCTACAAGAATACCATGGCTTTAAGCCTGAACAAAGGTTCATGACAAAGAATTGTGTAAGTTAACTTAAGAATGACTTAAAGATGACTTAAGTTTAAAGTAAGGGGTTGTGACTTTTGTACAACCCAGGACACAGGCCAATGGAATGATGCCATGTGTGGTCACTGAAGGGGAAGAACCAACAAGGAAAAGATCCCTGGCAAAAAGGATTCTAGATATACCATTGTATTAAGTTTAGAATTCAGTTTATCAGCTGTAGCTGAACTATACACTGTATCTTATACTATACACCATCTCAGGATTAAAAGCCACCCTCTCTTGCAAAGCTACACCTTGTGTTGTTCCTTAATACACTACAATAGAGTCATTGATATGAGGGTTTGAAAGAGTACCAAATTTGCATATTTTCCTTATTATGTAAAATTATCTGTCATTAATGGTCATGTAACCCCAAAAAGGTATCTCTACACAATTTTTGACATATCATTATTAAGTTTAGTATGCATGTAGGTTCATCAGTCCAGCTCTGGAAACGACAAATGTTTATTTTAATTTTTCTCTAAATAGCTATATAGAGTAATAACATATAAAATGTTGTTTGGGTAAGTGCATTAATGTTTTTTTACCAGAAGAAGCATATATGCTTATCGAGCTAGTACAAATTAATTTTCAAGCAAGCATTTTGAAAGATACAAATTAGAGAATATACAATACATTGTGATATGGAGATAATAATTACATGTCTATTAAAATGATATTAAAATGATGCTGAAACAGAATTGAATAAAGTATTTTTTATGCTATAAAATGGTAGTTGAAGCAAAATTTTTGATAACTTGAAATAATATCTGGAAATATTAAAACAATTACGATTGTTGATATATATAATCTTTATTCATACACCATTGGAACAAAGTTTGAGTCATTTAATTATATCACATTTAAAAATTTACAATCGAAAAATTAATTAAATCATTGTAGGCAAAGAGTATTTAAAAGTTCAATAGTCTCATTTCTAGTAAGAATTGAATCAAATAGTCCATCCCTCAAATTTGCCAATTCTGATATAGTATTGGAAGTCCTGCAATCATCCAACATTTTACACTGCTGCTCACACTCCTTCATGATTTGTCGAACACAGAAATACACACTCTGATCACTGAAAGATTCAGGGACTAGTTGAGTTTACTTGCCTGCAAGTCGCAGACTTTTTGCAAAGCTAGTATTTTGTAATGTCACAGCAGTATTGAACATATAACGGATTTCTGGGGAATTGTGTTGCAACCCATTGCAGGCAAACTTAATAAATCATTTCACCATCATATGTTTACAGCACATAGTATTTGACAGTGATGGCAGCAAGCGAGAGTGTGTCCTGTAGTGAAGCTGCCACAAGCTGATAATTTATGTATAGAAGATAATTCTTTATCATTCTACAACATGCCTTTAATGTTCTCTACCTCAAAATGTGACAGCATCTGTGAAATAATTTGTTTACCTTGTTCTGTTCTTACTCTGGGCAATTTTAATTTCAATTTCTTGTATTTGGATAATTGTTATCTGCTAATTCTTGGAAATAGTTTGGGCTTATAAATTGCATATACACTCAAAGCGGGCAATAACTATTACCTTTTGATGGCCATGTTTAAGGCATAATGATCTTTGATAGTTAATACTTTGTATTGAGGAAGTTAGTGGATCAAGATTAAAGAGTGTTTTTAAGGCCTTATGTTGCAAAATTTCAATCCTTTTTAGGTGTCTTTTGGCAGCTGTACCATAAATTTCAATTCCATAGTTAATCTTTGAATGAAAATAAGCATGGCACAATTGCATTTTTCCTTTGTCTGTGACATTATTCTTTATCATTTTAAATGCACTGATTATTTTAACTAGTCCTTTGCATATTTGATATATGTGCTCATTAAAGTTTAGTTTTGAGTCAAGAATGACACCCAAATATTTTGCTGTATTTTTCCTGTGGATGATTTTATCCCTATTTATTTCTTTTAAAATATCAGGAATATTTTTCATTCCACAAAACACCACGTAGTTAGTTTTGTCATTTACAATTAAATAATTTGCCTGGAACCACTTTGTTAGGTTCTCTAAACATTCAATTCAATGGCTGGTCCTCTTACGCCATATTTTTCTAGTTTTGTAACTAATATATCGTGTTTTATGAGGTCAAATGCCTTCATTAAGTCGAGAAATATTCCAATTGTAATTTCTTTATTATCTATTGATTGGCGAATGGTGTCTATTACATTAACCAATGCCAATGATGTTGAGTGGTTTTTTCTAAATCCAAACTGACAGTTATAAATAATTTTTTGCTTTTCTAAGGAATTTTACACTCTATTGTAAATAACCTTTTCTATGACTTTGTTTAAGCCACTTAATAAAGTAATAGGTCTATAATTATTTGGATCATCAGTATTTTTGCCCTTGTGAATCGAATTACCTTGCCTGTTTTTAGGGCATCTGGATATTTCCCTGTTTTTACTATCTGGCTGCATAGGTGAACCAGAGGTATTATAATTAGGCTATAACAGTGCTTAAGAATTTTATTTGAGATTCCATCGTCGCCCGGTGCTTTTCTTTTTTTGAAATCAGAAAATATTCTTTGTATTTCTTTTCAATTTGTACACATACTGCTTTCGCTTGATTTCCTTAAGTAATTTTGAAATTCTATTGTCCTACAATATTGTATTTTGTTATTTTTTGTTATTTAATTTCCTACATTTATAAAATTATCACACAGTGCATTAGCAATTTCTTTGTCACCAGTAAATACTTTTTTCCTTTTTGTGTTATTTTGTTTATTTCTTTCTTAGCTTTTGTCTTTTTAGGATTAATAATTGGACTAAAGATTTCCCATAAGGCTTTGAAATTTTCCATTTTATCATCCATCTAATGTTGATAGTACATTTTCTTAGATTTTCTAATTATGCTTGTTAAAATGTTTCTGTATTTCTTGTAAATAGTTTTATTTCTTTCAGTGGGATAGTTTAGATATGATCTGTACAAATAAGCTTTTTGATTTATCTTTATTCTGATCCCTGGTGTTATCCATTTCTTGTCTTTCATTATTTTTCGAGATATCATGACAAGTGGAAATGATCTTTCATATGCTTGAGAATATTTGGTATAAATCATATCTAATGTAATATTTGGATCAGAGTTATGGTACACTTCTTCAAAAGTTTCACTTTGTAAAAGGTTTTTAAATTTTGCATTTGCAATACCCTGTTCTGCTCCAGAAAACACAATTTAACACAATTTTTTGCATTTTTTTCTGATTTTCCATTATTATGTAATCAGCATGAAATGAATATCAAAATGAAGTTTTGAAAAGTGAAAATACCATGATTTACATATGTTATTGATACAATTTCATTCATGAAAGGTAAGGTCTTTTGTATGGAGGTTTTAAAAAAGAAATTTTTTCTCATTTGCCCTAATTTTGAAAATTCTATAGTATTTACGGCCATGAGCCCCCAAAAGGAACCACGGCACTATTTTAGACATATTATGACAACATTTTAAGCATGTAGGTGCTGTAGTGTCAGAGTTCTACTTAAGAAACAAACAAAAAAACTCCGAGCAATTGGCACTGTTAATTGATTTTATTTTTGTCAATCAATGAATGCTGAAATGAGCACTTTCTTAAACTTTACTTAATACAGAAGCTGCCATCAGTAAATTTGTCATTGCCTGTCGCCAGATATTATTTCAGTTAATAGTGAAGTGTGCAAATAGTTCTACTTATGCACACAGGTGGAGCTGCAATGCAATAGTTGGCACCACCTTTAACATCCAGGTGGCGTCACCATGTAGCAAGTGACTCCATCTAGTGTATATTCCTCATCCTACTTCCCTTAAGTTGGTCATTACATTTAGGATTTCACTCAAATAAGTTTCTAGAGCCTTTACACATTATAACAATGATTTAGATCACCGTCATTCACTTTCATTTAATTAACAAGCTAAAGGAATTTTTTGGATTTTTCTTTCTTTTGACAGCCTGCATTATTCTCAAGCGCTATTTTCTTGTATGCCTCCTGTGTACTTCAGACAGCAAAAGTTTGCTTTCCTTTTACAAAAGCCTGCCCAAAACTTTGATTTAAAAGACATTTTACCTGAGAATTCAGCTAGGAATTAAGATTCAACTATATGACCAAAAACTGGGCAATTTTGCTGTATATTTAATGCAACATATCAATATGCTGTGCAGCTAAATATTCTATGTTGCCTGATCTTGATTTTGCTTCCCTAACACACAGGTGCTGCTCAGGGTAAGGTCTGTTAGGGCTAGGATTAGGTCAGTAAGGTTAGGCTTAAATCTGGGAAGTTGGAGTTAGGGTCCTTGGGGTGAGCAGCCAGGTGGTTTTTATTTCTTTGTTAAGAATCATAAGATTCATTGTGGAAAACAAAAGTGCCAGTTTTGTTGGGTCAATTAAGGCAAAATTTAGGTCATGTCGCTACTATGGAGTCACATGACTGTCAAGATGCCATATTTATACTTAAATTTTGTTAAAAAAAAAAATACAACAATAAACAATAGCTTTTTTGAATAAACAATTTAATTCAACCTGTTAGGATTTTTCATGTTGATTTGTCCTCTATAGCAATATTGAGGGCCTCATCAACTTTTTGAAGTCAGGTGACACTGGTCCATAACTCCATTAAGGTTGAAGAGTACCAAAACATTTACTTATATAACTGACGGATGTAAAATATCGAAGAAAATAGCTTCTTACTATTCCATCATCATAAATAATATGAGAAAAATCTACGCCAGAGGTCTTGCATCCTGTTCTCCAAGGCACGTAGAAATGAACATGAGAGAAACATTAATTTATTTTTGCTATTATAACATGACATACTACTCTAGATGTTTAATTAGGAAAATGAAAGCAAAATATCAAATTATATGTACCATCACGATGGGAATCATCAACAGACGTTTCTGCAGTATTATTTGCTGTCAAAGTATTTGAGTGAATTAAAGGATAAAACCATAAAATATTACAATTGGCCAAACATTACACATTAAAACGTCGCCAAGTTTCACATCAATCAATTAAATCTAATTTAAT
The DNA here is from genome assembly GCA_932294295.1 of Alitta virens. Taxonomy (NCBI): domain Eukaryota; kingdom Metazoa; phylum Annelida; class Polychaeta; order Phyllodocida; family Nereididae; genus Alitta; species Alitta virens. Next base: position 19,845,008 of record OW028585.1, on the reverse strand, counting down.
TGGGTTAACATACGTGAAGTGTGGGATAATTAAGCACAAATCTACCTGGAAAGCCATGCTTTCTGAAATATGTAGCTTTACACTGATAGGGCCTTGAAATTTGGTTGAGTTTTTGATCACCCGAATTCATGCTAAATCGATTAAACTTCAATTTTTCTGCCTCTCTTTATTCAGTCTAGGCCCTAAATTAGTGAAATATAAAGAATAAGCACATATCCAATGAAAATTCAGCTAATTCTTAACTTCTAAAGAAAATAAGACCAGAAGCCATCTGGTGTGGCTCTCCGACATTACCCTTGTGTTGATTTTGGGAACTTCTACCGCTACCCACAATCCTTGAAGCCGAACCACAGCAATCCAAAAAATGAGGGACTGATAAAATAATCAAAAGGAACTTGTTGGAATGTGTCAAGAAATATACCAGGAAAATGGACTAGATGTCATCATTGTTAATTCTGCCTAAGTGTGATTCTTAAATAATTACATACAGCATATTCATTAAGTATTTTAATTAATTGTAGATTACTATTAAATTGTGTACATATTCATATATCTCATATAATTAACCATACAGTCATCTCTCAATTATTTTATTCCGAAATTTTGATATGCATATTATGCAATGGGTTTTACATAGACAGCTACAGAGATAAATTAGATTTCCCCCTATACACTGTATATACTCGAATGTGATTAACAATTGGATAAGGCGGGCTTTTATGTGAGACTCTAATTGCATTTATTGATACAACCTTGGATGCACTAGAGAAGGATTAGAGACTTTGAAAGTAATAAAGCATATTCATTATTAGGTGTATTAAGTCAAATTTGCCCAGAGCTGGCCCAATACCAGCTGTCTTAAATACCTTGACTCTTTGATTTGGAACAGTAAATTTTAGTTTATTTTACAATAACACACATTTCCTCCATCTACTACTAAAAAAAAGTTACATCAAAGGAAATGTTGGCTAACTGAACATTTCACATAGCTGTCCAGGACATATTTGCCATGTTTTCGCCATGTCCAAATGCATGCTAAACGATATCAAATTTGTCATGTCATCGATAGATCTTAACAATTCACAAAGCTGCCCATGTTCATATTTCACCAATAAATGCTAAGAACATAATATGCACACAGTGCTGTTCTTCATGTTTTGGCCTTCGGCAAATAAAAGTTTCCAAAAATGCAGAATTAAGTTGTTTGCTATCATAGACTTCAACATTTCACAAAGCTGCACACACTTCAACTACCCATATGCCATGAACACAATGTTATCACTTTGATTGACAGTTGTTTGTTCAACTGTGGCAATGTTATTGTTTTAGGATCATTGGAGCGTCCAATGCAGTGCGTAGCAATTTACTTTTATTTACTGGCTCAGACGCATCACCACTGCTCTTAGTGTAGCATTAATTTTGTCTTGGTTAAAAAAAAGTAATCCATGATTGAGTCCTCTCCTCTCCTATCCATATTTTGAAATACATGCATTATTGGCAACGTGTGGATTAATTAGCTGTTATTTGCAAGGTATCCTCACTACCGCAGTTTCAAAGGAAAAAAGATACATTGTAAAAGGACAAATGAGAACATATTATTATACAATGCACTGTATAATTATGATCACCTAGTAATTTTACCTCAATATTAAAAATCTATCTATCTATCTATCTATCTATCTAATCTATCTAATCTATCTAATCTATCTAATCTATCTAATCTATCTAATCTATCTAATCTATCTAATCTATCTAATCTATCTAATCTATCTATATATCTATATATCTATTTATCTCCATCACAGACCTGTGCTTTTATGTATTTTTTTGAATACATATACCACTATAAAAGCAAAGATTTGCGATGGACATAGATAAATAGATACTTACAATGCCTTTCTAAATGATTTTAATAATAATTTTTATTTGGGGGGGGGGGGTTTCTTCAGAGGGACATGTTGTGATTGTATATATGTTAAACTGTAAAATATATATTTGTTGAGTACATTTGCCTGTATAATACAATCATTTCCGAATGTATGCCAAACCTATTGATCCATTCTACAGGACTACTTTATTTCTGATAACTGCCTTGCTCTTTGTTTAGTCTTATCAAACCCTAACATTGTCACAGTTGGCTGATTAAGTATCAACAAAAGTGGCAACTCACAGAGCAACAGTTGCATTTGACCAATTGGTCAAAAATGTTTGAAAGCTAATATGCACACAGTGCGGTTCTGTGTGTTTTGGCCCTTCTGCATAATAAAAGTGCAAAACTAGGTTGTTTCCTATTGTAGCCTTCAAGGAAATTAAAGGATCCAAAATTCAGAACTAAGTCATACAGTATTTGCTGTTTTAGATGATAAATACAGATGGCAACAATATTCTACTCCCTGTTCATGTAACAGACATGTCATTTTTATCTATGAATTTCGGTTTCATATTTGACATATAAATGTGAATATGGTTTCATTGTACATATTGTTATATGTTATCTATCAGTATATTGAGATGTCTACAGATATACAATTTAAAAGTCTGAAATAGTATAAGCTTGAGATTTTTCCTTAATTGTATTTCAAGCTTATACGGAGTATAGAGGAAAGATATGCAAGTCGGTCTATATGAATACATATTTTGCACCCTTTTCCATCGTTTCTCAGTGAATCCAGTGAGGAAGGATTGTAAAACTTGGCTCATATTACAGCATCATTCATTAGTCATTTGGAGGATAGTTATGCGCACATTGAACCTTTGAAGTTTTGAAGTGTCCAATCCATCTCTGATTCATACAAGATACAACTTTTGTTGACAAACCAATCAACAAAAACTAATATTTAATGATTCACTGTGGTTTGAAATTGTTAGTCTACATGAAACTTTTACCATTTTGAAGACTATCCTTACAAGTGCAGATCTTGTTACCAAGATTTACGAAAATAAAAGCGAATTTGAACTTGATTTATTCTATTTTTTGTTTTCCAATGAAGTAATATAATGTATCCAACCTACTTTACACATTTACTTCATATGAAAGTATGTATATTCCAGATGTACTACAATTCATGATGACATAAATATTATACAGACTGCAGTGGAGCCTCTATTAGACCACCTCACTATCTAGACCACTTTTATTTAGCCACTTCATCATCACTGAGACAACCTACCTCAATTGTAGATCACCCCACTGTTAACCATAACCACTGCACTATAAAACCACTATTACTTTATGAGCCACCTCACCATTAAGAGGCTCACTATAAAGACACCTAACTTGTAAAACCACCTAATCACTATTCATCAAAGGTCTGATCACTATAAATGCCACTTCAGTACTAAGAACACCTCTCTATGAAGACCACTTCGTTTGGACAACCACCACACTAATAAGACCACCTCACTTTAATACAACTTCACATCTAAGACTACCTCAATGAAGACCACCTTGCTACAACCATTTACTTTAAGACCTCAACATTAAGACCAGTATATTTAACAGCAACAATGGTCTTAATGGCAAGGTTCTACTGTATGCATTTACTGTTAAGTTTGACCTGAAGGGGTACAGCCACTGTGGGGGAAGTTGCCCAGCAATTAAGGTCTTCAGACTTGAGGTAAAGGCTTGTTATCCAATTAGCCCCAATTAGTGAGGTTGCATAATAGAAGGGTGAAAAATTGCTGTGGTCTGGAAGCCTTTCATAATGTCATATAAACAGGTGTAGCGAGTTCAAGATTAGAAACATGCAACAGAGGAATGCAATCTTGTAGAGAATGCACGACAGAACTCACAAAAAATTATAGTTTAAATTTTCATCTAGACGAGATTTTTAAGGGATAGAGCCCTGAAAATTGTATGACACTGTAGGTTATCTATAAGTTTAAGTATTGTTGACTTTTGCCAGTTATTACTGTACTATGTTGGATCTTCAATCAATACAATTTACTACTACTATGGTAACAAGAAATGAGAAAAAGACAGACAATTCTATTTAAGAAGTTTTATTGCCACAATATCATTAATAATATACAGTGAGTTAATTATTGCCATCATATGAAAGTATGTATATTCCAGATTTATTACAATTCATGATGATATGCTTAGATGTTGGTTGTGATAAAATTTTGAAAATACACAAAATACAACACATTCTTTCTCATGTGATAGAATAACACAAATATGTTTTTGTTATGCAAAAACATTGGATTTGTCTCTATCTAAAACACAAAATTAATCTTGACCAGTAAATAATATATAATGCCCATCTCATAGCATGCAGCAAAAAATACTTGGTTAATATACAGTTTTAGAAATGGCACTACACAATCGATGAGGTTTTTATGTGAGAAAATTTGTCAATCATTGCCCACACTATACAACAATTTGGACCAGCAAATTTTGGGGTATTTTACAATTACACACATTTCTTTCAGGAACGATTAACACATTTATAACTGGAAGGACCAAAATTACAATTTGATGAATATTATGGCCCTGTCATAAGTCATATAGTTAACTTTCGGTCGGATTTAGCCATCATCAGACTTACCCATTTCGAATATTTTAAACATTAAAAAAAATCCAATATATTGTAGTTACCATAAATAAGCATAAATAAGCAATTCTTAGTAGCATCACCAGTAATTTACATGGTTTTGAACATGACTTACTTCCAATTGAGAAGACTATAAATACATAAATTAACATACAGAGTTAATGACATGGCTTATATATTTTCAATATGCAAGCAAATATAACAACTATCAATATTACATTCAGCAACATATGCAACTACGCAATTCTTCATATAATTATTGAAACCATCTAAACTGTGTGTATTTAGTTTTTCTCTATAAACTATGGGCAAATCATTAAGGGTCTTAAATGCAAACGCATAACCTATTCTGACATTACCATTCCCAAAGGATTACACCATAACTTAATGAAACAAAATTAGAGAATTATATATATGAAGCAGGGTGTTGAATGGCAAATCCTTTTTTTTAATCTATTAACTAATGGCATTGCTTTCACTTTGAAAAGTATTTAGCGAGGTTATCAAAGTAGTATCATCAACATAGACAATTGGATGAAAGACTGAGGTGGCTCTGACTAGATCATTCACATAGATAATAAGTACAAAATCTCAATTGTTCATCAATGTGAACACCCAAGTATTTAGTACTTTGAACATTTTATACCACAATTTATCACAACAATAAAAGAACACATGGCAAGAAAATCATAATTATGACAGAAACATTCACACATAAAAATAAACACTTGCACTAATATAGAACATAAATGATAAAAGAGCCAACATTGACAAGTTTTAGGATAAAATAAAACTAACATTTCAAACTATTTGAAACCACGAGCAAATCTTATTTATCTTCAAATATTACTTTAATTATTTTTTTTTTATCAGAAAAATGCATAATAAAAGCAAAATATCTCTTAAAACAACAAATTTGTTCTGGTATACTTGACATATATTTTTTTGTGTTACATTGAAGCATGTTGCAAGGAAGTCTATGCATCTTGAAAATACATAAATATTTGAAGTATATATATGAATAATATTATATACGACCTGGAAACAATGGAAAGGACTGATTGATTGATTGAATGAATGATTGATTGAATGAATGATTGAATGAATGACTGACTGACTGAATGACTGACTGAATGACTGACTGAATGACTGACTGACTGACTGACTGAATGAATCTGTCTAAGTTCCTAGTCAAATTTTCTCAGAAGCTTGTATGTATGTACACTGTATATGTATTGCTTTTTTAAAATAAATTGATGGCACCAGTTAAGGCAAAAGCTTCTTTTTTGCAAGGCATACTTGACAAAAAATATTAAAGTACTTTTAAATGGAAAGTCAATAAAAAACCAATACATCGGTTGGTATGTTAGGCTGACCATATATTTCTACATGATGATGAAAATGGTGAATGAACAGCGAAAATGATAAAATATAAGAATTAACCGCATGACCCCATACCTTTGTGCAATAGATGAAGTGACAATATATGAAATTGGAATGATAGGTGATTTCACTGACAAAAATTATAAGGAGTGAATGTAAGTTACTGGATTATAATGTCTGTTTGGGATGAAATAGTTATGCAAAAGTGATGGGGGGCATTGTCAACTCAGTTTAAGTCTTTGTCTATATATCATTTGTCTAGTTGGTTAAAAGAAATTTAGACAAAAGTGATTATTCATTTATAAAATATATGTAAACAGGGTAAACAAATGTTTGGTAATACACTGTCTTACAATATGGCCGTTGTTAAGCAAAACAATAAAATACAAAAAATGTATATAAAAAGATGAAACAGTAGTTAATTTAGTCAAATAAAAACATTAATAAATGAGCTTTACTAGTTGCCATAATATTGAAACATTTAGTGCATTCTGTGACCTGTCACCATACACTAAGAACTTGTGAGTATATATATTAATCTGACACACTAGATCTTCATTCCTGCACATATCTCTTGCAAAAAAAACATTCCATAATTATAAAATTTAAATTGTCAATAGATGTTTGCTTGAAGAAGCAAACATAATGATGAGAGGGTTCAGCTTGGAGTCCACACCATGTTACACATTGCTCCAGTATAGAAACCAAATAAAAGGAACCAACAATTAAATACTCATGACTGACATTCAGCTGAGATATAGCTGAAAGGTGGCTCTTAAAAGAGCTCTAAAATAAAATGTGCACTTATTTAGTTTGTGAATCATATGAATGAGTCCATTCAACAATGTCGGACTGAGTTGGCATGACACAATATCAGTGTGCAGAGGCAACAATTGTCAATAGTAGAACTTTCAGTGAATGGTTACACATTTGTATTGTTAAATACTTTTGTGAAGGACCAATACACCACTCTGGAAAACTCAAAATTAACAAGCTATGCAGATGATAATACTCTGTCATTATGAACACTTAAACTGCTGTTGTGCAGTCACTGACATGGAAATTGGTGCTAACTGTTGCTTTGTTTTGTGACAACATGATGGAGGTGAATCCCTTCTAAGCGATCAGAGGAAATACCATGCATAGCATTGGGGGTACATTCTTATAAAACTTCTCTCAAAATTCAGGATTTAGTTATTTTGAAGATATTGTGATTTTAATAAGTACTTCTACGTCAATTGTTCTTTTGCCAAACGGATAATAAATAATTGAGCATTGATATTGACTGACAATCATTAAAGAAATGAATATTAGAAATGTGGTCTTCACTGCCCTTATGGATTTGTGCAAACCTGTTGACACCTTTAATCAAGGAATTCTTCTTGAAACATTACATTATTATTGATTTAGTGGAATATCAATAGCTCTCCAATCTATATCTTTCTCAGTGATTGAGTACATTATGTTAACTACAACAACCATTGTTTATCTACATTAGCTATTAATGCTGGGGTCCCACAGGGGTCCATTTTAGGCCCCCCTAACTGTTATTGTAATATATTTAAATGACGTATAAATAAAGCATTGTAATATGTGTCAATTGATTCTATGAACAATGTGTGTGACCACACTACTATCATGTGTCGTTTAGATGGAGGTCCTGTACTTCACAAAAGACACAATTGAGTCAACTGTCAGTTTGCTGCATGACGTAAAGCCAAGCATTTCCACATTCATGAATTTCCACACATTTTGGATGAACTGTTAAAAAGTTTACTTGTCCCATTTGATGCCATTCATTGCAACAATTGTACTTTTTCATAATTTCCCATTTTTGTATGTCTACCACTATTAATTTGTATCATTATACACAGATTTATTTTGTAACATTCCTTATGTTTGTTTCTTTTCCGAAGTCTAAGGTGTCACCCCTAGCGCTATGTCTTATAGCTTAGGGAGTGTCCTCTGACAGCCCGTTATTATACTATATTATTATAGCTTTTTTCCTGTTGTATATTCTTAGCTGTTTTTTCTTTTTAGAAATTGTACTATGATATATAACTGTATTAATTATTTGACATTTTTGTTTGATGTAACTGTACCATATGGTGAGATCATATTATAAATTATTTACTTAGTGAATGTATATATATATATTTTTTTTTGTTTTTTTGTTATTAAGTTAAACAAATAAGTAAACAATCACTATTGTAGGTCACAGCAAAAACTATGCAAACTGCTAGTTATTTTTGTGGGAGCCTTTCAGCTAATGGATACGCCAAATCAAAACTTTGCACTGACTTTTGTTATTATTATAAATAGTTGTGAAGGTTCCATCCATATATAGCATGGTAATTCATAATGTAGGATCAATGTTGCCGAGGTCGGGCAAACATGGGCCCAAAGTTTGTCCGAAATCGACAACAACAAGCCTACAAAAATGAATGCCATACAAATGAGTGACCATTTAACATGGCCTCCAGCAAGCCATGGAGCTCCATGTAGACCGTTCAGGAAAATGCCAGGCCAAGATTGCATAAATACATCAATGTAATAAAAAGTTGAAAATTGACTCACAATAAATTTGCAAGGGAAAGGCTGTGTGTCAGACCGTCAAGACACTTATGCCCATGTCTCCACAAATATTTGGTAAAAAATAAACCAGGCAATGAGTTTAAGGTTTTACTGGCTGAATGAAAACATCTTATTATGGCATGTTTCAAATAATAACTGGGATTTGTTAAATTGTTGTTATACCTAACAGTCTCAACCAATTATGTAATTGAGCCAGAGGCATTTGGTATTTCATTGTTTTGACACTGTTAAAAGTTTTTATTATCTAAAAAAGATCGAAATCGTATTGCTTAAATTCAATCTTGTGAAAGAAATTCAAATGGCATGCTTGTAAGTCCAATAGCAGATCAACGAACCTATAACTGTCTTTGTGTGAGTGACAATCTACATTTAATGGCCAAATAAAGGTACAAATACTGCTGTTTTCCATGTCCCAATGTACTATTTCTCAGTTAAAGTCAGAGGAAAAAGTTACGTGATTATACTTTTTCAACAACTAGCTGTTCAAGTCAATAATTGGATTAAATTAAATTGTCTTTGAGGATCGCACAGTCTAAGGCCATGGTTTTCCAAACTGCCCTAAGAAAGATTAAATATCCTAATTACTAATCATGTGTAAAACATAGATTTTATCAAAGCCTCACTCCTTTAACGTATAAAACACATAGAAATAACATCATGATAAAGGTCCATTCAGTTATGAATTATCAGTCTAAAAAATAAAATAATCACAGAACAAGCATAAAACATATAAAGGTATGACAAGAAAAGCTCTCTTTAAAAAAGAGACCTGTATCAGAATTGGTTAACGTAGTCTAGACATGCAAAAATAAATAAAAAAGAATTATATATATATCGTATTAGTTATATATTATAGTTCTTTTTTTTTAATCTAAGTACTTTTAGTATTCTGTAGTTGCAGCCAAAAAAAACAGGGTCTTTCAGAAAAATGTGACATGTTTTGCAAATCTAATAGAATAATTCAGATCCAAATATAGACAAATGTAACCATGTTTCATTTTTTCACATTAACATACAGAATTGACAGGTTCAGTGAGTGTAGCATTTTTTAACTACATTTCTGCGGTTTAAAACAGTTTGAGAAATAATTTCATTTCAACATTGGTCTATTTGTAATTACTTGAAATTAATTACAGTGCACAGTTTCAAATGCAATCAGCTATCAGACACATAAAGAGCAATTGACAAATCCAATTTGTGCAATTACACGTTTTATAAGTCAGAGTGCGAGTGTGTGTCAGATGCCTGCAATGGAGTGACCACTGCTACACTGGCATAACACCAGCAACATTACAAACACAAATGTATGATGGATTTTTGTTAACAGCCAAAGCACCATAGTTACCAGTCAAGTCATATTAGTTTTCATAGGAAAGAAATATATTAAGTACATATTAAGCTTTTGTTTTGCTAGGCATTTTACATGATGGGCCTCCAACAGACATTTGTTGAAAACCTTCACAAGCTTGCACTCCTAAGACTAAATTGAACCATGCCAATTTTGGAGGGGGGAACTGTTAAGATTTAATGAATTACAATATAACCAGGCACTTTTGGCATATGGTCCTCAATTCAAAGTTGCTCTTTTTATTCAAGGAAGACAAATGTGCCATAGTCAGGTTATTTAAGCCATTTTCAAGGATGTGAAGATCAATGATCTGGCCACAGCTTAAATGTACACAAACATCAGTGATGTTGGCAATCTTCACAAGGCTCAGAAGATTATTGGTAAAACCAATCTTAGTATCTATATCTCTAAGAGTTCTGCTCATTATAGGATATGTTATGGATTGAGATTCTGATACAAAAAAGTATAAAACACACATATAAAAACCAATTAAAACTGTAAAAGTATGAATTAATTAATTGCTGTATGAAATATCACGTCAAAACACATGTAGCATTTATTTTAATGTAGACCTATACTTAATAGATTACTATGATTCAGGAACAAATCTATAGATATGCTTTCTTAAAGTTCTATATATGGACTACAAAATTTGCATTCCTCGCCCGTTCTGCTACCAAACCTTAAATGATTAGGGAGTCCCAGGAGTCTCACTGGACCATGGACCCAAGGTCATATAACCCACACAAAAATATAAAAGCATAAAATAAATTGGCCAAAAATACCAAGCCACACACACTGACAAAACCCATGTGTGTGTAGGCCTTTATGCTATCAAATTATTTTAAAGCATAAAATTATGACAAAAAATAATTAAAGCATAAAAGAAAAATTAGTCAAATAGACCAAGCCACAAACACTGATAAAACCCTTGTGTGTATAGGCCTTTCCAATAATTGCTGTAAAATTATAACAGAAAAATATATTAGCAAAATTTGTCAAAAAGACCAACCACACATACTGCTAAAACCCATGTGTGTGTAGGCCTATAAAGGACAATATAGTATATTCGCATACAGTCTAAGTTAAATCTACTAAATACAAGAATAAATTAATGAAATGGAAATTGATTGCCAAACATTTCGCTGCTCTTCATATCAGCCACACATCGAATCAAATGAAAAATATATTTCTACTGGATTAAAAATGTAGACAAAATGTTTTCGCTTGAAGTAGACTTTTTTATACTAAAAGATCCATTGGCTTCAAAAGTAGTGCCCCAGAAAATAGACAGAGCCTTGCATATCCAAAAATTTTAAAGCATAAAATTATAACAGAAAAATATAAAAGCAAAATATGTCAGAAAGACCAAGCCACACACAATTATAAATCCTAAGTGTGTGTAGGCATTTCTCCTATCAAATTATTGCTGTAAAAATATAACTGAAAAATTTAATAAAATATATTTGAAATGACATACTATTTTGTTATTGTCGCAGTCATCTCCTATAAAATAATTGATGTAAAAATATAACTAAAACATTGTATAAAATATATTAAAAACAACATACCAGAGCATGAACTACTTGTTCCTATGAGTTTCTTATTGAACATAAATGATGATGGATGACCAATATGAATGTGTTAGGCCAAGTGCACCACCAAACAAACACACTTGTAGTGATCCCCACAATCTAATGTTTCATTTTCAGTTAGCCTTGTAGCAGGCCAAGTTTACGGATTTTTACATCGCGCCAGTGACTTACAAGACTTACGGGGTTTTAATCCACGCCAGAGGTCTTGCATCCTGTTCTCCAAGGCACATGAGAAATGAACATGTGAGGATTAAAACATGAGTGAAGTCTGGCTATGCATTGACGAAACAGATCCACTTGGCCAGAGACTGATTATTAAATGATTTACAATTACTTATAAAAGCTCTGGTTAAAAACAATAAAACTATGAAAGGTTTTAATGACAAGCATTATTAGTAATAATTAAAATCTTGAAATCTAATCCATTCATGCCATATCATAAAGATTAATGACTGATCATTTCATTCATGGTCTGTTGCCAGCTCCACGTTGATCTTGCAGGCAAATGATAGAAAATGACAGGAATTTATATATAATGAAACTAAAGGATCAAACATTATATAAATGATAATGGAGTATATTTGCATACAGTTCAAATAAAATCTACAATTAAATTCAGGGATAAATGAATGAAATGGATATTTCCAAACATTTCGCTGCATAGGATATCTCTTCATATCAGCCACACATCGAATCAAATGAAAAATATATTTCTACTGGATTAAAAATGTAGACAAAATTCTTTCGCTTGAAGTAGACTTTTTTATACTAAAAGATCCATTTGCTTCAAAAGTAGTGCCCCAGAAAATAGACAGAGCCTTGCATATCCAAAAAATTTTAAAGTATAAAATTATAACAGAAAAATATAAAAGCAAAATATGTCAGAAAGACCAAGCCACACACAATGATAAATCCCAAGTGTGTGTAGGCATTTCTCCTATCAAATTATTGCTGTAAAATTATAACAGAAAAATCTAAAAGCATAAAATTACAACAGAAAAATATAAAAGCATCAAAAAAATTGGTCCAAAAATACCAAGCAACACAAACTGATAAAACCCAAGTGTATGTAGGCCTTACCCCTATCAAATTATCACTGTAAAAATATAACTGAAAAATTTTATAAAATATATTTAAAATGACATACTATTTTGTTATTGTTGCAGTCATCTCCTATAAAATAATTGATGTAAAAATATAACTAAAACATTGTATAAAATATATTAAAAACAACATACCAGGGCATGAACTACTTGTTCCTATGAGTTTCTTATTGAACATAAATGATGATGGATGACCAATATGAATGTGTTAGGCCAAGTGCACCACCAAACAAACACACTTGTAGTGATCCCCACAATCTAATGTTTCATTTTCAGTTAGCCTTGTAGCAGGCCAAGTTTACGGATTTTTACATCGCGCCAGTGACTTACAAGACTTACGGGGTTTTAATCCACGCCAGAGGTCTTGCATCCTGTTCTCCAAGGCACATGAGAAATGAACATGTGAGGATTAAAACATGAGTGAAGTCTGGCTATGCATTGACGAAACAGATCCACTTGGCCAGAGACTGATTATTAAATGATTTACAATTACTTATAAAAGCTCTGGTTAAAAACAATAAAACTATGAAAGGTTTTAATGACAAGCATTATTAGTAATAATTAAAATCTTGAAATCTAATCCATTCATGCCATATCATAAAGATTAATGACTGATCATTTCACTCATGGTCTGTTGCCAGCTCCACGTTGATCTTGCAGGCAAATGATAGAAAATGACAGGAATTTATATATAATGAAACTAAAGGATCAAACATTATATAAATGACAATGGAGTATATTTGCATAGTCTAACTAAAGTCTACAATTAAATTCAGGGATAAATGAATGAAATTGATATTTTCAAACATTGCACTGCATAGGATATCTCTTCATATCAAGAATATATTTCTACTGGATTAAAAATGTAGACAAAATGTTTTTGCTTGAAGTAGACTTTTTTTATACTAAAAGATCCATTTGCTTCAAAAGTAGCACCCCAGAAAATAGACAGAGCCATGCATATCCCAGGTAAAGGTTTGATAATACCATAACGATGTAGGTTCTGAATTACGGTAATCCACAAATTATAGGTATACACTAAAAAATGGCAAAATTGGTTATGACATGTATTACACAAGAAAAAAATGTCCTTCACAGCCATATGAAGTGTCAGACCTAGATTCGATTTCAAATGCACGTCATTCTTTGGGTTGTAACTCATAAGGATGGTTTACACTGTCTCTTGCAGTCCTCCTTAGCCAACTGTCAAACCCAGATCACTCACATGACTGCCCAGGGTCAAAATCGTGTGACAGGAGTAATTTGTAGATGGGTGACAGTTCAAGGATGAGGTGGCAGTCCAACATTGTTGCGTGGTATCTGATGTTGATGGCAACTGATAGAGCCCTGCACAAGATGGGACTGGGGTACATGACCTTGGGTTCCGGTCCCATGAGACTTATGGAACTCCCTAATTACTTAAGATTTGGGAGCAGAACAGGATGGGGGAATGCAAATTGAGGAACAGGGTTGGGGCAGAAGCACCATTCCAAATTGGGTGATAGTTCTTGGATAAGTTGGTGATTCAATGTTGATACATGTTGTCACATCTTTATCTTCACACACACAGTGAAAAACAAATGGAAAACCACAAAACACCAAGAGTCACAACAAATGCACAACCAAAAGACAAATGGATAACCAACTGGAAGCCATCTCACATCAAAAACAAAACCCAGAGACAAAATGGAAAGACCAACTGGAAGCCATCTATCAAATAACACATGCACATTGATGTGGAAGTAGTCTTCCTGTCTCCCAAACGAAGTACACATCTTCAGCTGTAAGATGTGATCTAGGAGTAATGGAAGAAACACATCAAAACATATGCAGTCAACAAACACTTTTGAGACATAGGCGCTGAATCAATTCCAAAGCACAAAAATCTTAAAATTTGAATTCCAATGACCTTAGAAAAGAGGCTTAGATGCCAGCAACATCAGACACAATGAATCAACATCAAATCACCACCTTATCCGAGAACTAGCACCCAATTCTAATTGTGCCCCACCCCATTTCTTAATTTGCATTCCCCCTCCTGTTCTGCTACCAAACTTTAATGATTAGGGAGTCCCAGGAGTCTCACGGGACCATGGACCCAAGGTCGTATACCCCAGTTACATCTTTTGCAGGGCCTTAGCAGGTGCCATCAACATCAAACTCGGTACAACAACGTTGAACCGCCACCTCTTCCATAAACTATCACCCATCTACCAATCACTCCTGTCACATGACCACGATCCTGGAAGGTCATGTGAGTGATCCAGGTTCAACAGATGGCTAAGAAGGACTGCAAGAAACAGTGGAAACCTTCCTAATGAGCTATAACCAAAGGAATCGTGTGCATATTAAATCAATGCCAGGTCGAACACTTCACATGGCTGTGATGGACATTTTTCCCTTGTGCGAGATATGTCATCACACATGTTGTATTATTTTTTAAGTGTGCGCCTATATTTTTATATATTATGTGCAGGCTTTTTAGTAATATATCAGCAATGTAAAATTATAACAAAAAAATTTAAAAGCATAAAATTATAACAGAAAAATATAAAAGCATAAAATTATTACAGAAAAATATAAAAGCAAAATATGTCAGAAAGACCAAGCCACACACAATGATCAATCCCAAGTGTGTGTCGGCATTTCTCCTATCAAATTATTGCTGTAAAATTATAACAGAAAAATCTAAAAGCATAAAATTACAACAGAAAAATATAAAAGCATCAAAAAAATTGGTCCAAAAATACCACGCAACACAAACTGATTAAACCCAAGTGTATGTAGGCCTCACTCCTATCAAATCATTACTGTAAAAATATAACTGAAAAATTTAATAAAATATATTTAAAATGACATACCAGAGCATGATCTTGTTGCAATGACATACACTATTTTGTTATTGTTGCAGTCATCTCCAATTAAATTATTGATGTAAAAATATAACTGAAAAAGTGTATAAAATATATTAAAAACAACATACCAGAGCATGAACTACTTGTTCCTATGATAACTTATTGAATATAAATGATGATGAATGACCAATATGAATGTGTTAGGCCAAGTGCACCACCAAACAAACACACTTGTAGTGATCCCCACAATCTAATGTTTCATTTTCAGTTAGCCTTGTAGCAGGCCAAGTTTACGGATTTTTACATCACGCCAGTGACTTACAAGACTTACGGGGTTTTAATCCACGCCAGAGGTCTTGCATCCTGTTCTCCAAGGCACATGAGAAATGAACATGTGAGGATTAAAACATGAGTGAAGTCTGGCTATGCATTGACAAAACAGATCCACTTGGCCACAGTCTGATTATTAAATGATTTACAAAAAAATTACTTATAAAAGCTCTGGTTAAAAACAATAAAACTATGAAAAGTTTTAATGACAAGCATTATTAGTAATAATTAAAATTTTGAAATCTAATCCATTCATGCCATATCATAAAGATTAATGACTGATCATTTCACTCATGGTCTGTTGCCAGCTCCACGTAGATCTTGCAGGCAAATGATAGAAAATGACAGGAATTGATATATAGTGAAACTAAAGGATCAAACATTATATAAATGACAATGGAGTACATATGCATACAGTCCAAGTAAAATCTACAATTAATTCAGGGATAAATGAATGAAATGGATATTGCCAAACATTTCGCTGCATAGGATGTCTCTTCATATCAGCCACACATCCAATCAAATGAAAAATATATTTCTACTGGATTAAAACTGTAGACAAAATGTTTTCGCTTGAAGTAGACTTTTTTTATACTAAAAGATCAATTTGCTTCAAAGTAGTGCCTCAGAAAAAAGACAGAGCCATGCGTATACAAAAAATTTTAAAGCTTAAAATTATAACAGAAAAATATAAAAGCAAAATATTTCAGAAAGACCAAGCCACACACAATGATAAATCCCAAGTGTGTGTAGGCATTTCTCCTATCAAATTATTGCTATAAAATTATAACAGAAAAATATAAAAGCATAAAATTACAACAGACAAAATATAAAAGCATCAAAAACATTCGTCCAAAATACCAAGCAACACAAACTGATAAAACCCAACTGTATGTAAGCCTCACTCCTATCAAATCATTACTGTAAAAATATAACTGAAAAATTTAATAAAATATATTTAAAATGACATACCAGAGCATGAACTACTTGTTGCAATGACATACACTATTTTGTTATTGTTGCAGTCATCTCCTATCAAATTATTGTTGTAAAAATTTAACTGAAAAATTGTATAAAATTGTATAAAATATATTAAAAACAACATACCAGAGCATGAACTAAATGTTCCTATGAGTTTCTTATTGAACATAAATGATGATGGATGACCAATATGAATGTGTTAGGCCAAGTGCACCACCAAACAAACACACTTGTAGTGATCCCCACAATCTAATGTTTCATTTTCAGTTAGCCTTGTAGCAGGCCAAGTTTACGGATTTTTACATCACGCCAGTGACTTACAAGACTTACGGGGTTTTAATCCACGCCAGAGGTCTTGCATCCTGTTCTCCAAGGCACATGAGAAATGAACATGTGAGGATTAAAACATGAGTGGAGTCTGGCTATGCATTGACAAAACAGATCCACTTGGTCAGAGACTGATTATTAAATGATTTACAATTACTTATAAAAGCTCTGGTTAAAAACAATAAAACTATGAAAGATTTTAATGACAAGCATTATTAGTAATAATCAAAATCTTGAAATCTAATCCATTCATGCCATATCATAAAGATTAATGACTGATCATTTCACTCATGGTCTGTTGCCAGTTCCACGTAGATCTTGCAGGCAAATGATAGAAAATGACAGTATCAAATAGCACATTTACATTTATATATAGTGAAACTAAAGGATCAAACATTATATAAATGACAATGGAGTATATTTGCATAAAGTCTAAATAAAATCTACAGCTAAATTCAGGGATAAATGAATGAAATCGAAATTGCCAAACATTTCGCTGCATAGGATGTCTATTCATATCAACCACACATCCAATCAAATGAAAAATATATTCCTACTGGATTAAAAATATAGACAAAATGTTTTCGCTTGAAGTAGACCTTTTTTTTACTAAAAGATCCATTTGCTTTAAAAGTAGCGCCCCAGAAAATAGACAGAGCCATGCATATCCCAGGTTCAGGTTTGACAATACCATAACGATGTAGGTTCTGAATTGCGGTAATCCACAAATTTTATGTATACACTAAAAAATGGCAAAATGTGTTAGGACATGTCTTACACAAGAAAAAAAATGTCCTTCACAGCCATATGAAGTGTAAGACCTAGATTCGATTTTAAATGCACGTCATTCTTTGGGGTGTAACTCATAAAGGAGGTTTCCACTGTCTCTTGCAGTCCTCCTTAGCCAACTGTCAAACCCAGATCACATGAGACATTAGGGTATGAGATAGCCCAGGGTCAAAGTCGTGTGACAGGAGTGATTGGTATATGAGTGACAGTTCAAGGATGATTAGCAGGCCAAGTTTACGGATTTTTACATCATGCCAGATGCAAGACCTCTTGGCATGGATTAAACCCCATAAGTCTTGCATTCTGTTCCCCCAGGCACATGAGAAATGAACATTTGACTATTAAAACATGAGTGAAGTCTAGCTATGCATTGACGCAACAGAACCACTTGGTGTGCCCGTAGTATTTTCTGGGCATACTTAACTTAGGTAAATCTTATTCACCCTCTTACCTACCCCTGTCACTCGCTGTCCTTCTGACACCTCTGAAAACTGAAGTGTGAAAATATGCAGTGGTGAATATTGATCTATTGCTCAAATCATAAAATGAAGTAACTACACACAGGAATCAATGTTTTGTCATTTAAGGACATTCGTATGGTAGCAAACAGAAGGATGTTGGAGGAGAGAGGTTTTGCTTTATTGTCCATTAATCATGATCATTACCGGATTCCTTCATCATTACCACGGAATTCGAATAAAGGTTACAGTGCAGCAACAAGGTGTCTACCAGGTCAAATCACACATGTGTCTACTTTTAAGCAATGTTCAAGGGCCAAATTGTAATTTGCAAATATGATCACTACATGGCACGCAAAATTGACCCAATTATATAGTCTTAATGCCATCGTTGGAACAATGTGCGCCCAACATTGAGCCAACGGCAGCAACAGCCAATTTTGGGTCAATTAGGCAGCCAATCTGAGCTGCATTATTGGTTATAAGTTTTAACCTCAAATTATAATTAAGCTTTTTCCCTGTCACTGACTGACATTCATGAATTAATGTATTACACACCATTTGCCCTAACATAAGAAATTTCATACAGCAGTACCCTAGCTCAGTGGTGGAGTCTTTTGATTGTCTTCATTATGACATCCATTTCATACTTTTTTGCTCCTCCATTATGACAGACATCAGGTCTATTTTCATGTGTATTAGTGTAAAAGCAGTTTAGATTTTCTATTATCATATATATGGACACACATTGTTTACAAAATCGAAATGATGCTTGTGTGATGTGTGAGCATCTGCTGAGGGTTTAGCTGCAATGCATCCAATGGTCAAATTCGATGGTGATCATGAAAGCACTAGGTAGTGATCATGATTAATGGGCAATAGAGCGAAACCTCTCCCCTTCTACATCCTTCAGTTTGCTAACCCTCATTTGTAACTTGATATATAGTCTGAAATTTCACATGGCTGTATTTCAAATTTTTTTCTGTTGTTAGGACATCTGCCTTATTCGCTTTCAATGTACTTTCATACTGAAGACTTAAATCAATGCAAGCTTAACAAATGGCCAGACATTTCACAAGGTGTAGCTCTGTCTGCGTTATAAATAGGCAGTCATTTCATAAGGCTATGTGAGGCCTTTTTCAGCCACGTCCAAATACTCAAAATGTATACTGGCATTTGTTCATGTGTGCCTGAGGGTTGTAAAATGACTAACCACAAAAGAGCAATTTAAGTATTGAAGACAGGATGGGGGTGAAATTGTCCCATCAAGTTTAGTTGAATATATAAAAATAGCATTAGGGTATGAGGTAAACAAGTCGTAGGTGAAAAATGCTGTATTCTCCAGTATTTTGAGATAATATAGATCATCTAATGTTATAAAAAACCTTTGATAGCGGTCTTTAATTCCAGATATTGATAAATGGTGCAAAAAAAATGGCTTTAGCCATGTGGACCTCATTGTCATTGGACAATAAAAGGAACTTGCTACTTAAAGATAAGGATATTCGTAGACATTTTGCATTGTCACAGCTCGTCTCACAGTACCCTGGGAAAAATTTGACAAATGACTTGCATTGATATTGTCATTGGAATAACTCTAATCTTACACAAGGTAGAAACCTGAAACTGCTGAAAAGTATGCAAAATTATATAACCTACGTCTGATGTGGGAACCAATTGATGCACGGATTTAGAATTTCAGTCATGATTGAAAATGAAAAATAGTGTCTAATTGTTCCAACTCTCCCCTACTTTCAAATTAAAGACTTAAATCAGTGCAAGCCTAACAAGATATTTTGCAAGGCTGTGTGAAACATTTTTCTTGTTTCAGCCGTGTCAAAATACTCAAATGTGTAATCACATTTGTTCAAGTGTAGGCCTTTCAGCGATGCATGAAGCACAAAAGTGTCTATTGCTAATACAAATTGCTTCCTAAAAACTAAAGGCTGAAACAGTGAACTGCTGTACCATACCAATTTAACCAGGTCACAATGATTTATACACACAATACAAAATTGTATATATTGTGTGCAGGCCTTTCAATAATAGTCCAAAAATTATCCATTCCTTTATGTATACGTTCATGACTACTGTAAATTCTACAGTTTGTGATATAGTACCATCAATATGATAATCTGTATTTGTATAGTGAGGCATATAGATCCTACATTTTAAGTATCAGCCCCCAATCAAGTTACTGTAAGTATCAATTTTTTTTCAGTATGGCTTTGTTGCACAATGTTATACAATTGATTTTAGAGACAAAAGTTGTGCAAAAGACATTCCATTCTGGGGACCAGAGTAGGGTGTGAGTCCAAACTTCTTTTTTCAAAATGACATTGTTTGGAATTTATAAGGGAATTCTAGATTAAACATTCACCAAAATCTGCTTATGCATAGTATTTCATCCTGAAATGTTATAGTCCGCAGTAGCTGCTAACCCAAAGATATGTATTATATACCCAACAAAATATCATGGTCAAATTTGATTTTGAAGTCATTACCATGTGATTTGGTTGTTGAAAGTGTCAATTGGATGCATTTTCAACTTTAGAGTAGCTTAAAAGGAAACTTTTGGTCAGAATTTAAAAAAATTTTAGCAAAGGAATTTATCATAATATATGGAGATGTAGAAACTTTTACATAGTTCATGGTCTTTTTCTTGCAAAATGAAAAACCATTTCATTAGTAACAAGTAAAAGTCTCTTTAAAAAAGACCTGCATTAGCCTTGGTTGAACTATTCAAGAGTATGTATTTTGTACAATAGCGGATATTAGTTTAGTTTGTGGCCTTTCTGACCCTACTTCTGACCCTACTTCTAAACATGCAACTAGCTTAGAGGTAGTTGTGTTCTAAAATAACAGGTGGCAGCACCATATAGATCTGCAATGTAAAAGTGCACAAACACCAGTGACATCACAGCCGATCTCCACAAAACTCCACAAAACTGAGCTAAAACTTAGTTAATTGGACCATAGTATGTATCATAATCCATACGAGTTTTAATAAATATAAGTTTAAATTCTACAGCAGCTGGGTGGCCTTATGGTTAAGGCATCCGCCGATTCAATGTTGGCCAGCTCTGCTTAAGATCCCAGAACCCAGGTTCGATCCAAGTTCCGGCACCCTTTATAAGCTTAATAGCAGCTGGATGTCAATAGCATGAGACGTGAAGTTGGAGGTGCCTTGTTCTTGGTGCAAGTAAAAGACACCCATGAGGTAAATGTGTAACATGGTGTGGACTCCCAAGCCTTATCTCATCATTATCATTTGCCAGCTGGTCATACAAGCTGACCGAGCTTCAGAAAAAATAGCATTGAGAGACAACCAGATTCTTATTAAAAAAAAAGTTGAAAAATATCTCTCTTGCAATGTTATAGTACGCCTAAATTTAAATTGGCTATTACACTAGGATCTAGGATATCCTGAAATCCTAGATGTCTATGATGCCAGACCATTAGGTACACTCACATATTTCAAGGTCATAGGGTAAAGGTCACAAGAGTAGTTAACAGTTGTAATTATTAGAAGATTACTACATTGCTCCATTAGACATAGGCAGTAAAATTAACTTTTTGACTTTGATACGTGCAATGAGGCTAACATAAGCCTTGAATAATAAATGAATAAATGTTTAAATAATGAATGAATGATTGAATTCATGAAGTGAATGACTGCTAATAATGGGGAAATGAAAGAAATTGCATTTGCAGCTTCAGATAAGAAAACCTATATTGTTTCCAGGTACTGTAACCAACACTGATTTACTATTTTCATTATTTATCCAAGTATGCAGATGACCAGAACCATCTTAGGGCATCACAAGCAAGGCACCTGTGGTGCCGCATATCGCGTAGGTCCCAATCACTGGCGCTATTTGAGGACTTCAAAAAAGTCTTGAGGTCTGCAGTTAAATCTTGGCTTTGCAGTCAACATTAGCAGTTGTTGTATCACTGGTGACGATTGCTGAATTTTGTATTAAAATACCTTGTCTGATATTTTTGAGGCTTCTGTTGATTTTTACTGTCTTGATGTTTCAAGAACACCTGTACTGTAGAATGAGGTATGTTCGTAATTGACTGTTCCAGGACTGAAGTGAATGGTGTCTTCTCCAGGCACAGTTTGTTGTCCCGCACAACATTCCATGTGTCCAAACCATTGTCTTCATCTTATGAAGGCTGCTCTTGCTGAGAGGACTGCATTGATTCTGTGGAAAAGCAAAGATCCTAATTCATTATTATAACTTAATGATAAATGAAACTTGTGGATTTCCTGGTAGATCTAGACTCGGTTGAGTCTTGATACTTATAACTGGTCTCTACATACCCTTCACTTTAAATAAATGAGAGGCCCAAAAAATGTCTCTGGCTTTTATATTGTACCACACTAGATTCGTAAATACCTAATTCTGAATAAATTTACTGATATAATGATTGGTTTAAATATGAGGCATTTCATTTTTGATACAGGCCTCCTAAAAAGAGATAATATTTTCCCACTGAGAGGCGCACCAGAAGCATTTTGAACTAAAACTAAACCACACTATTTCCCAACATGCTAAGTCTGTTGGGTCAAATCAACCCAAAACAATATAAATAAGGCCGTTTCACGACTATCTGAGACGACCCATGTTTTATATATATATATATATATATATAACATTGCTGTGAAAAATGTCCTCACCTTACATGGCTTGTTTTTCAGTACAAAATGGAATATTTGATGGATGTGTTCATACTCCCCTCTTGGAACAAAAGGTGGTCCCAGAGTGGACTTTGTGTTGATTTCGTAAAAATCTACAAACAAAATTACAATATGAATCAAACGGGCATGATTTTCTGACCATACCAAGCATGGAGTAGAACAAAACGGACAGAAATATTAACAGTAGGCCTATACATTATTTACTGCGAGTCCAACCTCAACTTTCTACCAGATACTGACCCTCCTGTAATAATTTCTATTGAATGTTTGTTATATTTTCCTTTGCAATTTCAGTCGTTTCTCTGAGAACATGGCAAATGCCAAAAATTTCACTACACGGCAGGAAACTTAGTAAATTTTAAAGACAGTATATATGACAAAACTTTACATTCTTACACCACCGGGCATGTTACCAGCAAAACAATGGTCAACCAAGCAGTATATTTAAGCATTTTTACGGACTTAGGAAAACCAAATGACATCAAACACATTTAGGGAGTTACCTTTTTTTCAAGTCATCAGTCCTTCGAAGCCGAAGTTCATTGAAACTTCCAATGAATACTGTTCATCTTGTAGACTATAACAAGTCCTAGGATGATTCTGGAAAAAAACAAAAAACAATTGCACTTATATTGAATCTGGAGTCTTAATTGTAATCAATGCAAACAAAACAAAATTATATGCAATTTCACTGTTAGACAGCTGATAGCCTATAAGGCAATTTGTTTTTATTTAAGTCTAACTGGTAAACTAGCAAATTAATTGCCATCAACTACATTCTGATTGGCTGTTGCAAATTACATAGCTGCCTTTAGGGCAGTCAGTTGCCTTGGTATTAGTTAAAGTGTAAGTGCTGTCATCACTGAGCAATGTCATATATGTTGGCAAACGCCTGTCAGTGGTTAAAACAACAATTAACAGAAAACATTTTTGACATGAGTTTTAAAAACATCACATGAAGCACTCTCATATGAATATTGGCTAGCAAGTCATTCCACAAAGCCAAGTACCTATATATAAATGACTTCTTCATAACATTTGTTTTACATTCAGGCATATGAACTTCAAGAGTATTTATTACTTGCTAGCATTTTAATTTCATTACATTAACAGGCCATGGTGATTGAGTTACATAGATAATCTGGTGCATTGCCATGAATACTATTATACATCAAAGCTAATAATCAATTCTTCGTGACAGTTTTTGCCATTTGAGCTGTTTCACAAGACCTCCACCTCAAACTATATATATAGCCTGATAAATCTACCTGTGTATTGCAGCTGGTAAAGTTAGGCATTGGCATGATAG
This sequence comes from Alitta virens, assembly GCA_932294295.1. Lineage (NCBI taxonomy): Eukaryota > Metazoa > Annelida > Polychaeta > Phyllodocida > Nereididae > Alitta > Alitta virens. The sequence goes on along the minus strand of OW028585.1, from coordinate 19,820,674 downwards.
TAGAGAAGTCTGCCTGGAATTGCCAATAGTGTAGAAACACATGATACTGTTGAACCATGTGACTGGAAATCATTCAGTGTAGCTCATTTGTCCTTAAGCGTATACAGCTTCCACAAACTGAGGTTTCGCAGTAACTGGGTAACTACGGCATGTCATACCTGGAAAAAAAAAATCATAAGTATAAGATCAGTTTATTCCAGATGTTATAATAATGTATGTTGTAGTGGGATTAAAAAAATTGCTCATCCGGTTTCTTGATAATTTTTACAGTGTAGGGGAAAGTAAGGTGAACTGGGCCACTTATCACATTTTATTTCTTACTGATTCAAGTGACAAAGCAGTCACATTTTCCCATTCGAAATTATACTGTAAATGTTCCTCTAATAATTCTAAGTAACTTTTTTTTTTAATTCTCAGTCATTTCCTGCGTAACAAGAAAATTAATTTCAGAAAAAAGTGGCCCAGTCCGGTAAGGAGAACATGGTCATGGTTGAATTAATGTAATGTTTGAACTTTTGCTTAAAAGAAAAGACAGCCACATTTTTCCACATAACAAGAACAACATGTCAATTACATGGTTGTACTTTGATTATGATCTGATCATAACAATACATTTATTTCTAATCTATCCTCTATAATTGGTTATCACTTGATCAGAAAAAATTAATATCTCAAATGGTTTCTTGCTTTCAGACATGCACTTATGATCACTTAGGAGTCATGTTACCCAATTTCAGGATAATACCAATATTACTGTTAGCTGTAGGGAGGGTGGCCCAGCTCTCCTTACTTGTCCCTAATTCATTGAAAAGCATAAAATTGACAGCGTCACAAAATGCTAGCAGCACCCAAATTGCTAACTAATAGAAACAGTTCTCTATCACAATTAATTCAGTTTGCTATATTCTCCATAATTATTTCTGATGTTTCTTTATGACCATAACTAAGACTCAGATAATTATTTAAGAGAAGGGAGCTGACAGTGGGAAAATAAAGAAGTGAATATAGGGTCTACAATTATGGCAATTTTTAATCTAAACTACAAGCTTCTAACAATGTCAACAACGAAAGTGAGTCGCCCTATCATAATGTTGTATCAAATTGTATTTTGAAAGTTTTGTTGTGAATGTATCATAGTGAAATTGTTAAATATGTATTGACTGCTTAAGTTCCAAACAGTTTTGTTGAAGTCCCAAACTTGAAGTAACTCTATGTTTAGTTTGTTAAAAAAAATGAAATGAAAAAATGTTTAGGACTTTAACGAAAGTCGTTTGATAAATTTTGCTTACCAAAAAGATTCAACTGCTTCTGCGGTCTTGTTCACTTGAGTTATGAAGATAAATGTCTTAAGTTGGTGGAGGTGCTACTATGTTGTTGTCACTTCAACGTGTTGTTGAAGGTGCCACTGACTGGATTTTTGCCTGATGTGACAACAACAGTGACACCTCCAACAACACTATAAGGTGTCATAATCAAAAGGAGGTGAACAGGTGCATTTAAACTCAATAAAATGTATTTTGAATAAAATGAATGTGACAATATAAAGAAAAAGTATGAAAAATTATATATATATATCAATGAAAACAATGCTAAGAGATAGGACTTGGTGAAAAACCCTATGTATTTCAAATGTGGCTACCATGACAACTACTAGTGGCGAGCCATAATATTTTAGGAATTGTGTTTTTTACTCTAAAACTACATATGACCTACCTCATTTCAAATATTTTCTTAATTAGTCGATTTTTCTCTGCAAATGCCTTAAGTCTGAGATTTTTGCACTGTTTGACCTGGGGTAATGATCTCTCTTAAATCTAAGAATAGCTAAAGCTGTTTGTTTGCTCCAGTGTAATTACTTCTAAGCTCCCCATCACTTTGATTTTATACCACTGTTTGCCTTTTTCATCCAATCAGAGGCCAAGATTCCAGGGGGATATATACCTGGGACATTATGGTCACACTTGACTGGCTAAAAGTTGTGGTAAAACAATGAAACAAAACACAACAATCAAATGAACATCTTATATAATAAGCAAACAAAAGTCTAAAGGGGAGAACGTCATAAGCAAGTGATCAAACAACTACAAACAAAACAAGTGGCATAAGTTAGATAATGACCTTGTTTTCGTGAATATGCAATTAATCCTTGGCTTAAGACTCGGATAAATTGCATATTCACTCAAACGCGGTCATTATCTATCACTTGTTGTGGCAATATAAAGAAAAAGTATGAAAAATTATATATATATCAATGAAAACAATGCTAAGAGATAGGACTTGGTGAAAAACCCTATGTATTTCAAATGTGGCTACCATGACAACTACTAGTGGCGAGCCATAATATAAGTCTGTGCCTTATACTGCATTTAATTGAATATCATTTTTGTTCTACATTATATTGTTGCTTATACCACATGTTGAGTATATCAGCCAATCAGAGGCCCAGTTTGTTGCAGGTATAAAACGAATATCCCTTGTTTAAAGTTGTTGTATATGGTCATGCTTGACTGACCAAAATAACAAATCAAGCTAAGTTAAAATGGAGCTGCTCAAAGCATACATACAATGACAGCTTACTTTTAAGAACACTTCATTATTAAGAATGCTTCACAATTAAGACCATCTCACTGTTACGACTACCTCACTATTAAAACCATATCACTATTATGAACATTTCACTTTTAGACCACCTCACTAGTAGGATCACAATTTAGACAACATTGTTCAGACCACCTCACCTGATTATTAAGACCACTTCATTATTAACACTACCTCACTGTAAAGACCACTACATTATTAAGACCACCTCAATATTAAGACTGCCTTATCATAACGACTGCCTCATTGATAAAACCACCTCACTATCAAGATCATCTCACTATTAAGATCACATCAATGTCTAGCCACTAAATTGTATAATTTGAAAAAAATAAGCACATACCTGGCTATCCAGTAATATAATTGAAAACTGAGATGCAAATGTGCAGTGGAGCACTGTTGCTTTAGATGTGCCTACGTACTGCCCCTTAAGTGAATTGTTTCTTACAACCAGTCTATTAGGCAACACAGCTAGAAACAAAACAACTCTTGACATTAGATAGTCATTGCCCTTGTTGCCGTGTGTATGCAATTTAATCCTGGGCTTATAAATTGCATATACACTCAAAGCGGGCAATAACTATTACTTATTGATGCCAAAATGGCGAAAAATGTAATTATCTTATTTGTCAGTGTATATATATTGTCAGTGTAATAGATATGTGCAAATATTCTATGCTTGATCTCTACCATGGGTTATGCAGAGCAGTTAAGATGACATTATGCAACTAATTACTATGAAATTGTTAATTATAAACAAAAAATCATTGAATGGGTTGAACAGTGCAACATTCACGGCTGTCATTGCTAAGTATGGGATGTTCAGGAAAATGAAGGAAACGACACCATTTTTAGCATTTTTTCTAGATTTTCCATTAATATGAGAAAAGAAGAAGGATGAATTAATGTCAAAATGAAGCTTAGAATTAAAAGTACTATAATCCAGACATATCATTGGCAAATTCTTACTGATGCAAGGATCATAGAGTCATTGATATGAGGGTTTAAGAGGGAACCAAATTTGCATATTTTCCTTATTATGTAAAATTATATGTCATTAATGGTCATGAAACCCCAAAAAGGTATCTCTACACTGTTTTTTCGATAAATTCTTATTAAGTTAAGTATGCATGTAGGGGCAGTAGTGTATGAGTCCTGCTCTGGAAACAAAAATTTTGTTTTAAATTTTTCTCTCAATATTTTAAAACGCAGCTGAGATATGTCAATGTGACTATCAAAAGCCACTAGGCCATATGGAGTATTACTGTGGAAATTTTTTTTCAGTTAAGTGCACTTGTGTTAGAGTTCTGCTCAGGAAACGAAAGTGTTATGTCTGCCCATCTGCCTGTTGGACGGACATTGATGATAACAAAAACCCTTTTTGAACTTCGTTCTATGAAGGTCAAAAATATGTTTCACTCCTCATCCATTTTGTAAAGTTAGGTGACAGTGGTCCCTAACTCCATTAAGGTTGAAGAGTACCAACACATTTACAACTGACAGCTGGAAAATATAGAAGAAAATAACTTCTTGCTATTCTATTATCATAAAAAATATGAGACAAGTCTAATTTAATTGGAGTTAACATAGGTGAAGTGTGGGATGATTTAACACAAACTTACCTGGAAAGCTATGCTTTCTGAAATTAACAGCTCTGCAATGACAGGGCCTTGACATTTGGTCAAGTTTTTGATCACCCACAATTCATGCTAAATCGGTTTAATTTAAATTGTTCTACCTTTCTTCATTCAATCTAGGCCCTAAATTAGTGAAATATAATCATTAAGCACATATCCAGTGAAAATTCAGCTATTCTTAACTTCTTAGCAAAGAACATAAGACAGGAAGCCATCTGGTGTTGCTTTCCGACAATATTAAAGCTCCCTGAATCATTTATAAAAATTATTACACAAAAGTATAACAACCCTAGGAAATTTCCATAAGCATCTTTGAGCATGCCCATCTGCAGCTGCTCCTGCCATAGGCCAGCCTGGCCACTTTAGGCCAAGTATTTAACCTGCACTGGACCCTCCTCTGCAGAGAGAGACAGAACATCTGCAGGACAGCAGAGAGTTCTGGCTATTTAGTCATGTATTCTTAAGTGAAGGCTGATCTCACATGGAACTTTTCAATATGTAATTCTTTGGACTTTACGGGAAACACACAGTTTGATATGACTAACCAATAAACCATTCAACTTTACTTAGGACCATCTTCATTTAACTTTATTTGGATTGTACTAAGGCTTCAGATCCTAGACCCTCACTGCTAAGCCAAATATCCACTTCATTAAACAATTACTAGAAGCTTTAATGCAACAATAGCAGTCCAAAAAACGAGGGACTAATAAAATAATCAAAAGGAACTTTTTGGAATGGAAGATTGTGGCGGGGGGGGGGGCATGTGTCAAGAAATATACCATGAAACTATTATGTAATGGGTTTTACATAGACAGCTACAGAGATAAATTAGATTTCCCGCTATACACTGTATATACTCGAATGTGATTAACAATTGGATAAGGTGGGCTTTTATGTGTGACTCTAATTACATTTATTGATACAACCTTGGATGCACTAGAGAAGGATTAGACACTTTGAAAGTAATAAAGCATATTCATTATTAGGTGTATTAAGTCAAATTTGCCCAGAGCTGGCCCAAATACCAGCTGTCTTAAATACCTTGATTCTTTGATCAGTGAGCACACCCCTCATCAGTGATGCTCTTAAATCAACATCAATGAACATCCTGGGTTATAAAAGTCGAATGTTTGTTTCTTGTTGCACATCCCAGGATCCTGTAAGTATTCTTACCGAATTTCTAGGCCTATTATTAAGAAAGTTATGGTAACAAATGTGTCAGTTTCAATGTACTATTTTGTAAAATACGTTATTTTAATCTCCCAACTCATGAAGCCATAAAGAGGCCATATTCATCCAAAGCTGAAAACTTCGTCTTCATGATAATAGCCTTCAAGGATGCCAAATTAGTATTGCACTTTGTACACTTCTGCCGTGTTTTGACCATGTCCAAATACCTGCTATACATTATCAAATTTCGCATTTACTGATCACAATATGCACACAGTGCTGTTCTTTGTGTGTTGACCTTTCTGCATATAAAACACTGCAAAATGCAATACTAAGTTGCTTGCATTTGTAGACTTCAAGCTACTGCTCAAAAAGGCATAATCAAAGGAAATGTTGGCTAACTAAAAATTTCGCACAGTTGTGCAAGACACTTTTGCCTCGTTTTTGCCATGGCCAAATGCATGCAATACAATATCAAATTTCTCATGTTACTGATATATTTAAGCAATTCACAAAGCTGCACCAGCTCAAATTTCACTAATGCTAAGATCACCATATGCGCACAGTGCTGTTCTTTATGTTTTGACCTTTCTGCAAATAAAAGGGTCCAAAATACAGAACTAAGTTGCTTTAATTGTAGCATTCAAGCTACAGCTCAGAAAAAAGGCAAAATCAAAGGAAATGTTGGCTAGCTGAACATTTCACACAGCTGTGCAGGAAACTTCTGCCATGTTTTGACCATGTCCAATTACATGCTGTACAATATCAAATTCCTCATGTTACTGATAGTTCACAAAGCTGCACAAGCTCATATTTCACTTTTCCTAACATCACAATATGCACACAGTGCCGTTCTTTATGTTTTGCCCTTTCTGCTAATAAAAGGGTTCAAATACAGAAATAAGTTTCTTCTAATTGTAACTTTCAAGCTACAGCTCAAAAATAGCTAAACCACAGGATATGTTGGCTAGCTGAACATTTCACATAGCTGTCCAGAACTTATTTGTTGTGTTTTAGCCATGTCCAAATACAAGCCATGCAATAAATAACATGTCATACTACAAAGAGCTTCACATTTCACAGAGCTTCCCAACAAAGCAGCACCAACCCATATCTCACTTATGCTAAAATCACAATATGTGCAGAACTAAGTTGCTTCTAATTGTAGCATTCAAGCTATTGCTCAAAAATGACAAAATCAAAGGAAATGTTGGCCAGCTGAACATTTCACACAGCTGTTCAGGACACTTCTGCTGTGTTTTGACCATGTCCAAATGCATGCAATACAATATCAAATTTGTCATGTTACTGATAGATTTTAGCAATTCACAAAGCAGCACCAGCTCATATTTCACTTATGCTAAGATCACAATATGCGCACAGTGCTGTTCTTTATGTTTTGACCTTTCTGCAAATAAAAGGGTTCAAAATACAGAACTAAGTTGCTTCTCATTATAGCATTCAAGCTATTGCTCAAAAATGGTAAAATCAGAGGAAATGTTGGCCAGCTGAACATTTCACACAGCTGTTCAGGACACTTCTGCCGTGTTTTGACCATGTCCAAATGCATGCTATACATTATCAAATATCTCATTTTACTGATAGATTCTAACAATTCAAAAAGCTGCACAAGCTCATATTTCACTTATGCTAAGATCACAATATGAACACAGTGCTGTTCTTTCTGTTTTTACCTTTCTGCAAATAAAAGGATTCAAAATACAAAAATAAGTTTCTTCTAATTGTAGCTTTCAAGCTGCAGCTCAAAAAGAGCTAAACCAAAAGATATGTTGGCTAGCTGAACATTTCACATAGCTGTCCAGGACTTATTTGCTGTGTTTTAGCCATGTCCAAATACAAGCCATGCAATATATGACATGTCATACTACAAAGAGCTTCACATTTCACAGAGCTTCCCAACCTTAATTTACCCTTATGTTAGAAACACAATATGCACACAGTGCTACTGTTTGTGTGTTGGCCTTTCTGCATATAAAATGCTACAGAGTGCAATACGGACTTGCTTGCAATTGTAGCCTTCAAGGTACTGCTCAAAAAGACGTAATCAAAGGAAAGGTTAGCTTACTGAGCATTTCACATAGTTGTGCAAGACTCTTTTGCCTCGTTTTCGCAATGTCCAAAAGCATGCAATAAAATATCAAATTTGTCATGTTACTGATAGATTTTAACAATTCACAAAGCTGCACCAGCTCATATCTTACTTATGCTAAAATCACAATATGTGCACAGTGCTGTTCTTTATCTTTTGACCTTTCTGCAAATAAAAGGGTACAAAATACAGAACTAAGTTGCTTCTAATTGTAGCATTCAAGCTATTGCTCAAAAATGGCAAATCAAAGGAAATGTTGGGCAGTTGAACATTTCACACAGCTGTTCAGGACACTTCTGCCGTGTTTTGACCATGTCCAAATGCATGCTATGCATTATCAAATTTCTCATTTTACTGATAGATTCTAACAATTCACAAAGCTGCACTAGCTTATATTTAACTTATGCTAACATCACAATATGCACACAGTGCCGTTCTTTATGTTTTGACCTGTCTGCAAATAAAAGGGTTCAAAATACAGAAATAAGTTTCTTCTATTTGTAGCTTTCAAGCTACAGCTCAAAAATAGCAAAACCAAAGGATATGTTGGCTAGCTGAACATTTCACATAGCTGTCCAGGACTTATTTGTTGTGTTTTAGCCATGCCCAAATACAAGCCATGCAATATATAATATGTCATACTACAAAGAACTTCACATTTGACAGAGCTTCCCAACCTTAATTTACCCTTATGTTAGAAACACAATATGCGAACGCTGCTATTGTTTGTGTGTTGGCCTTTCTGCATATAAAATGCTACAGAGTGCAATAGTGACTTGCTTGCAATTGTAGTCTTCAAGCTACTGCTCAAAAAGGTGTAATCAAAGGAAAGGTTAGCTTACTGAGCATTTCACATAGTTGTGCAAGACACTTTTGCCCCTTTTTCGCCATGTCCAAATGCATGCAATACAATATCAAATTTGTCATGTTACTGATAGATTTTAGCAATTCACAAAGCTGCTCCACCTCATATCTCACTTATGCTAAAATCACAATATGCGCACAGTGCTGTTCTTTATGTTTTGACCTTTCTGCAAATAAAAGGGTCCAAAATACAGAACTAAGTTGCTTCTAATTGTAGCATTCAAGCTACTGCTCAAAAATGGCAAAATCAAAGGAAATGTTGGCCAGCTGAACATTTCACACAGCTGTTCAGGACACTTCTGCCGTGTTTTGACCATGTCCAAATGCATGCTATACATTATCAAATTTCTCATTTTACTGATAGATTCTAACAATTCACAAAGCTGCACAAGCTCATATTTCACTTATGCTAACATCACAATATGAACACAGTGCTTTTGCCCTTTCTGCAAATAAAAGGGTTCAAAATACAGAAATAAGTTTCTTCTAATTGTAGCTTTCAAGCTACAGCTCAAAAATAGCTAAACCAAAGGATATGTTGGCTAGCTGAACATTCCACATAGCTGTCCAGGACTTATTTGCTGTGTTTTAGCCATGTCCGAATACAAGTCATGCAATATATAACATGTCATACTACAAAGAGCTTCACACTTCACAGAGCTTACCAACCTTAATTTACCCTTATGTTAGAAACACAATATGCACACAGTGCTACTGTTTGTGTGTTGGCCTTTCTGCATATAAAATGCTACAGAGTGCAATACTGACTTGCTTGCAATTGTAGCCTTCAAGGTACTGCTCAAAAAGACGTAATCAAAGGAAAGGTTAGCTTACTGAGCATTTCACATAGTTGTACAAGACACTTTTGTCTCGTTTTCGCCATGTCCTAATGCATGCAATACAATATCAAATTTGTCATGTTACTGATAGATTTTAGCAATTCACAAAGCAGCACCAGCTCATATCTCACTTATGCTAAAATCACAATATGCGCACAGTGCTGTTCTTTATGTTTTGACCTTTCTCCAAATAAAAGGGTCCAAAATACAGAACTAAGTTGCTTCTAATTGTAACATTCAAGCTACTGCTCAAAAATGGCAAAATCAAAGGAAATGTTGGCCAGCTGAACATTTCACACAGCTGTTCAGGACACTTCTGCCGTGTTTTGACCATGTCCAAATATAAGCCATGCAATATCAAATTTACATTGACCTGTGAGTAATGGTTGCTTTCCTTAGATTAAAAGTTTTCTGCCTTATTTGCCTATAAACCACTTGACCTAAATGCTGTACTACACATACATTTATTATGAGCAGTTGTGGCCAAATTCTTTGTTTTCATTTTGGCCATTTAGCAAACTTTGAGGCCTAAGTAGAACGTTTGTACAGACATTGTGTAGTAGGCCTTTGACCAATGCATAAAACCCAAACTTCAATATTACAGATATGTGATGTTGTGACCCATAGTATGCCAAATTAGGATTCATGATCAAGTTTGCCATTGTCAGGCCAACTTGGGCGCAAAGTTGGTCAGACAAGGACAGTACTAGAGCATTACAAAATGTCAATTTTGTCTTGCTGTATGGATAGCTGTCAATTAATTAGTATACTAGGCAAAATTAAGTTAATATCAGTGTAAGCCTTTCAGCAAAAGTTCCAGGTTTTCTAATTTACACAGACTTAAACTATTTTCTTTATATGCTTCAAAGCACATCCCAAAAGTCTATGAATATCAAAGGCCTAAAGCACAATACTATACAAAGCCTTAGCTGTTGTTGCTTTCAAAGCACATCTGACAGAAGGTCTGATATTTCACATGGCTTTGTGGGTACATTTTCTGCCAAAGTGCAATATTTTAGCCATGTCCAATACAAGCCATACAATATCAAAATTGTCATGCTAGTGAGGGCAAGCTCCACAAGTTCAAATTTCCCACATGTTAGGATCACGATAAGCACACAGTGCTGTTCTTTGTGTATTGGCCTTTCTGCAAATTAATTGGTCCAAAGTGCAATACTAAGTTATTGCAATTGTAGCTTTCGACTTAAAACCCACACAAAGATAAAAAAGCCATGCAATATCAAATTTGTCATGTAACCGCAAGAGTATGACACTTCACAAAACTGCACAACCTCATATCTTGCTTATGATAGCAGCACAACATGCACACAGTGCTGTTCTTTGTGTGTTGGCTTCTCCAAATTAAAACATCCAAATTATAATACAAAGTGGTCTGCAATTGTAGCCTTCAAGCTACTGCTGAAAAATAGCTAAATGAAGGGTATGTTAGCCAGCTAAACATTTCACATAGCTGTCCAGGACACTTTTGCCGTGTTTTCGGCATGTCCAATATCAAATTTCTCATGTTACTGATAGATTTTAACAATTCACAAAGCTGCACCAGTTCATATTTCACTTGTGCTAAGAACACAATATCCACACTGTGCTGTTCTTTATGGTTTGGCCTTTTTGCAAATAACAGGGTCCAAAATCCAGAAATAAGTTGATTGCTATCGTAGCCTTTAAGCAGGTGCTCAAAAAATACTAAATGATAGGAAATGTTTGCTACTGAATCTTTCACATAGGTGTGCAGGACACTTTTGCCGTGTTTTAGCCATGTCCGAATGCATGCTATACAATATCAACTTTGTAATTTTACTGATAGATTTTAACAATCCACAAAGCTGCACGTGTTCATATTTAACTTATGTTAAGAACACAATATGCACACAGTGCTGTTCTTAATGCTTTGACCTTTCTGCAAATAAAAGGGTATAAAATACAGAAATAAGTATCTTCTAATTGTAACCTTCAAGCTACTGCTCAAAAATGGCTAAATCAAAGGAAATGTTGGCCTGTTTTCACCATGTCCAAATGTATGCAATACAATGTCAAATTCTCATGCGACTGATAGATTGTAACAATTCACAAAGTAATGTTCTTGATGCTCTGACATTTCTGCCAATTTAAGGGTTCCAAATGCAGAACTAAGTTGTTTGGTATCGTAGCCTGCTCGAAAATGACTAAATCAACGGAAATGTTGACTAACTGAACATTTCACATAGCTGTGCAGGACACTTTAGCTGTCTTTTTGCCATGTCCAAAAGCATGCTATACAATACAGTGCTATTCCTTATGCTTTGGTCTTTTTGTAAATTAAAGGATGAAAAATGCAGAAGAACGTTGTTTGCAATTGTAGCCTTCAAGCTACTGCTAACAAAGACTAAATCGAAGGAAATGTTTGCTAACTGAACATTTCGCATATCTGGGCAGGGTATATATTTGCTGTTTGATATCTGAGTTTAATATTACACAAAGCTGCACAAGGTCAAATGTCTCTTATGTTAGGAACACAATATGCACACAGTGCTGTTCATTGTGTTGGCCTTTGGAGTGTAAATGTTAGCTAACTGAAAATTTCACATAGCTGAACGAGACATATTCGCCATGTTTTAGCCATGTCCAAATATAAGCCATGCAATATCAAATTTACATTGACCACCGAATAATGGTTGCTTTCCTTAGATTAAAAGTTTTCTGCCTTACTTTCCCATAAACCACTTGACCTAAATGCTATACTACACATACATTAATTATGAGCAGTTGTGGCCAAATTCTTTGTTTCCATTTTGGCCATTTAGCAAACTTTGAGGCCTAAGTAGAACGTTTGCACAGATATTGTGTAGTAAGCCTTTGACCAATGCCTAAAACCCAAACTTCAATATTACAGACATGTGATGTTGTGACCCATAGTATGCCAAATTAGGATTTATGATCAAGTTTGCCATTGTCAGGCCAACTTGGGCGCAAAGTTGGTCAGACAAGGGCAGTACTAGAGCATTACCAAATGTCAATTTTGTCTTGCTGTATGGATAGCTGTCAATTAATTAGTATACTAGGCAAAATTACATTAATATCAGTGTAAGCCTTTCAGCAAAAGTTCCAGGTTTTCTAATTTACACAGACTTAAACTATTTTCTTTATATGCTTCAAAGCACATCCCAAAAGTCTATGAATATCAAAGGCCTAAAGCACAATACTATACAAAGCCTTAGCTGTTGTTGCTTTCAAAGCACATCTGACAGAAGGTCTGATATTTCACATGGCTTTGTGGGTACATTTTCTACTAAAGTGCAATATTTTAGCCATGTCCAATACAAGCCATGCAATATCAAAATTGTCATGCTAGTGAGAGCAAGCTCCACAAGTTCAAATTTCCCACATGTTAGGATCACGATAAGCACACAGTGCTGTTCTTTGTGTATTGGCCTTTCTGCAAATTAATTGGTCCAAAGTGCAATACTAAGTTATTGCAATTGTAGCTTTCGACTTAAAACCCACACAAAGGTAAAAAAGCCATGCAATATCAAATTTGTCATGTAACCGCAAGAGTATGACATTTCACAAAACTGCACAACCTCATATCTTGCTTATGATAGGAGCACAACATGCACACAGTGCTGTTCTTTGTGTGTTGGCTTCTGCAAATTAAAACATCCAAATTATAATACAAAGTGGTCTGCAATTGTAGCCTTCAAGCTACTGCTGAAAAATAGCTAAATGAAGGGTATGTTAGCCAGCTAAACATTTCACATAGCTGTCCAGGACACTTTTGCCGTGTTTTCGGCATGTCCAATATCAAATTTCTCATGTTACTGATAGATTTTAACAATTCACAAAGCTGCACCAGTTCATATTTCACTTGTGCTAAGAACACAATATCCACACTGTGCTGTTCTTTATGGTTTGGCCTTTTTGCAAATAACAGGGTCCAAAATCCAGAAATAAGTTGATTGCTATCGTAGCCTTTAAGCAGGTGCTCAAAAAATACTAAATGATAGGAAATGTTTGCTACTAAATATTTCACATAGGTGTGCAGGACACTTTTGCCGTGTTTTAGCCATGTCCGAATGCATGCTATACAATATCAACTTTGTAATTTTACTGATAGATTTTAACAATCCACAAAGCTGCACGTGTTCATATTTAACTTATGTTAAGAACACAATATGCACACAGTGCTGTTCTTAATGCTTTGACCTTTCTGCAAATAAAAGGGTATAAAATACAGAAATAAGTATCTTCTAATTGTAACCTTCAAGCTACTGCTCAAAAATGGCTAAATCAAAGGAAATGTTGGCTAGCTGAACATTTCACATAGCTGTCCAGGACATATTTGCTGGGTTTTCACCATGTCCAAATGTATGCAATACAATGTCAAATTCTCATGCGACTGATAGATTGTAACAATTCACAAAGTAATGTTCTTGATGCTCTGACCTTTCTGCAAATTTAAGGGTTCCAAATGCAGAACTAAGTTGTTTGGTATCGTAGCCTGCTCGAAAATGACTAAATCAACGGAAATGTTGACTAACTGAACATTTCACATAGCTGTGCAGGACACTTTAGCTGTCTTTTTGCCATGTCCAAAAGCATGCTATACAATACAGTGCTGTTCCTTATGCTTTTGTCCTTTTGTAAATTTAAGGATGAAAAATGCAGAAGAACGTTGTTTGCAATTGTAGCCTTCAAGCTACTGCTAACAAAGACTAAATCGAAGGAAATGTTTGCTAACTGAACATTTCGCATATCTGGGCAGGGTATATATTTGCTGTTTGATATTTGAGTTTAATATTACACAAAGCTGCACAAGGTCAAATGTCTCTTATGTTAGGAACACAATATGCACACAGTGCTGTTCATTGTGTTGGCCTTTGGAGTTACCGCCAACAAAAAGGCTACATCAATGTAAATGTTGGCTAACTGCAAATTTCACATAGCTGAACAAGACTTATTTGCCATGTTTTAGCCATGTCCAAATATAAGCCATGCAATATCAAATTTACATTGACCTGCGAGTAATGGTTGCTTTCTTTCGATTAAAAGTTTTCTGCCTTATTTGCTTATAAACCACTTGTACTAAATGCTGTACTACACATACATTTATTATGAGCAGTTGTGGCCAAATTCTTTGTTTTCATTTTGGCCATTTAGCAAACTTTGAGGCCCTAGTAGAACGTTTGCACAGATATTGTGTAGTAGGCCTTTGACCAATGCATAAAACCCAAACTTCAATATTACAGATATGTGATGTTTTGACCCATAGTATGCCAAATTAGGATTTATGATCAAGTTTGCCATTGTCAGGCCAACTTGGGCGCAAAGTTGGTCAGACAAGGACAGTACTAGAGCATTACAAAATGTCAATTTTGTCTTGCTGTATGGATAGCTGTCAATTAATTAGTATACTAGGCAAAATTACGTTAATATCAGTGTAAGCCTTTCAGCAAAAGTTCCAGGTTTTCTAATTTACACAGACTTTAACTATTTTCTTTATATGCTTCAAAGCACATCCCAAAAGTCTATGAATATCAAAGGCCTAAAACACAATACTATACAAAGCCTTAGCTGTTCTTGCTTTCAAAGCACATCTGACAGAAGGTCTGATATTTCACATGGCTTTGTGGGTACATTTTCTACTAAAGTGCAATATTTTAGCCATGTCCAATACAAGCCATGCAATATCAAAATTGTCATGCTAGTGAGAGCAAGCTCCACAAGTTCAAATTTCCCACATGTTAGGATCACGATAAGCACACAGTGCTGTTCTTTGTGTATTGGCCTTTCTGCAATATAATTGGTCCAAAGTGCAATACTAAGTTATTGCAATTGTAGCTTTCGACTTAAAACCCACACAAAGGTAAAAAAGCCATGCAATATCAAATTTGTCATGTAACCGCAAGAGTATGAGACTTCACAAAACTGCACAACCTCATATCTTGCTTATGATAGAAGCACAACATGCACACAGTGCTGTTCTTTGTGTGTTGGCTTCTCCAAATTAAAACATCCAAATTATAATACAAAGTGGTCTGCAATTGTAGCCTTCAAGCTACTGCTGAAAAATAGCTAAATGAAGGGTATGTTAGCCAACTAAGCATTTCACATAGCTGTCCAGGACACTTTTGCCGTGTTTTCGGCATGTCCAATATCAAATTTCTCATACTGATAGATTTTAACAATTCACAAAGCTGCACCAGTTCATATTTCACTTGTGCTAAGAACACAATATCCACACTGTGCTGTTCTTTATGGTTTGGCCTTTTTGCAAATAACAGGGTCCAAAATCCAGAAATAAGTTGTTTGCTATCATAGCCTTTAAGCAGGTGCTCAAAAAAGACTAAATGATAGGAAATGTTCGCTACTGAACATTTCACATAGGTGTGCAGGACACTTTTGCCATGTTTTAGCCATGTCCGAATGCATGCTATACAATATCAACTTTGTAATTTTACTGATAGATTTTAACAATTCACAAAGCTGCACATGTTCATATTTCACTTATGTTAAGAACACAATATGCACACAGTGCTGTTCTTAATGCTTTGACCTTTCTGCAAATATAAGGGTATAAAATACAGAAATAAGTATCTTCTAATTGTAACCTTCAAGCTACTGCTCAAAACTGGCTAAATCAAAGGAAATGTTGGCTAGCTGAACATTTCACATAGCTGTCCAGGACATATTTGCTTGGTTTTCGCCATGTCCAAATGCATGCAATACATTATCAAATTCTCACGCGACTGATAGATTGTAACAATTCACAAAGTACTGTTCTTGATGCTCTGACCTTTCTGCAAATTAAAGGGTTCCAAATGCAGAACTAAGTTGTTTGGTATCGTAGCCTGCTCGAAATGACTAAATCAACGGAAATGTTGACTAATTGAACATTTCACATAGCTGTGCAGGACACTTTAGCTGTCTTTTTGCCATGTCCAAAAGCATGCTATGCAATACAGTGCTGTTCCTTATGCTTTGGTCCTTTTGTAAATTAAAGGATAAAAAATGCAGAAGAACGTTGTTTGCAATTGTAGCCTTCAAGCTACTGCTAAGAAAGACTAAATCGAAGGAAATGTTTGCTAACTGAACATTTCGCATATCTGGGCAGGGTATATATTTGCTGTTTGATATCTGAGTTTAATATAACACAAAGCTGCACAAGGTCAAATGTCTCTTATGTTAGGAACACAATATGCACACAGTGCTGTTCATTGTGTTGGCCTTTGGAGTTACGCCAACAAAAAGGCTACATCAATGTAAATGTTGGCTAAATGAAAATTTCACATAGCTGAACAAGACTTATTTGCCATGTTTTAGCCATGTTCAAATATAAGCCATGCAATATCAAATTTACATTGACCTGCGAGTAATGGTTGCTTTCTTTCGATTAAAAGTTTTCTGCCTTATTTGCCTATAAACCACTTGACCTAAATGCTGTACTACACATACATTTATTATGAGCAGTTGTGGCCAAATTCTTTGTTTTCATTTTGGCCATTTAGCAAACTTTAAGGCCTAAGTAGAACGTTTGCACAGATATTGTGTAGTAGGCCTTAGACCAATGCATAAAACCCAAACTTCAATATTACAGATATGTGATTTTGTGACCCATAGTATGCCAAATTAGGATTTATGATCAAGTTTGCCATTGTCAGGCCAACTTGGGCGCAAAGTTGGTCAGACAAGGACAGTACTAGAGCATTACCAAATGTCAATTTTGTCTTGCTGTATGGATAGCTGTCAATTAATTAGTATACTAGGCAAAATTACGTTAATATCAGTGTAAGCCTTTCAGCAAAAGTTCCAATTTACACAGACTTAAACTATTTTCTTTATATGCTTCAAAGCACATCCCAAAAGTCTATGAATATCAAAGGCCTAAAGCACAATACAATACAAAGCCTTAGCTGTTGTTGCTTTCAAAGCACATCTGACAGAAGGTCTGATATTTCACATGGCTTTGTGGGTACATTTTCTGCCAAAGTGCAATATTTTAGCCATGTCCAATACAAGCCATGCAATATCAAAATTGTCATGCTAGTGAGAGCAAGCTCCACAAGTTCAAATTTCCCACATGTTAGGATCACGATAAGCACACAGTGCTGTTCTTTGTGTATTGGCCTTTCTGCAAATTAATTGATCCAAAGTGCAATACTAAGTTATTGCAATTGTAGCTTTCGAATTAAAACCCACACAAAGGTAAAAAAGCCATGCAATATCAAATTTGTCATGTAACCGCAAGAGTATGACATTTCACAAAACTGCACAACCTCATATCTTGCTTATGATAGGAGCACAACATGCACACAGTGCTGTTCTTTGTGTGTTGGCTTCTGCAAATTAAAACATCCAAATTATAATACAAAGTGGTCTGCAATTGTAGCCTTCAAGCTACTGCTGAAAAATAGCTAAATGAAGGGTATGTTAGCCAGCTAAACATTTCACATAGCTGTCCAGGACACTTTTGCCATGTCTTCAGCATGTCCAATATCAAATTTCTCATGTTACTGATAGATTTTAACAATTCACAAAGCTGCACCAGTTCATATTTCACTTGTGCTAAGAACACAATATCCACACTGTGCTGTTCTTTATGGTTTGGCCTTTTTGCAAATAACAGGGTCCAAAATCCAGAAATAAGTTGTTTGCTATCATAGCCTTTAAGCAGGTGCTCAAAAAAGACTAAATGATAGGAAATGTTCGCTACTGAACATTTCACATAGGTGTGCAGGACACTTTTGCCATGTTTTAGCCATGTCCGAATGCATGCTATACAATATCAACTTTGTAATTTTACTGATAGATTTTAACAATTCACAAAGCTGCACATGTTCATATTTCACTTATGTTAAGAACACAATATGCACACAGTGCTGTTCTTAATGCTTTGACCTTTCTGCAAATATAAGGGTATAAAATACAGAAATAAGTATCTTCTAATTGTAACCTTCAAGCTACTGCTCAAAACTGGCTAAATCAAAGGAAATGTTGGCTAGCTGAACATTTCACATAGCTGTCCAGGACATATTTGCTTGGTTTTCGCCATGTCCAAATGCATGCAATACATTATCAAATTCTCACGCGACTGATAGATTGTAACAATTCACAAAGTACTGTTCTTGATGCTCTGACCTTTCTGCAAATTAAAGGGTTCCAAATGCAGAACTAAGTTGTTTGGTATCGTAGCCTGCTCCAAAATGACTAAATCAACGGAAATGTTGACTAATTAAACATTTCACATAGCTGTGCAGGACACATTAGCTGTCTTTGTGCCATGTCCAAAAGCATGCTATGCAATAAAGTGCTGTTCCTTATGCTTTGGTCCTTTTGTAAATTAAAGGATAAAAAATGCAGAAGAACGTTGTTTGCAATTGTAGCCTTCAAGCTACTGCTAACAAAGACTAAATCGAAGGAAATGTTTGCTAACTGAACATTTCGCATATCTGGGCAGGGTATATATTTGCTGTTTGATATCTGAGTTTAATATTACACAAAGCTGCACAAGTTCAAATGTCTCTGATGTTAGGAACACAATATGCACAAAGTGCTGTTCATTGTGTTGGCCTTTGGAGTTACCGCCAACAAAAAGGCTACATCAATGTAAATGTTGGCTAACCGAAAATTTCACATAGCTGAACAAGACTTATTTGCCATGTTTTAGCCATGTCCAAATATAAGCCATGCAATATCAAATTTACATTGACCTGCGAGTAATGGTTGCTTTCTTTCGATTAAAAGTTTTCTGCCTTATTTGCCTATAAACCACTTGACCTAAATGCTGTACTACACATACATTTATTATGAGCAGTTGTGGCCAAATTCTTTGTTTTCATTTTGGCCATTAAGCAAACTTTGAGGCCTAAGTAGAACGTTTGCACAGATATTGTGTAGTAGGCCTTAGACCAATGCATAAAACCCAAACTTCAATATTACAGATATGTGATTTTGTGACCCATAGTATGCCAAATTAGGATTTATGATCAAGTTTGCCATTGTCAGGCCAACTTGGGCGCAAAGTTGGTCAGACAAGGACAGTACTAGAGCATTACCAAATGTCAATTTTGTCTTGCTGTATGGATAGCTGTCAATTAATTAGTATACTAGGCAAAATTACGTTAATATCAGTGTAAGCCTTTCAGCAAAAGTTCCAGGTTTTCTAATTTACACAGACTTAAACTATTTTCTTTATATGCTTCAAAGCACATCCCAAAAGTCTATGAATATCAAAGGCCTAAAGCACAATACAATACAAAGCCTTAGCTGTTGTTGCTTTCAAAGCACATCTGACAGAAGGTCTGATATTTCACATGGCTTTGTGGGTACATTTTCTGCCAAAGTGCAATATTTTAGCCATGTCCAATACAAGCCATGCAATATCAAAATTGTCATGCTAGTGAGAGCAAGCTCCACAAGTTCAAATTTCCCACATGTTAGGATCACGATAAGCACACAGTGCTGTTCTTTGTGTATTGGCCTTTCTGCAAATTAATTGATCCAAAGTGCAATACTAAGTTATTGCAATTGTAGCTTTCGAATTAAAACCCACACAAAGGTAAAAAAGCCATGCAATATCAAATTTGTCATGTAACCGCAAGAGTATGACATTTCACAAAACTGCACAACCTCATATCTTGCTTATGATAGGAGCACAACATGCACACAGTGCTGTTCTTTGTGTGTTGGCTTCTGCAAATTAAAACATCCAAATTATAATACAAAGTGGTCTGCAATTGTAGCCTTCAAGCTACTGCTGAAAAATAGCTAAATGAAGGGTATGTTAGCCAGCTAAACATTTCACATAGCTGTCCAGGACACTTTTGCCATGTCTTCAGCATGTCCAATATCAAATTTCTCATGTTACTGATAGATTTTAACAATTCACAAAGCTGCACCAGTTCATATTTCACTTGTGCTAAGAACACAATATCCACACTGTGCTGTTCTTTATGGTTTGGCCTTTTTGCAAATAACAGGGTCCAAAATCCCGAAATAAGTTGTTTGCTATCATAGCCTTTAAGCAGGTGCTCAAAAAAGACTAAATGATAGGAAATGTTCGCTACTGAACATTTCACATAGGTGTGCAGGACACTTTTGCCGTGTTTTAGCCATGTCCGAATGCATGCTATACAATATCAACTTTGTAATTTTACTGATAGATTTTAACAATTCACAAAGCTGCACATGTTCATATTTCACTAATGTTAAGAACACAATATGCACACAGTGCTGTTCTTAATGCTTTGACCTTTCTGCAAATATAAGGGTATAAAATACAGAAATAAGTATCTTCTAATTGTAACCTTCAAGCTACTGCTCAAAACTGGCTAAATCAAAGGAAATGTTGGCTAGCTGAACATTTCACATAGCTGTCCAGGACATATTTGCTGGGTTTTCGCCGTGTCCAAATGAATGCAATACATTATCAAATTCTCATGCGACTGATAGATTGTAACAATTCACAAAGTACTGTTCTTGATGCTCTGACCTTTCTGCAAATTAAAGGGTTCCAAATGCAGAACTAAGTTGTTTGGTATCGTAGCCTGCTCCAAAATGACTAAATCAACGGAAATGTTGACTAATTAAACATTTCACATAGCTGTGCAGGACACTTTAGCTGTCTTTGTGCCATGTCCAAAAGCATGCTATGCAATAAAGTGCTGTTCCTTATGCTTTGGTCCTTTTGTAAATTAAAGGATAAAAAATGCAGAAGAACGTTGTTTGCAATTGTAGCCTTCAAGCTACTGCTAACAAAGACTAAATCGAAGGAAATGTTTGCTAACTGAACATTTCGCATATATGGGCAGGGTATATATTTGCTGTTTGATATCTGAGTTTAATATTACACAAAGCTGCACAAGTTCAAATGTCTCTTATGTTAGGAACACAATATGCACAAAGTGCTGTTCATTGTGTTGGCCTTTGGAGTTACCGCCAACAAAAAGGCTACATCAATGTAAATGTTGGCTAACCGAAAATTTCACATAGCTGAACAAGACTTATTTGCCATGTTTTAGCCATGTCCAAATATAAGCCATGCAATATCAAATTAACATTGACCTGCGAGTAATGGTTGCTTTCTTTCGATTAAAAGTTTTCTGCCTTATTTGCCTATAAACCACTTGACCTAAATGCTGTACTACACATACATTTATTATGAGCAGTTGTGGCCAAATTCTTTGTTTTCATTTTGGCCATTAAGCAAACTTTGAGGCCTAAGTAGAACGTTTGCACAGATATTGTGTAGTAGGCCTTAGACCAATGCATAAAACCCAAACTTCAATATTACAGATATGTGATTTTGTGACCCATAGTATGCCAAATTAGGATTTATGATCAAGTTTGCCATTGTCAGGCCAACTTGGGCGCAAAGTTGGTCAGACAAGGACAGTACTAGAGCATTACCAAATGTCAATTTTGTCTTGCTGTATGGATAGCTGTCAATTAATTAGTATACTAGGCAAAATTACGTTAATATCAGTGTAAGCCTTTCAGCAAAAGTTCCAGGTTTTCTAATTTACACAGACTTAAACTATTTTCTTTATATGCTTCAAAGCACATCCCAAAAGTCTATGAATATCAAAGGCCTAAAGCACAATACAATACAAAGCCTTAGCTGTTGTTGCTTTCAAAGCACATCTGACAGAAGGTCTGATATTTCACATGGCTTTGTGGGTACATTTTCTGCCAAAGTGCAATATTTTAGCCATGTCCAATACAAGCCATGCAATATCAAAATTGTCATGCTAGTGAGAGCAAGCTCCACAAGTTCAAATTTCCCACATGTTAGGATCACGATAAGCACACAGTGCTGTTCTTTGTGTATTGGCCTTTCTGCAAATTAATTGATCCAAAGTGCAATACTAAGTTATTGCAATTGTAGCTTTCGAATTAAAACCCACACAAAGGTAAAAAAGCCATGCAATATCAAATTTGTCATGTAACCGCAAGAGTATGACATTTCACAAAACTGCACAACCTCATATCTTGCTTATGATAGGAGCACAACATGCACACAGTGCTGTTCTTTGTGTGTTGGCTTCTGCAAATTAAAACATCCAAATTATAATACAAAGTGGTCTGCAATTGTAGCCTTCAAGCTACTGCTGAAAAATAGCTAAATGAAGGGTATGTTAGCCAGCTAAACATTTCACATAGCTGTCCAGGACACTTTTGCCATGTCTTCAGCATGTCCAATATCAAATTTCTCATGTTACTGATAGATTTTAACAATTCACAAAGCTGCACCAGTTCATATTTCACTTGTGCTAAGAACACAATATCCACACTGTGCTGTTCTTTATGGTTTGGCCTTTTTGCAAATAACAGGGTCCAAAATCCCGAAATAAGTTGTTTGCTATCATAGCCTTTAAGCAGGTGCTCAAAAAAACCTAAATGATAGGAAATGTTCGCTACTGAACATTTCACATAGGTGTGCAGGACACTTTTGCCGTGTTTTAGCCATGTCCGAATGCATGCTATACAATATCAACTTTGTAATTTTACTGATAGATTTTAACAATTCACAAAGCTGCACATGTTCATATTTCACTAATGTTAAGAACACAATATGCACACAGTGCTGTTCTTAATGCTTTGACCTTTCTGCAAATATAAGGGTATAAAATACAGAAATAAGTATCTTCTAATTGTAACCTTCAAGCTACTGCTCAAAACTGGCTAAATCAAAGGAAATGTTGGCTAGCTGAACATTTCACATAGCTGTCCAGGACATATTTGCTGGGTTTTCGCCGTGTCCAAATGAATGCAATACATTATCAAATTCTCATGCGACTGATAGATTGTAACAATTCACAAAGTACTGTTCTTGATGCTCTGACCTTTCTGCAAATTAAAGGGTTCCAAATGCAGAACTAAGTTGTTTGGTATCGTAGCCTGCTCCAAAATGACTAAATCAACGGAAATGTTGACTAATTAAACATTTCACATAGCTGTGCAGGACACTTTAGCTGTCTTTGTGCCATGTCCAAAAGCATGCTATGCAATAAAGTGCTGTTCCTTATGCTTTGGTCCTTTTGTAAATTAAAGGATAAAAAATGCAGAAGAACGTTGTTTGCAATTGTAGCCTTCAAGCTACTGCTAACAAAGACTAAATCGAAGGAAATGTTTGCTAACTGAACATTTCGCATATATGGGCAGGGTATATATTTGCTGTTTGATATCTGAGTTTAATATTACACAAAGCTGCACAAGTTCAAATGTCTCTTATGTTAGGAACACAATATGCACAAAGTGCTGTTCATTGTGTTGGCCTTTGGAATTACCGCCAACAAAAAGGCTACATCAATGTAATTGTTGGCTAACTGAAAATTTCACATAGCTGAACAAGACTTATTTGCCATGTTTTAGCCATGTCCAAATATAAGCCATGCAATATCAAATTTACATTGACCTGCGAGTAATGGTTGCTTTCTTTCGATTAAAAGTTTTCTGCCTTATTTGCCTATAAACCACTTGACCTAAATGCTGTACTACACATACATTTATTATGAGCAGTTGTGGCCAAATTCTTTGTTTTCATTTTGGCCATTTAGCAAACTTTAAGGCCTAAGTAGAACGTTTGCACAGATATTGTGTAGTAGGCCTTAGACCAATGCATAAAACCCAAACTTCAATATTACAGATATGTGATTTTGTGACCCATAGTATGCCAAATTAGGATTTATGATCAAGTTTGCCATTGTCAGGCCAACTTGGGCGCAAAGTTGGTCAGACAAGGACAGTACTAGAGCATTACCAAATGTCAATTTTGTCTTGCTGTATGGATAGCTGTCAATTAATTAGTATACTAGGCAAAATTACGTTAATATCAGTGTAAGCCTTTCAGCAAAAGTTCCAGGTTTTCTAATTTACACAGACTTAAACTATTTTCTTTATATGCTTCAAAGCACATCCCAAAAGTCTATGAATATCAAAGGCCTAAAGCACAATACAATACAAAGCCTTAGCTGTTGTTGCTTTCAAAGCACATCTGACAGAAGGTCTGATATTTCACATGGCTTTGTGGGTACATTTTCTGCCAAAGTGCAATATTTTAGCCATGTCCAATACAAGCCATGCAATATCAAAATTGTCATGCTAGTGAGAGCAAGCTCCACAAGTTCAAATTTCCCACATGTTAGGATCACGATAAGCACACAGTGCTGTTCTTTGTGTATTGGCCTTTCTGCAAATTAATTGGTCCAAAGTGCAATACTAAGTTATTGCAATTGTAGCTTTCGAATTAAAACCCACACAAAGGTAAAAAAGCCATGCAATATCAAATTTGTCATGTAACCGCAAGAGTATGACATTTCACAAAACTGCACAACCTCATATCTTGCTTATGATAGGAGCACAACATGCACACAGTGCTGTTCTTTGTGTGTTGGCTTCTGCAAATTAAAACATCCAAATTATAATACAAAGTGGTCTGCAATTGTAGCCTTCAAGCTACTGCTGAAAAATAGCTAAATGAAGGGTATGTTAGCCAGCTAAACATTTCACATAGCTGTCCAGGACACTTTTGCCATGTCTTCAGCATGTCCAATATCAAATTTCTCATGTTACTGATAGATTTTAACAATTCACAAAGCTGCACCAGTTCATATTTCACTTGTGCTAAGAACACAATATCCACACTGTGCTGTTCTTTATGGTTTGGCCTTTTTGCAAATAACAGGGTCCAAAATCCAGAAATAAGTTGTTTGCTATCATAGCCTTTAAGCAGGTGCTCAAAAAAGACTAAATGATAGGAAATGTTCGCTACTGAACATTTCACATAGGTGTGCAGGACACTTTTGCCGTGTTTTAGCCATGTCCGAATGCATGCTATACAATATCAACTTTGTAATTTTACTGATAGATTTTAACAATTCACAAAGCTGCACATGTTCATATTTCACTAATGTTAAGAACACAATATGCACACAGTGCTGTTCTTAATGCTTTGACCTTTCTGCAAATATAAGGGTATAAAATACAGAAATAAGTATCTTCTAATTGTAACCTTCAAGCTACTGCTCAAAACTGGCTAAATCAAAGGAAATGTTGGCTAGCTGAACATTTCACATAGCTGTCCAGGACATATTTGCTGGGTTTTCACCATGTCCAAATGCATGCAATACAATGTCAAATTCTCATGCGACTGATAGATTGTAACAATTCACAAAGTAATGTTCTTGATGCTCTGACCTTTCTGCAAATTTAAGGGTTCCAAATGCAGAACTAAGTTGTTTGGTATCGTAGCCTGCTCGAAAATGACTAAATCAACAGAAATGTTGACTAACTGAACATTTCACATAGCTGTGCAGGACATTTTAGCTGTCTTTTTGCCATGTCCAAAAGCATGCTATGCAATACAGTGCTGTTCCTTATGCTTTGGTCCTTTTGTAAATTAAAGGATGAAAAATGCAGAAGAATGTTGTTTGCAATTGTAGCCTTCAAGCTACTGCTAACAAAGACTAAATCGAAGGAAATGTTTGCTAACTGAACATTTCGCATATATGGGCAGGGTATATTTGCTGTTTGATATCTGAGTTTAATATTACACAAAGCTGCACAAGTTCAAATGTCTCTTATGTTAGGAACACAATATGCACAAAGTGCTGTTCATTGTGTTGGCCTTTGGAATTACCGCCAACAAAAAGGCTACATCAATGTAAATGTTGGCTAACTGAAAATTTCACATAGCTGAACAAGACTTATTTGCCATGTTTTAGCCATGTCCAAATATAAGCCATGCAATATCAAATTAACATTGACCTGCGAGTAATGGTTGCTTTCTTTCGATTAAAAGTTTTCTGCCTTATTTGCCTATAAACCACTTGACCTAAATGCTGTACTACACATACATTTATTATGAGCAGTTGTGGCCAAATTCTTTGTTTTCATTTTGGCCATTTAGCAAACTTTGAGGCCTAAGTAGAACGTTTGCACAGATATTGTGTAGTAGGCCTTAGACCAATGCATAAAACCCAAACTTCAATATTACAGATATGTGATTTTGTGACCCATAGTATGCCAAATTAGGATTTATGATCAAGTTTGCCATTGTCAGGCCAACTTGGGCGCAAAGTTGGTCAGACAAGGACAGTACTAGAGCATTACCAAATGTCAATTTTGTCTTGCTGTATGGATAGCTGTCAATTAATTAGTATACTAGGCAAAATTACGTTAATATCAGTGTAAGCCTTTCAGCAAAAGTTCCAGGTTTTCTAATTTACACAGACTTAAACTATTTTCTTTATATGCTTCAAAGCACATCCCAAAAGTCTATGAATATCAAAGGCCTAAAGAACAATACAATACAAAGCCTTAGCTGTTGTTGCTTTCAAAGCACATCTGACAGAAGGTCTGATATTTCACATGGCTTTGTGGGTACATTTTCTGCCAAAGTGCAATATTTTAGCCATGTCCAATACAAGCCATGCAATATCAAAATTGTCATGCTAGTGAGAGCAAGCTCCACAAGTTCAAATTTCCCACATGTTAGGATCACGATAAGCACACAGTGCTGTTCTTTGTGTATTGGCCTTTCTGCAAATTAATTGGTCCAAAGTGCAATACTAAGTTATTGCAATTGTAGCTTTCGAATTAAAACCCACACAAAGGTAAAAAAGCCATGCAATATCAAATTTGTCATGTAACCGCAAGAGTATGACATTTCACAAAACTGCACAACCTCATATCTTGCTTATGATAGGAGCACAACATGCACACAGTGCTGTTCTTTGTGTGTTGGCTTCTGCAAATTAAAACATCCAAATTATAATACAAAGTGGTCTGCAATTGTAGCCTTCAAGCTACTGCTGAAAAATAGCTAAATGAAGGGTATGTTAGCCAGCTAAACATTTCACATAGCTGTCCAGGACACTTTTGCCATGTCTTCAGCATGTCCAATATCAAATTTCTCATGTTACTGATAGATTTTAACAATTCACAAAGCTGCACCAGTTCATATTTCACTTGTGCTAAGAACACAATATCCACACTGTGCTGTTCTTTATGGTTTGGCCTTTTTGCAAATAACAGGGTCCAAAATCCCGAAATAAGTTGTTTGCTATCATAGCCTTTAAGCAGGTGCTCAAAAAAGACTAAATGATAGGAAATGTTCGCTACTGAACATTTCACATAGGTGTGCAGGACACTTTTGCCGTGTTTTAGCCATGTCCGAATGCATGCTATACAATATCAACTTTGTAATTTTACTGATAGATTTTAACAATTCACAAAGCTGCACATGTTCATATTTCACTAATGTTAAGAACACAATATGCACACAGTGCTGTTCTTAATGCTTTGACCTTTCTGCAAATATAAGGGTATAAAATACAGAAATAAGTATCTTCTAATTGTAACCTTCAAGCTACTGCTCAAAACTGGCTAAATCAAAGGAAATGTTGGCTAGCTGAACATTTCACATAGCTGTCCAGGACATATTTGCTGGGTTTTCGCCGTGTCCAAATGAATGCAATACATTATCAAATTCTCATGCGACTGATAGATTGTAACAATTCACAAAGTACTGTTCTTGATGCTCTGACCTTTCTGCAAATTAAAGGGTTCCAAATGCAGAACTAAGTTGTTTGGTATCGTAGCCTGCTCCAAAATGACTAAATCAACGGAAATGTTGACTAATTAAACATTTCACATAGCTGTGCAGGACACTTTAGCTGTCTTTGTGCCATGTCCAAAAGCATGCTATGCAATAAAGTGCTGTTCCTTATGCTTTGGTCCTTTTGTAAATTAAAGGATAAAAAATGCAGAAGAACGTTGTTTGCAATTGTAGCCTTCAAGCTACTGCTAACAAAGACTAAATCGAAGGAAATGTTTGCTAACTGAACATTTCGCATATATGGGCAGGGTATATTTGCTGTTTGATATCTGAGTTTAATATTACACAAAGCTGCACAAGTTCAAATGTCTCTTATGTTAGGAACACAATATGCACAAAGTGCTGTTCATTGTGTTGGCCTTTGGAATTACCGCCAACAAAAAGGCTACATCAATGTAAATGTTGGCTAACTGAAAATTTCACATAGCTGAACAAGACTTATTTGCCATGTTTTAGCCATGTCCAAATATAAGCCATGCAATATCAAATTAACATTGACCTGCGAGTAATGGTTGCTTTCTTTCGATTAAAAGTTTTCTGCCTTATTTGCCTATAAACCACTTGACCTAAATGCTGTACTACACATACATTTATTATGAGCAGTTGTGGCCAAATTCTTTGTTTTCATTTTGGCCATTTAGCAAACTTTGAGGCCTAAGTAGAACGTTTGCACAGATATTGTGTAGTAGGCCTTAGACCAATGCATAAAACCCAAACTTCAATATTACAGATATGTGATTTTGTGACCCATAGTATGCCAAATTAGGATTTATGATCAAGTTTGCCATTGTCAGGCCAACTTGGGCGCAAAGTTGGTCAGACAAGGACAGTACTAGAGCATTACCAAATGTCAATTTTGTCTTGCTGTATGGATAGCTGTCAATTAATTAGTATACTAGGCAAAATTACGTTAATATCAGTGTAAGCCTTTCAGCAAAAGTTCCAGGTTTTCTAATTTACACAGACTTAAACTATTTTCTTTATATGCTTCAAAGCACATCCCAAAAGTCTATGAATATCAAAGGCCTAAAGCACAATACAATACAAAGCCTTAGCTGTTGTTGCTTTCAAAGCACATCTGACAGAAGGTCTGATATTTCACATGGCTTTGTGGGTACATTTTCTGCCAAAGTGCAATATTTTAGCCATGTCCAATACAAGCCATGCAATATCAAAATTGTCATGCTAGTGAGAGCAAGCTCCACAAGTTCAAATTTCCCACATGTTAGGATCACGATAAGCACACAGTGCTGTTCTTTGTGTATTGGCCTTTCTGCAAATTAATTGGTCCAAAGTGCAATACTAAGTTATTGCAATTGTAGCTTTCGAATTAAAACCCACACAAAGGTAAAAAAGCCATGCAATATCAAATTTGTCATGTAACCGCAAGAGTATGACATTTCACAAAACTGCACAACCTCATATCTTGCTTATGATAGGAGCACAACATGCACACAGTGCTGTTCTTTGTGTGTTGGCTTCTGCAAATTAAAACATCCAAATTATAATACAAAGTGGTCTGCAATTGTAGCCTTCAAGCTACTGCTGAAAAATAGCTTAATGAAGGGTATGTTAGCCAGCTAAACATTTCACATAGCTGTCCAGGACACTTTTGCCATGTCTTCAGCATGTCCAATATCAAATTTCTCATGTTACTGATAGATTTTAACAATTCACAAAGCTGCACCAGTTCATATTTCACTTGTGCTAAGAACACAATATCCACACTGTGCTGTTCTTTATGGTTTGGCCTTTTTGCAAATAACAGGGTCCAAAATCCAGAAATAAGTTGTTTGCTATCATAGCCTTTAAGCAGGTGCTCAAAAAAGACTAAATGATAGGAAATGTTCGCTACTGAACATTTCACATAGGTGTGCAGGACACTTTTGCCGTGTTTTAGCCATGTCCGAATGCATGCTATACAATATCAACTTTGTAATTTTACTGATAGATTTTAACAATTCACAAAGCTGCACATGTTCATATTTCACTAATGTTAAGAACACAATATGCACACAGTGCTGTTCTTAATGCTTTGACCTTTCTGCAAATATAAGGGTATAAAATACAGAAATAAGTATCTTCTAATTGTAACCTTCAAGCTACTGCTCAAAACTGGCTAAATCAAAGGAAATGTTGGCTAGCTGAACATTTCACATAGCTGTCCAGGACATATTTGCTGGGTTTTCGCCGTGTCCAAATGAATGCAATACATTATCAAATTCTCATGCGACTGATAGATTGTAACAATTCACAAAGTACTGTTCTTGATGCTCTGACCTTTCTGCAAATTAAAGGGTTCCAAATGCAGAACTAAGTTGTTTGGTATCGTAGCCTGCTCCAAAATGACTAAATCAACGGAAATGTTGACTAATTAAACATTTCACATAGCTGTGCAGGACACTTTAGCTGTCTTTGTGCCATGTCCAAAAGCATGCTATGCAATAAAGTGCTGTTCCTTATGCTTTGGTCCTTTTGTAAATTAAAGGATAAAAAATGCAGAAGAACGTTGTTTGCAATTGTAGCCTTCAAGCTACTGCTAACAAAGACTAAATCGAAGGAAATGTTTGCTAACTGAACATTTCGCATATATGGGCAGGGTATATTTGCTGTTTGATATCTGAGTTTAATATTACACAAAGCTGCACAAGTTCAAATGTCTCTTATGTTAGGAACACAATATGCACAAAGTGCTGTTCATTGTGTTGGCCTTTGGAATTACCGCCAACAAAAAGGCTACATCAATGTAAATGTTGGCTAACTGAAAATTTCACATAGCTGAACAAGACTTATTTGCCATGTTTTAGCCATGTCCAAATATAAGCCATGCAATATCAAATTAACATTGACCTGCGAGTAATGGTTGCTTTCTTTGCAAATGTCAATTTTGTCTTGCTGTATGGATAGCTGTCAATTAATTAGTATACTAGGCAAAATTACGTTAATATCAGTGTAAGCCTTTCAGCAAAAGTTCCAGGTTTTCTAATTTACACAGACTTAAACTATTTTCTTTATATGCTTCAAAGCACATCCCAAAAGTCTATGAATATCAAAGGCCTAAAACACAATACTATACAAAGCCTTAGCTGTTGTTGCTTTCAAAGCACATCTGACAGAAGGTCTGATATTTCACATGGCTTTGTGGGTACATTTTCTGCCAAAGTGCAATATTTTAGCCATGTCCAATACAAGCCATGCAATATCAAAATTGTCATGCTAGTGAGAGCAAGCTCCACAAGTTCAAATTTCCCACATGTTAGGATCATGATAAGCACACAGTGCTGTTCTTTGTGTATTGGCCTTTCTGCAAATTAATTGGTCCAAAGTGCAATACTAAGTTATTGCAATTGTAGCTTTTGACTTAAAACCCACACAAAGGGAAAAAAGCCATGCAATATCAAATTTGTCATGTAACCGCAAGAGTATGACACTTCACAAAACTGCACAACCTCATATCTTGCTTATGATAGGAGCACAACATGCACACAGTGCTGTTCTTTGTGTGTTGGCTTCTCCAAATTAAAACATCCAAATTATAATTCAAAGTGGTCTGCAATTGTAGCCTTCAAGCTACTGCTGAAAAATAGCTAAATGAAGGGTATGTTAGCCAGCTAAACATTTCACATAGCTGTCCAGGACACTTTTGCCGTGTTTTCGGCATGTCCAATATCAAATTTCTCATGTTACTGATAGATTTTAACAATTCACAAAGCTGCACCAGTTCATATTTCACTTGTGCTAAGAACACAATATCCACACTGTGCTGTTCTTTATGGTTTGGCCTTTTTGCAAATAACAGGGTCCAAAATCCAGAAATAAGTTGTTTGCTATCATAGCCTTTAAGCAGGTGCTCAAAAAAGACTAAATGATAGGAAATGTTCGCTACTGAACATTTCACATAGGTGTGCAGGACACTTTTGCCGTGTTTTAGCCATGTCCGAATGCATGCTATACAATATCAACTTTGTAATTTTACTGATAGATTTTAACAATTCACAAAGCTGCACATGTTCATATTTCACTAATGTTAAGAACACAATATGCACACAGTGCTGTTCTTAATGCTTTGACCTTTCTGCAAATATAAGGGTATAAAATACAGAAATAAGTATCTTCTAATTGTAACCTTCAAGCTACTGCTCAAAACTGGCTAAATCAAAGGAAATGTTGGCTAGCTGAACATTTCACATAGCTGTCCAGGACATATTTGCTGGGTTTTCGCCGTGTCCAAATGAATGCAATACATTATCAAATTCTCATGCGACTGATAGATTGTAACAATTAACAAAGTACTGTTCTTGATGCTCTGACCTTTCTGCAAATTAAAGGGTTCCAAATGCAGAACTAAGTTGTTTGGTATCGTAGCCTGCTCCAAAATGACTAAATCAACGGAAATGTTGACTAATTAAACATTTCACATAGCTGTGCAGGACACTTTAGCTGTCTTTGTGCCATGTCCAAAAGCATGCTATGCAATAAAGTGCTGTTCCTTATGCTTTGGTCCTTTTGTAAATTAAAGGATAAAAAATGCAGAAGAACGTTGTTTGCAATTGTAGCCTTCAAGCTACTGCTAACAAAGACTAAATCGAAGGAAATGTTTGCTAACTGAACATTTCGCATATCTGGGCAGGGTGTATATTTGCTGTTTGATATCTGAGTTTAATATTACACAAAGCTGCACAAGTTCAAATGTCTCTTATGTTAGGAACACAATATGCACAAAGTGCTGTTCATTGTGTTGGCCTTTGGAATTACCGCCAACAAAAAGGCTACATCAATGTAAATGTTGGCTAACTGAAAATTTCACATAGCTGAACAAGACTTATTTGCCATGTTTTAGCCATGTCCAAATATAAGCCATGCAATATCAAATTAACATTGACCTGCGAGTAATGGTTGCTTTCTTTGCAAATGTCAATTTTGTCTTGCTGTATGGATAGCTGTCAATTAATTAGTATACTAGGCAAAATTACGTTAATATCAGTGTAAGCCTTTCAGCAAAAGTTCCAGGTTTTCTAATTTACACAGACTTAAACTATTTTCTTTATATGCTTCAAAGCACATCCCAAAAGTCTATGAATATCAAAGGCCTAAAACACAATACTATACAAAGCCTTAGCTGTTGTTGCTTTCAAAGCACATCTGACAGAAGGTCTGATATTTCACATGGCTTTGTGGGTACATTTTCTGCCAAAGTGCAATATTTTAGCCATGTCCAATACAAGCCATGCAATATCAAAATTGTCATGCTAGTGAGAGCAAGCTCCACAAGTTCAAATTTTCCACATGTTAGGATCATGATAAGCACACAGTGCTGTTCTTTGTGTATTGGCCTTTCTGCAAATTAATTGGTCCAAAGTGCAATACTAAGTTATTGCAATTGTAGCTTTCGACTTAAAACCCACACAAAGGGAAAAAAGCCATGCAATATCAAATTTGTCATGTAACCGCAAGAGTATGACACTTCACAAAACTGCACAACCTCATATCTTGCTTATGATAGGAGCACAACATGCACACAGTGCTGTTCTTTGTGTGTTGGCTTCTCCAAATTAAAACATCCAAATTATAATACAAAGTGGTCTGCAATTGTAGCCTTCAAGCTACTGCTGAAAAATAGCTAAATGAAGGGTATGTTAGCCAGCTAAACATTTCACATAGCTGTCCAGGACACTTTTGCCGTGTTTTCGGCATGTCCAATATCAAATTTCTCATGTTACTGATAGATTTTAACAATTCACAAAGCTGCACCAGTTCATATTTCACTTGTGCTAAGAACACAATATCCACACTGTGCTGTTCTTTATGGTTTGGCCTTTTTGCAAATAACAGGGTCCAAAATCCAGAAATAAGTTGTTTGCTATTGTAGCCTTTAAGCAGGTGCTCAAAAAACACTAAATGATAGGAAATGTTTGCTACTGAACATTTCACATAGGTGTGCAGGACACTTTTGCCGTGTTTTAGCCATGTCCGAATGCATGCTATACAATATCAACTTTGTAATTTTACTGATAGATTTTAACAATTCACAAAGCTGCACATGTTCATATTTAACTTATGTTAAGAACACAATATGCATACAGTGCTGTTCTTAATGCTTTGACCTTTCTGCAAATAAAAGGTTATAAAATACAGAAATAAGTATCTTCTAATTGTAACCTTCAAGCTACTGCTCAAAAATGGCTAAATCAAAGGAAATGTTGGCTAGCTGAACATTTCACATAGCTGTCCAGGACATATTTGCTGGGTTTTCACCATGTCCAAATGCATGCAATACAATGTCTCATGCGACTGATAGATTGTAACAATTCACAAAGTAATGTTCTTGATGCTCTGACCTTTCTGCAAATTAAAGGGTTCCAAATGCAGAACTAAGTTGTTTGGTATCGTAGCCTGCTCGAAAATGACTAAATCAACGGAAATGTTGACTAACTGAACATTTCACATAGCTGTGCAGGACACTTTAGCTGTCTTTTTGCCATGTCCAAAAGCATGCTATGCAATACAGTGCTGTTCCTTATGCTTTGGTCCTTTTGTAAATTAAAGGATGAAAAATGCAGAAGAATGTTGTTTGCAATTGTAGCCTTCAAGCTACTGCTAACAAAGACTAAATCGAAGGAAATGTTTGCTAACTGAAAATTTCGCATATCTGGGCAAGGTATATATTTGCTGTTTGATATTTGAGTTAAATATTACACAAAGCTGCACAAGGTCAAATGTCTCTTATGTTAGGAACACAATATGCACACAGTGCTGTTCATTGTGTTGGCCTTTGGAGTGTAAATGTTAGCTAACTGAAAATTTCACATAGCTGAACGAGACATATTCGCCATGTTTTAGCAATGTCCAAATATAAGCCATGCAATATCAAATTTACATTGACCTCCGAGTAATGGTTGCTTTCCTTAGATTAAAAGTTTTCTGCCTTATTTGCCTATAAACCACTTGACCTAAATGCTGTACTACACATACATTAATTATGAGCAGTTGTGGCCAAATTCTTTGTTTTCATTTTGGCCATTTAGCAAACTTTGAGGCCTAAGTAGAACGTTTGCACAGATATTGTGTAGTAGGCCTTTGACCAATGCCTAAAACCCAAACTTCAATATTACAGATATCTGATGTTGTGACCCATAGTATGCCAAATTAGGATTTATGATCAAGTTTGCCATTGTCAGGCCAACTTGGGCGCAAAGTTGGTCAGACAAGGACAGTACTAGAGCATTAATAAATATATATTTTGTCTTGCTGTATGGATAGCTGTCAATTAATTAGTATACTAGGCAAAATTACGTTAATATCAGTGTAAGCCTTTCAGCAAAAGTTCCAGGTTTTCTAATTTACACAGACTTAAACTATTTTCTTTATATGCTTCAAAGCACATCCCAAAAGTCTATGAATATCAAAGGCCTAAAACACAATACTATACAAAGCCTTAGCTGTTGTTGCTTTCAAAGAGCATCTGACAGAAGGTCTGATATTTCACATGGCTTTGTGGGTACATTTTCTGCCAAAGTGCAATATTTTAGCCATGTCCAATACAAGCCATGCAATATCAAAATTGTCATGCTAGTGAGAGCAAGCTCCACAAGTTCAAATTTCCCACATGTTAGGATCACGATAAGCACACAGTGCTGTTCTTTGTGTATTGGCCTTTCTGCAAATTAGATGGTCCAAAGTGCAATACTAAGTTATTGCAATTGTAGCTTTCGACTTAAAACCCACACAAAGGTAAAAAAGCCATGCAATATCAAATTTGTCATGTAACCGCAAGAGTATGACACTTCACAAAACTGCACAACCTCATATCTTGCTTATGATAGGAGCACAACATGCACACAGTGCTGTTCTTTGTGTGTTGGCTTCTCCAAATTAAAACATCCAAATTATAATACAAAGTGGTCTCCAATTGTAGCCTTCAAGCTACTGCTGAAAAATAGCTAAATGAAGGGTATGTTAGCCAGCTAAACATTTCACATAGCTGTCCAGGACACTTTTGCCGTGTTTTCGGCATGTCCAATATCAAATTTCTCATGTTACTGATAGATTTTAACAATTCACAAAGCTGCACCAGTTCATATTTCACTTGTGCCAAGAACACAATATCCACACTGTGCTGTTCTTTATGGTTTGGCCTTTTTGCAAATAACAGGGTCCAAAATCCAGAAATAAGTTGTTTGCTATCGCAGCCTTTAAGCAGGTGCTCAAAAAACACTAAATGATAGGAAATGTTTGCTACTGAACATTTCACATAGGTGTGCAGGACACTTTTGCCGTGTTTTAGCCATCTCCGAATGCATGCTATACAATATCAACTTTGTAATTTTACTGATAGATTTTAACAATTCACAAAGCTGCACATGTTCATATTTAACTTATGTTAAGAACACAATATGCATACAGTGCTGTTCTTAATGCTTTGACCTTTCTGCAAATAAAAGGGTATAAAATACAGAAATAAGTATCTTCTAATTGTAAC
Source organism: Alitta virens (assembly GCA_932294295.1). Lineage (NCBI taxonomy): Eukaryota > Metazoa > Annelida > Polychaeta > Phyllodocida > Nereididae > Alitta > Alitta virens. The sequence goes on along the minus strand of OW028585.1, from coordinate 19,784,361 downwards.
CTTCAAGCTACTGCTCTAAAATGGCTAAATCATAGGAAATGTTGGCTAGCTGAACATTTCACATAGCTGTCCAGGACATATTTGCTGGGTTTTCACCATGTCCAAATGCATGCAATACAATGTCAAATTCTCATGCGACTGATAGATTGTAACAATTCACAAAGTAATGTTCTTGATGCTCTGACCTTTCTGCAAATTTAAGGGTTCCAAATGCAGAACTAAGTTGTTTGGTATCGTAGCCTGCTCGAAAATGACTAAATCAACAGAAATGTTGACTAACTGAACATTTCACATAGCTGTGCAGGACATTTTAGCTGTCTTTTTGCCATGTCCAAAAGCATGCTATGCAATACAGTGCTGTTCCTTATGCTTTGGTCCTTTTGTAAATTAAAGGATGAAAAATGCAGAAGAATGTTGTTTGCAATTGTAGCCTTCAAGCTACTGCTAACAAAGACTAAATGGAAGGAAATGTTTGCTAACTGAAAATTTCGCATATCTGGGCAAGGTATATATTTGCTGTTTGATATTTGAGTTAAATATTACACAAAGCTGCACAAGGTCAAATGCCTCATATGTTAGGAACACAATATGCACACAGTGCTGTTCATTGTGTTGGCCTTTGGAGTGTAAATGTTAGCTAACTGAAAATTTCACACAGCTGAACGAGACATATTCGCCATGTTTTAGCCATGTCCAAATATAAGCCATGCAATATCAAATTTACATTGACCTCCGAGTAATGGTTGCTTTCCTTAGATTAAAAGTTTTCTGCCTTATTTGCCTATAAACCACTTGACCTAAATGCTGTACTACACATACATTAGTTATGAGCAGTTGCGGCCAAATTCTTTGTTTTCATTTTGGCCATTTAGCAAACTTTGAGGCCTAAGTAGAACGTTTGCACAGATATTGTGTAGTAGGCCTTTGACCAATGCCTAAAACCCAAACTTCAATATTACAGATATCTGATGTTGTGACCCATAGTATGCCAAATTAGGATTTATGATCAAGTTTGCCATTGTCAGGCCAACTTGGGCGCAAAGTTGGTCAGACAAGGACAGTACTAGAGCATTAATAAATATATATTTTGTCTTCCTGTATGGATAGCTGTCAATTAATTAGTATACTAGGCAAAATTACGTTAATATCAGTGTAAGCCTTTCAGCAAAAGTTCCAGGTTTTCTAATTTACACAGACTTAAACTATTTTCTTTATATGCTTCAAAGCACATCCCAAAAGTCTATGAATATCAAAGGCCTAAAACACAATACTATACAAAGCCTTAGCTGTTGTTGCTTTCAAAGAACATCTGACAGAAGGTCTGATATTTCACATGGCTTTGTGGGTACATTTTCTGCCAAAGTGCAATATTTTAGCCATGTCCAATACAAGCCATGCAATATCAAAATTGTCATGCTAGTGAGAGCAAGCTCCACAAGTTCAAATTTCCCACATGTTAGGATCACGATAAGCACACAGTGCTGTTCTTTGTGTATTGGCCTTTCTGCAAATTAATTGGTCCAAAGTGCAATACTAAGTTATTGCAATTGTAGCTTTCGACTTAAAACCCACACAAAGGTAAAAAAGCCATGCAATATCAAATTTGTCATGTAACCGCAAGAGTATGACACTTCACAAAACTGCACAACCTCATATCTTGCTTATGATAGGAGCACAACATGCACACAGTGCTGTTCTTTGTGTGTTGGCTTCTCCAAATTAAAACATCCAAATTATAATACAAAGTGGTCTCCAGTTGTAGCCTTCAAGCTACTGCTGAAAAATAGCTAAATGAAGGGTATGTTAGCCAGCTAAACATTTCACATAGCTGTCCAGGACACTTTTGCCGTGTTTTCGGCATGTCCAATATCAAATTTCTCATGTTACTGATAGATTTTAACAATTCACAAAGCTGCACCAGTTCATATTTCACTTGTGCTAAGAACACAATATCCACACTGTGCTGTTCTTTATGGTTTGGCCTTTTTGCAAATAACAGGGTCCAAAATCCAGAAATAAGTTGTTTGCTATCATAGCCTTTAAGCAGGTGCTCAAAAAACACTAAATGATAGGAAATGTTTGCTACTGAACATTTCACATAGGTGTGCAGGACACTTTTGCCGTGTTTTAGCCATGTCCGAATGCATGCTATACAATATCAACTTTGTAATTTTACTGATAGATTTTAACAATTCACAAAGCTGCACATGTTCATATTTAACTTATGTTAAGAACACAATATGCATACAGTGCTGTTCTTAATGCTTTGACCTTTCTGCAAATAAAAGGGTATAAAATACAGAAATAAGTATCTTCTAATTGTAACCTTCAAGCTACTGCTCAAAAATGGCTAAATCAAAGGAAATGTTGGCTAGCTGAACATTTCACATAGCTGTCCAGGACATATTTGCTGGGTTTTCACCATGTCCAAATGCATGCAATACAATGTCAAATTCTCATGCGACTGATAGATTGTAACAATTCACAAAGTAATGTTCTTGATGCTCTGACCTTTCTGCAAATTTAAGGGTTCCAAATGCAGAACTAAGTTGTTTGGTATCGTAGCCTGCTCGAAAATGACTAAATCAACAGAAATGTTGACTAACTGAACATTTCACATAGCTGTGCAGGACATTTTAGCTGTCTTTTTGCCATGTCCAAAAGCATGCTATGCAATACAGTGCTGTTCCTTATGCTTTGGTCCTTTTGTAAATTAAAGGATGAAAAATGCAGAAGAATGTTGTTTGCAATTGTAGCCTTCAAGCTACTGCTAACAAAGACTAAATCGAAGGAAATGTTTGCTAACTGAAAATTTCGCATATCTGGGCAAGGTATATATTTGCTGTTTGATATTTGAGTTAAATATTACACAAAGCTGCACAAGGTCAAATGTCTCTTATGTTAGGAACACAATATGCACACAGTGCTGTTCATTGTGTTGGCCTTTGGAGTGTAAATGTTAGCTAACTGAAAATTTCACATAGCTGAACGAGACATATTCGCCATGTTTTAGCAATGTCCAAATATAAGCCATGCAATATCAAATTTACATTGACCTCCGAGTAATGGTTGCTTTCCTTAGATTAAAAGTTTTCTGCCTTATTTGCCTATAAACCACTTGACCTAAATGCTGTACTACACATACATTAATTATGAGCAGTTGCGGCCAAATTCTTTGTTTTCATTTTGGCCATTTAGCAAACTTTGAGGCCTAAGTAGAACGTTTGCACAGATATTGTGTAGTAGGCCTTTGACCAATGCCTAAAACCCAAACTTCAATATTACAGATATGTGATGTTGTGACCCATAGTATGCCAAATTAGGATTTATGATCAAGTTTGCCATTGTCAGGCCAACTTGGGCGCAAAGTTGGTCAGACAAGGACAGTACTAGAGCATTAATAAATATATATTTTGTCTTGCTGTATGGATAGCTGTCAATTAATTAGTATACTAGGCAAAATTACGTTAATATCAGTGTAAGCCTTTCAGCAAAAGTTCCAGGTTTTCTAATTTACACAGACTTAAACTATTTTCTCTATATGCTTCAAAGCACATCCCAAAAGTCTATGAATATCAAAGGCCTAAAACACAATACAATACAAAGCTTTGGCTGTTGTTGCTTTCAAAGCACATCTGACAGACGGTCTGATATTTCACATGGCTTTGTGGGTACATTTTCTGCCAAAGTGCAATATTTTAGCCATGTCCAATACAAGCCATGCAATATCAAAATTGTCATGCTAGTGAGAGCAAGCTCCACAAGTTCAAATTTCCCACATGTTAGGATCACGATAAGCACACAGTGCTGTTCTTTGTGTATTGGCCTTTCTGCAAATTAATTGGTCCAAAGTGCAATACTAAGTTATTGCAATTGTAGCTTTCGACTTAAAACCCACACAAAGGTAAAAAAGCCATGCAATATCAAATTTGTCATGTAACCGCAAGAGTATGACACTTCACAAAACTGCACAACCTCATATCTTGCTTATGATAGGAGCACAACATGCACACAGTGCTGTTCTTTGTGTGTTGGCTTCTCCAAATTAAAACATCCAAATTATAATACAAAGTGGTCTCCAATTGTAGCCTTCAAGCATACTGCTGAAAAATAGCTAAATGAAGGGTATGTTAGCCAGCTAAACATTTCACATAGCTGTCCAGGACACTTTTGCCGTGTTTTCGGCATGTCCAATATCAAATTTCTCATGTTACTGATAGATTTTAACAATTCACAAAGCTGCACCAGTTCATATTTCACTTGTGCTAAGAACACAATATCCACACTGTGCTGTTCTTTATGGTTTGGCCTTTTTGCAAATAACAGGGTCCAAAATCCAGAAATAAGTTGTTTGCTATCGTAGCCTTTAAGCAGGTGCTCAAAAAACACTAAATGATAGGAAATGTTTGCTACTGAACATTTCACATAGGTGTGCAGGACACTTTTGCCGTGTTTTAGCCATGTCCGAATGCATGCTATACAATATCAACTTTGTAATTTTACTGATAGATTTTAACAATTCACAAAGCTGCACATGTTCATATTTAACTTATGTTAAGAACACAATATGCATACAGTGCTGTTCTTAATGCTTTGACCTTTCTGCAAATAAAAGGGTATAAAATACAGAAATAAGTATCTTCTAATTGTAACCTTCAAGCTACTGCTCAAAAATGGCTAAATCAAAGGAAATGTTGGCTAGCTGAACATTTCACATAGCTGTCCAGGACATATTTGCTGGGTTTTCACCATGTCCAAATGCATGCAATACAATGTCAAATTCTCATGCGACTGATAGATTGTAACAATTCACAAAGTAATGTTCTTGATGCTCTGACCTTTCTGCAAATTTAAGGGTTCCAAATGCAGAACTAAGTTGTTTGGTATCGTAGCCTGCTCGAAAATGACTAAATCAACAGAAATGTTGACTAACTGAACATTTCACATAGCTGTGCAGGACATTTTAGCTGTCTTTTTGCCATGTCCAAAAGCATGCTATGCAATACAGTGCTGTTCCTTATGCTTTGGTCCTTTTGTAAATTAAAGGATGAAAAATGCAGAAGAATGTTGTTTGCAATTGTAGCCTTCAAGCTACTGCTAACAAAGACTAAATCGAAGGAAATGTTTGCTAACTGAAAATTTCGCATATCTGGGCAAGGTATATATTTGCTGTTTGATATTTGAGTTAAATATTACACAAAGCTGCACAAGGTCAAATGCCTCATATGTTAGGAACACAATATGCACACAGTGCTGTTCATTGTGTTGGCCTTTGGAGTGTAAATGTTAGCTAACTGAAAATTTCACACAGCTGAACGAGACATATTCGCCATGTTTTAGCAATGTCCAAATATAAGCCATGCAATATCAAATTTACATTGACCTCCGAGTAATGGTTGCTTTCCTTAGATTAAAAGTTTTCTGCCTTATTTGCCTATAAACCACTTGACCTAAATGCTGTACTACACATACATTAGTTATGAGCAGTTGCGGCCAAATTCTTTGTTTTCATTTTGGCCATTTAGCAAACTTTGAGGCCTAAGTAGAACGTTTGCACAGATATTGTGTAGTAGGCCTTTGACCAATGCCTAAAACCCAAACTTCAATATTACAGATATGTGATGTTGTGACCCATAGTATGCCAAATTAGGATTTATGATCAAGTTTGCCATTGTCAGGCCAACTTGGGCGCAAAGTTGGTCAGACAAGGACAGTACTAGAGCATTAATAAATATATATTTTGTCTTCCTGTATGGATAGCTGTCAATTAATTAGTATACTAGGCAAAATTACGTTAATATCAGTGTAAGCCTTTCAGCAAAAGTTCCAGGTTTTCTAATTTACACAGACTTAAACTATTTTCTCTATATGCTTCAAAGCACATCCCAAAAGTCTATGAATATCAAAGGCCTAAAACACAATACAATACAAAGCTTTGGCTGTTGTTGCTTTCAAAGCACATCTGACAGACGGTCTGATATTTCACATGGCTTTGTGGGTACATTTTCTGCCAAAGTGCAATATTTTAGCCATGTCCAATACAAGCCATGCAATATCAAAATTGTCATGCTAGTGAGAGCAAGCTCCACAAGTTCAAATTTCCCACATGTTAGGATCACGATAAGCACACAGTGCTGTTCTTTGTGTATTGGCCTTTCTGCAAATTAATTGGTCCAAAGTGCAATACTAAGTTATTGCAATTGTAGCTTTCGACTTAAAACCCACACAAAGGTAAAAAAGCCATGCAATATCAAATTTGTCATGTAACCGCAAGAGTATGACACTTCACAAAACTGCACAACCTCATATCTTGCTTATGATAGGAGCACAACATGCACACAGTGCTGTTCTTTGTGTGTTGGCTTCTCCAAATTAAAACATCCAAATTATAATACAAAGTGGTCTCCAATTGTAGCCTTCAAGCATACTGCTGAAAAATAGCTAAATGAAGGGTATGTTAGCCAGCTAAACATTTCACATAGCTGTCCAGGACACTTTTGCCGTGTTTTCGGCATGTCCAATATCAAATTTCTCATGTTACTGATAGATTTTAACAATTCACAAAGCTGCACCAGTTCATATTTCACTTGTGCTAAGTACACAATATCCACACTGTGCTGTTCTTTATGGTTTGGCCTTTTTGCAAATAACAGGGTCCAAAATCCAGAAATAAGTTGTTTGCTATCGTAGCCTTTAAGCAGGTGCTCAAAAAACACTAAATGATAGGAAATGTTTGCTACTGAACATTTCACATAGGTGTGCAGGACACTTTTGCCGTGTTTTAGCCATGTCCGAATGCATGCTATACAATATCAACTTTGTAATTTTACTGATAGATTTTAACAATTCACAAAGCTGCACATGTTCATATTTAACTTATGTTAAGAACACAATATGCATACAGTGCTGTTCTTAATGCTTTGACCTTTCTGCAAATAAAAGGGTATAAAATACAGAAATAAGTATCTTCTAATTGTAACCTTCAAGCTACTGCTCAAAAATGGCTAAATCAAAGGAAATGTTGGCTAGCTGAACATTTCACATAGCTGTCCAGGACATATTTGCTGGGTTTTCACCATGTCCAAATGCATGCAATACAATGTCAAATTCTCATGCGACTGATAGATTGTAACAATTCACAAAGTAATGTTCTTGATGCTCTGACCTTTCTGCAAATTTAAGGGTTCCAAATGCAGAACTAAGTTGTTTGGTATCGTAGCCTGCTCGAAAATGACTAAATCAACAGAAATGTTGACTAACTGAACATTTCACATAGCTGTGCAGGACATTTTAGCTGTCTTTTTGCCATGTCCAAAAGCATGCTATGCAATACAGTGCTGTTCCTTATGCTTTGGTCCTTTTGTAAATTAAAGGATGAAAAATGCAGAAGAATGTTGTTTGCAATTGTAGCCTTCAAGCTACTGCTAACAAAGACTAAATCGAAGGAAATGTTTGCTAACTGAAAATTTCGCATATCTGGGCAAGGTATATATTTGCTGTTTGATATTTGAGTTAAATATTACACAAAGCTGCACAAGGTCAAATGCCTCATATGTTAGGAACACAATATGCACACAGTGCTGTTCATTGTGTTGGCCTTTGGAGTGTAAATGTTAGCTAACTGAAAATTTCACACAGCTGAACGAGACATATTCGCCATGTTTTAGCAATGTCCAAATATAAGCCATGCAATATCAAATTTACATTGACCTCCGAGTAATGGTTGCTTTCCTTAGATTAAAAGTTTTCTGCCTTATTTGCCTATAAACCACTTGACCTAAATGCTGTACTACACATACATTAGTTATGAGCAGTTGCGGCCAAATTCTTTGTTTTCATTTTGGCCATTTAGCAAACTTTGAGGCCTAAGTAGAACGTTTGCACAGATATTGTGTAGTAGGCCTTTGACCAATGCCTAAAACCCAAACTTCAATATTACAGATATGTGATGTTGTGACCCATAGTATGCCAAATTAGGATTTATGATCAAGTTTGCCATTGTCAGGCCAACTTGGGCGCAAAGTTGGTCAGACAAGGACAGTACTAGAGCATTAATAAATATATATTTTGTCTTCCTGTATGGATAGCTGTCAATTAATTAGTATACTAGGCAAAATTACGTTAATATCAGTGTAAGCCTTTCAGCAAAAGTTCCAGGTTTTCTAATTTACACAGACTTAAACTATTTTCTTTATATGCTTCAAAGCACATCCCAAAAGTCTATGAATATCAAAGGCCTAAAACACAATACTATACAAAGCCTTAGCTGTTGTTGCTTTCAAAGAACATCTGACAGAAGGTCTGATATTTCACATGGCTTTGTGGGTACATTTTCTGCCAAAGTGCAATATTTTAGCCATGTCCAATACAAGCCATGCAATATCAAAATTGTCATGCTAGTGAGAGCAAGCTCCACAAGTTCAAATTTCCCACATGTTAGGATCACCATAAGCACACAGTGCTGTTCTTTGTGTATTGGCCTTTCTGCAAATTAATTGGTCCAAAGTGCAATACTAAGTTATTGCAATTGTAGCTTTCAACTTAAAACCCACACAAAGGTAAAAAAGCCATGCAATATCAAATTTGTCATGTAACCGCAAGAGTATGACACTTCACAAAACTGCACAACCTCATATCTTGCTTATGATAGGAGCACAAAATGCACACAGTGCTGTTCTTTGTGTGTTGGCTTCTCCAAATTAAAACATCCAAATTATAATACAAAGTGGTCTCCAATTGTAGCCTTCAAGCTACTGCTGAAACATAGCTAAATGAAGGGTATGTTAGCCAGCTAAACATTTCACATAGCTGTCCAGGACACTTTTGCCGTGTTTTCGGCATGTCCAATATCAAATTTCTCATGTTACTGATAGATTTTAACAATTCACAAAGCTGCACCAGTTCATATTTCACTTGTGCTAAGAACACAATATCCACACTGTGCTGTTCTTTATGGTTTGGCCTTTTTGCAAATAACAGGGTCCAAAATCCAGAAATAAGTTGTTTGCTATCGTAGCCTTTAAGCAGGTGCTCAAAAAACACTAAATGATAGGAAATGTTTGCTACTGAACATTTCACATAGGTGTGCAGGACACTTTTGCCGTGTTTTAGCCATGTCCGAATGCATGCTATACAATATCAACTTTGTAATTTTACTGATAGATTTTAACAATTCACAAAGCTGCACATGTTCATATTTAACTTATGTTAAGAACACAATATGCATACAGTGCTGTTCTTAATGCTTTGACCTTTCTGCAAATAAAAGGGTATAAAATACAGAAATAAGTATCTTCTAATTGTAACCTTCAAGCTACTGCTCAAAAATGGCTAAATCAAAGGAAATGTTGGCTAGCTGAACATTTCACATAGCTGTCCAGGACATATTTGCTGGGTTTTCACCATGTCCAAATGCATGCAATACAATGTCAAATTCTCATGCGACTGATAGATTGTAACAATTCACAAAGTAATGTTCTTGATGCTCTGACCTTTCTGCAAATTTAAGGGTTCCAAATGCAGAACTAAGTTGTTTGGTATCGTAGCCTGCTCGAAAATGACTAAATCAACAGAAATGTTGACTAACTGAACATTTCACATAGCTGTGCAGGACATTTTAGCTGTCTTTTTGCCATGTCCAAAAGCATGCTATGCAATACAGTGCTGTTCCTTATGCTTTGGTCCTTTTGTAAATTAAAGGATGAAAAATGCAGAAGAATGTTGTTTGCAATTGTAGCCTTCAAGCTACTGCTAACAAAGACTAAATCGAAGGAAATGTTTGCTAACTGAACATTTCGCATATCTGAGTTTAATATTACACAAAGCTGCACAAGGTCAAATGTCTCTTATGTTAGGAACACAATATGCACACAGTGCTGTTCATTGTATTGGCCTTTGGAGTGTAAATGTTAGCTAACTGAAAATTTCACATAGCTGAACGAGACATATTCGCCATGTTTTAGCAATGTCCAAATATAAGCCATGCAATATCAAATTTACATTGACCTCCGAGTAATGGTTGCTTTCCTTAGATTAAAAGTTTTCTGCCTTATTTGCCTATAAACCACTTGACCTAAATGCTGTACTACACATACATTAATTATGAGCAGTTGTGGCCAAATTCTTTGTTTTCATTTTGGCCATTTAGCAAACTTTGAGGCCTAAGTAGAACGTTTGCACAGATATTGTGTAGTAGGCCTTTGACCAATGCCTAAAACCCAAACTTCAATATTACAGATATGTGATGTTGTGACCCATAGTATGCCAAATTAGGATTTATGATCAAGTTTGCCATTGTCAGGCCAACTTGGGCGCAAAGTTGGTCAGACAAGGACAGTACTAGAGCATTAATAAATATATATTTTGTCTTCCTGTATGGATAGCTGTCAATTAATTAGTATACTAGGCAAAATTACGTTAATATCAGTGTAAGCCTTTCAGCAAAAGTTCCAGGTTTTCTAATTTACACAGACTTAAACTATTTTCTTTATATGCTTCAAAGCACATCCCAAAAGTCTATGAATATCAAAGGCCTAAAACACAATACTATACAAAGCCTTAGCTGTTGTTGCTTTCAAAGCACATCTGACAGAAGGTCTGATATTTCACATGGCTTTGTGGGTACATTTTCTGCCAAAGTGCAATATTTTAGCCATGTCCAATACAAGCCATGCAATATCAAAATTGTCATGCTAGTGAGAGCAAGCTCCACAAGTTCAAATTTCCCACATGTTAGGATCACGATAAGCACACAGTGCTGTTCTTTGTGTATTGGCCTTTCTGCAAATTAATTGGTCCAAAGTGCAATACTAAGTTATTGCAATTGTAGCTTTCGACTTAAAACCCACACAAAGGTAAAAAAGCCATGCAATATCAAATTTGTCATGTAACCGCAAGAGTATGACACTTCACAAAACTGCACAACCTCATATCTTGCTTATGATAGGAGCACAACATGCACACAGTGCTGTTCTTTGTGTGTTGGCTTCTCCAAATTAAAACATCCAAATTATAATACAAAGTGGTCTGCAATTGTAGCCTTCAAGCTACTGCTGAAAAATAGCTAAATGAAGGGTATGTTAGCCAGCTAAACATTTCACATAGCTGTCCAGGACACTTTTGCCGTGTTTTCAGCATGTCCAATATCACATTTCTCATGTTACTGATAGATTTTAACAATTCACAAAGCTGCACCAGTTCATATTTTACTTGTGCTAAGAACACAATATCCACACTGTGCTGTTCTTTATGGTTTGGCCTTTTTGCAAATAACAGGGTCCAAAATCCAGAAATAAGTTGTTTGCTATCGTAGCCTTTAAGCAGGTGCTCAAAAAACACTAAATGATAGGAAATGTTTGCTACTGAACATTTCACATAGGTGTGCAGGACACTTTTGCCGTGTTTTAGCCATGTCCGAATGCATGCTATACAATATCAACTTTGTAATTTTACTGATAGATTTTAACAATTCACAAAGCTGCACATGTTCATATTTCACTTATGTTAAGAACACAATATGCACACAGTGCTGTTCTTAATGCTTTGACCTTTCTGCAAATAAAAGGGTTTAAAATACAGAAATAAGTATCTTCTAAATGTAACCTTCAAGCTACTGCTCAAAAATGGCTAAATGAAAGGAAATGTTGGCTAGCTGAACATTTCACATAGCTGTCCAGGACATATTTGCTGGGTTTTCACCATGTCCAAATGCATGCAATACAATGTCAAATTCTCATGCGACTGATAGATTGTAACAGTTCACAAAGTAATGTTCTTGATGCTCTGACCTTTCTGCAAATTTAAGGGTTCCAAATGCAGAACTAAGTTGTTTGGTATCGTAGCCTGCTCGAAAATGACTAAATCAACGGAAATGTTGACTAACTGAACATTTCACATAGCTGTGCAGGACACTTTAGCTGTCTTTTTGCCATGTCCAAAAGCATGCTATGCAATACAGTGCTGTTCCTTATGCTTTGGTCCTTTTGTAAATTAAAGGATGAAAAATGCAGAAGAATGTTGTTTGCAATTGTAGCCTTCAAGCTACTGCTAACAAAGACTAAATCGAAGAAAATGTTTGCTAACTGAACATTTCGCATATCTGGGCAAGGTATATATTTGCTGTTTGATATTTGAGTTAAATATTACACAAAGCTGCACAAGGTCAAATGTCTCTTATGTTAGGAACACAATATGCACACAGTGCTGTTCATTGTGTTGGCCTTTGGAGTGTAAATGTTAGCTAACTGAAAATTTCACACAGCTGAACGAGACATATTCGCCATGTTTTAGCAATGTCCAAATATAAGCCATGCAATATCAAATTTACATTGACCTCCGAATAATGGTTGCTTTCCTTAGATTAAAAGTTTTCTGCCTTATTTGCCTATAAACCACTTGACCTAAATGCTGTACTACACATACATTAATTATGAGCAGTTGTGGCCAAATTCTTTGTTTTCATTTTGGCCATTTAGCAAACTTTGAGGCCTAAGTAGAACGTTTGCACAGATATTGTGTAGTAGGCCTTTGACCAATGCCTAAAACCCAAACTTCAATATTACAGATATGTGATGTTGTGACCCATAGTATGCCAAATTAGGATTTATGATCAAGTTTGCCATTGTCAGGCCAACTTGGGCGCAAAGTTGGTCAGACAAGGACAGTACTAGAGCATTACAAAAAGTCAATTTTGTCTTGCTGTATGGATAGCTGTCAATTACTTAGTATACTAGGCAAAATTACGTTAATATCAGTGTAAGCCTTTCAGCAAAAGTTCCAGGTTTTCTAATTTACACAGACTTAAACTATTTTCTTTATATGCTTCAAAGCACATCCCAAAAGTCTATGAATATCAAAGGCCTAAAACACAATACTATACAAAGCCTTAGCTGTTCTTGCTTTCAAAGCATATCTGACCGAAGGTCTGATATTTCACATGGCTTTGTGGGTACATTTTCTGCCAAAGTGCAATATTTTAGCCATGTCCAATACAAGCCATGCAATATCAAAATTGTCATGCTAGTGAGAGCAAGCTCCACAAGTTCAAATTTCCCACATGTTAGGATCACGATAAGCACACAGTGCTGTTCTTTGTGTATTGGCCTTTCTGCAAATTAATTGATCCAAAGTGCAATACTAAGTTATTGCAATTGTAGCTTTCGACTTAAAACCCACACAAAGGTAAAAAAGCCATGCAATATCAAAGTTGTCATGTAACCGCAAGAGTATGACACTTCACAAAACTGCACAACCTCATATCTTGCTTATGATAGGAGCACAACATGCACACAGTGCTGTTCTTTGTGTGTTGGCTTCTCCAAATTAAAACATCCAAATTATAATACAAAGTGGTCTGCAATTGTAGCCTTCAAGCTACTGCTGAAAAATAGCTAAATGAAGGGTATGTTAGCCAGCTAAACATTTCACATAGCTGTCCAGGATACTTTTGCCGTGTTTTCGGCATGTCCAATATCAAATTTCTCATGTTACTGATAGATTTTAACAATTCACAAAGCTGCACCAGTTCATATTTCACTTGTGCTAAGAACACAATATCCACACTGTGCTGTTCTTTATGGTTTGGCCTTTTTGCAAATAACAGGGTCCAAAATCCAGAAATAAGTTGTTTGCTATCATAGCCTTTAAGCAGGTGCTCAAAAAACACTAAATGATAGGAAATGTTTGCTACTGAACATTTCACATAGGTGTGCAGGACACTTTTGCTGTGTTTTAGCCATGTCCGAATGCATGCTATACAATATCAACTTTGTAATTTTACTGATAGATTTTAACAATTCACAAAGCTGCACATGTTCATATTTCACTTATGTTAAGAACACAATATGCACACAGTGCTGTTCTTAATGCTTTGACCTTTCTGCAAATAAAAGGGTATAAAATACAGAAATAAGTATCTTCTAATTGTAACCTTCAAGCTACTGCTCAAAAATGGCTAAATCAAAGGAAATGTTGGCTAGCTGAACATTTCACATAGCTGTCCAGGACATATTTGCTGGGTTTTCACCATGTCCAAATGCATGCAATACAATGTCAAATTCTCATGCGACTGATAGATTGTAACAATTCACAAAGTAATGTTCTTGATGCTCTGACCTTTCTGCAAATTTAAGGGTTCCAAATGCAGAACTAAGTTGTTTGGTATCGTAGCCTGCTCGAAAATGACTAAATCAACGGAAATGTTAACTAACTGAACATTTCACATAGCTGTGCAGGACACTTTAGCTGTCTTTTTGCCATGTCCAAAAGCATGCTATGCAATACAGTGCTGTTCCTTATGCTTTGGTCCTTTTGTAAATTAAAGGATGAAAAATGCAGAAGAACTTTGTTTGCAATTGTAGCCTTCAAGCTACTGCTAACAAAGACTAAATCGAAGGAAATGTTTGCTAACTGAACATTTCGCATATCTGAGTTTAATATTACACAAAGCTGCACAAGGTCAAATGTCTCTTATGTTAGGAACACAATATGCACACAGTGCTGTTCATTGTGTTGGCCTTTGGAGAGTAAATGTTAGCTAACTGAAAATTTCACATAGCTGAACGAGACATATTCGCCATGTTTTAGCAATGTCCAAATATAAGCCATGCAATATCAAATTTACATTGACCTCCGAGTAATGGTTGCTTTCCTTAGATTAAAAGTTTTCTGCCTTATTTGCCTATAAACCACTTGACCTAAATGCTGTACTACACATACATTAATTATGAGCAGTTGTGGCCAAATTCTTTGTTTTCATTTTGGCCATTTAGCAAACTTTGAGGCCTAAGTAGAACGTTTGCACAGATATTGTGTAGTAGGCCTTTGACCAATGCCTAAAACCCAAACTTCAATATTACAGATATGTGACGTTGTGACCCATAGTATGCCAAATTAGGATTTATGATCAAGTTTGCCATTGTCAGGCCAACTTGGGCGCAGAGTTGGTCAGACAAGGACAGTACTAGAGCATTACAAAATGTCAATTTTGTCTTGCTGTATGGATAGCTGTCAATAAATTAGTATACTAGGCAAAATTACGTTAATATCAGTGCAAGCCTTTCAGCAAAAGTTCCAGGTTTTCTAATTTACACAGACTTAAACTATTTTCTTTATATGCTTCAAAGCACATCCCAAAAGTCTATGAATATCAAAGGCCTAAAACACAATACTATACAAAGCCTTAGCTGTTCTTGCTTTCAAAGCATATCTGACAGAAGGTCTGATATTTCACATGGCTTTGTGGGTATATTTTCTGCCAAAGTGCAATATTTTAGCCATGTCCAATACAAGCCATGCAATATCAAAATTGTCATGCTAGTGAGAGCAAGCTCCACAAGTTCAAATTTCCCACATGTTAGGATCACGATAAGCACACAGTGCTGTTCTTTGTGTATTGGCCTTTCTGCAAATTAATTGATCCAAAGTGCAATACTAAGTTATTGCAATTGTAGCTTTCGACTTAAAACCCACACAAAGGTAAAAAACCCATGCAATATCAAAGTTGTCATGTAACCGCAAGAGTATGACACTTCACAAAACTGCACAACCTCATATCTTGCTTATGATAGGAGCACAACATGCACACAGTGCTGTTCTTTGTGTGTTGGCTTCTCCAAATTAAAACATCCAAATTATAATACAAAGTGGTCTGCAATTGTAGCCTTCAAGCTACTGCTGAAAAATAGCTAAATGAAGGGTATGTTAGCCAGCTAAACATTTCACATAGCTGTCCAGGACACTTTTGCCGTGTTTTCGGCATGTCCAATATCAAATTTCTCATGTTACTGATAGATTTTAACAATTCACAAAGCTGCACCAGTTCATATTTCACTTGTGCTAAGAACACAATATCCACACTGTGCTGTTCTTTATGGTTTGGCCTTTTTGCAAATAACAGGGTCCAAAATCCAGAAATAAGTTGTTTGCTATCGTAGCCTTTAAGCAGGTGCTCAAAAAACACTAAATGATAGGAAATGTTTGCTACTGAACATTTCACATAGGTGTGCAGGACACTTTTGCTGTGTTTTAGCCATGTCCGAATGCATGCTATACAATATCAACTTTGTAATTTTACTGATAGATTTTAACAATTCACAAAGCTGCACATGTTCATATTTCACTTATGTTAAGAACACAATATGCACACAGTGCTGTTCTTAATGCTTTGACCTTTCTGCAAATAAAAGGGTATAAAATACAGAAATAAGTATCTTCTAATTGTAACCTTCAAGCTACTGCTCAAAAATGGCAAAATCAAAGGAAATGTTGGCTAGCTGAACATTTCACATAGCTGTCCAGGACATATTTGCTGGGTTTTCACCATGTCCAAATGCATGCAATACAATGTCAAATTCTCATGCGACTGATAGATTGTAACAATTCACAAAGTAATGTTCTTGATGCTCTGACCTTTCTGCAAATTTAGGGGTTCCAAATGCAGAACTAAGTTGTTTGGTATCTTAGCCTGCTCGAAAATGACTAAATCAACTGAAATGTTAACTAACTGAACATTTCACATAGCTGTGCAGGACACTTTAGCTGTCTTTTTGCCATGTCCAAAAGCATGCTATGCAATACAGTGCTGTTCCTTATGCTTTGGTCCTTTTGTAAATTAAAGGATGAAAAATGCAGAAGAACTTTGTTTGCAATTGTAGCCTTCAAGCTACTGCTAACAAAGACTAAATCAAAGGAAATGTTTGCTAACTGAACATTTCGCATATCTGAGTTTAATATTACACAAAGCTGCACAAGGTCAAATGTCTCTTATGTTAGGAACACAATATGCACACAGTGCTGTTCATTGTGTTGGCCTTTGGAGTGTAAATGTTAGCTAACTGAAAATTTCACACAGCTGAACGAGACATATTCGCCATGTTTTAGCAATGTCCAAATATAAGCCATGCAATATCAAATTTACATTGACCTCCGAGTAATGGTTGCTTTCCTTAGATTAAAAGTTTTCTGCCTTATTTGCCTATAAACCACTTGACCTAAATGCTGTACTACACATACATTAGTTATGAGCAGTTGTGGCCAAATTCTTTGTTTTCATTTTGGCCATTTAGCAAACTTTGAGGCCTAAGTAGAACGTTTGCACAGATATTGTGTAGTAGGCCTTTGACCAATGCCTAAAACCCAAACTTCAATATTACAGATATGTGATGTTGTGACCCATAGTATGCCAAATTAGGATTTATGATCAAGTTTGCCATTGTCAGGCCAACTTGGGCGCAGAGTTGGTCAGACAAGGACAGTACTAGAGCATTACAAAATGTCAATTTTGTCTTGCTGTATGGATAGCTGTCAATTACTTAGTATACTAGGCAAAATTACGTTAATATCAGTGTAAGCCTTTCAGCAAAAGTTCCAGGTTTTCTAATTTACACAGACTTAAACTATTTTCTTTATATGCTTCAAAGCACATCCCAAAAGTCTATGAATATCAAAGGCCTAAAGCACAATACTATACAAAGCCTTAGCTGTTCTTGCTTTCAAAGCATATCTGACCGAAGGTCTGATATTTCACATGGCTTTGTGGGTACATTTTCTGCCAAAGTGCAATATTTTAGCCATGTCCAATACAAGCCATGCAATATCAAAATTGTCATGCTAGTGAGAGCAAGCTCCACAAGTTCAAATTTCCCACATGTTAGGATCACGATAAGCACACAGTGCTGTTCTTTGTGTATTGGCCTTTCTGCAAATTAATTGATCCAAAGTGCAATACTAAGTTATTGCAATTGTAGCTTTCGACTTAAAACCCACACAAAGGTAAAAAACCCATGCAATATCAAAGTTGTCATGTAACCGCAAGAGTATGACACTTCACAAAACTGCACAACCTCATATCTTGCTTATGATAGGAGCACAACATGCACACAGTGCTGTTCTTTGTGTGTTGGCTTCTCCAAATTAAAACATCCAAATTATAATACAAAGTGGTCTGCAATTGTAGCCTTCAAGCTACTGCTGATAAATGAAGGGTATGTTAGCCAGCTAAACATTTCACATAGCTGTCCAGGATACTTTTGCCGTGTTTTCGGCATGTCCAATATCAAATTTCTCATGTTACTGATAGATTTTAACAATTCACAAAGCTGCACCAGTTCATATTTCACTTGTGCTAAGAACACAATATCCACACTGTGCTGTTCTTTATGGTTTGGCCTTTTTGCAAATAACAGGGTCCAAAATCCAGAAATAAGTTGTTTGCTATCGTAGCCTTTAAGCAGGTGCTCAAAAAACACTAAATGATAGGAAATGTTTGCTACTGAACATTTCACATAGGTGTGCAGGACACTTTTGCTGTGTTTTAGCCATGTCCGAATGCATGCTATACAATATCAACTTTGTAATTTTACTGATAGATTTTAACAATTCACAAAGCTGCACATGTTCATATTTCACTTATGTTAAGAACACAATATGCATACAGTGCTGTTCTTAATGCTTTGACCTTTCTGCAAATAAAAGGGTATAAAATACAGAAATAAGTATCTTCTAATTGTAACCTTCAAGCTACTGCTCAAAAATGGCTAAATCAAAGGAAATGTTGGCTAGCTGAACATTTCACATAGCTGTCCAGGACATATTTGCTGGGTTTTCACCATGTCCAAATGCATGCAATACAATGTCAAATTCTCATGCGACTGATAGATTGTAACAATTCACAAAGTAATGTTCTTGATGCTCTGACCTTTCTGCAAATTTAAGGGTTCCAAATGCAGAACTAAGTTGTTTGGTATCGTAGCCTGCTCGAAAATGACTAAATCAACAGAAATGTTAACTAACTGAACATTTCACATAGCTGTGCAGGACACTTTAGCTGTCTTTTTGCCATGTCCAAAAGCATGCTATGCAATACAGTGCTGTTCCTTATGCTTTGGTCCTTTTGTAAATTAAAGGATGAAAAATGCAGAAGAACTTTGTTTGCAATTGTAGCCTTCAAGCTACTGCTAACAAAGACTAAATCGAAGGAAATGTTTGCTAACTGAACATTTCGCATATCTGAGTTTAATATTACACAAAGCTGCACAAGGTCAAATGTCTCTTATGTTAGGAACACAATATGCACACAGTGCTGTTCATTGTGTTGGCCTTTGGAGAGTAAATGTTAGCTAACTGAAAATTTCACATAGCTGAACGAGACATATTCGCCATGTTTTAGCAATGTCCAAATATAAGCCATGCAATATCAAATTTACATTGACCTCCGAGTAATGGTTGCTTTCCTTAGATTAAAGTTTTCTGCCTTATTTGCCTATAAACCACTTGACCTAAATGCTGTACTACACATACATTAATTATGAGCAGTTGTGGCCAAATTCTTTGTTTTCATTTTGGCCATTTAGCAAACTTTGAGGCCTAAGTAGAACGTTTGCACAGATATTGTGTAGTAGGCCTTTGACCAATGCCTAAAACCCAAACTTCAATATTACAGATATGTGACGTTGTGACCCATAGTATGCCAAATTAGGATTTATGATCAAGTTTGCCATTGTCAGGCCAACTTGGGCGCAGAGTTGGTCAGACAAGGACAGTACTAGAGCATTACAAAATGTCAATTTTGTCTTGCTGTATGGATAGCTGTCAATAAATTAGTATACTAGGCAAAATTACGTTAATATCAGTGTAAGCCTTTCAGCAAAAGTTCCAGGTTTTCTAATTTACACAGACTTAAACTATTTTCTTTATATGCTTCAAAGCACATCCCAAAAGTCTATGAATATCAAAGGCCTAAAACACAATACTATACAAAGCCTTAGCTGTTGTTGCTTTCAAAGCACATCTGACAGAAGGTCTGATATTTCACATGGCTTTGTGGGTACATTTTCTGCCAAAGTGCAATATTTTAGCCATGTCCAATACAAGCCATGTAATATCAAAATTGTCATGCTAGTGAGAGCAAGCTCCACAAGTTCAAATTTCCCACATGTTAGGATCACGATAAGCACACAGTGCTGTTCTTTGTGTATTGGCCTTTCTGCAAATTAGATGGTCCAAAATGCAATACTAAGTTATTGCAATTGTAGCTTTCGACTTAAAACCCACACAAAGGTAAAAAAGCCATGCAATATCAAATTTGTCATGTAACCGCAAGAGTATGACACTTCACAAAACTGCACAACCTCATATCTTGCTTATGATAGGAGCACAACATGCACACAGTGCTGTTCTTTGTGTGTTGGCTTCTCCAAATTAAAACATCCAAATTATAATACAAAGTGGTCTCCAATTGTAGCCTTCAAGCTACTGCTGAAAAATAGCTAAATGAAGGGTATGTTAGCCAGCTAAACATTTCACATAGCTGTCCAGGACACTTTTGCTGTGTTTTCGGCATGTCCAATATCAAATTTCTCATGTTACTGATAGATTTTAACAATTCACAAAGCTGCACCAGTTCATATTTCACTTGTGCTAAGAACACAATATCCACACTGTGCTGTTCTTTATGGTTTGGCCTTTTTGCAAATAACAGGGTCCAAAATCCAGAAATAAGTTGTTTGCTATCGTAGCCTTTAAGCAGGTGCTCAAAAAACACTAAATGATAGGAAATGTTTGCTACTGAACATTTCACATAGGTGTGCAGGACACTTTTGCCGTGTTTTAGCCATGTCCGAATGCATGCTATACAATATCAACTTTGTAATTTTACTGATAGATTTTAACAATTCACAAAGCTGCACATGTTCATATTTCACTTATGTTAAGAAAACAATATGCACACAGTGCTGTTCTTAATGCTTTGACCTTTCTGCAAATAAAAGGGAATAAAATACAGAAATAAGTATCTTCTAATTGTAACCTTCAAGCTACTGCTCAAAAATGGCTAAATCAAAGGAAATGTTGGCTAGCTGAACATTTCACATAGCTGTCCAGGACATATTTGCTGGGTTTTCACCATGTCCAAATGCATGCAATACAATGTCAAATTCTCATGCGACTGATAGATTGTAACAATTCACAAAGTAATGTTCTTGATGCTCTGACCTTTCTGCAAATTTAAGGGTTCCAAATGCAGAACTAAGTTGTTTGGTATCGTAGCCTGCTCGAAAATGACTAAATCAACGGAAATGTTGACTAACTGAACATTTCACATAGCTGTGCAGGACACTTTAGCTGTCTTTTTGCCATGTCCAAAAGCATGCTATGCAATACAGTGCTGTTCCTTATGCTTTGGTCCTTTTGTAAATTAAAGGATGAAAAATGCAGAAGAACTTTGTTTGCAATTGTAGCCTTCAAGCTACTGCTAACAAAGACTAAATCAAAGGAAATGTTTGCTAACTGAACATTTCGCATATCTGAGTTTAATATTACACAAAACTGCACAAGGTCAAATGTCTCTTATGTTAGGAACACAATATGCACACAGTGCTGTTCATTGTGTTGGCCTTTGGAGTGTAAATGTTAGCTAACTGAAAATTTCACACAGCTGAACGAGACATATTCGCCATGTTTTAGCAATGTCCAAATATAAGCCATGCAATATCAAATTTACATTGACCTCCGAGTAATGGTTGCTTTCCTTAGATTAAAAGTTTTCTGCCTTATTTGCCTATAAACCACTTGACCTAAATGCTGTACTACACATACATTAGTTATGAGCAGTTGTGGCCAAATTCTTTGTTTTCATTTTGGCCATTTAGCAAACTTTGAGGCCTAAGTAGAACGTTTGCACAGATATTGTGTAGTAGGCCTTTGACCAATGCCTAAAACCCAAACTTCAATATTACAGATATGTGATGTTGTGACCAATAGTATGCCAAATTAGGATTTATGATCAAGTTTGCCATTGTCAGGCCAACTTGGGCGCAGAGTTGGTCAGACAAGGACAGTACTAGAGCATTACAAAATGTCAATTTTGTCTTGCTGTATGGATAGCTGTCAATTAATTAGTATACTAGGCAAAATTACGTTAATATCAGTGTAAGCCTTTCAGCAAAAGTTCCAGGTTTTCTAATTTACACAGACTTAAACTATTTTCTTTATATGCTTCAAAGCACATCCCAAAAGTCTATGAATATCAAAGGCCTAAAGCACAATACTATACAAAGCCTTAGCTGTTCTTGCTTTCAAAGCATATCTGACAGAAGGTCTGATATTTCACATGGCTTTGTGGGTACATTTTCTGCCAAAGTGCAATATTTTAACCATGTCCAATACAAGCCATGCAATATCAAAATTGTCATGCTAGTGAGAGCAAGCTCTACAAGTTCAAATTTCCCACATGTTAGGATCACGATAAGCACACAGTGCTGTTCTTTGTGTATTGGCCTTTCTGCAAATTAATTGGTCCAAAGTGCAATACTAAGTTATTGCAATTGTAGCTTTCGACTTAAAACCCACACAAAGGTAAAAAAGCCATGCAATATCAAATTTGTCATGTAACCGCAAGAGTATGACACTTCACAAAACTGCACAACCTCATATCTTGCTTATGATAGGAGCACAACATGCACACAGTGCTGTTCTTTGTGTGTTGGCTTCTCCAAATTAAAACATCCAAATTATAATACAAAGTGGTCTCCAATTGTAGCCTTCAAGCTACTGCTGAAAAATAGCTAAATGAAGGGTATGTTAGCCAGCTAAACATTTCACATAGCTGTCCAGGACACTTTTGCCGTGTTTTCGGCATGTCCAATATCAAATTTCTCATGTTACTGATAGATTTTAACAATTCACAAAGCTGCACCAGTTCATATTTCACTTGTGCTAAGAACACAATATCCACACTGTGCTGTTCTTTATGGTTTGGCCTTTTTGCAAATAACAGGGTCCAAAATCCAGAAATAAGTTGTTTGCTATCGTAGCCTTTAAGCAGGTGCTCAAAAAACACTAAATGATAGGAAATGTTTGCTACTGAACATTTCACATAGGTGTGCAGGACACTTTTGCCGTGTTTTAGCCATGTCCGAATGCATGCTATACAATATCAACTTTGTAATTTTACTGATAGATTTTAACAATTCACAAAGCTGCACATGTTCATATTTAACTTATGTTAAGAACACAATATGCATACAGTGCTGTTCTTAATGCTTTGACCTTTCTGCAAATAAAAGGGTATAAAATACAGAAATAAGTATCTTCTAATTGTAACCTTCAAGCTACTGCTCAAAAATGGCTAAATCAAAGGAAATGTTGGCTAGCTGAACATTTCACATAGCTGTCCAGGACATATTTGCTGGGTTTTCACCATGTCCAAATGCATGCAATACAATGTCAAATTCTCATGCGACTGATAGATTGTAACAATTCACAAAGTAATGTTCTTGATGCTCTGACCTTTCTGCAAATTTAAGGGTTCCAAATGCAGAACTAAGTTGTTTGGTATCGTAGCCTGCTCGAAAATGACTAAATCAACGGAAATGTTGACTAACTGAACATTTCACATAGCTGTGCAGGACACTTTAGCTGTCTTTTTGCCATGTCCAAAAGCATGCTATGCAATACAGTGCTGTTCCTTATGCTTTGGTCCTTTTGTAAATTAAAGGATGAAAAATGCAGAAGAACTTTGTTTGCAATTGTAGCCTTCAAGCTACTGCTAACAAAGACTAAATCGAAGGAAATGTTTGCTAACTGAACATTTCGCATATCTGAGTTTAATATTACACAAAGCTGCACAAGGTCAAATGTCTCTTATGTTAGGAACACAATATGCACACAGTGCTGTTCATTGTGTTGGCCTTTGGAGAGTAAATGTTAGCTAACTGAAAATTTCACATAGCTGAACGAGACATATTCGCCATGTTTTAGCAATGTCCAAATATAAGCCATGCAATATCAAATTTACATTGACCTCCGAGTAATGGTTGCTTTCCTTAGATTAAAAGTTTTCTGCCTTATTTGCCTATAAACCACTTGACCTAAATGCTGTACTACACATACATTAATTATGAGCAGTTGTGGCCAAATTCTTTGTTTTCATTTTGGCCATTTAGCAAACTTTGAGGCCTAAGTAGAACGTTTGCACAGATATTGTGTAGTAGGCCTTTGACCAATGCCTAAAACCCAAACTTCAATATTACAGATATGTGACGTTGTGACCCATAGTATGCCAAATTAGGATTTATGATCAAGTTTGCCATTGTCAGGCCAACTTGGGCGCAGAGTTGGTCAGACAAGGACAGTACTAGAGCATTACAAAATGTCAATTTTGTCTTGCTGTATGGATAGCTGTCAATAAATTAGTATACTAGGCAAAATTACGTTAATATCAGTGTAAGCCTTTCAGCAAAAGTTCCAGGTTTTCTAATTTACACAGACTTAAACTATTTTCTTTATATGCTTCAAAGCACATCCCAAAAGTCTATGAATATCAAAGGCCTAAAACACAATACTATACAAAGCCTTAGCTGTTGTTGCTTTCAAAGCACATCTGACAGAAGGTCTGATATTTCACATGGCTTTGTGGGTACATTTTCTGCCAAAGTGCAATATTTTAGCCATGTCCAATACAAGCCATGCAATATCAAAATTGTCATGCTAGTGAGAGCAAGCTCCACAAGTTCAAATTTCCCACATGTTAGGATCACGATAAGCACACAGTGCTGTTCTTTGTGTATTGGCCTTTCTGCAAATTAGATGGTCCAAAGTGCAATACTAAGTTATTGCAATTGTAGCTTTCGACTTAAAACCCACACAAAGGTAAAAAAGCCATGCAATATCAAATTTGTCATGTAACCGCAAGAGTATGACACTTCACAAAACTGCACAACCTCATATCTTGCTTATGATAGGAGCACAACATGCACACAGTGCTATTCTTTGTGTGTTGGCTTCTCCAAATTAAAACATCCAAATTATAATACAAAGTGGTCTCCAATTGTAGCCTTCAAGCTACTGCTAAAAAATAGCTAAATGAAGGGTATGTTAGCCAGCTAAACATTTCACATAGCTGTCCAGGACACTTTTGCTGTGTTTTCGGCATGTCCAATATCAAATTTCTCATGTTACTGATAGATTTTAACAATTCACAAAGCTGCACCAGTTCATATTTCACTTGTGCTAAGAACACAATATCCACACTGTGCTGTTCTTTATGGTTTGGCCTTTTTGCAAATAACAGGGTCCAAAATCCAGAAATAAGTTGTTTGCTATCGTAGCCTTTAAGCAGGTGCTCAAAAAACACTAAATGATAGGAAATGTTTGCTACTGAACATTTCACATAGGTGTGCAGGACACTTTTGCCGTGTTTTAGCCATGTCCGAATGCATGCTATACAATATCAACTTTGTAATTTTACTGATAGATTTTAACAATTCACAAAGCTGCACATGTTCATATTTCACTTATGTTAAGAACACAATATGCATACAGTGCTGTTCTTAATGCTTTGACCTTTCTGCAAATAAAAGGGTATAAAATACAGAAATAAGTATCTTCTAATTGTAACCTTCAAGCTACTGCTCAAAAATGGCTAAATCAAAGGAAATGTTGGCTAGCTGAACATTTCACATAGCTGTCCAGGACATATTTGCTGGGTTTTCACCATGTCCAAATGCATGCAATACAATGTCAAATTCTCATGCGACTGATAGATTGTAACAATTCACAAAGTAATGTTCTTGATGCTCTGACCTTTCTGCAAATTTAAGGGTTCCAAATGCAGAACTAAGTTGTTTGGTATCGTAGCCTGCTCGAAAATGACTAAATCAACGGAAATGTTGACTAACTGAACATTTCACATAGCTGTGCAGGACACTTTAGCTGTCTTTTTGCCATGTCCAAAAGCATGCTATGCAATACAGTGCTGTTCCTTATGCTTTGGTCCTTTTGTAAATTGAAGGATGAAAAATGCAGAAGAACTTTGTTTGCAATTGTAGCCTTCAAGCTACTGCTAACAAAGACTAAATCAAAGGAAATGTTTGCTAACTGAACATTTCGCATATCTAAGTTTAATATTACACAAAGCTGCACAAGGTCAAATGTCTCTTATGTTAGGAACACAATATGCACACAGTGCTGTTCATTGTGTTGGCCTTTGGAGTGTAAATGTTAGCTAACTGAAAATTTCACACAGCTGAACGAGACATATTCGCCATGTTTTAGCAATGTCCAAATATAAGCCATGCAATATCAAATTTACATTGACCTCCGAGTAATGGTTGCTTTCCTTAGATTAAAAGTTTTCTGCCTTATTTGCCTATAAACCACTTGACCTAAATGCTGTACTACACATACATTAATTATGAGCAGTTGTGGCCAAATTCTTTGTTTTCATTTTGGCCATTTAGCAAACTTTGAGGCCTAAGTAGAACGTTTGCACAGATATTGTGTAGTAGGCCTTTGACCAATGCCTAAAACCCAAACTTCAATATTACAGATATGTGATGTTGTGACCCATAGTATGCCAAATTAGGATTTATGATCAAGTTTGCCATTGTCAGGCCAACTTGGGCGCAAAGTTGGTCAGACAAGGACAGTACTAGAGCATTAATAAATATATATTTTGTCTTCCTGTATGGATAGCTGTCAATTAATTAGTATACTAGGCAAAATTACGTTAATATCAGTGTAAGCCTTTCAGCAAAAGTTCCAGGTTTTCTAATTTACACAGACTTAAACTATTTTCTTTATATGCTTCAAAGCACATCCCAAAAGTCTATGAATATCAAAGGCCTAAAACACAATACTATACAAAGCCTTAGCTGTTGTTGCTTTCAAAGCACATCTGACAGAAGGTCTGATATTTCACATGGCTTTGTGGGTACATTTTCTGCCAAAGTGCAATATTTTAGCCATGTCCAATACAAGCCATGCAATATCAAAATTGTCATGCTAGTGAGAGCAAGCTCCACAAGTTCAAATTTCCCACATGTTAGGATCACGATAAGCACACAGTGCTGTTCTTTGTGTATTGGCCTTTCTGCATATTAATTGGTCCAAAGTGCAATACTAAGTTATTGCAATTGTAGCTTTCGACTTAAAACCCACACAAAGGTAAAAAAGCCATGCAATATCAAATTTGTCATGTAACCGCAAGTGTATGACACTTCACAAAACTGCACAACCTCATATCTTGCTTATGATAGGAGCACAACATGCACACAGTGCTGTTCTTTGTGTGTTGGCTTCTCCAAATTAAAACATCCAAATTATAATACAAAGTGGTCTGCAATTGTAGCCTTCAAGCTACTGCTGAAAAATAGCTAAATGAAGGGTATGTTAGCCAGCTAAACATTTCACATAGCTGTCCAGGACACTTTTGCCGTGTTTTCGGCATGTCCAATATCAAATTTCTCATGTTACTGATAGATTTTAACAATTCACAAAGCTGCACCAGTTCATATTTCACTTGTGCTAAGAACACAATATCCACACTGTGCTGTTCTTTATGGTTTGGCCTTTTTGCAAATAACAGGGTCCAAAATCCAGAAATAAGTTGTTTGCTATCGTAGCCTTTAAGCAGGTGCTCAAAAAACACTAAATAATAGGAAATGTTTGCTACTGAACATTTCACATAGGTGTGCAGGACACTTTTGCCGTGTTTTAGCCATGTCCGAATGCATGCTATACAATATCAACTTTGTAATTTTACTGATAGATTTTAACAATTCACAAAGCTGCACATGTTCATATTTAACTTATGTTAAGAACACAATATGCATACAGTGCTGTTCTTAATGCTTTGACCTTTCTGCAAATAAAAGGTTATAAAATACAGAAATAAGTATCTTCTAATTGTAACCTTCAAGCTACTGCTCAAAAATGGCTAAATCAAAGGAAATGTTGGCTAGCTGAACATTTCACATAGCTGTCCAGGACATATTTGCTGGGTTTTCACCATGTCCAAATGCATGCAATACAATGTTAAATTCTCATGCGACTGATAGATTGTAACAATTCACAAAGTAATGTTCTTGATACTCTGACCTTTCTGCAAATTAAAGGGTTCCAAATGCAGAACTAAATTGTTTGGTATCGTAGCCTGCTCGAAAATGACTAAATCAACGGAAATGTTAACTAACTGAACATTTCACATAGCTGTGCAGGACACTTTAGCTGTCTTTTTGCCATGTCCAAAAGCATGCTATGCAATACAGTGCTGTTCCTTATGCTTTGGTCCTTTTGTAAATTAAAGGATGAAAAATGCAGAAGAACTTTGTTTGCAATTGTAGCCTTCAAGCTACTGCTAACAAAGACTAAATCGAAGGAAATGTTTGCTAACTGAACATTTCGCATATCTGAGTTTAATATTACACAAAGCTGCACAAGGTCAAATGTCTCTTATGTTAGGAACACAATATGCACACAGTGCTGTTCATTGTGTTGGCCTTTGGAGTGTAAATGTTAGCTAACTGAAAATTTCACATAGCTGAACGAGACATATTCGCCATGTTTTAGCAATGTCCAAATATAAGCCATGCAATATCAAATTTACATTGACCTCCGAGTAATGGTTGCTTTCCTTAGATTAAAAGTTTTCTGCCTTATTTGCCTATAAACCACTTGACCTAAATGCTGTACTACACATACATTAATTATGAGCAGTTGTGGCCAAATTCTTTGTTTTCATTTTGGCCATTTAGCAAACTTTGAGGCCTAAGTAGAACGTTTGCACAGATATTGTGTAGTAGGCCTTAGACCAATGCCTAAAACCCAAACTTCAATATTACAGATATGTGATGTTGTGACCCATAGTATGCCAAATTAGGATTTATGATCAAGTTTGCCATTGTCAGGCCAACTTGGGCGCAGAGTTGGTCAGACAAGGACAGTACTAGAGCATTACAAAATGTCAATTTTGTCTTGCTGTATGGATAGCTGTCAATTAATTAGTATACTAGGCAAAATTACGTTAATATCAGTGTAAGCCTTTCAGCAAAAGTTCCAGGTTTTCTAATTTACACAGACTTAAACTATTTTCTTTATATGCTTCAAAGCACATCCCAAAAGTCTATGAATATCAAAGGCCTAAAACACAATACTATACAAAGCCTTAGCTGTTGTTGCTTTCAAAGCACATCTGACAGAAGGTCTGATATTTCACATGGCTTTGTGGGTACATTTTCTGCCAAAGTGCAATATTTTAGCCATGTCCAATACAAGCCATGCAATATCAAAATTGTCATGC
The DNA here is from genome assembly GCA_932294295.1 of Alitta virens. NCBI lineage: Eukaryota > Metazoa > Annelida > Polychaeta > Phyllodocida > Nereididae > Alitta > Alitta virens. Next base: position 19,755,287 of record OW028585.1, on the reverse strand, counting down.
TAGTGAGAGCAAGCTCCACAAGTTCAAATTTCCCACATGTTAGGATCACGATAAGCACACAGTGCTGTTCTTTGTGTATTGGCCTTTCTGCATATTAATTGGTCCAAAGTGCAATACTAAGTTATTGCAATTGTAGCTTTCGACTTAAAACCCACACAAAGGTAAAAAAGCCATGCAATATCAAATTTGTCATGTAACCGCAAGAGTATGACACTTCACAAAACTGCACAACCTCATATCTTGCTTATGATAGGAGCACAACATGCACACAGTGCTGTTCTTTGTGTGTTGGCTTCTCCAAATTAAAACATCCAAATTATAATACAAAGTGGTCTGCAATTGTAGCCTTCAAGCTACTGCTGAAAAATAGCTAAATGAAGGGTATGTTAGCCAGCTAAACATTTCACATAGCTGTCCAGGACACTTTTGCCGTGTTTTCGGCATGTCCAATATCAAATTTCTCATGTTACTGATAGATTTTAACAATTCACAAAGCTGCACCAGTTCATATTTCACTTGTGCTAAGAACACAATATCCACACTGTGCTGTTCTTTATGGTTTGGCCTTTTTGCAAATAACAGGGTCCAAAATCCAGAAATAAGTTGCTTGCTATCGTAGCCTTTAAGCAGGTGCTCAAAAAACACTAAATAATAGGAAATGTTTGCTACTGAACATTTCAAATAGGTGTGCAGGACACTTTTGCCGTGTTTTAGCCATGTCCGAATGCATGCTATACAATATCAACTTTGTAATTTTACTGATAGATTTTAACAATTCACAAAGCTGCACATGTTCATATTTAACTTATGTTAAGAACACAATATGCACACAGTGCTGTTCTTAATGCTTTGACCTTTCTGCAAATAAAAGGGTATAAAATACAGAAATAAGTATCTTCTAATTGTAACCTTCAAGCTACTGCTCAAAAATGGCTAAATCAAAGGAAATGTTGGCTAGCTGAACATTTCACATAGCTGTCCAGGACATATTTGCTGGGTTTTCACCATGTCCAAATGCATGCAATACAATGTCAAATTCTCATGCGACTGATAGATTGTAACAATTCACAAAGTAATGTTCTTGATGCTCTGACCTTTCTGCAAATCTAAGGGTTCCAAATGCAGAACTAAGTTGTTTGGTATCGTAGCCTGCTCGAAAATGACTAAATCAACGGAAATGTTAACTAACTGAACATTTCACATAGCTGTGCAGGACACTTTAGCTGTCTTTTTGCCATGTCCAAAAGCATGCTATGCAATACAGTGCTGTTCCTTATGCTTTGGTCCTTTTGTAAATTAAAGGATGAAAAATGCAGAAGAACTTTGTTTGCAATTGTAGCCTTCAAGCTACTGCTAACAAAGACTAAATCGAAGGAAATGTTTGCTAACTGAACATTTCGCATATCTGAGTTTAATATTACACAAAGCTGCACAAGGTCAAATGTCTCTTATGTTAGGAACACAATATGCACACAGTGCTGTTCATTGTGTTGGCCTTTGGAGTGTAAATGTTAGCTAACTGAAAATTTCACATAGCTGAACGAGACATATTCGCCATGTTTTAGCAATGTCCAAATATAAGCCATGCAATATCAAATTTACATTGACCTCCGAATAATGGTTGCCTTCCTTAGATTAAAAGTTTTCTGCCTTATTTGCCTATAAACCACTTGACCTAAATGCTGTACTACACATACATTAGTTATGAGCAGTTGTGGCCAAATTCTTTGTTATCATTTTGGCCATTTAGCAAACTTTGAGGCCTAAGTAGAACGTTTGCACAGATATTGTGTAGTAGGCCTTTGACCAATGCCTAAAACCCAAACTTCAATATTACAGATATGTGATGTTGTGACCCATAGTATGCCAAATTAGGATTTATGATCAAGTTTGCCATTGTCAGGCCAACTTGGGCGCAAAGTTGGTCAGACAAGGACAGTACTAGAGCATTACAAAATGTCAATTTTGTCTTGCTGTATGGATAGCTGTCAATTAATTAGTATACTAGGCAAAATTACGTTAATATCAGTGTAAGCCTTTCAGCAAAAGTTCCAGGTTTTCTAATTTACACAGACTTAAACTATTTTCTTTATATGCTTCAAAGCACATCCCAAAAGTCTATGAATATCAAACGCCTAAAGCACAATACTATACAAAGCCTTAGCTGTTGTTGCTTTCAAAGCATATCTGACAGAAGGTCTGATATTTCACATGGCTTTGTGGGTACATTTTCTGCCAAAGTGCAATATTTTAGCCATGTCCAATACAAGCCATGCAATATCAAAATTGTCATGCTAGTGAGAGCAAGCTCCACAAGTTCAAATTTCCCACATGTTAGGATCACGATAAGCACACAGTGCTGTTCTTTGTGTATTGGCCTTTCTGCAAATTAATTGATCCAAAGTGCAATACTAAGTTATTGCAATTGTAGCTTTCGACTTAAAACCCACACAAAGGTAAAAGAGCCATGCAATATCAAAGTTGTCATGTAACCGCAAGAGTATGACATTTCACAAAACTGCACAACCTCATATCTTGCTTATGATAGGAGCACAACATGCACACAGTGCTGTTCTTTGTGTGTTGGCTTCTCCAAATTAAAACATCCAAATTATAATACAAAGTGGTCTGCAATTGTAGCCTTCAAGCTACTGCTGAAAAATAGCTAAATGAAGGGTATGTTAGCCAGCTAAACATTTCACATAGCTGTCCAGGACACTTTTGCCGTGTTTTCGGCATGTCCAATATCAAATTTCTCATGTTACTGATAGATTTTAACAATTCACAAAGCTGCACCAGTTCATATTTCACTTGTGCTAAGAACACAATATCCACACTGTGCTGTTCTTTATGGTTTGGCCTTTTTGCAAATAACAGGGTCCAAAATCCAGAAATAAGTTGTTTGCTATCGTAGCCTTTAAGCAGGTGCTCAAAAAACACTAAATAATAGGAAATGTTTGCTACTGAACATTTCACATAGGTGTGCAGGACACTTTTGCCGTGTTTTAGCCATGTCCGAATGCATGCTATACAATATCAACTTTGTAATTTTACTGATAGATTTTAACAATTCACAAAGCTGCACATGTTCATATTTAACTTATGTTAAGAACACAATATGCATATAGTGCTGTTCTTGATGCTCTGACCTTTCTGCAAATTTAAGGGTTCCAAATGCAGAACTAAGTTGTTTGGTATCGTAGCCTGCTCGAAAATGACTAAATCAACTGAAATGTTAACTAACTGAACATTTCACATAGCTGTGCAGGACACTTTAGCTGTCTTTTTGCCATGTCCAAAAGCATGCTATGCAATACAGTGCTGTTCCTTATGCTTTGGTCCTTTTGTAAATTAAAGGATGAAAAATGCAGAAGAACTTTGTTTGCAATTGTAGCCTTCAAGCTACTGCTAACAAAGACTAAATCAAAGGAAATGTTTGCTAACTGAACATTTCGCATATCTAAGTTTAATATTACACAAAGCTGCACAAGGTCAAATGTCTCTTATGTTAGGAACACAATATGCACACAGTGCTGTTCATTGTGTTGGCCTTTGGAGTGTAAATGTTAGCTAACTGAAAATTTCACACAGCTGAACGAGACATATTCGCCATGTTTTAGCAATGTCCAAATATAAGCCATGCAATATCAAATTTACATTGACCTCCGAGTAATGGTTGCTTTCCTTAGATTAAAAGTTTTCTGCCTTATTTGCCTATAAACCACTTGACCTAAATGCTGTACTACACATACATTAATTATGAGCAGTTGTGGCCAAATTCTTTGTTTTCATTTTGGCCATTTAGCAAACTTTGAGGCCTAAGTAGAACGTTTGCACAGATATTGTGTAGTAGGCCTTTGACCAATGCCTAAAACCCAAACTTCAATATTACAGATATGTGATGTTGTGACCCATAGTATGCCAAATTAGGATTTATGATCAAGTTTGCCATTGTCAGGCCAACTTGGGCGCAGAGTTGGTCAGACAAGGACAGTACTAGAGCATTACAAAATGTCAATTTTGTCTTGCTGTATGGATAGCTGTCAATTACTTAGTATACTAGGCAAAATTACGTTAATATCAGTGTAAGCCTTTCAGCAAAAGTTCCAGGTTTTCTAATTTACACAGACTTAAACTATTTTCTTTATATGCTTCAAAGCACATCCCAAAAGTCTATGAATATCAAAGGCCTAAAGCACAATACTATACAAAGCCTTAGCTGTTCTTGCTTTCAAAGCATATCCGACCGAAGGTCTGATATTTCACATGGCTTTGTGGGTACATTTTCTGCCAAAGTGCAATATTTTAGCCATGTCCAATACAAGCCATGCAATATCAAAATTGTCATGCTAGTGAGAGCAAGCTCCACAAGTTCAAATTTCCCACATGTTAGGATCACGATAAGCACACAGTGCTGTTCTTTGTGTATTGGCCTTTCTGCAAATTAATTGATCCAAAGTGCAATACTAAGTTATTGCAATTGTAGCTTTCGACTTAAAACCCACACAAAGGTAAAAAAGCCATGCAATATCAAAGTTGTCATGTAACCGCAAGAGTATGACACTTCACAAAACTGCACAACCTCATATCTTGCTTATGATAGGAGCACAACATGCACACAGTGCTGTTCTTTGTGTGTTGGCTTCTCCAAATTAAAACATCCAAATTATAATACAAAGTGGTCTGCAATTGTAGCCTTCAAGCTACTGCTGAAAAATGAAGGGTATGTTAGCCAGCTAAACATTTCACATAGCTGTCCAGGATACTTTTGCCGTGTTTTCGGCATGTCCAATATCAAATTTCTCATGTTACTGATAGATTTTAACAATTCACAAAGCTGCACCAGTTCATATTTCACTTGTGCTAAGAACACAATATCCACACTGTGCTGTTCTTTATGGTTTGGCCTTTTTGCAAATAACAGGGTCCAAAATCCAGAAATAAGTTGTTTGCTATCGTAGCCTTTAAGCAGGTGCTCAAAAAACACTAAATGATAGGAAATGTTTGCTACTGAACATTTCACATAGGTGTGCAGGACACTTTTGCTGTGTTTTAGCCATGTCCGAATGCATGCTATACAATATCAACTTTGTAATTTTACTGATAGATTTTAACAATTCACAAAGCTGCACATGTTCATATTTCACTTATGTTAAGAACACAATATGCATACAGTGCTGTTCTTAATGCTTTGACCTTTCTGCAAATAAAAGGGTATAAAATACAGAAATAAGTATCTTCTAATTGTAACCTTCAAGCTACTGCTCAAAAATGGCTAAATCAAAGGAAATGTTGGCTAGCTAAACATTTCACATAGCTGTCCAGGACATATTTGCTGGGTTTTCACCATGTCCAAATGCATGCAATACAATGTCAAATTCTCATGCGACTGATAGATTGTAACAATTCACAAAGTAATGTTCTTGATGCTCTGACCTTTCTGCAAATTTAAGGGTTCCAAATGCAGAACTAAGTTGTTTGGTATCGTAGCCTGCTCGAAAATGACTAAATCAACGGAAATGTTAACTAACTGAACATTTCACATAGCTGTGCAGGACACTTTAGCTGTCTTTTTGCCATGTCCAAAAGCATGCTATGCAATACAGTGCTGTTCCTTATGCTTTGGTCCTTTTGTAAATTAAAGGATGAAAAATGCAGAAGAACTTTGTTTGCAATTGTAGCCTTCAAGCTACTGCTAACAAAGACTAAATCGAAGGAAATGTTTGCTAACTGAACATTTCGCATATCTGAGTTTAATATTACACAAAGCTGCACAAGGTCAAATGTCTCTTATGTTAGGAACACAATATGCACACAGTGCTGTTCATTGTGTTGGCCTTTGGAGAGTAAATGTTAGCTAACTGAAAATTTCACATAGCTGAACGAGACATATTCGCCATGTTTTAGCAATGTCCAAATATAAGCCATGCAATATCAAATTTACATTGACCTCCGAGTAATGGTTGCTTTCCTTAGATTAAAAGTTTTCTGCCTTATTTGCCTATAAACCACTTGACCTAAATGCTGTACTACACATACATTAATTATGAGCAGTTGTGGCCAAATTCTTTGTTTTCATTTTGGCCATTTAGCAAACTTTGAGGCCTAAGTAGAACGTTTGCACAGATATTGTGTAGTAGGCCTTTGACCAATGCCTAAAACCCAAACTTCAATATTACAGATATGTGACGTTGTGACCCATAGTATGCCAAATTAGGATTTATGATCAAGTTTGCCATTGTCAGGCCAACTTGGGCGCAGAGTTGGTCAGACAAGGACAGTACTAGAGCATTACAAAATGTCAATTTTGTCTTGCTGTATGGATAGCTGTCAATAAATTAGTATACTAGGCAAAATTACGTTAATATCAGTGTAAGCCTTTCAGCAAAAGTTCCAGGTTTTCTAATTTACACAGACTTAAACTATTTTCTTTATATGCTTCAAAGCACATCCCAAAAGTCTATGAATATCAAAGGCCTAAAGCACAATACTATACAAAGCCTTAGCTGTTCTTGCTTTCAAAGCATATCTGACAGAAGGTCTGATATTTCACATGGCTTTGTGGGTACATTTTCTGCCAAAGTGCAATATTTTAACCATGTCCAATACAAGCCATGCAATATCAAAATTGTCATGCTAGTGAGAGCAAGCTCTACAAGTTCAAATTTCCCACATGTTAGGATCACGATAAGCACACAGTGCTGTTCTTTGTGTATTGGCCTTTCTGCAAATTAATTGGTCCAAAGTGCAATACTAAGTTATTGCAATTGTAGCTTTCGACTTAAAACCCACACAAAGGTAAAAAAGCCATGCAATATCAAATTTGTCATGTAACCGCAAGAGTATGACACTTCACAAAACTGCACAACCTCATATCTTGCTTATGATAGGAGCACAACATGCACACAGTGCTGTTCTTTGTGTGTTGGCTTCTCCAAATTAAAACATCCAAATTATAATACAAAGTGGTCTCCAATTGTAGCCTTCAAGCTACTGCTGAAAAATAGCTAAATGAAGGGTATGTTAGCCAGCTAAACATTTCACATAGCTGTCCAGGACACTTTTGCCGTGTTTTCGGCATGTCCAATATCAAATTTCTCATGTTACTGATAGATTTTAACAATTCACAAAGCTGCACCAGTTCATATTTCACTTGTGCTAAGAACACAATATCCACACTGTGCTGTTCTTTATGGTTTGGCCTTTTTGCAAATAACAGGGTCCAAAATCCAGAAATAAGTTGTTTGCTATCGTAGCCTTTAAGCAGGTGCTCAAAAAACACTAAATGATAGGAAATGTTTGCTACTGAACATTTCACATAGGTGTGCAGGACACTTTTGCCGTGTTTTAGCCATGTCCGAATGCATGCTATACAATATCAACTTTGTAATTTTACTGATAGATTTTAACAATTCACAAAGCTGCACATGTTCATATTTAACTTATGTTAAGAACACAATATGCATACAGTGCTGTTCTTAATGCTTTGACCTTTCTGCAAATAAAAGGGTATAAAATACAGAAATAAGTATCTTCTAATTGTAACCTTCAAGCTACTGCTCAAAAATGGCTAAATCAAAGGAAATGTTGGCTAGCTGAACATTTCACATAGCTGTCCAGGACATATTTGCTGGGTTTTCACCATGTCCAAATGAATGCAATACAATGTCAAATTCTCATGCGACTGATAGATTGTAACAATTCACAAAGTAATGTTCTTGATGCTCTGACCTTTCTGCAAATTTAAGGGTTCCAAATGCAGAACTAAGTTGTTTGGTATCGTAGCCTGCTCGAAAATGACTAAATCAACGGAAATGTTGACTAACTGAACATTTCACATAGCTGTGCAGGACACTTTAGCTGTCTTTTTGCCATGTCCAAAAGCATGCTATGCAATACAGTGCTGTTCCTTATGCTTTGGTCCTTTTGTAAATTAAAGGATGAAAAATGCAGAAGAACTTTGTTTGCAATTGTAGCCTTCAAGCTACTGCTAACAAAGACTAAATCGAAGGAAATGTTTGCTAACTGAACATTTCGCATATCTGAGTTTAATATTACACAAAGCTGCACAAGGTCAAATGTCTCTTATGTTAGGAACACAATATGCACACAGTGCTGTTCATTGTGTTGGCCTTTGGAGAGTAAATGTTAGCTAACTGAAAATTTCACATAGCTGAACGAGACATATTCGCCATGTTTTAGCAATGTCCAAATATAAGCCATGCAATATCAAATTTACATTGACCTCCGAGTAATGGTTGCTTTCCTTAGATTAAAAGTTTTCTGCCTTATTTGCCTATAAACCACTTGACCTAAATGCTGTACTACACATACATTAATTATGAGCAGTTGTGGCCAAATTCTTTGTTTTCATTTTGGCCATTTAGCAAACTTTGAGGCCTAAGTAGAACGTTTGCACAGATATTGTGTAGTAGGCCTTTGACCAATGCCTAAAACCCAAACTTCAATATTACAGATATGTGACGTTGTGACCCATAGTATGCCAAATTAGGATTTATGATCAAGTTTGCCATTGTCAGGCCAACTTGGGCGCAGAGTTGGTCAGACAAGGACAGTACTAGAGCATTACAAAATGTCAATTTTGTCTTGCTGTATGGATAGCTGTCAATAAATTAGTATACTAGGCAAAATTACGTTAATATCAGTGTAAGCCTTTCAGCAAAAGTTCCAGGTTTTCTAATTTACACAGACTTAAACTATTTTCTTTATATGCTTCAAAGCACATCCCAAAAGTCTATGAATATCAAAGGCCTAAAACACAATACTATACAAAGCCTTAGCTGTTGTTGCTTTCAAAGCACATCTGACAGAAGGTCTGATATTTCACATGGCTTTGTGGGTACATTTTCTGCCAAAGTGCAATATTTTAGCCATGTCCAATACAAGCCATGCAATATCAAAATTGTCATGCTAGTGAGAGCAAGCTCCACAAGTTCAAATTTCCCACATGTTAGGATCACGATAAGCACACAGTGCTGTTCTTTGTGTATTGGCCTTTCTGCAAATTAGATGGTCCAAAGTGCAATACTAAGTTATTGCAATTGTAGCTTTCGACTTAAAACCCACACAAAGGTAAAAAAGCCATGCAATATCAAATTTGTCATGTAACCGCAAGAGTATGACACTTCACAAAACTGCACAACCTCATATCTTGCTTATGATAGGAGCACAACATGCACACAGTGCTATTCTTTGTGTGTTGGCTTCTCCAAATTAAAACATCCAAATTATAATACAAAGTGGTCTCCAATTGTAGCCTTCAAGCTACTGCTAAAAAATAGCTAAATGAAGGGTATGTTAGCCAGCTAAACATTTCACATAGCTGTCCAGGACACTTTTGCTGTGTTTTCGGCATGTCCAATATCAAATTTCTCATGTTACTGATAGATTTTAACAATTCACAAAGCTGCACCAGTTCATATTTCACTTGTGCTAAGAACACAATATCCACACTGTGCTGTTCTTTATGGTTTGGCCTTTTTGCAAATAACAGGGTCCAAAATCCAGAAATAAGTTGTTTGCTATCGTAGCCTTTAAGCAGGTGCTCAAAAAACACTAAATGATAGGAAATGTTTGCTACTGAACATTTCACATAGGTGTGCAGGACACTTTTGCCGTGTTTTAGCCATGTCCGAATGCATGCTATACAATATCAACTTTGTAATTTTACTGATAGATTTTAACAATTCACAAAGCTGCACATGTTCATATTTCACTTATGTTAAGAACACAATATGCATACAGTGCTGTTCTTAATGCTTTGACCTTTCTGCAAATAAAAGGGTATAAAATACAGAAATAAGTATCTTCTAATTGTAACCTTCAAGCTACTGCTCAAAAATGGCTAAATCAAAGGAAATGTTGGCTAGCTGAACATTTCACATAGCTGTCCAGGACATATTTGCTGGGTTTTCACCATGTCCAAATGCATGCAATACAATGTCAAATTCTCATGCGACTGATAGATTGTAACAATTCACAAAGTAATGTTCTTGATGCTCTGACCTTTCTGCAAATTTAAGGGTTCCAAATGCAGAACTAAGTTGTTTGGTATCGTAGCCTGCTCGAAAATGACTAAATCAACGGAAATGTTGACTAACTGAACATTTCACATAGCTGTGCAGGACACTTTAGCTGTCTTTTTGCCATGTCCAAAAGCATGCTATGCAATACAGTGCTGTTCCTTATGCTTTGGTCCTTTTGTAAATTGAAGGATGAAAAATGCAGAAGAACTTTGTTTGCAATTGTAGCCTTCAAGCTACTGCTAACAAAGACTAAATCAAAGGAAATGTTTGCTAACTGAACATTTCGCATATCTAAGTTTAATATTACACAAAGCTGCACAAGGTCAAATGTCTCTTATGTTAGGAACACAATATGCACACAGTGCTGTTCATTGTGTTGGCCTTTGGAGTGTAAATGTTAGCTAACTGAAAATTTCACATAGCTGAACGAGACATATTCGCCATGTTTTAGCAATGTCCAAATATAAGCCATGCAATATCAAATTTACATTGACCTCCGAATAATGGTTGCTTTCCTTAGATTAAAAGTTTTCTGCCTTATTTGCCTATAAACCACTTGACCTAAATGCTGTACTACACATACATTAATTATGAGCAGTTGTGGCCAAATTCTTTGTTTTCATTTTGGCCATTTAGCAAACTTTGAGGCCTAAGTAGAACGTTTGCACAGATATTGTGTAGTAGGCCTTTGACCAATGCCTAAAACCCAAACTTCAATATTACAGATATGTGATGTTGTGACCCATAGTATGCCAAATTAGGATTTATGATCAAGTTTGCCATTGTCAGGCCAACTTGGGCGCAAAGTTGGTCAGACAAGGACAGTACTAGAGCATTAATAAATATATATTTTGTCTTCCTGTATGGATAGCTGTCAATTAATTAGTATACTAGGCAAAATTACGTTAATATCAGTGTAAGCCTTTCAGCAAAAGTTCCAGGTTTTCTAATTTACACAGACTTAAACTATTTTCTTTATATGCTTCAAAGCACATCCCAAAAGTCTATGAATATCAAAGGCCTAAAACACAATACTATACAAAGCCTTAGCTGTTGTTGCTTTCAAAGCACATCTGACAGAAGGTCTGATATTTCACATGGCTTTGTGGGTACATTTTCTGCCAAAGTGCAATATTTTAGCCATGTCCAATACAAGCCATGCAATATCAAAATTGTCATGCTAGTGAGAGCAAGCTCCACAAGTTCAAATTTCCCACATGTTAGGATCATGATAAGCACACAGTGCTGTTCTTTGTGTATTGGCCTTTCTGCAAATTAATTGGTCCAAAGTGCAATACTAAGTTATTGCAATTGTAGCTTTCGACTTAAAACCCACACAAAGGTAAAAAGGCCATGCAATATCAAATTTGTCATGTAACCGCAAGAGTATGACACTTCACAAAACTGCACAACCTCATATCTTGCTTATGATAGGAGCACAACATGCACACAGTGCTGTTCTTTGTGTGTTGGCTTCTCCAAATTAAAACATCCAAATTATAATACAAAGTGGTCTGCAATTGTAGCCTTCAAACTACTGCTGAAAAATAGCTAAATGAAGGGTATGTTAGCCAGCTAAACATTTCACATAGCTGTCCAGGACACTTTTGCCGTGTTTTCGGCATGTCCAATATCAAATTTCTCATGTTACTGATAGATTTTAACAATTCACAAAGCTGCACCAGTTCATATTTCACTTGTGCTAAGAACACAATATCCACACTGTGCTGTTCTTTATGGTTTGGCCTTTTTGCAAATAACAGGGTCCAAAATCCAGAAATAAGTTGTTTGCTATCGTAGCCTTTAAGCAGGTGCTCAAAAAACACTAAATAATAGGAAATGTTTGCTACTGAACATTTCACATAGGTGTGCAGGACACTTTTGCCGTGTTTTAGCCATGTCCGAATGCATGCTATACAATATCAACTTTGTAATTTTACTGATAGATTTTAACAATTCACAAAGCTGCACATGTTCATATTTAACTTATGTTAAGAACACAATATGCATACAGTGCTGTTCTTAATGCTTTGACCTTTCTGCAAATAAAAGGTTATAAAATACAGAAATAAGTATCTTCTAATTGTAACCTTCAAGCTACTGCTCAAAAATGGCTAAATCAAAGGAAATGTTGGCTAGCTGAACATTTCACATAGCTGTCCAGGACATATTTGCTGGGTTTTCACCATGTCCAAATGCATGCAATACAATGTCAAATTCTCATGCGACTAATAGATTGTAACAATTCACAAAGTAATGTTCTTGATGCTCTGACCTTTCTGCAAATTTAAGGGTTCCAAATGCAGAACTAAGATGTTTGGTATCGTAGCCTGCTCGAAAATGACTAAATCAACGGAAATGTTGACTAACTGAACATTTCACATAGCTGTGCAGGACACTTTAGCTGTCTTTTTGCCATGTCCAAAAGCATGCTATGCAATACAGTGCTGTTCCTAATGCTTTGGTCCTTTTGTAAATTAAAGGATGAAAAATGCAGAAGAACTTTGTTTGCAATTGTAGCCTTCAAGCTACTGCTAACAAAGACTAAATCGAAGGAAATGTTTGCTAACTGAACATTTCGCATATCTGAGTTTAATATTACACAAAGCTGCACAAGGTCAAATGTCTCTTATGTTAGGAACACAATATGCACACAGTGCTGTTCATTGTGTTGGCCTTTGGAGTGTAAATGTTAGCTAACTGAAAATTTCACATAGCTGAACGAGACATATTCGCCATGTTTTAGCAATGTCCAAATATACGCCATGCAATATCAAATTTACATTGACCTCCGAGTAATGGTTGCTTTCCTTAGATTAAAAGTTTTCTGCCTTATTTGCCTATAAACCACTTGACCTAAATGCTGTACTACACATACATTAATTATGAGCAGTTGTGGCCAAATTCTTTGTTTTCATTTTGGCCATTTAGCAAACTTTGAGGCCTAAGTAGAACGTTTGCACAGATATTGTGTAGTAGGCCTTTGACCAATGCCTAAAACCCAAACTTCAATATTACAGATATGTGATGTTGTGACCCATAGTATGCCAAATTAGGATTTATGATCAAGTTTGCCATTGTCAGGCCAACTTGGGCGCAGAGTTGGTCAGACAAGGACAGTACTAGAGCATTACAAAATGTCAATTTTGTCTTGCTGTATGGATAGCTGTCAATTAATTAGTATACTAGGCAAAATTACGTTAATATCAGTGTAAGCCTTTCAGCAAAAGTTCCAGGTTTTCTAATTTACACAGACTTAAACTATTTTCTTTATATGCTTCAAAGCACATCCCAAAAGTCTATGAATATCAAAGGCCTAAAACACAATACTATACAAAGCCTTAGCTGTTGTTGCTTTCAAAGCACATCTGACAGAAGGTCTGATATTTCACATGGCTTTGTGGGTACATTTTCTGCCAAAGTGCAATATTTTAGCCATGTCCAATACAAGCCATGCAATATCAAAATTGTCATGCTAGTGAGAGCAAGCTCCACAAGTTCAAATTTCCCACATGTTAGGATCACGATAAGCACACAGTGCTGTTCTTTGTGTATTGGCCTTTCTGCATATTAATTGGTCCAAAGTGCAATACTAAGTTATTGCAATTGTAGCTTTCGACTTAAAACCCACACAAAGGTAAAAAAGCCATGCAATATCAAATTTGTCATGTAACCGCAAGTGTATGACACTTCACAAAACTGCACAACCTCATATCTTGCTTATGATAGGAGCACAACATGCACACAGTGCTGTTCTTTGTGTGTTGGCTTCTCCAAATTAAAACATCCAAATTATAATACAAAGTGGTCTGCAATTGTAGCCTTCAAGCTACTGCTGAAAAATAGCTAAATGAAGGGTATGTTAGCCAGCTAAACATTTCACATAGCTGTCCAGGACACTTTTGCCGTGTTTTCGGCATGTCCAATATCAAATTTCTCATGTTACTGATAGATTTTAACAATTCACAAAGCTGCACCAGTTCATATTTCACTTGTGCTAAGAACACAATATCCACACTGTGCTGTTCTTTATGGTTTGGCCTTTTTGCAAATAACAGGGTCCAAAATCCAGAAATAAGTTGTTTGCTATCGTAGCCTTTAAGCAGGTGCTCAAAAAACACTAAATAATAGGAAATGTTTGCTACTGAACATTTCACATAGGTGTGCAGGACACTTTTGCCGTGTTTTAGCCATGTCCGAATGCATGCTATACAATATCAACTTTGTAATTTTACTGATAGATTTTAACAATTCACAAAGCTGCACATGTTCATATTTAACTTATGTTAAGAACACAATATGCATACAGTGCTGTTCTTAATGCTTTGACCTTTCTGCAAATAAAAGGTTATAAAATACAGAAATAAGTATCTTCTAATTGTAACCTTCAAGCTACTGCTCAAAAATGGCTAAATCAAAGGAAATGTTGGCTAGCTGAACATTTCACATAGCTGTCCAGGACATATTTGCTGGGTTTTCACCATGTCCAAATGCATGCAATACAATGTTAAATTCTCATGCGACTGATAGATTGTAACAATTCACAAAGTAATGTTCTTGATACTCTGACCTTTCTGCAAATTAAAGGGTTCCAAATGCAGAACTAAATAGTTTGGTATCGTAGCCTGCTCGAAAATGACTAAATCAACGGAAATGTTAACTAACTGAACATTTCACATAGCTGTGCAGGACACTTTAGCTGTCTTTTTGCCATGTCCAAAAGCATGCTATGCAATACAGTGCTGTTCCTTATGCTTTGGTCCTTTTGTAAATTAAAGGATGAAAAATGCAGAAGAACTTTGTTTGCAATTGTAGCCTTCAAGCTACTGCTAACAAAGACTAAATCGAAGGAAATGTTTGCTAACTGAACATTTCGCATATCTGAGTTTAATATTACACAAAGCTGCACAAGGTCAAATGTCTCTTATGTTAGGAACACAATATGCACACAGTGCTGTTCATTGTGTTGGCCTTTGGAGTGTAAATGTTAGCTAACTGAAAATTTCACATAGCTGAACGAGACATATTCGCCATGTTTTAGCAATGTCCAAATATAAGCCATGCAATATCAAATTTACATTGACCTCCGAGTAATGGTTGCTTTCCTTAGATTAAAAGTTTTCTGCCTTATTTGCCTATAAACCACTTGACCTAAATGCTGTACTACACATACATTAATTATGAGCAGTTGTGGCCAAATTCTTTGTTTTCATTTTGGCCATTTAGCAAACTTTGAGGCCTAAGTAGAACGTTTGCACAGATATTGTGTAGTAGGCCTTAGACCAATGCCTAAAACCCAAACTTCAATATTACAGATATGTGATGTTGTGACCCATAGTATGCCAAATTAGGATTTATGATCAAGTTTGCCATTGTCAGGCCAACTTGGGCGCAGAGTTGGTCAGACAAGGACAGTACTAGAGCATTACAAAATGTCAATTTTGTCTTGCTGTATGGATAGCTGTCAATTAATTAGTATACTAGGCAAAATTACGTTAATATCAGTGTAAGCCTTTCAGCAAAAGTTCCAGGTTTTCTAATTTACACAGACTTAAACTATTTTCTTTATATGCTTCAAAGCACATCCCAAAAGTCTATGAATATCAAAGGCCTAAAACACAATACTATACAAAGCCTTAGCTGTTGTTGCTTTCAAAGCACATCTGACAGAAGGTCTGATATTTCACATGGCTTTGTGGGTACATTTTCTGCCAAAGTGCAATATTTTAGCCATGTCCAATACAAGCCATGCAATATCAAAATTGTCATGCTAGTGAGAGCAAGCTCCACAAGTTCAAATTTCCCACATGTTAGGATCACGATAAGCACACAGTGCTGTTCTTTGTGTATTGGCCTTTCTGCATATTAATTGGTCCAAAGTGCAATACTAAGTTATTGCAATTGTAGCTTTCGACTTAAAACCCACACAAAGGTAAAAAAGCCATGCAATATCAAATTTGTCATGTAACCGCAAGAGTATGACACTTCACAAAACTGCACAACCTCATATCTTGCTTATGATAGGAGCACAACATGCACACAGTGCTGTTCTTTGTGTGTTGGCTTCTCCAAATTAAAACATCCAAATTATAATACAAAGTGGTCTGCAATTGTAGCCTTCATGCTACTGCTGAAAAATCGCTAAATGAAGGGTATGTTAGCCAGCTAAACATTTCACATAGCTGTCCAGGACACTTTTGCCGTGTTTTCGGCATGTCCAATATCAAATTTCTCATGTTACTGATAGATTTTAACAATTCACAAAGCTGCACCAGTTCATATTTCACTTGTGCTAAGAACACAATATCCACACTGTGCTGTTCTTTATGGTTTGGCCTTTTTGCAAATAACAGGGTCCAAAATCCAGAAATAAGTTGCTTGCTATCGTAGCCTTTAAGCAGGTGCTCAAAAAACACTAAATAATAGGAAATGTTTGCTACTGAACATTTCACATAGGTGTGCAGGACACTTTTGCCGTGTTTTAGCCATGTCCGAATGCATGCTATACAATATCAACTTTGTAATTTTACTGATAGATTTTAACAATTCACAAAGCTGCACATGTTCATATTTAACTTATGTTAAGAACACAATATGCACACAGTGCTGTTCTTAATGCTTTGACCTTTCTGCAAATAAAAGGGTATAAAATACAGAAATAAGTATCTTCTAATTGTAACCTTCAAGCTACTGCTCAAAAATGGCTAAATCAAAGGAAATGTTGGCTAGCTGAACATTTCACATAGCTGTCCAGGACATATTTGCTGGGTTTTCACCATGTCCAAATGCATGCAATACAATGTCAAATTCTCATGCGACTGATAGATTGTAACAATTCACAAAGTAATGTTCTTGATGCTCTGACCTTTCTGCAAATCTAAGGGTTCCAAATGCAGAACTAAGTTGTTTGGTATCGTAGCCTGCTCGAAAATGACTAAATCAACGGAAATGTTAACTAACTGAACATTTCACATAGCTGTGCAGGACACTTTAGCTGTCTTTTTGCCATGTCCAAAAGCATGCTATGCAATACAGTGCTGTTCCTTATGCTTTGGTCCTTTTGTAAATTAAAGGATGAAAAATGCAGAAGAACTTTGTTTGCAATTGTAGCCTTCAAGCTACTGCTAACAAAGACTAAATCGAAGGAAATGTTTGCTAACTGAACATTTCGCATATCTGAGTTTAATATTACACAAAGCTGCACAAGGTCAAATGTCTCTTATGTTAGGAACACAATATGCACACAGTGCTGTTCATTGTGTTGGCCTTTGGAGTGTAAATGTTAGCTAACTGAAAATTTCACATAGCTGAACGAGACATATTCGCCATGTTTTAGCAATGTCCAAATATAAGCCATGCAATATCAAATTTACATTGACCTCCGAATAATGGTTGCCTTCCTTAGATTAAAAGTTTTCTGCCTTATTTGCCTATAAACCACTTGACCTAAATGCTGTACTACACATACATTAGTTATGAGCAGTTGTGGCCAAATTCTTTGTTTTCATTTTGGCCATTTAGCAAACTTTGAGGCCTAAGTAGAACGTTTGCACAGATATTGTGTAGTAGGCCTTTGACCAATGCCTAAAACCCAAACTTCAATATTACAGATATGTGATGTTGTGACCCATAGTATGCCAAATTAGGATTTATGATCAAGTTTGCCATTGTCAGGCCAACTTGGGCGCAAAGTTGGTCAGACAAGGACAGTACTAGAGCATTACAAAATGTCAATTTTGTCTTGCTGTATGGATAGCTGTCAATTAATTAGTATACTAGGCAAAATTACGTTAATATCAGTGTAAGCCTTTCAGCAAAAGTTCCAGGTTTTCTAATTTACACAGACTTAAACTATTTTCTTTATATGCTTCAAAGCACATCCCAAAAGTCTATGAATATCAAACGCCTAAAGCACAATACTATACAAAGCCTTAGCTGTTGTTGCTTTCAAAGCATATCTGACAGAAGGTCTGATATTTCACATGGCTTTGTGGGTACATTTTCTGCCAAAGTGCAATATTTTAGCCATGTCCAATACAAGCCATGCAATATCAAAATTGTCATGCTAGTGAGAGCAAGCTCCACAAGTTCAAATTTCCCACATGTTAGGATCACGATAAGCACACAGTGCTGTTCTTTGTGTATTGGCCTTTCTGCAAATTAATTGATCCAAAGTGCAATACTAAGTTATTGCAATTGTAGCTTTCGACTTAAAACCCACACAAAGGTAAAAGAGCCATGCAATATCAAAGTTGTCATGTAACCGCAAGAGTATGACATTTCACAAAACTGCACAACCTCATATCTTGCTTATGATAGGAGCACAACATGCACACAGTGCTGTTCTTTGTGTGTTGGCTTCTCCAAATTAAAACATCCAAATTATAATACAAAGTGGTCTGCAATTGTAGCCTTCAAGCTACTGCTGAAAAATAGCTAAATGAAGGGTATGTTAGCCAGCTAAACATTTCACATAGCTGTCCAGGACACTTTTGCCGTGTTTTCGGCATGTCCAATATCAAATTTCTCATGTTACTGATAGATTTTAACAATTCACAAAGCTGCACCAGTTCATATTTCACTTGTGCTAAGAACACAATATCCACACTGTGCTGTTCTTTATGGTTTGGCCTTTTTGCAAATAACAGGGTCCAAAATCCAGAAATAAGTTGTTTGCTATCGTAGCCTTTAAGCAGGTGCTCAAAAAACACTAAATAATAGGAAATGTTTGCTACTGAACATTTCACATAGGTGTGCAGGACACTTTTGCCGTGTTTTAGCCATGTCCGAATGCATGCTATACAATATCAACTTTGTAATTTTACTGATAGATTTTAACAATTCACAAAGCTGCACATGTTCATATTTAACTTATGTTAAGAACACAATATGCATATAGTGCTGTTCTTAATGCTTTGACCTTTCTGCAAATAAAAGGGTATAAAATACAGAAATAAGTATCTTCTAATTGTTACCTTCAAGCTACTGCTCAAAAATGGCTAAATCAAAGGAAATGTTGGCTAGCTGAACATTTCACATAGCTGTCCAGGACATATTTGCTGGGTTTTCACCATGTCCAAATGCATGCAATACAATGTCAAATTCTCATGCGACTGATAGATTGTAACAATTCACAAAGTAATGTTCTTGATGCTCTGACCTTTCTGCAAATTTAAGGGTTCCAAATGCAGAACTAAGTTGTTTGGTATCGTAGCCTGCTTGAAAATGACTAAATCAACGGAAATGTTAACTAACTGAACATTTCACATAGCTGTGCAGGACACTTTAGCTGTCTTTTTGCCATGTCCAAAAGCATGCTATGCAATACAGTGCTGTTCCTTATGCTTTGGTCCTTTTCTAAATTAAAGGATGAAAAATGCAGAAGAACTTTGTTTGCAATTGTAGCCTTCATGCTACTGCTAACAAAGACTAAATCGAAGGAAATGTTTGCTAACTGAACATTTCGCATATCTGAGTTTAATATTACACAAAGCTGCACAAGGTCAAATGTCTCTTATGTTAGGAACACAATATGCACACAGTGCTGTTCATTGTGTTGGCCTTTGGAGTGTAAATGTTAGCTAACTGAAAATTTCACATAGCTGAACGAGACATATTCGCCATGTTTTAGCAATGTCCAAATATAAGCCATGCAATATCAAATTTACATTGACCTCCGAATAATGGTTGCTTTCCTTAGATTAAAAGTTGTCTGCCTTATTTGCCTATAAACCACTTGACCTAAATGCTGTACTACACATACATTAGTTATGAGCAGTTGTGGCCAAATTCTTTGTTTTCATTTTGGCCATTTAGCAAACTTTGAGGCCTAAGTAGAACGTTTGCACAGATATTGTGTAGTAGGCCTTTGACCAATGCCTAAAACCCAAACTTCAATATTACAGATATGTGATGTTGTGACCCATAGTATGCCAAATTAGGATTTATGATCAAGTTTGCCATTGTCAGGCCAACTTGGGCGCAAAGTTGGTCAGACAAGGACAGTACTAGAGCATTACAAAATGTCAATTTTGTCTTGCTGTATGGATAGCTGTCAATTAATTAGTATACTAGGCAAAATTACGTTAATATCAGTGTAAGCCTTTCAGCAAAAGTTCCAGGTTTTCTAATTTACACAGACTTAAACTATTTTCTTTATATGCTTCAAAGCACATCCCAAAAGTCTATGAATATCAAAGGCCTAAAGCACAATACTATACAAAGCCTTAGCTGTTGTTGCTTTCAAAGCATATCTGACAGAAGGTCTGATATTTCACATGGCTTTGTGGGTACATTTTCTGCCAAAGTGCAATATTTTAGCCATGTCCAATACAAGCCATGCAATATCAAAATTGTCATGCTAGTGAGAGCAAGCTCCACAAGTTCAAATTTCCCACATGTTAGGATCACGATAAGCACACAGTGCTGTTCTTTGTGTATTGGCCTTTCTGCAAATTAATTGATCCAAAGTGCAATACTAAGTTATTGCAATTGTAGCTTTCGACTTAAAACCCACACAAAGGTAAAAAAGCCATGCAATATCAAAGTTGTCATGTAACCGCAAGAGTATGACACTTCACAAAACTGCACAACCTCATATCTTGCTTATGATAGGAGCACAACATGCACACAGTGCTGTTCTTTGTGTGTTGGCTTCTCCAAATTAAAACATCCAAATTATAATACAAAGTGGTCTGCAATTGTAGCCTTCAAGCTACTGCTGAAAAATAGCTAAATGAAGGGTATGTTAGCCAGCTAAACATTTCACATAGCTGTCCAGGACACTTTTGCCGTGTTTTCGGCATGTCCAATATCAAATTTCTCATGTTACTGATAGATTTTAACAATTCACAAAGCTGCACCAGTTCATATTTCACTTGTGCTAAGAACACAATATCCACACTGTGCTGTTCTTTATGGTTTGGCCTTTTTGCAAATAACAGGGTCCAAAATCCAGAAATAAGTTGTTTGCTATCGTAGCCTTTAAGCAGGTGCTCAAAAAACACTAAATAATAGGAAATGTTTGCTACTGAACATTTCACATAGGTGTGCAGGACACTTTTGCCGTGTTTTAGCCATGTCCGAATGCATGCTATACAATATCAACTTTGTAATTTTACTGATAGATTTTAACAATTCACAAAGCTGCACATGTTCATATTTCACTTATGTTAAGAACACAATATGCACACAGTGCTGTTCTAAATGCTTTGACCTTTCTGCAAATAAAAGGGTATAAAATACAGAAATAAGTATCTTCTAATTGTAACCTTCAAGCTACTGCTCAAAAATGGCTAAATCAAAGGAAATGTTGGCTAGCTGAACATTTCACATAGCTGTCCAGGACATATTTGCTGGGTTTTCACCATGTCCAAATGCATGCAATACAATGTCAAATTCTCATGCGACTGATAGATTGTAACAATTCACAAAGTAATGTTCTTGATGCTCTGACCTTTCTGCAAATCTAAGGGTTCCAAATGCAGAACTAAGTTGTTTGGTATCGTAGCCTGCTCGAAAATGACTAAATCAACGGAAATGTTAACTAACTGAACATTTCACATAGCTGTGCAGGACACTTTAGCTGTCTTTTTGCCATGTCCAAAAGCATGCTATGCAATACAGTGCTGTTCCTTATGCTTTGGTCCTTTTGTAAATTAAAGGATGAAAAATGCAGAAGAACTTTGTTTGCAATTGTAGCCTTCATGCTACTGCTAACAAAGACTAAATCGAAGGAAATGTTTGCTAACTGAACATTTCGCATATCTGAGTTTAATATTACACAAAGCTGCACAAGGTCAAATGTCTCTTATGTTAGGAACACAATATGCACACAGTGCTGTTCATTGTGTTGGCCTTTGGAGTGTAAATGTTAGCTAACTGAAAATTTCACATAGCTGAACGAGACATATTCGCCATGTTTTAGCAATGTCCAAATATAAGCCATGCAATATCAAATTTACATTGACCTCCGAATAATGGTTGCTTTCCTTAGATTAAAAGTTTTCTGCCTTATTTGCCTATAAACCACTTGACCTAAATGCTGTACTACACATACATTAGTTATGAGCAGTTGTGGCCAAATTCTTTGTTTTCATTTTGGCCATTTAGCAAACTTTGAGGCCTAAGTAGAACGTTTGCACAGATATTGTGTAGTAGGCCTTTGACCAATGCCTAAAACCCAAACTTCAATATTACAGATATGTGATGTTGTGACCCATAGTATGCCAAATTAGGATTTATGATCAAGTTTGCCATTGTCAGGCCAACTTGGGCGCAAAGTTGGTCAGACAAGGACAGTACTAGAGCATTACAAAATGTCAATTTTGTCTTGCTGTATGGATAGCTGTCAATTAATTAGTTTACTAGGCAAAATTACGTTAATATCAGTGTAAGCCTTTCAGCAAAAGTTCCAGGTTTTCTAATTTACACAGACTTAAACTATTTTCTTTATATGCTTCAAAGCACATCCCAAAAGTCTATGAATATCAAAGGCCTAAAGCACAATACTATACAAAGCCTTAGCTGTTCTTGCTTTCAAAGCATATCTGACAGAAGGTCTGATATTTCACATGGCTTTGTGGGTACATTTTCTGCCAAAGTGCAATATTTTAGCCATGTCCAATACAAGCCATGCAATATCAAAATTGTCATGCTAGTGAGAGCAAGCTCCACAAGTTCAAATTTCCCACATGTTAGGATCACGATAAGCACACAGTGCTGTTCTTTGTGTATTGGCCTTTCTGCAAATTAATTGATCCAAAGTGCAATACTAAGTTATTGCAATTGTAGCTTTCGACTTAAAACCCACACAAAGGTAAAAAAGCCATGCAATATCAAAGTTGTCATGTAACCGCAAGAGTATGACACTTCACAAAACTGCACAACCTCATATCTTGCTTATGATAGGAGCACAACATGCACACAGTGCTGTTCTTTGTGTGTTGGCTTCTCCAAATTAAAACATCCAAATTATAATACAAAGTGGTCTGCAATTGTAGCCTTCAAGCTACTGCTGAAAAATAGCTAAATGAAGGGTATGTTAGCCAGCTAAACATTTCACATAGCTGTCCAGGACACTTTTGCCGTGTTTTCGGCATGTCCAATATCAAATTTCTCATGTTACTGATAGATTTTAACAATTCACAAAGCTGCACCAGTTCATATTTCACTTGTGCTAAGAACACAATATCCACACTGTGCTGTTCTTTATGGTTTGGCCTTTTTGCAAATAACAGGGTCCAAAATCCAGAAATAAGTTGTTTGCTATCGTAGCCTTTAAGCAGGTGCTCAAAAAACACTAAATAATAGGAAATGTTTGCTACTGAACATTTCACATAGGTGTGCAGGACACTTTTGCCGTGTTTTAGCCATGTCCGAATGCATGCTATACAATATCAACTTTGTAATTTTACTGATAGATTTTAACAATTCACAAAGCTGCACATGTTCATATTTCACTTATGTTAAGAACACAATATGCACACAGTGCTGTTCTTAATGCTTTGACCTTTCTGCAAATAAAAGGGTATAAAATACAGAAATAAGTATCTTCTAATTGTAACCTTCAAGCTACTGCTCAAAAATGGCTAAATCAAAGGAAATGTTGGCTAGCTGAACATTTCACATAGCTGTCCAGGACATATTTGCTGGGTTTTCACCATGTCCAAATGCATGCAATACAATGTCAAATTCTCATGCGACTGATAGATTGTAACAATTCACAAAGTAATGTTCTTGATGCTCTGACCTTTCTGCAAATCTAAGGGTTCCAAATGCAGAACTAAGTTGTTTGGTATCGTAGCCTGCTCGAAAATGACTAAATCAACGGAAATGTTAACTAACTGAACATTTCACATAGCTGTGCAGGACACTTTAGCTGTCTTTTTGCCATGTCCAAAAGCATGCTATGCAATACAGTGCTGTTCCTTATGCTTTGGTCCTTTTGTAAATTAAAGGATGAAAAATGCAGAAGAACTTTGTTTGCAATTGTAGCCTTCAAGCTACTGCTAACAAAGACTAAATCGAAGGAAATGTTTGCTAACTGAACATTTCGCATATCTGAGTTTAATATTACACAAAGCTGCACAAGGTCAAATGTCTCTTATGTTAGGAACACAATATGCACACAGTGCTGTTCATTGTGTTGGCCTTTGGAGTGTAAATGTTAGCTAACTGAAAATTTCACATAGCTGAACGAGACATATTCGCCATGTTTTAGCAATGTCCAAATATAAGCCATGCAATATCAAATTTACATTGACCTCCGAATAATGGTTGCTTTCCTTAGATTAAAAGTTTTCTGCCTTATTTGCCTATAAACCACTTGACCTAAATGCTGTACTACACATACATTAGTTATGAGCAGTTGTGGCCAAATTCTTTGTTTTCATTTTGGCCATTTAGCAAACTTTGAGGCCTAAGTAGAACGTTTGCACAGATATTGTGTAGTAGGCCTTTGACCAATGCCTAAAACCCAAACTTCAATATTACAGATATGTGATGTTGTGACCCATAGTATGCCAAATTAGGATTTATGATCAAGTTTGCCATTGTCAGGCCAACTTGGGTGCAAAGTTGGTCAGACAAGGACAGTACTAGAGCATTACAAAATGTCAATTTTGTCTTGCTGTATGGATAGCTGTCAATTAATTAGTATACTAGGCAAAATTACGTTAATATCAGTGTAAGCCTTTCAGCAAAAGTTCCAGGTTTTCTAATTTACACAGACTTAAACTATTTTCTTTATATGCTTCAAAGCACATCCCAAAAGTCTATGAATATCAAAGGCCTAAAGCACAATACTATACAAAGCCTTAGCTGTTCTTGCTTTCAAAGCATATCTGACAGAAGGTCTGATATTTCACATGGCTTTGTGGGTACATTTTCTGCCAAAGTGCAATATTTTAGCCATGTCCAATACAAGCCATGCAATATCAAAATTGTCATGCTAGTGAGAGCAAGCTCCACAAGTTCAAATTTCCCACATGTTAGGATCACGATAAGCACACAGTGCTGTTCTTTGTGTATTGGCCTTTCTGCAAATTAATTGATCCAAAGTGCAATACTAAGTTATTGCAATTGTAGCTTTCGACTTAAAACCCACACAAAGGTAAAAAAGCCATGCAATATCAAAGTTGTCATGTAACCGCAAGAGTATGACACTTCACAAAACTGCACAACCTCATATCTTGCTTATGATAGGAGCACAACATGCACACAGTGCTGTTCTTTGTGTGTTGGCTTCTCCAAATTAAAACATCCAAATTATAATACAAAGTGGTCTGCAATTGTAGCCTTCAAGCTACTGCTGAAAAATAGCTAAATGAAGGGTATGTTAGCCAGCTAAACATTTCACATAGCTGTCCAGGACACTTTTGCCGTGTTTTCGGCATGTCCAATATCAAATTTCTCATGTTACTGATAGATTTTAACAATTCACAAAGCTGCACCAGTTCATATTTCACTTGTGCTAAGAACACAATATCCACACTGTGCTGTTCTTTATGGTTTGGCCTTTTTGCAAATAACAGGGTCCAAAATCCAGAAATAAGTTGTTTGCTATCGTAGCCTTTAAGCAGGTGCTCAAAAAACACTAAATAATAGGAAATGTTTGCTACTGAACATTTCACATAGGTGTGCAGGACACTTTTGCCGTGTTTTAGCCATGTCCGAATGCATGCTATACAATATCAACTTTGTAATTTTACTGATAGATTTTAACAATTCACAAAGCTGCACATGTTCATATTTCACTTATGTTAAGAACACAATATGCACACAGTGCTGTTCTAAATGCTTTGACCTTTCTGCAAATAAAAGGGTATAAAATACAGAAATAAGTATCTTCTAATTGTAACCTTCAAGCTACTGCTCAAAAATGGCTAAATCAAAGGAAATGTTGGCTAGCTGAACATTTCACATAGCTGTCCAGGACATATTTGCTGGGTTTTCACCATGTCCAAATGCATGCAATACAATGTCAAATTCTCATGCGACTGATAGATTGTAACAATTCACAAAGTAATGTTCTTGATGCTCTGACCTTTCTGCAAATCTAAGGGTTCCAAATGCAGAACTAAGTTGTTTGGTATCGTAGCCTGCTCGAAAATGACTAAATCAACGGAAATGTTAACTAACTGAACATTTCACATAGCTGTGCAGGACACTTTAGCTGTCTTTTTGCCATGTCCAAAAGCATGCTATGCAATACAGTGCTGTTCCTTATGCTTTGGTCCTTTTGTAAATTAAAGGATGAAAAATGCAGAAGAACTTTGTTTGCAATTGTAGCCTTCATGCTACTGCTAACAAAGACTAAATCGAAGGAAATGTTTGCTAACTGAACATTTCGCATATCTGAGTTTAATATTACACAAAGCTGCACAAGGTCAAATGTCTCTTATGTTAGGAACACAATATGCACACAGTGCTGTTCATTGTGTTGGCCTTTGGAGTGTAAATGTTAGCTAACTGAAAATTTCACATAGCTGAACGAGACATATTCGCCATGTTTTAGCAATGTCCAAATATAAGCCATGCAATATCAAATTTACATTGACCTCCGAATAATGGTTGCTTTCCTTAGATTAAAAGTTTTCTGCCTTATTTGCCTATAAACCACTTGACCTAAATGCTGTACTACACATACATTAGTTATGAGCAGTTGTGGCCAAATTCTTTGTTTTCATTTTGGCCATTTAGCAAACTTTGAGGCCTAAGTAGAACGTTTGCACAGATATTGTGTAGTAGGCCTTTGACCAATGCCTAAAACCCAAACTTCAATATTACAGATATGTGATGTTGTGACCCATAGTATGCCAAATTAGGATTTATGATCAAGTTTGCCATTGTCAGGCCAACTTGGGCGCAAAGTTGGTCAGACAAGGACAGTACTAGAGCATTACAAAATGTCAATTTTGTCTTGCTGTATGGATAGCTGTCAATTAATTAGTTTACTAGGCAAAATTACGTTAATATCAGTGTAAGCCTTTCAGCAAAAGTTCCAGGTTTTCTAATTTACACAGACTTAAACTATTTTCTTTATATGCTTCAAAGCACATCCCAAAAGTCTATGAATATCAAAGGCCTAAAGCACAATACTATACAAAGCCTTAGCTGTTCTTGCTTTCAAAGCATATCTGACAGAAGGTCTGATATTTCACATGGCTTTGTGGGTACATTTTCTGCCAAAGTGCAATATTTTAGCCATGTCCAATACAAGCCATGCAATATCAAAATTGTCATGCTAGTGAGAGCAAGCTCCACAAGTTCAAATTTCCCACATGTTAGGATCACGATAAGCACACAGTGCTGTTCTTTGTGTATTGGCCTTTCTGCAAATTAATTGATCCAAAGTGCAATACTAAGTTATTGCAATTGTAGCTTTCGACTTAAAACCCACACAAAGGTAAAAAAGCCATGCAATATCAAAGTTGTCATGTAACCGCAAGAGTATGACACTTCACAAAACTGCACAACCTCATATCTTGCTTATGATAGGAGCACAACATGCACACAGTGCTGTTCTTTGTGTGTTGGCTTCTCCAAATTAAAACATCCAAATTATAATACAAAGTGGTCTGCAATTGTAGCCTTCAAGCTACTGCTGAAAAATAGCTAAATGAAGGGTATGTTAGCCAGCTAAACATTTCACATAGCTGTCCAGGACACTTTTGCCGTGTTTTCGGCATGTCCAATATCAAATTTCTCATGTTACTGATAGATTTTAACAATTCACAAAGCTGCACCAGTTCATATTTCACTTGTGCTAAGAACACAATATCCACACTGTGCTGTTCTTTATGGTTTGGCCTTTTTGCAAATAACAGGGTCCAAAATCCAGAAATAAGTTGTTTGCTATCGTAGCCTTTAAGCAGGTGCTCAAAAAACACTAAATAATAGGAAATGTTTGCTACTGAACATTTCACATAGGTGTGCAGGACACTTTTGCCGTGTTTTAGCCATGTCCGAATGCATGCTATACAATATCAACTTTGTAATTTTACTGATAGATTTTAACAATTCACAAAGCTGCACCAGTTCATATTTCACTTGTGCTAAGAACACAATATCCACACTGTGCTGTTCTTTATGGTTTGGCCTTTTTGCAAATAACAGGGTCCAAAATCCAGAAATAAGTTGTTTGCTATCGTAGCCTTTAAGCAGGTGCTCAAAAAACACTAAATAATAGGAAATGTTTGCTACTGAACATTTCACATAGCTGTCCAGGACATATTTGCTGGGTTTTCACCATGTCCAAATGCATGCAATACAATGTCAAATTCTCATGCGACTGATAGATTGTAACAATTCACAAAGTAATGTTCTTGATGCTCTGACCTTTCTGCAAATCTAAGGGTTCCAAATGCAGAACTAAGTTGTTTGGTATCGTAGCCTGCTCGAAAATGACTAAATCAACGGAAATGTTAACTAACTGAACATTTCACATAGCTGTGCAGGACACTTTAGCTGTCTTTTTGCCATGTCCAAAAGCATGCTATGCAATACAGTGCTGTTCCTTATGCTTTGGTCCTTTTGTAAATTAAAGGATGAAAAATGCAGAAGAACTTTGTTTGCAATTGTAGCCTTCAAGCTACTGCTAACAAAGACTAAATCGAAGGAAATGTTTGCTAACTGAACATTTCGCATATCTGAGTTTAATATTACACAAAGCTGCACAAGGTCAAATGTCTCTTATGTTAGGAACACAATATGCACACAGTGCTGTTCATTGTGTTGGCCTTTGGAGTGTAAATGTTAGCTAACTGAAAATTTCACATAGCTGAACGAGACATATTCGCCATGTTTTAGCAATGTCCAAATATAAGCCATGCAATATCAAATTTACATTGACCTCCGAATAATGGTTGCTTTCCTTAGATTAAAAGTTTTCTGCCTTATTTGCCTATAAACCACTTGACCTAAATGCTGTACTACACATACATTAGTTATGAGCAGTTGTGGCCAAATTCTTTGTTTTCATTTTGGCCATTTAGCAAACTTTGAGGCCTAAGTAGAACGTTTGCACAGATATTGTGTAGTAGGCCTTTGACCAATGCCTAAAACCCAAACTTCAATATTACAGATATGTGATGTTGTGACCCATAGTATGCCAAATTAGGATTTATGATCAAGTTTGCCATTGTCAGGCCAACTTGGGTGCAAAGTTGGTCAGACAAGGACAGTACTAGAGCATTACAAAATGTCAATTTTGTCTTGCTGTATGGATAGCTGTCAATTAATTAGTATACTAGGCAAAATTACGTTAATATCAGTGTAAGCCTTTCAGCAAAAGTTCCAGGTTTTCTAATTTACACAGACTTAAACTATTTTCTTTATATGCTTCAAAGCACATCCCAAAAGTCTATGAATATCAAAGGCCTAAAGCACAATACTATACAAAGCCTTAGCTGTTCTTGCTTTCAAAGCATATCTGACAGAAGGTCTGATATTTCACATGGCTTTGTGGGTACATTTTCTGCCAAAGTGCAATATTTTAGCCATGTCCAATACAAGCCATGCAATATCAAAATTGTCATGCTAGTGAGAGCAAGCTCCACAAGTTCAAATTTCCCACATGTTAGGATCACGATAAGCACACAGTGCTGTTCTTTGTGTATTGGCCTTTCTGCAAATTAATTGATCCAAAGTGCAATACTAAGTTATTGCAATTGTAGCTTTCGACTTAAAACCCACACAAAGGTAAAAAAGCCATGCAATATCAAAGTTGTCATGTAACCGCAAGAGTATGACACTTCACAAAACTGCACAACCTCATATCTTGCTTATGATAGGAGCACAACATGCACACAGTGCTGTTCTTTGTGTGTTGGCTTCTCCAAATTAAAACATCCAAATTATAATACAAAGTGGTCTGCAATTGTAGCCTTCAAGCTACTGCTGAAAAATAGCTAAATGAAGGGTATGTTAGCCAGCTAAACATTTCACATAGCTGTCCAGGACACTTTTGCCGTGTTTTCGGCATGTCCAATATCAAATTTCTCATGTTACTGATAGATTTTAACAATTCACAAAGCTGCACCAGTTCATATTTCACTTGTGCTAAGAACACAATATCCACACTGTGCTGTTCTTTATGGTTTGGCCTTTTTGCAAATAACAGGGTCCAAAATCCAGAAATAAGTTGTTTGCTATCGTAGCCTTTAAGCAGGTGCTCAAAAAACACTAAATAATAGGAAATGTTTGCTACTGAACATTTCACATAGGTGTGCAGGACACTTTTGCCGTGTTTTAGCCATGTCCGAATGCATGCTATACAATATCAACTTTGTAATTTTACTGATAGATTTTAACAATTCACAAAGCTGCACATGTTCATATTTCACTTATGTTAAGAACACAATATGCACACAGTGCTGTTCTAAATGCTTTGACCTTTCTGCAAATAAAAGGGTATAAAATACAGAAATAAGTATCTTCTAATTGTAACCTTCAAGCTACTGCTCAAAAATGGCTAAATCAAAGGAAATGTTGGCTAGCTGAACATTTCACATAGCTGTCCAGGACATATTTGCTGGGTTTTCACCATGTCCAAATGCATGCAATACAATGTCAAATTCTCATGCGACTGATAGATTGTAACAATTCACAAAGTAATGTTCTTGATGCTCTGACCTTTCTGCAAATCTAAGGGTTCCAAATGCAGAACTAAGTTGTTTGGTATCGTAGCCTGCTCGAAAATGACTAAATCAACGGAAATGTTAACTAACTGAACATTTCACATAGCTGTGCAGGACACTTTAGCTGTCTTTTTGCCATGTCCAAAAGCATGCTATGCAATACAGTGCTGTTCCTTATGCTTTGGTCCTTTTGTAAATTAAAGGATGAAAAATGCAGAAGAACTTTGTTTGCAATTGTAGCCTTCATGCTACTGCTAACAAAGACTAAATCGAAGGAAATGTTTGCTAACTGAACATTTCGCATATCTGAGTTTAATATTACACAAAGCTGCACAAGGTCAAATGTCTCTTATGTTAGGAACACAATATGCACACAGTGCTGTTCATTGTGTTGGCCTTTGGAGTGTAAATGTTAGCTAACTGAAAATTTCACATAGCTGAACGAGACATATTCGCCATGTTTTAGCAATGTCCAAATATAAGCCATGCAATATCAAATTTACATTGACCTCCGAATAATGGTTGCTTTCCTTAGATTAAAAGTTTTCTGCCTTATTTGCCTATAAACCACTTGACCTAAATGCTGTACTACACATACATTAGTTATGAGCAGTTGTGGCCAAATTCTTTGTTTTCATTTTGGCCATTTAGCAAACTTTGAGGCCTAAGTAGAACGTTTGCACAGATATTGTGTAGTAGGCCTTTGACCAATGCCTAAAACCCAAACTTCAATATTACAGATATGTGATGTTGTGACCCATAGTATGCCAAATTAGGATTTATGATCAAGTTTGCCATTGTCAGGCCAACTTGGGCGCAAAGTTGGTCAGACAAGGACAGTACTAGAGCATTACAAAATGTCAATTTTGTCTTGCTGTATGGATAGCTGTCAATTAATTAGTTTACTAGGCAAAATTACGTTAATATCAGTGTAAGCCTTTCAGCAAAAGTTCCAGGTTTTCTAATTTACACAGACTTAAACTATTTTCTTTATATGCTTCAAAGCACATCCCAAAAGTCTATGAATATCAAAGGCCTAAAGCACAATACTATACAAAGCCTTAGCTGTTCTTGCTTTCAAAGCATATCTGACAGAAGGTCTGATATTTCACATGGCTTTGTGGGTACATTTTCTGCCAAAGTGCAATATTTTAGCCATGTCCAATACAAGCCATGCAATATCAAAATTGTCATGCTAGTGAGAGCAAGCTCCACAAGTTCAAATTTCCCACATGTTAGGATCACGATAAGCACACAGTGCTGTTCTTTGTGTATTGGCCTTTCTGCAAATTAATTGATCCAAAGTGCAATACTAAGTTATTGCAATTGTAGCTTTCGACTTAAAACCCACACAAAGGTAAAAAAGCCATGCAATATCAAAGTTGTCATGTAACCGCAAGAGTATGACACTTCACAAAACTGCACAACCTCATATCTTGCTTATGATAGGAGCACAACATGCACACAGTGCTGTTCTTTGTGTGTTGGCTTCTCCAAATTAAAACATCCAAATTATAATACAAAGTGGTCTGCAATTGTAGCCTTCAAGCTACTGCTGAAAAATAGCTAAATGAAGGGTATGTTAGCCAGCTAAACATTTCACATAGCTGTCCAGGACACTTTTGCCGTGTTTTCGGCATGTCCAATATCAAATTTCTCATGTTACTGATAGATTTTAACAATTCACAAAGCTGTGCTGTTCTTTATGGTTTGGCCTTTTTGCAAATAACAGGGTCCAAAATCCAGAAATAAGTTGTTTGCTATCGTAGCCTTTAAGCAGGTGCTCAAAAAACACTAAATAATAGGAAATGTTTGCTACTGAACATTTCACATAGGTGTGCAGGACACTTTTGCCGTGTTTTAGCCATGTCCGAATGCATGCTATACAATATCAACTTTGTAATTTTACTGATAGATTTTAACAATTCACAAAGCTGCACATGTTCATATTTCACTTATGTTAAGAACACAATATGCACACAGTGCTGTTCTTAATGCTTTGACCTTTCTGCAAATAAAAGGGTATAAAATACAGAAATAAGTATCTTCTAATTGTAACCTTCAAGCTACTGCTCAAAAATGGCTAAATCAAAGGAAATGTTGGCTAGCTGAACATTTCACATAGCTGTCCAGGACATATTTGCTGGGTTTTCACCATGTCCAAATGCATGCAATACAATGTCAAATTCTCATGCGACTGATAGATTGTAACAATTCACAAAGTAATGTTCTTGATGCTCTGACCTTTCTGCAAATCTAAGGGTTCCAAATGCAGAACTAAGTTGTTTGGTATCGTAGCCTGCTCGAAAATGACTAAATCAACGGAAATGTTAACTAACTGCACATTTCACATAGCTGTGCAGGACACTTTAGCTGTCTTTTTGCCATGTCCAAAAGCATGCTATGCAATACAGTGCTGTTCCTTATGCTTTGGTCCTTTTGTAAATTAAAGGATGAAAAATGCAGAAGAACTTTGTTTGCAATTGTAGCCTTCAAGCTACTGCTAACAAAGACTAAATCGAAGGAAATGTTTGCTAACTGAACATTTCGCATATCTGAGTTTAATATTACACAAAGCTGCACAAGGTCAAATGTCTCTTATGTTAGGAACACAATATGCACACAGTGCTGTTCATTGTGTTGGCCTTTGGAGTGTAAATGTTAGCTAACTGAAAATTTCACATAGCTGAACGAGACATATTCGCCATGTTTTAGCAATGTCCAAATATAAGCCATGCAATATCAAATTTACATTGACCTCCGAATAATGGTTGCCTTCCTTAGATTAAAAGTTTTCTGCCTTATTTGCCTATAAACCACTTGACCTAAATGCTGTACTACACATACATTAGTTATGAGCAGTTGTGGCCAAATTCTTTGTTTTCATTTTGGCCATTTAGCAAACTTTGAGGCCTAAGTAGAACGTTTGCACAGATATTGTGTAGTAGGCCTTTGACCAATGCCTAAAACCCAAACTTCAATATTACAGATATGTGATGTTGTGACCCATAGTATGCCAAATTAGGATTTATGATCAAGTTTGCCATTGTCAGGCCAACTTGGGCGCAAAGTTGGTCAGACAAGGACAGTACTAGAGCATTACAAAATGTCAATTTTGTCTTGCTGTATGGATAGCTGTCAATTAATTAGTATACTAGGCAAAATTACGTTAATATCAGTGTAAGCCTTTCAGCAAAAGTTCCAGGTTTTCTAATTTACACAGACTTAAACTATTTTCTTTATATGCTTCAAAGCACATCCCAAAAGTCTATGAATATCAAAGGCCTAAAGCACAATACTATACAAAGCCTTAGCTGTTCTTGCTTTCAAAGCATATCTGACAGAAGGTCTGATATTTCACATGGCTTTGTGGGTACATTTTCTGCCAAAGTGCAATATTTTAGCCATGTCCAATACAAGCCATGCAATATCAAAATTGTCATGCTAGTGAGAGCAAGCTCCACAAGTTCAAATTTCCCACATGTTAGGATCACGATAAGCACACAGTGCTGTTCTTTGTGTATTGGCCTTTCTGCAAATTAATTGATCCAAAGTGCAATACTAAGTTATTGCAATTGTAGCTTTCGACTTAAAACCCACACAAAGGTAAAAAAGCCATGCAATATCAAAGTTGTCATGTAACCGCAAGAGTATGACACTTCACAAAACTGCACAACCTCATATCTTGCTTATGATAGGAGCACAACATGCACACAGTGCTGTTCTTTGTGTGTTGGCTTCTCCAAATTAAAACATCCAAATTATAATACAAAGTGGTCTGCAATTGTAGCCTTCAAGCTACTGCTGAAAAATAGCTAAATGAAGGGTATGTTAGCCAGCTAAACATTTCACATAGCTGTCCAGGACACTTTTGCCGTGTTTTCGGCATGTCCAATATCAAATTTCTCATGTTACTGATAGATTTTAACAATTCACAAAGCTGCACCAGTTCATATTTCACTTGTGCTAAGAACACAATATCCACACTGTGCTGTTCTTTATGGTTTGGCCTTTTTACAAATAACAGGGTCCAAAATCCAGAAATAAGTTGTTTGCTATCGTAGCCTTTAAGCAGGTGCTCAAAAAACACTAAATAATAGGAAATGTTTGCTACTGAACATTTCACATAGGTGTGCAGGACACTTTTGCCGTGTTTTAGCCATGTCCGAATGCATGCTATACAATATCAACTTTGTAATTTTACTGATAGATTTTAACAATTCACAAAGCTGCACATGTTCATATTTCACTTATGTTAAGAACACAATATGCACACAGTGCTGTTCTTAATGCTTTGACCTTTCTGCAAATAAAAGGGTATAAAATACAGAAATAAGTATCTTCTAATTGTAACCTTCAAGCTACTGCTCAAAAATGGCTAAATCAAAGGAAATGTTGGCTAGCTGAACATTTCACATAGCTGTCCAGGACATATTTGCTGGGTTTTCACCATGTCCAAATGCATGCAATACAATGTCAAATTCTCATGCGACTGATAGATTGTAACAATTCACAAAGTAATGTTCTTGATGCTCTGACCTTTCTGCAAATATAAGGGTTCCAAATGCAGAACTAAGTTGTTTGGTATCGTAGCCTGCTCGAAAATGACTAAATCAACGGAAATGTTAACTAACTGAACATTTCACATAGCTGTGCAGGACACTTTAGCTGTCTTTTTGCCATGTCCAAAAGCATGCTATGCAATACAGTGCTGTTCCTTATGCTTTGGTCCTTTTGTAAATTAAAGGATGAAAAATGCAGAAGAACTTTGTTTGCAATTGTAGCCTTCAAGCTACTGCTAACAAAGACTAAATCGAAGGAAATGTTTGCTAACTGAACATTTCGCATATCTGAGTTTAATATTACACAAAGCTGCACAAGGTCAAATGTCTCTTATGTTAGGAACACAATATGCACACAGTGCTGTTCATTGTGTTGGCCTTTGGAGTGTAAATGTTAGCTAACTGAAAATTTCACATAGCTGAACGAGACATATTCGCCATGTTTTAGCAATGTCCAAATATAAGCCATGCAATATCAAATTAACATTGACCTCCGAATAATGGTTGCTTTCCTTAGATTAAAAGTTTTCTGCCTTATTTGCCTATAAACCACTTGACCTAAATGCTGTACTACACATACATTAGTTATGAGCAGTTGTGGCCAAATTCTTTGTTTTCATTTTGGCCATTTAGCAAACTTTGAGGCCTAAGTAGAACGTTTGCACAGATATTGTGTAGTAGGCCTTTGACCAATGCCTAAAACCAAAACTTCAATATTACAGATATGTGATGTTGTGACCCATAGTATGCCAAATTAGGATTTATGATCAAGTTTGCCATTGTCAGGCCAACTTGGGCGCAGAGTTGGTCAGACAAGGACAGTACTAGAGCATTACAAAATGTCAATTTTGTCTTGCTGTATGGATAGCTGTCAATTAATTAGTATACTAGGCAAAATTACGTTAATATCAGTGTAAGCCTTTCAGCAAAAGTTCCAGGTTTTCTAATTTACACAGACTTAAACTATTTTCTTTATATGCTTCAAAGCACATCCCAAAAGTCTATGAATATCAAAGGCCTAAAACACAATACTATACAAAGCCTTAGCTGTTGTTGCTTTCAAAGCACATCTGACAGAAGGTCTGATATTTCACATGGCTTTGTGGGTACATTTTCTGCCAAAGTGCAATATTTTAGCCATGTCCAATACAAGCCATGCAATATCAAAATTGTCATGCTAGTGAGAGCAAGCTCCACAAGTTCAAATTTCCCACATGTTAGGATCACGATAAGCACACAGTGCTGTTCTTTGTGTATTGGCCTTTCTGCAAATTAATTGGTCCAAAGTGCAATACTAAGTTATTGCAATTGTAGCTTTCAACTTAAAACCCACACAAAGGTAAAAATGCCATGCAATATCAAATTTGTCATGTAACCGCAAGAGTATGACACTTCACAAAACTGCACAACCTCATATCTTGCTTATGATAGGAGCACAACATGCACACAGTGCTGTTCTTTGTGTGTTGGCTTCTCCAAATTAAAATATACAAAGTGGTCTGCAATTGTAGCCTTCAAGCTACTGCTGAAAAATAGCTAAATGAAGGGTATGTTAGCCAGCTAAACATTTCACATAGCTGTCCAGGACACTTTTGCCGTGTTTTCGGCATGTCCAATATCAAATTTCTCATGTTACTGATAGATTTTAACAATTCACAAAGCTGCATCAGTTCATATTTCACTTGTGCTAAGAACACAATATCCACACTGTGCTGTTCTTTATGGTTTGGCCTTTTTGCAAATAACAGGGTCCAAAATCCAGAAATAAGTTGTTTGCTATCGTAGCCTTTAAGCAGGTGCTCAAAAAACACTAAATGATAGGAAATGTTTGCTACTGAACATTTCACATAGGTGTGCAGGACACTTTTGCCGTGTTTTAGCCATGTCCGAATGCATGCTATACAATATCAACTTTGTAATTTTACTGATAGATTTTAACAATTCACAAAGCTGCACATGTTCATATTTCACTTATGTTAAGAACACAATATGCACACAGTGCTGTTCTTAATGCTTTGACCTTTCTGCAAATAAAAGGGTATAAAATACAGAAATAAGTATCTTCTAATTGTAGCTGTCAAGCTACTGCTCAAAAAGGCGTAATCAAAGGAAATGTTGGCTAACTGAACATTTCACATAGCTGTCCAGGACATATTTGCTGTGTTTTCGCCATGTCGAAATGCATGCAATACAATATCAAATTTCTCATGTTACTGATATATTTGACAACTCACAAAGCTGGAAAAGTTTATATTTTACTTATGCTAAGAACACAATATGCACACAGTGCTTAGTTCTGCATTTTGCAAATTAAAGGGTCCAAAATGCAGAAGAAAGCTGTTTGCAATTGTAGCCTTGAAGCACTGATAAAAAAGACTAAATCAAAGGAAATGTTGGTTAGCTGAACATTTCACATAGCTGTCCACGACATATTTGCCGTGTTTTTGCCATGTCCATATGCAAATGCCATAAGATTTGTGCACTGTTTGACCTGGGGTTAATGATCTTTCTTAAATCTAAGAATAGCTAAAGCTGTTTGTTTGCTCCAGTGTTATTACTTCTAAGCTCCCCATCACTTTGATCTTATACCACTGTTTGCCTTTTTCATCCAATCAGAGGCCAAGATTATTGGGGGATAAATTGCATATACCTGGGAGAATATGGTCACACTTGACTGGCTACAAGTTGTAGTAAAACAATGAAACAAAACACAACAATCAAATGAACATCTTATATAATAAGCAAACAAAAGTCTAAAGGGGAGAACGTCATAAGCAAGTGATCAAACAACTACAAACAAAACAAGTGGCATAAGTTAGATAATGACCCTGTTCCTCGGCTAAAGCCTCTGATAAATTGCATATTCACTCAAACGCGGTCATTATTTATCACTTGTTGTAATAAGCCTGTGCCTTATACTGCATTTAATTGAATATCATTTTTGTTCTACATTATATTGAAGCTTATACCACATGTTGAGTATATCAGCCAATCAGAGGCCAAGTTTGCTGCAGGTATAAAACGAATATCCCTTGTTTAAAGTTGTTGTATATGGTCATGCTTGACTGACCAAAATAACAAATCAAGCTATGTTAAAATGGAGCTGCTCAAAGCATACATACAATGACAGCTTACTTTTAAGAACACTTCATTATTAAGAATGCTTCACAATTAAGACCATCTCACTGTTACAACTACCTCACTATTAAAACCATATCTCTATTATGAACATCACACTTTTAGACCACCGCACTAGTAGGATCACAATTTAGACGACATTGTTAAGACCACCTCACTTAATTATAAAGACCACTTCATTATTAACACCACCTCACTGTAAAGACCACTACATTATTAAGACCACCTCATTATTAAGACTGCCTCATCATAACGACTGCCTCATTGATAAAACCACCTCACTATCAAGATCATCTCACTATTAAGATCACATCAATGTCTAGCCACT
This sequence comes from Alitta virens, assembly GCA_932294295.1. NCBI lineage: Eukaryota > Metazoa > Annelida > Polychaeta > Phyllodocida > Nereididae > Alitta > Alitta virens. Next base: position 19,716,574 of record OW028585.1, on the reverse strand, counting down.
AAATTGTATAATTTGAAAAAAATAAGCACATACCTGGCTATCCAGTAATATAATTGAAAACTGAGATGCAAATGTGCAGTGGAGCACTGTTGCTTTAGATGTGCCTAATTAATGCCCCTTAAGTGAATTATTTCTTACAATCAGTCTATTAGGCAACACAGCTAGAAACAAAACAACTCTTGACATTAGATAGTCATTGCCCTTGTTGCCGTGTGTATGCAATTTAATCCTGGGCCTATAAATTGCATGTACACTCAAAGCGGGCAATAACTATTACTTATTGATGCCAAAATGGCGAAAAATTTAATTATCTTTCATTGTGAATATTGTCAGTGTAATATTTATGTGCAAATATTTTATGCTTGATCTCTACCATGGGTTATGCAGAGCAGTTAAGATGACATTATGCAACTCATTATTATGAAATTGTTAATTATAAACAAAAAATCCTTGAATGGGTTGAGCATGGCAATACCATGATCAAATATTTAATAATTGTATGCACATGAACAGTGCAACATTTTTGGCTGCCATTGCTAAGTATGGAATGTTCTGGAATATGAAGGAAACAAGACGATTTTTAGCATTTTTTCCAGATTTTCTATTAATATGAGAAAAAGAAGAAGGATGAAACTAATGTCAAAATGAAGCTTAAAAGTGAAACTACTATAATCCAGACATATCATTGGCAAAATGTTACTGATGCAAGGATCATAGAGTCATTGATATGAGGGTTTAAAAGGGAACCAAATTTGCATATTTTCCTTATTATGTAAAATTATCGGTCATTAATGGTCGTGAAACACCAAAAAGGTATCTCTACACTATTTTTGACAAATTCTTATTAAGTTTAGTATGCATGTAGGTGCAGTAGTATACAAGTCCTGCTCTGGAAATGAAAATTTTGTTATAAATTTTTCTCTCAATATTTTAAAACGCAGCTGAGATATGTCAATGTGACTATCAAAAGCCACCACTAAGACTACCTCAATGAAGACCACCTTGCTACAACCATTTACCTCAAAATTAAGACCGGTATATTTAACAGCAACAATGGTCTTAATGGCAAGGTTCTACTGTAAGTATTTACTCTTAATTAAGCCTACATTTTTATATTGTGGATACATGAAATGAATGCTATCTTTGTAAGTTTGACCTGAAGGGGTACAGCCACTGTGGGGGAAGTTGCCCAGCAATTAAGGTGCAATATGAGACTGCTGCAATTAGGGGGCTTCAGAATGGTGGTAAAGGCTTGTTATCCAATTAGCCCCAATAAGCCCCAATTAGTGATGTTGCATAATAAGAGATGCGAAATTGTTGCGGTCTGGAAGCTTTCCATACGGTCATATAAACAGGTGTAGCAAGTTCAAGATGAGAAACATGCCACAGAGGAATGCCCTCTTGTAGAGAATGCACGACATAACTCACAAAAAATTGTAGTTTAAATTTTCATCTAGACGAGATTTTTAAGGGATAAAGCCCTGAAAATTGTATGGCACTGTAGGATATTTATAAGTTTACACCTGTAACTGTTGACTTTTGCCAGTTATTATTGTACTATTTTGGACCTTCGACGATCAATACAAATTCCTACTACAACGGTAAAACGAAATGAGGAAAAGACAGACAATTTTATTTATAATGTTTTATTGCCACAATATCATTACCATTATACAGTGAGCTAATTATTGTCATCATATATATGAAAGTATGCATATATTCTAGATTTACTACAATTCATGATGACATGCCAAGATGTTGGTTGTGATAAAATTTTGAAAATACACAAAATACAACACATTCTTTCTTATGTGATAGAATAACACAAATTTGTTTTTGTTATGCATAAATATTGAATGTGTCTCTATCTAAAACACAAAATTAATCTTGACTTCATATGTGCAATATATTAACCGATACATTTTGTAGCATAAAAATGCCGGAATTTGCCATATTTCAGATTCCCAAGTAATATTGTCATATAGTTATCTTTCTGTCTGATTTAGCCATCATCAGACTTACCTTTTTAGAATATTTTCAACATTTAATAAAAATCCAATATATCGTAGTTACCATAAATAAGCAATTCTGAGTGGCATCACCAGTAATTCACAAGAAATATATAATATGTATGTCATGAAAGTTAAAACAAGAACAGTATGTCGCAATCATGAAAATTTTGCAGATAACTTTATAATAAGTTCATTAAAATGAGTATCAAATCTTAATTGTTGCTCAATGTGAACACGCAAGTATTTAGTACATTAAACATAAAAATAGACACTACAACTAACATAGCAAACTATTTTGAGGATGAATATCCTCAATAACACCCACGAGGAAATCTTTAAATATTATCTTAATTACAATGCTTGACATATTATTACATATGTGTTACATTTAAGCAAGGAAGTCTATGCACCTTGATATTACTTACATATTTCAAGTATAAATATGAAGACAGACATAAATGAATATTATATAATATCCAGGACCTGGAAACGGTGGAAAGGATGGATGGACTTACTGAATGAATGAAAGAATGAATCTCAGTCTTAAGTGCCTATTCAAATTTTCTTTGAAACTTGTATGTATGTACAGTGGACCTTCATTAATCTCAACACCAGTATTCCCTAGGCATTCAATCGGATTAACCTAATTTCAGATTAACGAGGGTCCATTGTATACATAATATATTATATTGATATTTTATTTTAAATTGTGGCACCAGATCTTGATAAAAATATTAAATTGACACTGAAGTATTTATAAATGGAAAGTCAATAAAAAAGCAATTCATAGGTTGGAATGTTAGGCTGACTATATGAAAAAAAAAACAATAGTAAATTTACTATTAAATAACAAACTTCAAACAAAAACATTAATAAATGAGCTTAATTAGTTGCCTTAATATTAAAACAATTAGTGCATTATGTGACCTGTCACCATACACTAAAAACCTCTGATTATATATATTAATCTGACATGTTAGATCTACATTCCTGCACATATCTCTTGCAAAAAAATGATATTTCACCAAGCGGCAAAATCTCATATTTTGCTTATGCGAGGGACAAAATATGGACAGAGTGCTGCTCTTTATGTTTTCGCCTTCCTGCATTTTAAAATGAGCGCTATGCAATGCTAATTTATTTGAAACTGTAGCTTTCAAACTACACTGCTCAAATCAGGCTAAATCAAAGGAAATGTTGGCATTTCACATAGCCGTGCAGGACATATTTGATGTACAAGCCATTCAATGTCAAATTCGTCATGCTACTGAGACAGTTTTGACATTTCAACAAGCTGCACAAACACGAATTACACATGAGTCTTGAACACAAAACGCACCAAGTGCTGTTCTCTGTGTATTGGCCTTCCTACAAATTGAAGGTCCGCAATACTAATTGATTTGCAACTGCAGCAAGCTACTGCTCAAAAAAAGGCTAAATCAACTGAACATGTCACATAGCATATCTACCGTGTTTTAGCCATGTCCAAATACAAGCCATGCAACATGTCATACTACAAAGAGCTTCACATTTCACAGAGCTGCACAAACTCAAATTACCCTTATGCACAATATGCACACAGTGCTGTTCTTTATGCTTTGACCTTCCTGCAAATAAAAGGAAATGTTGGCTAGCTGAACATTTCACATAGCTGTGCAGGACAATTTCGCTATCTTTTAGCCATGTCCAAAAGCATGCTATGCAATATCAAAATTTTCCATTACTGATAGATTTTACCAATTCAAAAAGCTGCACAAGTTCATATTTCACTTCTGCTAAGATCACAATATGCTGTTCTTTATGTTTGGACCCTTTGCAAATAAAAGGGTCCAAAATACAGAAATAAGTTGTTTGCAATTGTAGCCTTCAAGCTACTGCTCAAAAAAGACTAAATCAAAGAAAATGTTGGCTAACTGAACATTGCACATAGCTGTCCAGGACACCTTTTTCTGTCTTTTCGCCATGTCCAAAAGCATGCTATACAATATAATATTTCTCATGTTGGATAGATTTTAACAATTTACAAAGCTGCACAAGTTCATATTTCATTTATGTTAAGAACACAATATGCACACAGTGCTGTTCTTGATGTTCTGCACTTTCGGCAAATTAAAGGGTTCAAAATGCAGAACTAATTTTTTTGGTATCGTAGCCTTCAAGCTACTGCTCAAAAACGACTAAATCAACGGAAATGTTGGCTTACTGAACATTTCACATAGCTCTGCAGGACACTTTTTCGGTCTCTTCGCAATGTCCAAAAGCATGCTACGCAATATCAAATTTCTCATATTACTGATAGATTTTATCAATTCACAAAGCTGCACAAGTTCATATTTATGCTAAGATCACAATATGCACACAGTGCTGTTCTTTATGCTTTGACCTTTCTGCAAATAAAAGGGTTCAAAATACAGAAATAAGTTGCTTCTAATTGTAGCCTTCAGCTACTGCTCAAAAATGGCTAAATCACAGGAAATGTTGGCTAGCTGAACATTTCACATAGGTGTCCAGGACATATTTGCCGTGATTTCGCCATGTCCAAATGCATGCAATATTATATAAAATTTCAAATGTTACTGATAGATTGTAACAATATGCACACAGTCCTGTTGTTGATGTTCTGGCCTTTCAAAATGCAGAATTAAGTTGTTCAGTGTCGTAGCCTACATGCTACTACTCGAAAACGACTAAATCAAAGGAAATGTTGGCTAAGGGAACATTTCACATAGCTGTGCAGGACAATTTCGCTATCTTTTAGCCATGTCCAAAAGCATGCCATGCAATATCAAAATTTTCATGTTACTGATAGATTTTAACAATTCAAAAAACTGCACAAGTTCATATTTCACTTCTGCTAAGATCACATTATGCACACAGGCAAAATTACGTTAATATCAGTGTAAGCCTTTCAGCAAAAGTTCCAGGTTTTCTAATTTACACACACTTAAAACTATTTTCTTTAATAGCTTCAAAGCACATCCCAAAAGACTAAGAATATCAAAGGCCTAAAGCACAATACTATACAGCTGTTGCTGCTTTCAAAGCACATCTGACAGAAGGTCTGATATTTCACATGGCTTTGTGGGTAAATTTTCTGCCAAAGTGCAATATTTTAGCCATGTCCAATACAAGCTATGCAACATCAAAATTTTTTTTTTCATCCTAGTGAGAGGGCTTGACATTTCACCAAGCTTGAAAACGACTAAATCAACGGAAATGTTGCCTTACTGAACATTTCTCATAGCTGTCCACGACATATCTTGCATGTTTTCGCCATGTCCAAATGCATGCTATACAATATCAGATTTCTCATGCAGATGAAAGATGTTTGCAATTGTAGCCTTCAAGCTTCTGCTAAAAAAAGACCAAATCAAAGGAAATGTTTGCTAACTGAACATTTCACATATCTGGGCAGGGTATATATTTGCTGTTTTAGCCTTGTAAAGTACAAGCCATACAATACCAGATTTTCTATGCTTCTGAGTTTAATATTACACAAAGCTGCACCAGGTCAAATTTCTCTTATGTTAGGAACACAATATGCACACAGTGCTGTTCATTGTGTTGGCCTTTGGAGTTACCGCCAACAAAAAGGCTACATCAATGTAAATGTTGGCTAACTGAAAATTTCACATAGCTGAACAAGACTTATTTGCCATGTTTTAGCCATGTCCAAATATAAGCCATGCAATATCAAATTTACATTAAACTGCGAGTAATGGTTGCTTTCTTTCGATTAAAAGTTTTCTACCTTATTTGCCTATAAACCACTTGACCTAAATGCTGTACTACACATACATTAATTATGAGCAGTTGTGGCCAAATTCTTTGTTTTAATTTTGGCCATTTAGCAAACTTTGAGGCCTAAGTAGAACGTTTGTACAGATATTGTGTAGTAGACCTTTGACCAATAGATAAAACCCAAACTTCAATATTACAGATATGTGATGTTGTGACCCAAATAGTATGCCAAATTAGGATTTATGATCAAGTTTGCCATTGTCAGGCCAACTTGGGCGCTAAGTTGGTCTGAGAAGGACAATACTAGGGCATTACAGGTTTTCTAATTTGCACAGACTTAAACTAGTTTCTTTAAATGCTTCAAAGCACATCCCAAAAGTCTATGAATATCAAAGGCCTAAAACACAATACTATACAAAGCCTTAGCTGTTGTTGCTTTCAAAGTACATCTGACAGAAGGTCTGATATTTCACATGGCTTTGTGGGTACATTTTCTGCCAAAGTGCAATATTTTAGCCATGTCCAATACAAGCCATGCAATATCAAATTTGTCATGTAACCGCAAGAGTATGACACTTCACAAAACTGCACAACCTCATATCTTGCTTATAATAGGAGCACAACATGCACACAGTGCTGTTCTTTGTGTGTTGGCTTCTCCAAATTAAAACATCCAAATTATAATACAAAGTGGTCTGCAATTGTAGCCTTCAAGCTACTGCTGAAAAATAGCTAAATGAAGGGTATGTTAGCCAGCTAAACATTTCACATAGCTGTCCAGGACACGTTTGCCATGTCTTCGGCATGTCCAATATCAAATTTCTCATGTTACTGATAGATTTTAACAATTCACAAAGCTGCACCAGCTCATATTTCACTTGTGCTAAGAACACAATATGCACACAGTGCTGTTCTTTATGCTTTGTCCTTTTTGCAAATAAAAGGGTACAAAATACAGAAATCAGTTTCTTCTAATTGTAGCCTTCAGCTACTGCTCAAAAATGGATAAATCACAGGAAATGTTGGCTAGCTGAACATGTCACATAGCTGTCCAGGACATATTTGCCGTTTTTTCAATTTAACAATTCACAAAGCTGCACAAGTTCATATTTCACTTATGCTAAGAACACATTATGCACACAGTGCTCTTCCTTATGCTTTGGCCCTTTTCCAAATTAAAGGGTCCAAAATGGAGAAGAAAGTTGTTTGCAATTGTAGCCTTCAAGCTTCTGCTAAAAAAAAACTAAATCAAAGGAAATGTTTGCTAACTGAACATTTCGCATATCTCTGGGCAGGGTATATATTTGCTGTTTTAGCCTTGTAAAGTACAAGCCGTGCAATACCAGATTTTCCATGCTTCTGAGTTTAATATTACACAAAGCTGCACCAGGTCAAATTTCTCTTATGTTTGGAACACAATATGCACACAGTGCTGTTCATTGTGTTGGCCTTTGGAGTTACCGCCAACAAAAAGGCTACATCAATGTAAATGTTGGCTAACTGAAAATTTCACATAGCTGAACAAGACTTATTTGCCATGTTTTAGCCATGTCCAAATATAAGCCATGCAATATCAAATCTACACTGACCTCCGAGTAAATGGTTGCTTTCCTTAGATTAAAAGTTTTCTGCCTTATTTGCCTATAAACCACTTGACCTAAATGCTGTACTACACATACATTAATTATGAGCAGCTGTGGCCAAATTCTTTGTTTTCATTTTGGCCATTTAGCAAACTTTGAGGCCTAAGTAGAACGTTTGTACAGATATTGTGTAGTAGACCTTTGACCAATAGATAAAACCCAAACTTCAATATTACAGATATGTGATGTTGTGACCCAAATAGTATGCCAAATTAGGATTTATGATCAAGTTTGCCATTGTCAGGCCAACTTGGGCGCTAAGTTGGTCTGAGAAGGACAATACTAGGGCATTACAGGTTTTCTAATTTGCACAGACTTAAACTAGTTTCTTTAAATGCTTCAAAGCACATCCCAAAAGTCTATGAATATCAAAGGCCTAAAACACAATACTATACAAAGCCTTAGCTGTTGTTGCTTTCAAAGTACATCTGACAGAAGGTCTGATATTTCACATGGCTTTGTGGGTACATTTTCTGCCAAAGTGCAATATTTTAGCCATGTCCAATACAAGCCATGCAATATCAAAATTGTCATGCGAGTGAGAGCAAGCTCCACAAGTTCAAATTTCCCACATGTTAGGATCACGATAAGCACACAATGCTGTTCTTTGCGTATTGGCCTTTCTGCAAATTAATTGGTCCAAATTGCAATACTAAGTTATTGCAATTGTAGCTTTCGACTTAAAACCCACACAAAGGTAAAAAAGCCATGCAATATCAAATTTGTCATGTAACCGCAAGAGTATGACACTTCACAAAACTGCACAACCTCATATCTTGCTTATAATAGGAGCACAACATGCACACAGTGCTGTTCTTTGTGTGTTGGCTTCTCCAAATTAAAACATCCAAATTATAATACAAAGTGGTCTGCAATTGTAGCCTTCAAGCTACTGCTGAAAAATAGCTAAATGAAGGGTATGTTAGCCAGCTAAACATTTCACATAGCTGTCCAGGACACTTTTGCAATGTTTTGGGCATGTCCAATATGAAATTTCCCACCCTGGGCTGTTCTTTATGGTTTGACCTTTTTGCAAATAACAGGGTCCAAAATCCAGAAATAAGTTGTTTGCTATCGTAGCCTTTAAGCAGGTGCTCAAAAAACACTAAATGATAGGAAATGTTTGCTACTGAACATTTCACATAGGTGTGCAAGACACTTTTGCCGTGTTTTAGCCATGTCCGAATGCATGCTATACAATATCAACTTTGTAATTTTACTGATAGATTTTAACAATTCACAAAGCTGCACATGTTCATATTTCACTTATGTTAAGAACACAATATGCACACAGTGCTGTTCTTTATGCTTTGTCCTTTTTGCAAATAAAAGGGTACAAAATGCAGAACTAAGTTGCTTCTCATTGCAGCCTTCATGCTGCTGCTCCTAAACGACTAAATCAAAGGAAATGTTGGCTAACTCAACATTTCACATAGCTGTGCAGGACACTTTTGCTGTCTTTTTGCCATGTCCGAATGCATGCTATACAATATCAACTTTGTAATTTTACTGATAGATTTTAACATTTCACAAAGCTGCACCAGTTCATATTTCACTTACGCTAAGAACACAATATCCACAGTGATGTTCTTCATGGTTTGGCCTTTTTGCAAATAACAGGTTCCAAAATCCAGAAATAAGTTGTTTGCTATTGTAGCCTTTAAGCATGAGCTCAAAAAAGACTAAATGATAGGAAATGTTTGCTACTGAACATTTGACATAGGTGTGCAGGACACTTTTGCCGTGTTTTAGCCATGTCCGAATGCATGCTATACAATATCAACTTTGTAATTTTACTGATAGATTTTAACAATTCACAAAGCTGCACATGTTCATATTTCACTTATGTTAAGAACACAATATGCACACAGTGCTGTTCTTTATGCTTTGTCCTTTTTGCAAATAAAAGGGTACAAAATGCAGAACTAAGTTGCTTCTCATTGCAGCCTTCATGCCGCTGCTCCTAAACGACTAAATCAAAGGAAATGTTGGCTAACTCAACATTTCACATAGCTGTGCAGGACACTTTTGCTGTCTTTTTGCCATGTCCGAATGCATGCTATACAATATCAACTTTGTAATTTTACTGATAGATTTTAACAATTCACAAAGCTGCACAAGTTCTTACTTCACTGATGCTAAGATCATAATATGCACACAGTGCTGCTGTTTAGGTCCAAAATACAGAAATTAGTTCCTTCTAATTGTAGCATTCAGCTACTGCTCAAAAATGGCTAAATCAAAGGAAATGTTGGCTAGCTGAACATTTCACATAGCTGTCTAGGACATATTTGCTGTGTTTACGCCATGTCCATGCATGCAATATAATATCAACTTTCTCATGTTACTCATAGTTTTTAACATTTCACAAAGCTGCATCAGTTCCTATTTCACTTCTGCTAAGAACACAATATGCACACTGTGACACAGTGCTGTTCTTGATGTTCTGGCCTTTCTGCAAATAAAAAGGTGCAAAATGCAGAACAAAGTTGTTTGGTATCGTAGTTGTATCAAAGGAAATGTTGGCTAGCTGAACATTTCACATAGCTGTCCAGGACATATTTGGTTTTTTTTTCGCCATGTCCAAATGCATGCTGTACAATATCAAATTTCTCATGTAACTAATGGATTTTAACAATTACAAAGCTGCACAAGTTCATATTTCACTGATGCTAAGATCACAATATGTACACAGTGCTGTTCTTTATGCTCTGACCTTTCTGAAAATTAAAGGGTTCAAAATGCAGAACTAAGTTGTTTGGTATCGTAGCCTTCAAGCTACTGCTCGAAAATGACTAATTCAACAGAAATGTTGGCAAACTGAACATTTCACATAGCTGTGCAGGACACTTTTGCTATTTTTGGCATGTCTAAAAGCATGCTATACATTATCACATTTCTCATGTTACTGATAGATTTTATCAATTCACAAAGCTGCACAAGTTCATATTTATGCTAAGATCACAATATGCACACAGTGCTGTTCTTTATGCTTTGACCTTTCTGCAAATAAAAGGTTACAAAATACAGAAATTAGTTGCTTCTAATTGTAGCCTTCAAGCTACTGTTCAAAAATAAATCAAAGGAAATGTTGATTTGCTGAACATTTCATATAGCTTTCCAGGACATATTTGCCATGTTTTGGCCATGTCCAAATCCATTCAATACAATATCAAATTTCTCATGTTACTGATAGATTGTAACAATTCACAAAGCTGCACAAGTTCATATTTCACATATGCTAAGAACACAATATGCACAAAGTGCGGTTCTTAATGTTCTGCACTTTCGGCAAATTAAAGGGTTCAAAATGTACAACTAAACTGTTTGGTATCGTAGCCTTTAAGCTACTGCTCGAAAACGACTAAATCAAAGGAAATGTTGGCTAACTGATCATTTCACATAGCTGTCCAGGACACTTTTGCTGTCTTTTCGCCATGTCCAAATGCATGCTATACAATATAATATTTCTCATGTTACAGATAGATTTTAACAATTCACAAAGCTGCACAAGTTCATATTTCACTGATGCTAAGATCACAATATGCACACAGTGCTGTTCTTTGTGTGTTGGCCTTCCTGCAAATTTGAGGGTCCAAAGTTCAATACTAAGTTATTGCAATTGTGGCTTTAGGGTTACCTCCCACAAAAAAAGCTTAACTTAAATCAAATATTAAATGTGTCATGCTACTGAGAGAGTTGATATTTTGCAAAGCAGCACTAACTCAAATTTCACTTATGTTAGGAACACAATATGGAAACAGTGCTGTTCTTTGTGTGTTCCTTTCTGCAAATTAAAAGGTCCACAGAGATAACGGTGCTCATGGCTGCACAGGACATTTTTCTTTAGTGTTAGACATGTTTATATAGGTTCAGGGACAAAATAACTGCATTATTATTTGCTCCAGTTACTGTTAACTTCAAAAAAAGAAATATTGAATTGGTGAACATCACACCAAAGAAGCAATCTGAAGTTTCCCATGGTTGTTATATACTTTCTCTTGTGTATGCCATTTAATAATACAAACTATGCCGAAGCATACTTGTTTGTAAGATATGTGCATTATTCTATGGCTCAAATTACAATTGTCCAGACATATATTTACTGACAAATATTTTCTTTTAAGATTTTCTCAAAAAGAAAACATGCCAGACACATAGTAAGACATTTTCAAAAGCTGTGCCAGACAAGTTTCCCTTGTATGGGTAGAGTTAGAACTGCACATTAAGTCAGATGACGTTTATGTGTAGGGTAAAATTACACAAACAAAAATAATACGGCTATTTTGCTTCACAGAAAATAAAAATCCGGGTTTGCAGGAAACCATTATACATTTTGCTTACTTACTTTACTATAGACAGAATGTCTGAAATCTCAAGTGACTGTATGGGACATTTTTCCCTTTTGTCAGCTATTTCAAAATTGATCGAATTGAAAATAGAAGTTGTTTTTGGTAATCTATCATTAATGCATAATTAGGCTTTAATGCCAATTTTCCACAATTTGAACTCATCAGCTTATGTCCTTTCAAAGGACCACATACACAAATTAAGGGTGAATTAGTCCATAGACCTGGCGAGATATCTGGAAAGGCTGTTCAGGACACTTTTGCCACGTGTCAGCGAAGCCAATACATGTACAATGTAAAATTAAATTTACCGTGCATAAGCCTTTCAGCAAAAGCAAAGACATAGTTATTAGCATCTCCCAGGACAACATACAAAAGAAGGTGTCTAGTAGCTGCGTAGAACATCTTTCTGTCTAGACAAGGTGTCAGTCAGGTCACTATATGGGCAGGCCTATCAGATTGTAAAAGCTGTAACTTTCCTTTTTGGTCGGAATTATCACATGGCTTGGTAGAACAGGTTCTCCTTGTGCACACCCCGCCACAATATTGTGTAATTACTTTACAATGTGAATTGGACATAAAATGCTCCAAGATGTCACAATATATACTATACCAAGTTGCAGATTATTCTGTGTGGGCCTCTCAGTAACTCATAAGGTCCAGACTGCAATTTCATGAGGTCTGAACTTACTGACCTAATATCCTTTCAAGCTCGAAAAGAATGGGAATCAGCGAAAATGCTTTGACAAGTTGACTTACACATGGAAAGACAATTTCCCCAAGTTTTGCACGACAACCTTCCCTTGTTTTAGCTACATCAAAATACACATCCCAAGATATTGCCTAAACTTGAATTGCAATCAAATAGTCCACCTTATATTTATTGCAATCTGATTCAAAGTCTTCCACCTTATATTTACTTGCAAAGCCCTTTCTAAAATAAGAAGGCTGAGTAAATCAAATAAGCTATGTCAAACAGCTAGCAAGACATTTACCAAGCCCGTGCAGGACAATTTTGCCTTATGTCATCATGTTAATATATATAATTTATACATGTTCTTGTTCACAGACCTTTAAGCAAAATAAGACCAGCGATTCCATAGAACTATATTAACATTGCGTCATATGGCTCTTAAAAAATGTTGAAGCAGTGAATGCTACACAAAATATTTTCCCGCATTAATATCCATAATATGCTAAACAGTAAACTGAGCAATTATTGAATCAACCATGTCAAGTCTGAAATTCAACAGGCAAAATGTCACAGACCTGACATTATTTTCTTTACCATTTAACAAATCTAAGCTATGCAGGTCAACTTTCCTCTCCAAGACAAAGTCTGACCATTACACATGGCTTTGTGGGACACTTTTTACTTGTGTCGGCCACATCAAAATACATGCCTCATGAGATCGCCTAACTCGAAATTGCAATTTTGCTGGAATGAAAAGTTTTCGGCCTTATTTGCTTGCAATTTGAAAGGACTTTCTTAAATTGAGAGACGGAATCGGGGAAACGCTATGCCATACAGCTGGCAAGACATTTACCATGCTTGTGGAGTTCAATTTTGCTTTTGTCATTATTGTCAACAGGTATACTATGCTAACAACATGTACATAGGTCTTTTAGTTAGATGAGATGACCAAATTGAAATGTTATACTAATATAAAGTTATTAAATCACTTCCTTTCCAGGAAAAAGGCTTTGTTTGCTGTTAAAGCAACTGTCATAAAGTTAAATTAGCATATGTTAACAGAGGGTATTTCATTTCACATGGCTGTGTAGGACTTTTGTCGTTTGAGTTAGCCATGCCATAATATGCACATGAAGCCAAATTCTATTTGTGTGGAGGCCTTGTAGCAATGCATGCATGGCCAAAGTAGCAATTTTCCGCACACATACGGTTGCTGGTTTATATTCCCTTTCAAAGCTCAAAAGGGAAGATATGCATACAGGTCAGAAGCTTACACTTGTGTTAGGCATAGGGCCTATTAAAATGCACACTATTCCAAAACTTATTCGTCTTAAAGTTGTCCGTAGGCCTTTTTGCATGCCTTCTTGCACACACAGTTAATGTTACCCAAGACAAAGTGTCTGATACACAGGGCTGTGATTGAAATTTTCAAACTAGCTACCAAACAAAGGTTACTGAGGAAAATTTCTTCTGTGTCAGCCATGGCCCAACTACATATATTTGTTTGGGTCTTTAGGGAATGTATAAGGCTCAAATACATTTTTGTATGACTGCAGTTATATCTCACATAGCAATCCTGATTGGGCCAAAGTCAGACTGATTTTACTGTCATAGACACGATGTGCGCCCAACATCAGGCCTATGACAGTAATGCCAAGCCAACATCTGGCCAATTAGGAAGCCTAGAGGATAAGGATAACCCTTTTTTACTTGCAAAGTAATAGAATTATGGCTACATCCGTACAAATAAAATGCCAAACATTGTTCACAGCTGCACAGGACGTTTTCCTCAGGTTTACCATGTCAATATGTGAGTAGGCTTTCAGAATAAACAACCTACAATGTTTTATATTTAATAATAATATCTGGGTTTATCAGTCTAGGTCCAGACCCTTAGGCCGAGTCGTAGACGAGGGTCTAGTGGATATTAAAACACAGCCAGATAGGCCGTGGAAGTAGGTCAATCACTGACGTTAAATTTAATCATTGCGGTGAACAAAATAGTTCTGTAAAATTCGGCCGATATGACGTTGTATTGTCTTATTTAGTACAGGGACTTGGCCTATTGTTATTTTATGATTAATATCAACTTTTCTACAGTCAAATTGTTTGCTCCCCCAATGGGATCCTTATAATGACACGCACAAGGGGTTAAGAGCTGAGTGCTTAATGCCAATTATCCATTGCACCATAATCTTTCTGAGAAATACAGTGTAGATATAGAGTAGGCAAACACGTTAAGCATGCCTTCATTTGCTTTCAAAGAAACTGTACAAAGGCCTTTTTAAAAAGCTGATTTGGTGATCAGAATGTGACACCAAACAAGCAGTCTCTCATGTCCGTTGGCTGTGTAGAACAATTTCTCCATAAGCCAGGTCATAATACAAACTTTACCATATGGTATTTCTTTGTAGGTCGTTTATTGCCCAAATTGCAATTATCCGTAAATATAAGATCATTGTCTTTACTTTAAAGAAATTCTCAATGTCCAAATACAAGTCATGCAATATCAAATTAGCCATGCTACTGAGAGAGTTTGACAATTCATAAAGCTGCACAAACTCGAATCACACATACATCTTGAACACAATAAGCACACAGTGCTGTACTTTGTGTGTTGGCCTTACTGCAAATCCTTTTTTTTCCCGTATTTACCACAAATGCTGCACAAACTTAAATTACCCTACAATTAGGAACACAATATGCACACAGTGCTACTCTTTATTAGTTGGCCTTTCTGCAAATCAAGTGGCAAAAAGTGCAATACTAAGTTCTTTCCAATTGTAGCATTCAAGTTACCATCCACAAAAAGGCTAAAAACTGTGCATGATAATTTGCCATGTTTTAGCCTATCCAAATACAAGCCTTGCAATATCATATTTGTCATGGTACTGAGGGAGTTTGGCATTTCACCAAGCTGCACAATATCTAATAACCCTCATGTTAGGAACACAATTAGCACACAGTGCTGCTATTTGTGTGTTGGCCTTTCTACAAATTAAAAATGAAATACTAAGTTGTTGGCTATTGTAGCTTTCAAGCTACTGCTAAAAAAAGGCTAAATCAAAGGAAATTTTGGCTAGCTGAACATTTCAAATAGCTGTCCAGGACATATTTGCTGTGTTTTAGCCATGTCCAAATGCCTGCTATACAATACCAAATTTGTCATGTTACTGATAGATTTAAACAATTCAAAGAGCTGCACAAGTTCATATTTCACTTATGCTAAGAACGCAATACGCACACAGTGCTGTTCTTTATGTTTTGGCCCTTCGGCAAATTTAAAGGTCCAAAGTGCAATACTGAGTTATTTGCAATTGTAGCCTTCAAGCTACTGCTTAAAAAAGTCTAAAGCAAAGCAAATGTTAGCTACCATGTCACTCGCAATTGCAGCTTTAAAGTTACCACCCACAAAAAGGCTACGAAGCTCTGCAGGAAATATTTGACATGCTTAGGCCATGTCCAAATGCATGCTATGCAATATCAAATTGGTCATAATACTGAGAGATTCTAACAATTCCCAAACCTGCACAAGCTCATATCTGGCTTATCCTAGGAACACAATACACACAAATTACTCTTACACTAGGATGCACAGAGTGCTGTTCTCTATGTTTTGGCCTTTCTGTAAAATAAAAGGTCCAATACTAAGTTGTATGCAATTTTAGCCTTCAAGCCACTGCTTACAAGAAGGCTAATTCAAAGGAAATCTTGGCTAACTAAACATTTTAAATAGCTGTGAAGGACATCTTTGCTGTGTTTTAGCCATGTACAAATAAAAGCCGTGCAATATCAAATTTGTCATGCTACGGAGAGAGTATGACATTTCACCAAGTGGCACACACCAAAATTATACATACGTCTTGAACACAAAATGCACACAGTGCTGTTCTTTGTGTGTAAATTGAAATGTCCAAAGTGCAATACAAAGTTGTTTGCAATTTTAGCCTTTAAGTTACTGCTTACAAAAGGCTAAATAAAGGAAATGTTGGCTAACTGAACATTGCACATTGCTGTCCAGAACACTTTTGCTGTGTTTTTCGACATGTCCAATTGCATGCTATACAATATCAAATTTCTCATGTTACTGATAGATTTTAATAATTCACAAAGCTGCACAAGTTCATATTTCACTCATGCTAAGACCACAATATGCACACAGTGCTGTTCTTGATGTCTTGGCCTTTTTGCAAATAAAAGGGTTTAAAATGCAGAACTAAGGTGTTTGGTATCGTAGCCTTCAAGCTACTGCTCAAAAACTAAATCAAAGGAAATGTTAGCTAACTAAACATTTCACATAGCTGTGCAGGACATATTTGCTGTGCCTTAGCCATGTCATAATACAAGCTATTCAATATCAAATTTGTCATGCTACTGAGAGAGTTTGACAATTCATAAAGCTGCACAAACTCGAATTACACATACGTCTTGAACACAATATGCACACAGTGCTGTACTGTGTGTTGGCCTTTCTGGAAAATAAAGGTCCAAAATGCAATACAAATTGATTTGCAACTGCAGCTTCTAAGATACCGCTCAAAATAAGGCTAAATCAAAGGAAATGTTGGCTAACTGAACATTTCACATAGCTGTGCAGGACAAATTTGCTGTGCCTTAGCCATGTCCAAATACCAGCCATTCAATATCAAATTTGTCATGCTACTGAGAGAGTTTGACAATTCACCAAACTGCACTAACTCAAATTACTGTTACATTCGTATGCACACAGTGCTGTTCTTTGTGTGTTGGCTTTCTGTGTATTAAAGGTACAAAGCGCAATACTGAGTCATTTGCAGTTGTAGCTTTCAAGTACCACACACAAAAAGGCTACATAGCGGTCCACCACGTATTTGCCATGTTTAAGCCATGTCCAAATACAAGCCATGCAATGTAAATATAACTGTATACGTGTGTGGATTTTCTGTTCGAGCGCGCGTCTTTTTCATCTACCCTGGGATTGTATGCCCAGCCTGCATTCACATCTGGGTGAAGTGAAGCAGTGGTTCAAGGAGGATCTGCTCAGTTTCTACATGCCAAGGTTGGGATTGAACCCACAACATTTAGCAGATCAAAAGTGACTCACCCCTACTATTCTCAACTGTACTGGAATTTTCAAACAGTTTTAAAAACACCTTAAATATATGATCTAAAGTTTCCTGAATGAAAATCATTTCTATACAATAAAGAGTGGAATTCACTTATCACACAAGGTCATTTGTAATTAAGAACAAATGGTTTCATGAGTAAAAATAAAGAAATTTTCCTGATTTTGGGAAGCACCAAAGATTTTCTCCAGCCTGTCACGTTCTGGATCACTGTTGGTGAGAAGCACCAAAAATTAAATTGGTATTGCTTCGGTCTATTACATTACTATTACACTGGGATAGTCAAATGTCATAAGTCAGACTAATATGTATACTCAAATGTTTCTGGGTCACATGGTAAAGAGCACAGATTGCAGTACATTGGCTAATTGAATATATATACTAAAATGTAAATAGAGGTATATTCACTCAGTTGATTGAACTAGAATATTTAGTAATAGTTACAAATACATACATGCCTAATCATCCCACCTATGAATGAAATTATGAATGATTCCTGATACATGAAGCATGAGAATTGAGGGGGGTGGGGGGGTGGGGTGGGTATTGCCTAACGATGTTTTAACCTAGAAAGGTCACATATGTCTAGATAGTATGGTGGTCTAAGAATGTAAATACCAAGGTAGCTATTGGGTGTTTAGAAAATGGTACGAGGCATAACTACTTGTATCTTAATATGGGGCAGTTTTCCACAGATCTTGGCTGTTCCAGTACTGAAGTACCTGATGTAGATAGTTGTCCAGTGCAAGATGTAACATCAAGATGTCCATATTCCTGTCTTTGCAAAGAAGGGACATCCAGAGTGGACTGCGAGGACTCTGTAAGACAACAAAGATTAGAAAATTATAGGATTCATTTATGAAATCGATGGGTCACTGTTGCTTGAACATCTCCAGATTTGTCCAGAATATACCAAGTCATGCATCCCTAGAAGTAATTGACCTATACATGCGTCCTCCTATAAGATGCCTTTTTACCATATCGCATTAACCGCAAACACTGATCTCTAATTTGCAGAAGCACATTTAGACACATACGAGATTGGGGTTGATACTTCTCGTGTTCGACATAATAGAACACGACATGCACAGCCCAAACAAACTCCTAATTCTGCTTTAGAGAGCTTTGCAACTCCAGCTGTAATATTGCCATGAAAACTGTCAATTATGTCCTCACCTGACATGCCTTGCTGTCCTGTATAGAGGTGTGTCCATTTATCCTGTCTTGGTCAAATAACGAAAGTGCATCCAAGAGAGGACCGCATTGATTCTGCAAAGATAAAAATATAAGAATATTATAAATGTATATGGGCCATTCCACAGAAACGGTGCACTAACTTTAAAAAATCCATCAAAATTATGAAGTTTTATGAAATTTAGTGTTGTAACATGACAACAAAACATTTTTCACCCTATATCTTTTATCTTATATCTTGTTCCTATCTATCTATCTCAGGGTTGAGGATGATGCATTTGCATTTGATAACTCAAACTGCATAAAAAATACTTATGGGGTTTCTTTTTACAGTGCTTTGAAAATTATTTTTGTAAGGTTTTAGCTTATGAGTTAAGGCAATATTTCCTTCCACTGAGATCAGCTAAAATAATTATTCCCTCACATACCTTGGCTCATACTATTTTACTAACTTTGACTTAGTGATTGTAATAATTAAGCACACTGCAAGCTGTTAATGTTGAATCAGAAAGTGTACGTGACAAATAATGGAAATTACCTTTCTGTAAGTCATCAATCAAAGTCCATGACCCCATCCTCATTGGTCGTTGACATGTTGCTAGTCACAACTACATTTGTCCGGTCGTATTTGTGTAAAGATGGGAGTGGTCACAAAGGTGAATTTGAAGTATAACGGTGTTCTTTTAGTTGGGCATCTGGTCTATTTTGCTGTGTGTTTAAAAGCTTGTTTAAAGCTGGAGCATTCACCAGGATGTGATCCGTTAGCTTATTCTAACACCAGGACTGGTCTTCTTGTCGGTTGAGTATGAAAGTAAACCTGAAAATTAAAAAGTATTGTATTGTATATTGTCTCAATGCTAATGGTCTGAAGCTTAGTTTAGTCACATTAAATGAGCAGCTGCCAGAGGCAGACATATTTATGAGATGACAAGGCCTGGACACATTATGTTACTGGTTCACCACATGGGTGGATCTTTTACATGCACCAGTATAGACACAGGCCGAATAATTGTTAATTAAAGGTATTCATGTCAAGATTCAATTTTGATTTAAAATCCTACCTCTGTAATGTAGTTGAAGTCGGGCAAGATGAATCAGTTTTAGTAAGATGCATCAGTTAGTAAGATGCATCAGTTAGCAAGATGCATAACGAAAATCCATGACTGTAGATCCTTGAGCCAACCATCATGGTATACCTGGAGCATAAATTTTGTTGTCTTCATTTGTGCATTTATCTAAGTTCAATCAACAACGATATGTATTTATCTGCAATCGGGCCCAACATGTTTACATCCACCTGAGCAAGATGTCATAAAACATATGAGAGAAATTAAGGAAAACTTCCAAATTATTATTGAAATTTAAGTGATGACCATTTGTTTTTTACAAAAAATATGTGAAAATTGAAGTTTTGTGTTCAAGTGCATGTAAACTTTTGGACCCGACTGTATGACACAACAAACTTGGTAAATCTAAATTCAATACATTAAGTTCAATATGTGACCTTGAATATTAAAAGGCTTAATCCAAAAATAAATGCCCACTTCTTATTTTCACATACATGTCATGTAGCAGCACACAATGAGACATAAATGATAAATGTTACCATAATTCTATCTCTAAAAACACATCTCTCTGAAAATTAACCTCAATTATATGGCCATTTGTCAAGGTCACAGAGAAGCAGCAAAAATTACAATGTAGAATACAGTCAACTTTGACTTAAATATTACAAAAAAATTGTTTTACACAAACATTTTTTAGACCATTTTGTGCTGCTCTACGTTATTTATGCCATGGGAAAAAGTGGAAAACAGGTGGACATTTATTTTGAATCATATGTGTTCAAATAATATCATGTACTACTTATTAACTAAAGCTGAATGGACAGAGAACGGTATAATTACCTGCACATGCAGTAGCCATTTCGTAATCTGCTTTACAAAAAATTGTTGATGCAGTAACCGTGTGTTTATCAGCTTCACTTTAGATGCAGTAACCATGTTTTGATGAGCTTCACTGCAGATTGTAGATGCAGTAACCATGTTTTGATGAGCTTCACTGCAGATTGTAGATGCAGTAACCATGCAGATGTGCTCCACATACATAGATAGGCCCACATGTCTTCTTTGGGATTATCTGGAGAAAAATAAAAGTAAGTTTGTTGTTAACACTGAAATTTGATGTTGCAAGACAATTCCCAACAGCAAGACAGGAAGTTTGAAGCTGTTACTCCAAGCTGTGAACAACACGCATAACTTGACTTAAGTTGCTATTAGGCCAACCTAAAAAGTTTTAATAATTCAAGTGTTTCCCACATTAAAATACAATAAGCCAAATTAGATATAATAAATAATAGATATAATTATAAAATAGTAGATAGTATATGATTATAAAATCATGCCCGGACATGGCCACTCAGTAATTATAACGTTAAAATATCTATAAGTATAACATGGTAGATAATAGAGATCTTTAAAAAAAACCCCTCATACTAAACAATATATATATGCATTTGAATGAGATCAATAAGTCGCATTATCTGATTAAAAAGATCTTATTAAACATGGTTAAAATCTGGAAGTACAAGAAATCTTTCCAGAGCCGTGCATCAGTACTTTATGAATCCAAATAATTAAATAGATTATGAAGGTTTTATTTTTTCATTGGAAAGGTCTACTTTGTAATGCACGATGCACGTTACTGTACATAGCTTTATTGTCGCATAAAGTTTAATAACAATTAACTGTTTATAGTCACACAATATAGGTACAAAGAAACGCTAGCATAATAGCTATTGACTAGAATAAAAGGCTGACTTTAAAAATGGAAATGTAACAACTCACCAGGCCTGTTATGAAGGTTATGAAGATGATGAAGTTTGAAAAGTCTGCGATCAGTCTGTAGGTACGCTTCATTGCGCAGCAGATCGAGGTGTGGCGGTTAATTTCAATTGAACCGCCCAAGAAATGCTGTTCAGTCACGCATGCGCAAAGCAATGTTATGCAGGGGCGGATCCAGAAAATTGTTCACGGGGGGAGGAAGGGTTGACAAAAATTAAATGTATTGCGGACCCCTGATATTAAATTAAATCTGGGCCAAGGGAAGGGGTTTAACCCCCCCCCCCACTCCCCTAAATCCGCTACTGTTATGTAACTGTGATTTAGTGACTTCCTGTTTCTGTTTACATCCAATTTCAATGTGTTAGCTATGTGAGTGAATCTTTATTCATAATCAAGTAGCTACAAGCCTATATAAAATAATAATAACAGAGCATCAGAATGACTTAAATTGCAACTGACAATTTCATATATTCAATTGCAATTCACTCTGACAGGTGATGCATGTTTACATGGCAGGTCCTATACCTATCCATATTGCACTGAAATGAAATGAAACGAAATTAATGGTAAAATACAGTGCAATGAAAAAATAGAACAATAGTTATGAGATCAATTAATAATAATATTATAGTCTACAGGAATACACCATTGTATTGCATTTAACATAGTGATCTGTAGCTATGCAATAAAGTACACCAGAGGACGACACCAGTCACATCAGTAGTTCAATAATAGTTGTGGCAATAGTTTGGTAAATCCTCACCAGGAGGCAAGTCACCTTGCAAGTGCAAAGTAAGCCTTTGGTGGAAAGATAGAACAAAAACCTTAAGAGATTAAAATAAAGGATAGAAGTTGAGAAGAGAGAAGAGAAGAAAAGCTATAGATTCCCTGCCATGGGAGTTTGACTTTAAATGGTCACCATAAAACCTAGCTGCAATACACATGTGGAAATAGGAAGCACAGAGACTGCCTTGATATGCTAGTTTCTTAACTAGAAAGGACAGAGAGCTGTCACAATCTATGCTGAGGTTGTGATTCACTAGCTACTTTGCAGACACAGAGAAGAAATGGCTGTAACACCATGGCAATTGGACCAATAGTGGATTTTCACGGAAGGTTCTCTATATTTCCACCAGGTGGCTACAACAGAATACTTCAATTCTATTGGCTGGAAAAGTTTCCGCCCTTCACTGTTATTGGCTGTAGCAAAGTGCATCTTAGCAGCAGTATTTTTAGTGCATTTTAATGTGTATTTCACATCTTATCATCAAGTGGATTTATGTTATTTCTGAGAAAATTATATTAATGGAATCATTTAGTTATGACCTTCTATGTCTGAAAAGCAAAATGAGTAATAAGAGGGGAAGACAGGATTATGGCTTGCCGAATTCAGGGCTGCTCAGTGAAAAGACTCTATTGTCTCTATGCCCTGGCCCTGACTAGTAGCAGCATACACTAACTCCCCCAAGGACCAACCAAGCAGTCAAGGCACTGATGCTATTTCCAATGTCCTCAGAGCACAAGAGAGCTCTTGCAGGAGCAATGACAGAGAGCAAGCTACCCATCCTTGGGTCCTGCATCCCATTTTGTGCAGCAGGAGGCCCTGTCAGAGAAAGCTACCACACTGCCCTCTGTGGGAATATCAGGAATCCAGGTGCAAGTGCTGCCACTTACATACAATGTAGATCTGAGAGAAATTAGACCAGGAGTTTGCAACATGAGCATGCCCTAATGAAAGTCGGTATTTCCTCAGATTTCACAGGTCTAAGGTGGAGTTTGACTGTACAATCCGGATGAAGGGAGGCAGTGGCCCTCAGAGATGAATGTCCTACTCATTAACAGGAACTCTTCCAATCAGAAATTTCGTCTGTGTAGTTATTTACCCAATTAAATGTTTTTATTTTATTCCCACGTA
Source organism: Alitta virens (assembly GCA_932294295.1). NCBI lineage: Eukaryota > Metazoa > Annelida > Polychaeta > Phyllodocida > Nereididae > Alitta > Alitta virens. The sequence goes on along the minus strand of OW028585.1, from coordinate 19,693,078 downwards.
AAAGCAAGTTTTGTGGTCTACAGTTAGAGACTGCTCCCGTGAAAATCAAACCGTTTTTTGTAGAGATATATTTATAATAAAATAAAGATGACTGTGTTTTTCACATTGCCATTATAAATAACGCACAAATACCCACACAATCAAATTATGCTAAAATGAAAGTCATCTTACGAGAACTTCTTGCCAACAAAATGATATAAATAACCTTTATTCAGGGCTTGCTGTGGCATGTCTTCTAAATATCAAGATAAACACCACACACTTTATTGGCATTAACACAGCAATTACTTGACAACTGTGCATCTGAGTGAATTAAGATTTAAGTGTATTATCCACCAAATTCCATACTCAGTATGTGTTTTAGTGCTTTAGTGCTCAGAATAACCAAATAATGTACATTATGGAAATAAATATGTAAAAATGAAAACTGATTAATATGAACATTCCATGCTTATTGTTGCACAATTGCCCCTCAATTAGGGGTGGGTCTTTGGTCATTAGGTCTGGCGTGACAGTGATTCTATCTTTGATGTACCTTGGTGTACCCTCCTGGTGTAATTTCTCCAAGCATAGATGCTGCTGCCCTCTGCAGGCAATGCATATCACAAGCAGTATTGGGATCTCTGAGGAACCACAGCCCAACATCTCTACAGTATTGTATCACTGACATAGAGCAGCTGTAACGTGATGAAGAGAAGCCCCATTTAACCCCATAATTCCCATATGGGACTCCCATTTGGGAATTGCAGGACTTGGAGGAGTTATAGGAAATGCTGGAATTAGATAGGACTTCCCCATGGAGATAGTGGAGTTAGTGGAGTTATTAAGGAGGTATAGGAATTGCAGAACATTACAGGGCTTATTGGGAATTGCAGGCTATCAACAATTAAGGACAATAGAATGAATAACAATACACTACTATCCAATACGTGAAGATCAAAATAATTTACTCTATTTTGTAAGACGTAACAGGACCTACACTGTGTAAAACAGTGAGTTTTACATAGCCATCTCCCTTGTTTGCTCTTAAATCAGACTGAACTAATTCCTAATTTAACAGATTAGTCCCTCCCTTTGTTAGGGGGGAACTACTGCCTGGTATATATAGACCTCCTCAATCCTACATAGTCACTTTTTTCCCTTCAGCATTCCTGTTCTTATGGACTGGACTAGGGGAATTTAATGGTCTCCAGCTCGGCTGGGACTGTTTAATTTTCCTTACACAGAGCAATGCACTTTGCTTTTGTGTTTTTTATTCCCATGGTGTCGCTAGGTTCTGTGCTGGGCCTCGCTCATGGCATTGTAATGTTATGGTTTTGTTTCAGTTTCCAGGCACTCTGGCCGGTTCTGTCTTCCAATGCCTGATACACGTGTTCTCCACGGAACCGGCCTCTGCCTCTGATTAGCTAAGCCCAGTGGATTCCACAAAATGTCCCACGCTATCCCTATGCAGCCAGACTGTTTTTCTCTGGGCATATTTAAGCGGCCCGCACCTTGTGCCTGGCCTCTCACCACTCTGTTCACTTCCAGTGACCACATCACTGTTATTTTTACAATTTATTTGCCATGCCACATCACACTCCCTCCCCTAAGGCTAGCTCTGCCCAGCACCAATCGGCAGCTGCCACAGGGGGGGGGGTGTGCCCTTGACTCTTCTCTTGAACCCTCTCCCCAGCGCTCTTGGCAGGAGAAGAGATCAACCACGGACTGCGCTCCCAAGCTCCCCTGGGCCACGTCCAGTGGACCGGTTGAATGAAGAAGAGCAAGTCTGCTGTCAATCCAGGGGCTCGGACAAGGCTTCCAGCCAACCTCCCCTTGCCTCCTACTGCTGCTCTCCCACTCTCCCTGCATATTGAGCATACGGAGACAGGCCGCACAGTCACCACCACCCCCTCCCTGTCTGTCCAGCCATCGGTTCATGGAGTCGTCTGCCAGAAACGTTTTCCCTCAGTGTTGGAGTACTCTCCGGTTCCCCCTTCAGCCTCGCAACACCAACCACCTCCACCCAAAGCAGCCCTACACCATTCCCATCTACTTGGGTGATCGAGTTCAAACCCCGCTCCTATGCAGACCCGAGCATCAAACTTAAGCTGACCCGTCTCTCTGCTCACAAGCGAGAATGGGCCAGTACCCAGCAAACTCCCGTCGACCAGACCACTCTTGGATAACTGATGTGGAGACGATGGCCCGAGCCCAGCTCTGCCTGTCCGCTTTGCAGTGGCTCTTGGGGTCTTCTTTGCGTCTCAATCTAGCGCCTCCCCAGTTCAGCTAGAGGCCCTCAGAGGCTTTGCCATATGCGAGTTGCAGCAGGCCACCTCATTTGGCGGGGCCCTGGTAGAATTAGCTACTCAGGACCGACACAAGGCGAACTTGGACCAGCTTTCATCCTATACCCACAACTGGCTCCAGCTCCAACTGGTCCACCTCACAACCTCAGATGGTCTCTTCAGCCCAGCTTCTGCCTCGGTGACACCATTTCCAAACTCTCTATTAAGGATGACCCACAGGTTGTTAATCATTTCTGTTCAGCCATTCAACTGGTTGCAATGGAAACTAAAATCATGACAAAATATGATTTAAATTTTAAAATCATGACAAAATATGATTTAAATTTTAAATTCAAAAAAGTGTAGAACAATGTATAAAGGGGCATTTGTAATATGAGCATTCTTAATGGCTTATCAGTTGCTATGACAACCTATAATTCACATATTTGCCACTTGTTGGAGGCTTTGCGCATACTTTGCATGTAAGAGACATGTTTTCAGATTACATAATTTCCTTTTCCAAAGTTCAACTACATTGCTTAAGGTGCATGTATTCACCAGGAGCAATCAAAATTATTTACTTCTGACATGGTGTTGAGAAAGGCACATAATCATTGTGCAAAAGTACTACCACTTGAAGAAACTGGTTCTTAAACTGTAATTTAACGAATTATTGCAATGGGTGGGCTTTATATGCCAAGAGGTGCTAACAAAGATGTAACCATGTTGCACGAGAAAGAATCCAGATCATGGAACAAACATGGCATCATTCCCCAGCATGCAGCAAAGACCCAATTTATTCAGATCATATTTAAAGACGCACTTGCTAACACCCAGACAGAATAGTATGCAATCCATGGAAGTAGTGCAGAGTCAGCTGGGGGGTCTGGTGGTGGATTAGGGTTACCTCCTGTATTTCTGCACCTGATGGACTAATTAGGATAGGTAGGGACCATGGCAATGAGACGAAGGATGAAACAGCCATCCAACATAGGCTCGACCGGGAATTGAACCCGGGACCCAATGGTTGGAAGCCTAGCGCGCTACCACTGAGATAGGCCCTCACCGGCTGGGTGGTCTAATCGTAAACGCAGTTCCATATTGGCCAGCTCTGGTGAAGGTAGCGAGTTAAATCCCGGGCCGGCCCCTCTTCATAAGCTACATTCCAGCTGGATATCGAGTGATGAGACATTATATTGGAGATACCTTGTACTCAGTGTCTATGCATTGCTTAGGCAAGCTATTGTGCACTATGGCTGCGACTTGTCAGCAAAGTTTATGAAATACAGACAAAATTTGATAAAGCTGCAAAAGAATTATCCGCTCAGCAGATGAAAAACAATCATTGTTATCATTTCAGCTTTAGAGTAATGGAAAAGAGACAGAAGGTAAATTTATATTTTCAGAATTTTCAAAATTCTTAAATCAGTATTGCTCATGTTTAAGGCTTTAGCAATTTCCCGATAGGTCAGTTCATAATTTTTAATAATCCCTGAGAGCCTTTCAGAGAGTTAATGGCAGATGCTTCAATAATCTGTTATTGCGCACGGAAATGATTAAAGATGGGAAGACATTACCTGAGGAATGTATGACAGTGAGCTTGCTGATTTGTCGGCCAAGGCAGCCATGAATCTTGGTACCTTCTTCAGACTTTAGAGGATGTGCCAAGGAGTAAATCTATGAGGAACATGCTTCTCCTTATTCATCTATGAGGAACATGCTTTTCCTTATTCAACCTAGTTCATCTATGAGGAACATGATTCTCCTTATTCAACCTAGTTCATCTATGAGGAACATGCTTCTCCTTATTCAACCTAGTTTTGGTCTAATTTATAATTGGTCATACTTTGTTGACCCAGTTTAAGAGCCTCAACCCATCTGAGCCTCTGGAATGTGACCTTAACTATACACGTAGAACACACTTTGGTGAAACTTGCTGATCTAAATTTTATGTGGCTGACTCCATGAAGCCTCATTTGCAAAAATAAACCTTGCTGCTATTTATATGTATTATCCCATGTGTTGTACCTCCAATTTACTGTGTCATGCCATTGACATCCAGCATAGGATGCAGTGCCCAGCAAAACTTATGTGAGGTTAGAGACCATAGAAAATACAAGGAAATATATTTTCGGATGACACCAAATACTTCATTATAGCATCAAGGGTTGGGGTGACGTTCAGCATTGTCACAAAATATATGTTGCAAAAATACACTAACATTTCTTAGGTTGAACCTTAGATACTGTTTCAGCATTTCATGCGACCTCTGAGGTCACATGACCATCAAAAGATATACTTCAGAGACAACAAGCCTTGGTTGTTAAATTAAGTCTAGCTGGTTCACCAAAAATTTTTTTCTTAATTCCCGGCCATTGTTCGTAAATTGCCATTGTTTGTAAAGTGAAAATGTTTGGGAAATTCAATAATTCTGTGTTGGACCCTGGATACTGTTTGAGCATGTCATGTGACCTCTTCGGTCACATGATCATCAACATATATACTTCAGAGATAATATGCCAGGTCAGTTGAACTAAGCAAGTCTATGGTGTAGGTCATTAAAAAATGGTTTTAATGATGCCACAATTAGTGTAGTGAAATTTAGACTTAGTTATCATGGTAACCAATTTCACCCTCATGACTTCATCAGAAAAAATGGCACCAAAGATATTTTCAATCTACAGGTCTCAAGGAATCAAATTATGTATGGTGCCAACCCCCTTCATAAAAAAATGTCAAAACCCTGTTTGGCTAAAAGCCCAGGACTAATAAGTACTTCCGTCTATGGCTTGTTGCTCATGAACCATGTTGGTAATCACTGAGGGTTTGCCGCTGTGCAGCCTATGTTTTTAATCTATCACAGGTTCCTTGGTCATGTTGATATCTTGGGCAATAAGTAGTCCAGTCTATGGCTCGTTGCCAAGAAGGATTTACACAGATCTATAAATCCGTCTGCTTTCTCTAATTAGCTACATTTGGCGAGTACTTCCTGGTAGCTTGATTCAGGTAGACTCAGACTCTTTATTTACAATAAAAAGAGAGATACAGGGTACGGCATAAAAACTTGCACCAGCAGCTACTGCTACCTCTTCTGTTATTATCTCAAGTGATAATCATCACATGCAGCTGCAGTCATACACACAAAAGTAATTATATCATACATTATCTTTATTAATATATTTTATTGTTTCCTCACGAATTATTGATAATATTGATCTAAATATAGCACATGCACACTTATCACACCTTCAGGTTATTTTCACCTTGGCCTTTGCTATACAAGCACTAGATTATGTCACTGATCATACAGATGTGTTACAGTCACCTTTGTTGACCTTTGCCACCAAAAACAGGACAAATAGATTCATTTTTGATAAGAAGGTAGACCATTGACACCTTTGAGGTGGAAAGTGCCATTTTGGATTCTGATCAATTTTCTGTCTTTTCTGTCTTATTAACTGGCCATATCTTCCTGAAAATCATGTGATGTTTTCCAGATTAGTTGTAGATTCAAAAAGTCCCTCTGGAATACCATTATATATCTCTGTTTTAACTTTACGACCTTGCTGGATCAAAACTGAAACCAACCTTCTTATCATCTAATAACATAATATACATATGCATGTATATAAAAGGAGGTTTCTCTGCAAATATTATATTTCGGTGGCTTCAGAGGTGTATTAACTAGGAAATCTCTAATTTGTAAACTTTTCTTCAACTAGAGACACACTGCAAGCAGACAGAAGTCTGACTTCTGTGACATGTGTCTCTCAGAACACGCCCTGCAGCATGCGCCCTCTTAATAATTCAGACACTGATATTGTCTGACATTACAAGATCAAAAATATCACAATGATCAATTGCTTATACCCCTGACTAAATGTGGCAACACTTTAAAAGACCTCATAAGCATTTGAGTAACCTAGAGCTATCCCCAAAGAGGAGAAGCCCATTGCAAGTTTTTAGGCCGCACCCTGTAGGTACAGCTGAACAGAGAGAATTAAAAGACAGATCAAATATAGGATTCAAAAATATTGATTCTCTCTATTGGTATGATGGTCTAAGCACATGTTCTTGGAGAGTTTGTGTTTCTCTACTTACCGGGCAATCATATTCAATGATATGTCTAGCTAGCTTTGTCAATACCTGAATGTTTAAGGAATTATAAAAAAAGGAGTCATTGATGTCATTGCGTCAATCAAACAAGTTGATGCGTTCAATAATTGAGTCATTGATAGACATTTCAAGCAGATGAACGACAGGTGCAGTGATTCTCTTGAATTGATCACTTCTCCTGGGGTTTATTTCTGTTAATGTTTTTGTGATTCACCCCAGACTGTCTACATGAATGATCAAAATATTTCTGCATGTCAGTCTAATTGCCAGGATTTGATTCATGGAAAGTGATGTTCAGGCAGCATTGTAGATGATATTGAAAAAGAAGTCAGCTTATTGCATGCAATTGATATTTATTAGTCCAATCATAGAACTTCAGATGACCAGCATCCAATGAATTATATTTAATGAATAAACTTGTAGTCAATTATAAGGTCTCTTTACTGGTTGCACCGAAGATTTTCTGGTGGCACAGCATAATCAAAATTGCAGTTCTGAGCGATGGCATCATACAAGGTTCCAGCTGGGCACTGAATCACCCTGGATTCTCCATTGCCGTAGCACTGGTAGAACTTGTCACAGTCTGGGTGAGGATAGTTTCCATGGGGAGCACCACCTCCACAAGGGTCATCTGAAAACATGAAATTAGTAAATTTTGCAGTAGCAATAAATATAAATATGTCAGACTAAGGTAAAAATTGAAATATACTGCTAATTTATTAATCGTTTAGTTGACTGATGGGAAATTTGAATGAAGTGACTAAAGGAGCTCCAATCTACAATTACTGATAATGTGTGCAGACTGCTTATTTCAATGCACATTTCAATGCAACCTATGGTCACCTGAATTTCAAGGGATGTGTATTTTTGGGTTTAGATAGCTAAAATGCATTTTATGGTTATGACCTGCATACATGCAGAGACATGAACAACTCAAACAAATAAAATATGTATTTGTTGGAAGTTCTTACTTGGATCAGCTGGAGCAGTTGTTGTTGTTGGGCTGGGGGTTGTGGGGGCTGGAGTGGTATTAGGATCTGTTGTTGTTGGCCTGGAATGCAACAATGAAGTGTTCAGAAGTATTCATTTCTGTCAGGTAACATGATACAGTTAGTTACTCAAAACCGGATAATAAAAGTAGATATTTATGATATATTAGATTAATTTCTTACATTTACCAAGGTTTATATTTATCTGGTGATAGATGTAAGCCAATAATTAGCTAAAGAAGTGGACAGAAGCAGCTGGCTTTAGCATGTTTAGACCACAGCCAGGTACAGGTCGCTACAGACAGCTAGGGTTGATCGTATTTTATGAAATTAACTGTACATGGGCATGACATTGCTGCGACATCAGCCAACAATGACTAATGTTAAATGGTGTTGATTCAATCTGGCATGCTATCTGGGCATATGATGACACATCATGAATGGATTATTTGAACACTCACTGAGCTGTAGTAGTAGTTGGTCCTGTTGGTACCTCATTACCAATTTCAACGTTCATCCTGCGGAGGAGAGGATATGTGCCCTCATTACAGAAATTTCCGGTGAAGTCATCCAGATCCAGACACCAGGTCATCCATCCACCAAAACCTTGATCCTTCAACCATTGAACCTGGAGAGAAAGATATGGCATGAAAGGTATGCCAAGGAAATAGTGCAAAGAAAGACTTAAAATATTCTTTGAACTATTATTTTAAGAAATCAGTTACTTTGTATGAAATGCTCTGAACATCATCGTAGCCAATCCACTCCATGCCTCCATTAGATCCAGGGAAGTAAGCGTAAGGAGCCTTGTGCTCATCGTTCCAAACTCGAACTCCTCCATTTTGCAGTTTCTGGCAGATCTGAAAGAAAAACAAACATAACTGACAGATGAGCCATTTATTCTGAGGCTGTGGAAGATTTTTATTCTAGATCAGACTAGTGCATATATACAAACGTCACAGGTCAAAGAAAGCTTGATGTCATTCACTGAAAGTGATGGTCTCATTGCAACGGTATCATTTGTGATCACCCCCTAAATGGGGAATACATTATGCTGCCAAGTGGACAAAGGTTAAGGGTGCCAAGGATGAGGATTCAGCGATTTAAAAACACCTTCGTGCTGAGATCCATTATGTTGATGAATGTTTAACATTGTTTAACATTGTATGTGTCAGAGATCAAAATTTCACTCTGTGACTAATAAATATTATGTTATGTTATGTTATGTTATTCATTGTATAGTACAGCTGGCCATCAATAAGACGTAGTTCTTGCAAGATGACAGCTTCGGCAAAACTGGTTATTGATTCAGTATATTTGTTTATTCATTTTACCTCATAGTAGGCAAGGAATCCCTTTTCTCTTGTGTATGTTCCTGCAGCACAGCCATCCTTAGCACAGGATCCAATTTGTGTCTCTGATGGATCACAGAGCAAAAATCCTCTTCCATAAGTTCCAAGACCAATGATCAGTTTTTCCTTGGGGCATCCACTGCTGAGCCAGTAATTTGCTGCCCATTCCTGTAAAGTGAAAGTAAATTAATAATTAAATTAAAAAGGGACAATAAGTAGATCAGTGTGCATGTGTTGTAGAATCTGATATGCGTACAATATTGAGTTGACTATTTTCCTCATTTTCATCAGCTCTTGGGTACAGAGGAGAGTTGTGTCCTGTATAGTTGTTCCAGGCGCCATTCAAATCATAGGACATCAGGTTGATAAAGTCCAGCTCACTATCAAGTAAAATCATCAACTTATTATCAAGTACAGTTAGTTTCATTAAAACGGTCTGTCAAATTTAACCTAGACAAAGCTTGACAGCTCCTGTTATACTTTGCTACCCATTACTACACGGAACTGTCTGGCTATAGCTGGCTACTCAAAGCCGGCTTTAACAATACATACAGCACCATTTGGTGCATTTAACTGAGAGTTATGCATATTTGTCTTTTTTTGTTGAAGAGATGGATGTTTATTGTATATATACATATTTGTGATATATTAGATTTCTTACATTTACCAAGGTATATATTTTTTTCAGTGCTGGCTTTCTAGAGTCGACCATATTTTATGAAACTAACTGTAAGAAGCTATGACTATAGTCTTGGTGACTTAAGGTCATCGTTTTCTGCGCATGCTGATTTTACAGTTGTGCTCACCGACTGATAAGATTGATTTCATAACCAGCATCAATGGTTGGTTTTCCAGCTCCAACAGCTGCAGTCAACAGAAGTCTTCCGTTTCTGGATTGTGCAGCTTCAGCCTCAAAAGCTGCTCTCAGTTCCTGAATTTAACAAAAATAATTAGTTCACCAGCATTAGCAATGGAGACTTTTTGTTTTCAGGAAACAGCTTTTTAAAAGGATGCCATATGAAAATCATATTGGGCAGTTATGCTATTGGAATCTTGTTATATGATTATTAATAATTGAAATAGAAAGCTTAGTCTTCTAACATTAAAGCTGAATGTAAAGACAGCCATATTTTCCAGACAGTTATATTAGCAAACTCAAACTTTCCCACCGATGATTAATACACTGTGTTAGAACTTAACTTGATGGCTAAGGAATTTGTTCTCTGGGTTTTTGATAGAAATACGTCATGAATTTTATATTGCTGATTAATGTAGCTTGTGAAGCAATCTAATATGAAATAAATACCCCACCCATTTTTTATGTTTTGCATTTGGTAAAACACCAACCTGCACAAGAAGGGTGAATCTCTGTTGGTCTTCTGGGGGACTTCCTCGGCTGCCTGGGTACTCATAGTCAAGATCAAGACCATCGAAGTTTCTCTCTCTCAAGAAAGTGATTGAAGTGTCCACGAATTCCTTTCTGTTTGCTGCTGTCGACAACATGGCTGTCATCTTCGCTGTTCCAAAGTTCCATCCACCAACAGCAATCAGTGTTTTCAAAGATGGGTTGATTTGCTTGAGGTTGTTGAATCGTTCAAACCTGGAGAAGACTCAGCATCATACAGAAACTGGTGCACATACCAAACTTTATAAGCAATTTAGCCATTTCTGTCAGTATCGTTGTCTTTCTTCAGAAAATCTTGTATTTAGACATTTCCTCATTCCTAGAACATGGTGCAATTTTTTAAACTTTGAAGATGGACCCAATTTCTAAGTAAAGTTCTCAGAATAAACCAAAGGTCGCAGAGTATCATCAAAATCTAAAGCCATAATAATTTTTGTGTGTGGTAAAAGTATGCTAACTGAAATTATTTTTTAGAAGTGTGTGTTTCTAGTGGACATGTTGGTCCTTTTTTTTATGGAGTCCTGTGTTGCCTATTACCGCTTGTTTTATGTTTCCACATACTCACATTCCAACCATCCAAGGCTCACTTTCGTCATTCCATTCATAGGCCTTCAGTCTGTTTCCGCTCATCGTAGCAAAGGCATAGATCAGGTGGGAACAGAGGTTGACATCAATGTCCTCAGGGAAATATTTAGCTCCCTCTGGACGATACTGGGACCAGTTGGTGTAGTAACACACTCTGAGATAGGCTGAAAACAATAGAAAATGTATGCATTGCAGTGGCTGATGAAAGTTTAAAATCACCATTCAGTTCATGAAACCATTTCTTTTAACAACATTTTACAGTGCCCTAAAAAAAAAAAATTACCGCTTTGACTGTCTAACTGGTATGTTTTTGTAAGACTTAATTTCCAAAAGAAAAGGTTCTTTCCATGCTAGAAGTTGTCTTATACTTGTCATATACCGCCCTCCAATGATAAAAGACCACTTTGACCAAGTTGCTGTCGATATTCCTAGTTATTTCAGTTGCCCTGTTATTGCATGTCATGATAATGATTTTTTTTTCATCGAATACATTCCTTAACTTATATCCAAAAAGAAATGGTTTTGTGTCTTGTTTGCTATTAATCTTATTTTCTTAACAATATCTTATTTTCATTTTTGCAAAAATTGACTATCATTGTAATATAAAACTGTCTTTTATACTAAGTGGTCAGTGTATTTGCACTTAATATCAACAGGCCACTCATGATTTTTGATTTTTTTCTATTTCTTCGGTCATAGAAAATTCACACAGAAAAGATTATTGCTTTGTTAAAAGTTCAAAAGGCTTGCTTATCATATATCTATACATATATATACAACTCACCCAATGCATGCCCCGACAGGGCGATCAGTAACAGTGCTGTGGCTAGAAACTTCATTTTGCCTGAAAATATTGAAAAATTATAAAACCTTGCTTAAGCTATATAAACTTTTATCAAAGTATCCCATTCTGACTGGCGTGACGGTTTGCAGAAAACTCTCTTTTTAAATATTACAATTTTTTTTAATGCAAACCTGTAAAGGTGGCAGTGTGTGTGATTAGGGCTTTACCTCCTGTATTTCTGCACCAGTTGGGCTAATTAGGACATGCAGAGACCATGGCAACGAGATGAAGGATGAAACAGCCATCCAACTTAGGCTCGACCGGGAATCGAACCCGGCACCCAGTGGTTGGAAGCCCAGAGCGCTACCTCTGAGCTAGGCCCCCGCCCTTCTAAAGGTGGCAGTCATGTTTGTTAATTAATGGACTACACAATGCCAGGCCCACTCATGTCCTTTTGTAATATAATTATGAAATCGACTACTTAAATTATGTTAAATTAGTGCCAAAGACCTAGTGGTTGAGTTAATCAAACTGGCTTTGACCGCATCTTACCATAGACTTAATGAGTGTCCTCCTGACCCGAATATAACTACCTTTGTGAAATTTGTAATTATATGCAGTTTAATTCGTATAGCTGTTGCGCTGCCTGTCAATTAGACTCACCTTTGCTGCAACTTAGTTGTTGTGCTAGTAATGGCACTAGCCTTATATAAGTAGTACTCTGTTTTATCCGAGGTTCATGATCAATAAATATTTCTGGTCTCACCTGTTAATTCTCTTTGTTATCAGGGATATGAGAAAAGGTCAGTCGTTTATATTTGACAAGCAAATGTTTTCCCTGGCTTTAGAAGTTTTAGGGTTGCAGATCTATTTTGTATGATTTATGTTATCATATTTATAGCTGATAAGGTGGGAAAACAGTTGAAAACACCCACAATACACATGATAGGCTTCAACGAGTCAGACGGTTGAAGTGTGAAAATGTGTTGGTTTTTTTAATCAAGAACAGTTAAGACAGTTTTATCATGTAGAATTTTCAACGCCATTAAAGCAATAATTTACTAAAACAATAGGATTTCTGGTGATTAATTTAATGTGCTGCTGTTTCAAAACCTTCCACAATAGCCTTTGTGTTGAAAATAGACGTAAGTCATAATTTCATTGAATTATTTTAACATGCCTATTCAAATCAAAAATGGATGAATGCATTTTAGAACAGTATATATACAGTAAATATGTTTGGAATAATTACATTGGTGTTCAAAACCACACCAGTCCTTCCGTAGTAAGTGTATATTTCATAAGGACTCCAAATGAACAAACCAATGACATCTTCCTTATTTGAGACATGCGTCAAAATTTTAAGCATTTGGGTCTATTAATTCAACTAGTGCACAGCTCCTTTGACTCTCCTCTAATTCTTACTCGCATAAAAATAAATACTCAGTACCTTGTATCCATTGCTACAAGTGGATGATGTTAGCGATGGGGATAATCTAAGATATTACAAAGATTCTGACAATTATCTCATTATTACGTCTGCCTCTGTAGGAGTGGGCTCAGGCAGCGTCAAGCTACAAGTATTCAGTCTTTGGCAGTCCTTAAATGTCTAACCAAGCCATAAGTACAGATCTTTTGCTTCTATATTTTCAGACTGTAATTGTGTCATATGTAAACTTTAGTATTATGACTTTATGACACATAGGCTAGTGATTGTTTCGGTCATTTATATCAAATTTATTAAGTACTATACCAGTTATGCACAAGATATTGTGTTTCCAGCATCAATCATGTTGGCAAAAAGTCTTATCTGTCAATAAATTGTCATTTTGAATATATTTTCAATGAATGTGATACCCTAAGCCTCCTTTTAACAGCATAGTAAGCTACCTATGTGTGAATTTGTAAATTGTGGAAAAAATGCCAGCTTTTGGTGTACAGTGGCGTGAATAAGTAGGTGAAACTCCCCAAAAAGACTAATAATATAGAAAGTGATAGTTTATTATACTTTTAGCAATATATCATGATTAGAGGAGACCAGATTAGTTGGTGTAGCCTAATTTCATGATGCTGTTTTGATTTTGAAGAGCTGTAAATACAAAAAAAATTCAAAAGATAGATGGTTTGAAGTGGAGTTCACTTGCTTATGCACAACATTGTATGTCAGTACTACTGACTCAGTAGGCAACATTAATGTGTGCAAATAAATTTATTGCATTTCAGAAAACTGAAAAATTAATATATTTCAAAATTTTCCTTGTTGTCATCTATTGGTGACTCAATACTGCAAAGTGTTCAATGATATTATTGATTACATATACGGGTATCCTGACGTCAGGAAAAAGTCAAAAATTGCACACTACTGACATTTGTTAAATATCTCCTATCGGTATGCATGCCACTTGATGTGCATCCAGATGTCAGTAAGACAGCAAAGATTTAACAATTCTGACACTGAAGCCGATCTGTGGTCTGTCAGTAAATTCTAAGAACACAGTTTGTCCTGACAGTCAGTAAGAATGAAATTTCATAGGCATCCTGCAGTCAGCAAGAAAGCCTATACTGGACCCTACTGACATTTGTGAAACTGCTGCTTAGTCTATGACTTGTCAGTAAGTTGTCAATAATGGTGTCCTCCTGACTGTCAGTATAGATGATATCTATAAGCATCCTGACGTCAGGAAGGTGCCAAAAAGTTGAGCATGTTGAGTCGTTGACGTCAGCAGGCCCCAAAAAATGTCCCAGTTTTTATAGGTAATTCATGTTCATCATATTGCCATTTGCATGTGCACAGCAAGTATTCAAAAAGTACAATAAAGAGACTGCCACTACTCAGGCTGATAAATTCGATGTGCTACAGCTTTTTCTGCATCTAAGATTTCGTGCAATAAACATTTTGGTTTGATCTGCCCACACACATGATAGCTCTGTTTTAGTTCAAATTTTTTAAAAGATCTCTTAATCATCACATACCAAAGAACAATGTATGTCATGTAGCACTTTAAATCACTTGTTGTTTGTAGGTTCCACCATATCTCCATGCATTGACGATCCTTAAATAAATGACTAATTTTTAAAATTGATAATAAATAATTTCTTTTTTCAGTAGACCAGCAATCTTATCCTGCAACCTTTTTTTTAAACCCTCATTAAAAAAAAGAAAGAAACGTTTATACAGTTAAAAGCACGACACTTACACTTTAAAAAATGATTGTCTTTTTCAGGAAAATAATTGAGTTGCTGGTGTCCGCTCAATAGTTTGTTTAGAAATGTATGATATTAATTTTAACATTTAAAGATCATATGGTGTTGTCATGCTATGATCATTTGCAATAACTCATTCTTATCTTTTTATTTCTTTATTTCCTATGACGTCAAATGATTGAATTCAATGTATGACGTCAAAAAGAAAGGATGGTGGTTTTCATAAGGAAGCAGTCTATCTAACTTATTTTTATTATTCTTGGGAGCTGCTGCCCCCAAACCCCCGCTACTCTACACTAATGTTAATTTTTATTGTGCCAGAATTTAAAACTTTTCAAAAATCTGATATTAATACATATTCTGTGGACGCCAAATATGGTCATAAATTTGGGTTTGCTATACTGCACTAAACCCAAAAATAAATCCTAATTTCTTTAGAAATGTGTCTGCCTCATAATAGTAATACTTTCTTTTTCATATTTCAGTAAACTATTGGAGCCATTTTGCTCGAGCTCTCCGTTATGCGGCACACTGTAAAAAATGTCATGTCATTTTTATGGCATCTTACTGGCAAATTTTTGCACAGTATCATGCTGCAAAAATTACAGCTGCAAGTTGCTTTACCGTAAAAGAGCACTAATAGATGTTTCCGTAAAATTACAGCACATGCATTTATTAAGTTTTGGTCATTGCCTACTGTGAAATCTTAAAAACAGCACTTTACCATAAAATCCCTTATAATGAGCCAATGTTTAGTTATCTACAGTAAATTTTACGGTATCATACTATGGATGAGATTCACTGTATCTTACCATAAAATGCTGTCATTTTATGGTATCTCGCTGTAGAATATGCGGTAAAAGGCTGTAAGGTAGATTTTAATCTGTTTTACAGCAATCTACCAAATAAATTACAGTAAAACGCTCGTTTTTTTGTCGCAGCTGTAAATTTTATAGTCAATTAGACAAGTTGCAAGCACCATAAATATGGCTCTGTAAAAATGACAGGTCAGCAGCAATTCTGTTGAAATTGATGACTTTTTGGAGTTTTTTTTTTCGGTTTAGCCTCATGTAATTCACCTCAGACTGTCTACATGAATGATACAAAATATTTCTGCATTACAGTCTAGTTGCCAGGATTTGATTCATGGAAAGTGATGTTCAGGCAGCATTTGTAAATGATATTGAAAAAGAAGTCAGCTAATTTCATGCAATTGATATTTATTAGCCTAATCAGAAAACTTCAGATGACCAGCATCCAATAATTCATATCTAATGAATAAACTTGTAGTCAATTATAAGGTATCTTTACTGGTTGCACCGAAGATTTTCTGGTGGCACAGCATAATCAAAATTGCAGTTCTGAGCGATGGCATCATACAAGGTTCCAGCTGGGCACTGAATCACCCTGGATTCTCCATTGCCGTAGCACTGGTAGAACTTGTCACAGTCTGGGTGAGGATAGTTTCCGTGGGGAGTCTCACCTCCACAAGGATCATCTACAGAAAATATACAACCACATGGTTAGTATAAAGCAAAGAAAATGACACCTATCAAGCGATGGGTTCAATATAAAATGTTAATATCTGAACGTGACGGATATTTACTAGAACAAATACATACTTGGATCAACGGTTGGGAGAAGAGTAGTGGGTGCTGGGGTTGATGGGGTGGTAGGAGCAGGTGTGGCAGATGGGTCTGTGGTAGGTGCCCTGTGAAATAAAAGTAGAGCAGTAATGCACTTTGAGAAAAATAGATGGAGCTGTGGAAAATCTTGATGATAGTTTTTTTGAAAAAAGCTTACTCAGTGGTGGTTGTAGGTGGGAGAGTGATTTCGACTCCAAGAGCTAAGTTCATCTGACGGATAAGTGGGTACTTGCCCTCACCACAGTAGTTGCCAGTGAAATCATCCAGATCAAGACACCATGTCATCCATCCTCCGAAACCTTGCTCTTTGAGCCAGTTTACCTGCAAGAGGATTCGACATGTCAGAAATGTAAATAATATCATCTTGACTTGGGACTTTTTGGAATACTGGATCTACCTTGTATGTAAGACTCTCTCGGTCATCATAGCCAATCCACTGCATACCACCCCATGGGCCTGGAAAGTATGCATAGGGAGTTTTGTGCTCATCATTCCAAACACGTACGCCTCCAGAACCAAGGTGCTTACAGATCTACAATGAAATTTGACAGCATGAAAATAGCATCTGATGTCAAGGAAATAACTGCAGCAAGAGAAAATAATGATACAATTTCAGTGATAGAAGAAATGGATCACCTCGTAGTAAGAAAGGAATCCCTTTTCTCTTGTGAATTCTCCAGCACTGCTACCTTCCTTAGCACATGAACCAATTTCAGTCTTTGTCTCATCACACAGGCCGAATCCTCTTCCATAAGTTGCAAGACCAATGATCAGCTTTTCCTTGGGGCAGCCATTGGAATGCCAGTAGTTCGCAGCCCATTCCTGGAAGTAGATAATATCAAGTCATTTTTAAAGAAACAGTATGTGGGGAAACTTATCAATACACTTTGTAACATGCAATCACTCCAGTATACTCACAATATTCAGACGGCTGTTCTCTTCATTTTCATCAGCTCTTGGGTATAGAGGAGAGTTGTGTCCTGTGTAATTGTTCCAAGCACCATTCAAGTCATAAGACATCAGGTTGATGAAATCAAATTCTCTGAAATAAAGGTACGGTACTGCTATTCAAGGAAAGCCACCAAAATGTTTTTATTTTATTACTTGGAAGACTTGTACTGTTTCTTACTTGCTGATCAGGTCAATTTCATATCCAGCATCAACTGTAGGTTTGCCGGCACCAACAGCAGCTGTCAACAAAAGTCTTTCCTTACCAGTTGCTGCAGCTTCGGCTTCAAAACCAGCTCTCAGTTCCTGTGGTGAAATGACCATGCTCATCATCCATGGATACTAATAATCAGTTCTTTAAGTTTCCATTTGATATATTCGATAAAACACCAACCTGAACAAGAAGGGTGAATCTCTGTTTGTCTTCTTCAGGACTTCCACGACTGCCTGGGTACTCAAAGTCAAGATCAAGACCATCAAAACCCCTTGTCCTCAAAAACTCAATAGAGGTGTCCACAAACTCTTGTCTGTTTGCTTTGGTGGCCAACATGGCCGTCATCTTAGCTGTACCAAAGTTCCAGCCACCCACAGCAATCAAAGTTTTCAGGGCTGAGTTGATTTTCTTCAGATCATTAAATCGCTCAAACCTGTAATTAATAATTAATATCATGCATTGTACTTCAATTTTCTTTTTGGAATTTAATAACACTATCACAAAATGTTGCGATACTCACATTCCCTTCATCCATGGTTCAGTTTCATCATTCCATTCATAAGCCTTCAGTTGGTTTCCACTCATTGTGGCAAAAGCATAAATGAGGTGAGAGCAAAGGGCTGGGTCGACATCTTCAGGGAAGTACTTGACTCCCTCAGGACGATACTGGGACCAGTTGGTGTAGTAGCATACTCTGAGGTAGCCTGCAAAACCAGCAATACTGAAAGTTATTATGTGTACGCCACACCTGCTTCTCTTATTCGTGATCTAGCAAAATCCAGAACTCGACTTACCAAAGGCATGCCCAGAGACAGCCAAAAGAAGTATAGCTGAAGCCAGAAATCTCATGATGCCTGAAACTAATGCAGCAGGTATATGAAATAACAATAGTGGATCAGTATTATAAACTCTTTCACTGTTTTTCACTTACTGTTCTATGAAGGAGTCTCTGTGACTGGAGAGACACTGAAAGTGTTCCTGTATTTATATGAAAGCAGGTCTGTCTGATCTTTCTGATCAAAGTGACTGGATCAACAATTTTATTAGGTCATCTGGTGAATTCACAAAGCGCTGAATATATGGCAGTTGGTGCAGTTTGAAAGATTGACAGTTTTATTCTCTTTATTGTTTGCAAATTACAATGGCCATGTCTTGCTGATAACTGATGACGCATTCTAACGAAAAGTTGAATGAATTATGAGGGTGTTACACTGAAAATAAATTTGACGAATAAGGTTCGTCAAACGATGAGTTGATAATTTGATGAACCTTATTCGTCGAAAAATGTGTACAACAGCAGTTTGTTTAATGATTACTGGAATGGTCACTGCACACTAATTAGTATTTTGAGATTTTTGCCTCTCTTTGTACATACTTAATTCAAAGTCCAAAGCAGTACTCTGAAAAAAATCAACAACTGTGAATATAATAATAATGCTCATTGAACTGAATACGTACGGCCCTGTGGGAGATAAGCACCTGCTATATATTTGTCTTGATATAAAAAAAAAAAAAAAAAATTTATGTTATTATATTACCTTGAAGGAATTAGGTAGAATCACTGGGCAATTGTGCAACAAAATGCATGATATACAAATTTATCAGTTTTCATGCACATTTATTTGCATTACATGATATACATTATTTGGTAATTCTGAGCAGGAAAGCACTAAAGAATATACACTGGGTGTGATATTAGGTGGACATGAATTGTATGAATAATACACTTGAATTTTAATTCAATCAGGTGTATAGTTGTTGGGAAATGACATTGAACGGCGTCCGCGGAACTAGCCTGCAACTCAGTGAGCTACAAGCAGCAGTCAAATACACCAAGAACTGTTTTAATGTCAATTGAAGTGTGTGCTGCTTATCTTAACATTTAGTAGATACGCCACAGCAAGCCGTGAATATAGGTTATCATTCTACTTGATTGTGTTGGTATTTGTGGGTTTTATAAAAAGATAGTGTAAAAGACATTCTTAAATCAGTGATATTAATTTTTTGTAGTCACAAAAATGGTTTGAATTTCATGGGAGAAATTTCTAATTGTAGACCAAAACATTGGCTTTTACATGGGAATAAAATAAATACATTGAATTGTATAAATAACTATATAAGAGCGTTTCTGCCTGAGCGACTTCCTTTTAATGAGCATGAGATTCGGCTGTTAAGGCCACTGCCACCAGTCAGTGAGACGCTGATTGTACATGAAAGAACTTTTATTGCCCTGGTGCTTAATTGCTTAATAAGAGAATTTAGAAGTCAAAATCCGCGAAAACCTGTGAAATCTGAATAAATAAAGGCTTTTATTAGAACATGCTCATGTTGCAAATTCTGAGTGTTCCCTCCTGGTGTAATTTCTCCAAGATTTTACCCAGTGACCTGTGACAGCTTGCATGTTTACCCCACGGATGGGGTCATTAACTTGCCCCTGCCCAAATCACCAATGGATATATTTAGTTTTTCATTTTTGTACTTCACTCATGTTTTTGTTATTTTTACTGAAACCTCTGGAGCGATGTTGTCTTGTATATAATCAATATATTAAACAGAAAATATAACGAAAACATATTAGTCAAACAAAAGTGCTTGGGTTGTCAAATGCTCATACATTACTTTGTGTATGGTGCTAGAGTTACTGATTACATGGCCCAAATATTTGCATGAATATGAAATTATGATTATCTTGGGCTGTACGTTTGTCAGATTGCGTTAGCTTCAAGATATTTTAATACAGTCTGCATTGCATCAGCACTTTCCAAAATTAGGACAAGGTCATCAGCAAATAGTAGATGAGTGTCCACGTACGTCAAAAATGGGCTATACATAGCTATACGTTTTTATCCTTCTCATGGAAAACACACATGGCACATTTGGCCATATAGACAACATGCAGACATTGGGCAAAAGTTGGTTTAACATATGCATACAGTGCCAATGTTGGGCACAGAATGGTACCAATGTTGGTGTCTGATGTTGGGCCAACCCCTCCCCAATGTACATAATGGAATTGGCCCAGTGTTGTCTGCCAACCTTTGCCCAACATTGGCCCAGTGTTGTCTGCCAACCTTTGCCCAACCTTTGCCCAACATTGGCCCAACATTGGCCCAACATTGGCCCAACATTGGCCCATCATCGGCCCAACATCTGCATATTAAATTGTGATTTTCCCGCCAAAATGCGAGAACCAAGCTTTGACAATTTGATTGTCCTTGTTTATATTGTAATTCTTTGTTTTCAAATTCTGGTAGCAAGCATGAGTTCACTGTAAGAAAAAGTAGGGATCAAATAGAGGAATGGAGTGTGAATAGAAAGTTGTAATGGTGAGTTAGTTAGATCCAGAAAAGACAGAAAGAATGAGGTAGGCTACGGCATGATCGAGGCCCAAACGGCACAGCATGTAAAGACGCACAAATCCGAGGTTACTCACTCATATAGATAGATATATGATTAACTTTTTTTGTTGGCAAATGCTGCATTGGCAGTATCTGCACATGAGGCAATACATGACCTGCTTTTTTGGCTGCTTTGCAGACGTCGTTTCTGCAAAAGTTGTTAACATTCAATTTTTAAGTAGCGATGTACCCATTTCTTGAATGGAATGTTATGGCAACGTGTGATTCTGTCACAAAAATAAATTATTTTCTTTTGTCACACAAAGATATGTAGCCTAAGTCCCATGATGCTGCTTAAGGTTTCCAATATATGTAAAATGTCATGGCCACAAATATACTTCAGATGAAAAAGTAAACCGTTTATGTATTAACAAGCGTGATGAAATCACAGATGAAGCGTGATGGAATAACATTTAAAATTTCAACTCTGATTTTTGTAAGGCTTCTTATTATATTGTGTTTACAAATTGTTTCTTTATTGTAATTTTTTAAACTTTGGTTGGGGTGAAGTATAACACAACCACATCAATTCTGAATTACCTTTAGATGAAGTGAAGGTCCATACATTCCTGTGTGACGGAATCACATTTTCTTCTTGATTTCAGGACTCATTAAGAAAACAGCATGAAGGCTGAGCAAGCCTCATACAGAATGACAAAATGCAGAAGAATATGGCAGGTACTATGGAATGCAAAATAGAAACTTAGGGACTGACTGCTGAATGACTGTTAAATACTGTTGAATGATTGCTGAATGACTGCTGAATGATTGCTGAATGACTGCTGAATGATTGCTGAATGACTGCTGAATGACTGCTGAATGATTGCTGAATGACTGCTGAATGATTGCTGAATGATTGCTGAATGATTGCTGAATGACTGCTGAATGATTGCTGAATGACTGCTGAATGATTGCTGAATGACTGCTGAATGATTGCTGAATGACTGCTGAATGATTGCTGAATCATTGCTGAATGACTGCTGAATGATTGCTGAATGACTGCTGAATCATTGCTGAATGACTGCTGAATCATTGCTGAATGACTGCTGAATGATTGCTGAATGACTGCTGAATGATTGCTGAATGACTGCTGAATGATTGCTGAATGACTGCTGAATGATTGCTGAATGATTGCTGAATGACTGCTGAATGATTGCTGAATGACTGGTGAAAACTGTTGAATGCCTGCTGAATGATTGCCGAATGACTGCTGAATGATTGCTGAATGACTGCTGAATGATTGCTGAATGACTGCTGAATGATTGCTGAATGATTGCTGAATGACTGCTAAATGACTGCTGAATGATTGCTGAATAACCGGTGAAAACTTGAATGACTGCTGAATGATTGCCAAATTACTGCTGAATGATTGGTGAATGATTGGTGAATTACTGCTGAATGACTGCTGAATGATTGCTGAATGATTGCTGAATGACTGCTGAATGATTGCTGAATGACTGGTGAAAACTGTTGAATGCCTGCTGAATGATTGCTGAATGATTGCCGAATGACTGCTGAATGATTGCTGAATGACTGCTGAATGATTGCTAAATGACTTCTGAATGACTGCTGAATGATTGCTGAATGACTGCTGAATGATTGCTGAATGACTGCTGAATGATTGCTGAATGACTGCTGAATGATTGCTAAATGACTTCTGAATGACTGCTGAATGATTGCTGAATGACTGCTGAATGATTGCTGAATGACTGCTGAATGATTGCTGAATGACTTCTGAATGACTGCTCAAGGACTGCTGAATGATTGCTGAATGATTGCTGAATGACTGGTGAAAACTGGTGAATGACTGGTGAATTATTGCTGAATGACTGCTGAATGTTTGCCGAATTACTGCTGAATGAATGCTGAATGACTGAATGACTGCTGAATGATTGCTGAATGACTGCTGAATGAGTGCCGAATTACTGAAAATTGTGAAAATTGCTGACTCAGCGGTCCAGGGTTCTGGGAGGTAGGTAGGTCAGCAATTCAGGCTTTATGAGTGATAGAAAAATTCTAGGACCTAAGCTGTTTGATGAAGGTAATTGCCGTTTTACAGTAATGTAGTAATACCCAGAGTTCATATATGTGCAAAATATGAATGAAATTGAAGACTTTCTTCCTGCTTTTTTGGGACGATCCTTAAATAAATGACTAATTTTTAAAATTGATAAGAAATAGCTTCTTTTTCCAGTAGACCAGCAATCTTATCCTGCAACCTTTTTTTTAAACCCTCATTAAAAAAAAGAAAGAAACGTTTATACAGTTAAAAGCACGACACTTACACTTTAAAAAATGATTGTCTTTTTCAGGAAAATAATTGAGTTGCTGGTGTCCGCTCAATAGTTTGTTTAGAAATGTATGATATTAATTTTAACATTTAAAGATCATATGGTGTTGTCATGCTATGATCATTTTCAATAACTCATTCTTATCTTTTTATTTCTTTATTTCCTATGACGTCAAATGATTGAATTCAATGTATGACGTCACAAAGAAAGGATGGTGGTTTTCATAAGGAAGCAGTCCATCTAACTTATTTTTATTATTCTTGGGAGCTGCTGCCCCCAAACCCCCGCTACTCTGCACTAATGTTAATTTTTATTGTGCCAGAATTTAAAACTTTTCAAAAATCTGATATTAATACATATTCTGTGGACGCCAAATATGGTCATAAATTTGGGTTCGCAATACTGCACTAAACCCAAAAATAAATCCTAATTTCTTTAGAAATGTGTCTGCCTCATAATAGTAATACTTTCTTTTTCATATTTCAGTAAACTATTGGAGCCATTTTGCTCGAGCTCTCCATTATGCGGCACACTGTAAAAAATGTCATGTCATTTTTATGGCATCTTACTGGCAAATTTTTGCACAGTATCATGCTGCAAAAATTACAGCTGCAAGTTGCTTTACCGTAAAAGAGCACTATTAGATGTTTCCGTAAAATTACAGCACATGCATTTATTAAGTTTTGGTCATTGCCTACTGTGAAATCTTAAAAACAGCACTTTACCATAAAATCCCTTATAATGAGCCAATGTTTAGTTATCTACAGTAAATTTTACAGTATCATACTATGGATGAGATTCACTGTATCTTACCATTAAATGCTGTCATTTTATGGTATCTTGCTGTAGAATATGCGGTAAAATGCTGTAAGGTAGATTTTAATCTGTTTTACAGCAATCTACCAAATAAATTACAGTAAAACGCTCGTTTTTTTGTCGCAGCTGTAAATTTTATAGTCAATCAGACAAGTTGCAAGCGCCATAAATATGGCTCTGTAAAAATGACAGGTCAGCAGCAATTCTGTTGAAATTGATGACTTTTTGGAGTTTTTTTTTTCGGTTTAGCCTCATGTGATTCACCTCAGACTGTCTACATGAATGATACAAAATATTTCTGCATGTCAGTCTAGTTGCCAGGATTTGATTCATGGAAAGTGATGTTCAGGCAGCATTTGTAGATGATATTGAAAAAGAAGTTAGCTAATTTCATGCAATTGATATTTATTAGACTAATCAGAAAACTTCAGATGACCAGCATCCAATAATTCATATCTAATGAATAAACTTGTAGTCAATTATAAGGTCTCTTTACTGGTTGCACCGAAGATTTTCTGGTGGCACAGCATAATCAAAATTGCAGTTCTGAGCGATGGCATCATACAAGGTTCCAGCTGGGCACTGAATCACCCTGGATTCTCCATTGCCGTAGCACTGGTAGAACTTGTCACAGTCTGGGTGAGGATAGTTTCCGTGGGGAGTCTCACCTCCACAAGGATCATCTACAGAAAATATACAACCACATGGTTAGTATAAAGCAAAGAAAATGACACCTATCAAGCGATGGGTTCAATATAAAATGTTAATATCTGAACGTGACGGATATTTACTAGAACAAATACATACTTGGATCAACGGTTGGGGGAAGAGTAGTGGGTGCTGGGGTTGATGGGGTGGTAGGAGCAGGTGTGGCAGATGGGTCTGTGGTAGGTGCCCTGTGAAATAAAAGTAGAGCAGTAATGCACTTTGAGAAAAATAGATGGAGCTGTGGAAAATCTTGATGATAGTTTTTTTGAAAAAAGCTTACTCAGTGGTGGTTGTAGGTGGGAGAGTGATTTCGACTCCAAGAGCTAAGTTCATCTGACGGATAAGTGGGTACTTGCCCTCACCACAGTAGTTGCCAGTGAAATCATCCAGATCAAGACACCATGTCATCCATCCTCCGAAACCTTGCTCTTTGAGCCAGTTTACCTGCAAGAGGATTCGACATGTCAGAAATGTAAATAATATCATCTTGACTTGGGACTTTTTGGAATACTGGATCTACCTTGTATGTAAGACTCTCTCGGTCATCATAGCCAATCCACTGCATACCACCCCATGGGCCTGGAAAGTATGCATAGGGAGTTTTGTGCTCATCATTCCAAACACGTACGCCTCCAGAACCAAGGTGCTTACAGATCTACAATGAAATTTGACAGCATGAAAATAGCATCTGATGTCAAGGAAATAACTGCAGCAAGAGAAAATAATGATACAATTTCAGTGATAGAAGAAATGGATCACCTCGTAGTAAGAAAGGAATCCCTTTTCTCTTGTGAATTCTCCAGCACTGCTACCTTCCTTAGCACATGAACCAATTTCAGTCTTTGTCTCATCACACAGGCCGAATCCTCTTCCATAAGTTGCAAGACCAATGATCAGCTTTTCCTTGGGGCAGCCATTGGAATGCCAGTAGTTCGCAGCCCATTCCTGGAAGTAGGTAATATCAAGTCATTTTTAAAGAAACAGTATGTGGGGAAACTTATCAATACACTTTGTAACATGCAATCGCTCCAGTATACTCACAATATTCAGACGGCTGTTCTCTTCATTTTCATCAGCTCTTGGGTATAGAGGAGAGTTGTGTCCTGTGTAATTGTTCCAAGCACCATTCAAGTCATAAGACATCAGGTTGATGAAATCAAATTCTCTGAAATAAAGGTACGGTACTGCTATTCAAGGAAAGCCACCAAAATGTTTTTATTTTATTACTTGGAAGACTTGTACTGTTTCTTACTTGCTGATCAGGTCAATTTCATATCCAGCATCAACTGTAGGTTTGCCGGCACCAACAGCAGCTGTCAACAAAAGTCTTTCCTTACCAGTTGCTGCAGCTTCGGCTTCAAAACCAGCTCTCAGTTCCTGTGGTGAAATGACCATGCTCATCATCCATGGATACTAATAATCAGTTCTTTAAGTTTCCATTTGATATATTTGATAAAACACCAACCTGAACAAGAAGGGTGAATCTCTGTTTGTCTTCTTCAGGACTTCCACGACTGCCTGGGTACTCAAAGTCAAGATCAAGACCATCAAAACCCCTTGTCCTCAAAAACTCAATAGAGGTGTCCACAAACTCTTGTCTGTTTGCTTTGGTGGCCAACATGGCCGTCATCTTAGCTGTACCAAAGTTCCAGCCACCCACAGCAATCAAAGTTTTCAGGGCTGAGTTGATTTTCTTCAGATCATTAAATCGCTCAAACCTGTAATTAATAATTAATACCATGCATTGTACTTCAATTTTCTTTTTGAATTTAATAACACTATCACAAAATGTTGCGATACTCACATTCCCTTCATCCATGGTTCAGTTTCATCATTCCATTCATAAGCCTTCAGTTGGTTTCCACTCATTGTGGCAAAAGCATAAATGAGGTGAGAGCAAAGGGCTGGGTCGACATCTTCAGGGAAGTACTTGACTCCCTCAGGACGATACTGGGACCAGTTGGTGTAGTAGCATACTCTGAGGTAGCCTGCAAAACCAGCAATACTGAAAGTTATTATGTGTACGCCACACCTGCTTCTCTTATTCGTGATCTAGCAAAATCCAGAACTCGACTTACCAAAGGCATGCCCAGAGACAGCCAAAAGAAGTATAGCTGAAGCCAGAAATCTCATGATGCCTGAAACTAATGCAGCAGGTATATGAAATAACAATAGTGGATCAGTATTATAAACTCTTTCACTGTTTTTCACTTACTGTTCTATGAAGGAGTCTCTGTGACTGGAGAGACACTGAAAGTGTTCCTGTATTTATATGAAAGCAGGTCTGTCTGATCTTTCTGATCAAAGTGACTGGATCAACAATTTTATTAGGTCATCTGGTGAATTCACAAAGCGCTGAATATATGGCAGTTGGTGCAGTTTGAAAGATTGACAGTTTTATTCTCTTTATTGTTTGCAAATTACAATGGCCATGTCTTGCTGATAACTGATGACGCATTCTAACGAAAAGTTGAATGAATTATGAGGGTGTTACACTGAAAATAAATTTGACAAATTAGGTTCGTCAAACGATGAGTTGATAATTTGATGAACCTTATTCGTCGAAAAATGTGTACAACAGCAGTTTGTTTAATGATTACCATCACTAATCATATGACCAACATGTTTGAGTTAGTCAAATGACAAACTAGATTCGTACTAATGTCGAAGCAAAGTTCATCAAATAAGACATCATCAAAATATTAACCTAATTCATCATTTTGACGAACCTAATTCGTCAAATTTATTTTTAGTGTAGAATGATAGGCATTACCATTATTTTCATACATTGATTAAGAGAGACAAAGGTTAATTTCAAACTGCAGTGCAGCATGCCTTTTTCAGATTTTGCCATACATTTACATACAGAAGCTCAATCATTACTGGAATGGTCACTGCACACTAATTAGTATTTTGAGATTTTTGCCTCTCTTTGTACATACTTAATTCAAAGTCCAAAGCAGTGCTCTGAAAAAAATCAACAACTGTGAATATAATAATAATGCTCATTGAACTGAATACGTATGGCCCTGTGGGAGATAAGCACCTGCTATATATTTGTCTTGATATAAAAAAAATTAGGTAGAATCACTAGGCAATTGTGCAACAAAATGCATGAATATACAAATTTATCAGTTTTCATGCACATTTATTTGCAATGAATGATATATATTATTTGGTAATTCTGAGCAGGAAAGCACAAATAAATTTACACTGGGTGTGATATTAGATTGACATGAATCGTATGAATAATACACTTGAATTTTAATTCAATCAGGTGTATAGTTGTTGGGAAATGACATTGAACGGCGTCCGCGGAACTAGCCTGCAACTCAGGTGAGCTACAAGCAGCAGTCAAATACACCAAGAACTGTTTTAATGTCAATTGAAGTGTGTGCTGCTTATCTTAACATTTAGTAGATACGCCACAGCAAGTTGTGAATATAGGTTATCATTCTACTTGATTGTGTTGGTATTTGTGGGTTTTATAAAAAGATATTGTAAAAGACATTCTTAAATCAGTGATATTAATTTTTTGTAGTCACATCTCCACCAAAAATGGTTTGAATTTCATGGGAGAAATTTCTAATTGTAGACCAAAACATTGGCTTTTACATGGGAATAAAATAAATACATTGAATTGTATAAATAACTATATAAGAGCGTTTCTGCCTGAGCGACTTCCTTTTAATGAGCATGAGATTCGGCTGTTAAGGCCACTGCCCCCAGTCAGCGAGACGCTGATTGTACATGAAAGAACTTTTATTGCCCTGGTGCTTAATTGCTTAATAAGAGGATTTAGAAGTCAAAATCCGCGAAAACCTGTGAAATCTGAATAAATAAAGGCTTTTATTAGAACATGCTCATGTTGCAAATTCCGAGTGTTCCCTCCTGGTCTAATTTCTCCAAGATATTACCCAGTGACCTGTGACAGCTTGCATGTTTACCCCACGGATGGGGTCATTAACTTGCCCCTGCCCAAATCACCAATGGATATATTTAGTTTTTCATTTTTGTACTTCACTCATGTTTTTGTTATTTTTACTGAAACCTCTGGAGCGATGTTGTCTTGTATATGATCAATATATTAAACAGAAAATATAACGGAAATATATTAGTCAAACAAAAGTGCTTGGGTTGTCAAATGCTCATACATTACTTTGTGTATGTTGCTAGAGTTACTGATTACACGGCCCAAATATTTGCATGAATATGAAATTATGATTATCTTGGGCTGTACGTTTGTCAGATTTACGTTAGCTTCAAGATATTTTAATACAGTCTGCATTGCATCAGCACTTTCCAAAATTAGGACAAGGTCATCAGCAAATAATAGATGAGTGTCCACGTATGTCAAAAATGGGCTATACATAGCTCTGTTAATCATGTATAAATTCTTTCAAGGCATCGAGGGGACGCCAGTGGATGGCGAGTATATATGGATGGACAGTGACTACGTTTGGCTACATATGGCCACGTACATATGTAGAACGTACTTAGAACATACGTAGGGATGCTCGCCGACCCCCAAGCAAGTTACGTAACTAATTTAAATAATTTACTCGTTATAAAATTCTTTGCCCTCTCCACGTATGGTCGTTAGTGGTCAATTGCATCGGTGGCGTTCAGGAAGGTCACTGCCTCTTCCTGAAGATTTAGGGTAACTGTCCTCCTTCTGCTCAGTCAGAGTTGTGGTGGATTGTCCAATGCATTCGATCGTCTCACGACACCGACATACCCCCAGTGCATGCATATGAAGTACGCCGCATGGCTGCGTCTTGGGCATATCAGGCTGGCTATCACTCCCTCGAGGAGATCCTTATGGCTGGGTGGTGGGCCAATTCCAACACCTGTACCAGGTTTACTTGGCTCACCTCCACCCACAGCCTGATGTTTTTTTTTCCAGCGGACACCTGTCTTGGGCCGACAGATTCCAGTAAGTTAGGGCCTGGGGTTCTCTAGGGTCCTCCCCACCTCCATGTTGGGATTCTGGCTATGTAAACTCACTGCTTTACACAGAGTAGGTCCTGTTACGTCTTACGAAATAGAGTGAAGCCCCCATCCCTCTTTAGGGAAGGGGTTTCACTGTATTCTCTAGCATGTAACACCTCCGAGGTAAAAATTTGACCCAAGACAAAATTTTACAACCACAAATGTTTAACACCATGATAAGTAATCAGCAATTTAACATTATCTTTACCTAAATCTGAAATTCAAGCAACAGTTTCTCAACCGTCTGTTCTTATTCTTCATCTTACTCAAAACCCGATGGGTAGTGATCATTATGTGCAGTGAGGGGTTTCTAACCTGCATAAATGTAAACTTTATGTCTTAGGGCCACTATCAAAATCAAAAGCTCCTTGTTAATAGTTCAATAATTATTTTGATGAATAAACTTTTCCGAAAAGTATGCAATAGGTTGTCCCCATAATCTTGCTTCAACTGCACAGCACCAGCTGTATCATCACTAGTATCCACAGCTTTGAAAATGGTCTGCTGAAATCTGGTGACCTGCTGAGCACAGGGATGTGACACAACATGGTCTTAAAATTGTCAAATGCCTTTTGGTAGGGCTCATCCCAAACAAACTTCTAATTTTATATGTATGATTTGGAATAGACAAAATAAAGGTCTTGCAGAACCTTCGGTAATGTCCTACCATACCAAAAATTGCTTTAAAGCTTGCCTGTAGGAACAGGAAAATATAATTTGAATCTGCATCTACTGGGGCCACTTTCCCTTGGCCAATGACATAACCCATATGTCCCACTTGCTTGGCCAAACTATTGGCTAGGTTGACTCAACTTGACTGTTAAGTTGACCTCAGACAATTTTTGTGAATCACTTCTCATGACCAAGTCATCAATGTAAGCATTTGTATTGGCAGGTCTTTAATCACTGAGTGTTGCTTGTCACACTTTATGAATACAATCATCCATTCTAGGGGTTGGAAAAGCATCCATTTTACTATAATCTGTACAAAACCTAGTTCTACCATTAGGCTTTGGCAATAAAAAAAACATGTTGAACTCCAGCTGAAGGCTGAATAATGTTATGCTAACATTTAAGCAATTTCAGTTTACACTTTTCAGGATTAATGCAATACAGATGCTGTTTGATTGGTTTGGCATCAATATCTTGAAATTATTTCTTTCATTTACAATTGTTGCATCTTGAAACTCATCCTAAACAACAGATTCCTTGTCAACAGTCTGACCCTCAACAATTGTTACAACAATGACTGATCTGTAACAATAAGGTTTCAACATGTTAATGTGGCATTATTGTCTAGACCTTCTCCTATCTGGAGTCTTCACAATATAATTAAGCAATATATAACAGAAAAGCATGCCATGCCTTGCCTTGGTAATTTGGCCGACCATATAGGGAAAATATGTACTGAATGGTGACAACAATAGTTAAATAGATATAAAATATAATGATCAAAGTAACTCAAAGTTGTTCTAGAGTTTTTCAAACAACTTTGATAATGCTCGTGTACTACATGGCCATTCCCCGATGTTCTACTGCTGCGCAGCCTATGCTTTTAAATCTTAAACATCTAGAATTGACTGTGACCTTGACCTTTGAGCCAACGTTATTTTTGAAAATATACAAACTCACCTGATCAAACTCAAATATGTTTCAATTGTGATGAGCCAATTCAGACTTATAAATGTTGAAATTGTATGTACAATTTTTAATTCCCACCAAATGTCTTACTGAACTGGATTAGACATAGAAGTATAAATCACTGCTTTCAACATGCATTTATGCAACAAATTGTTGCATAAAATATAAAACATCAGGAAAATTACCACTGTTTCACATACACCTTGACATTTGACCTTATTTACCTTGCAGGAAAACTTGACATAGTTTTAAAGAACATTGAACCATTGCAATAAATATGTTGAAAACTTTAGCCCTGAAATTTAACCAAGATATGAATTTTCAAAATGTTAAACTTCCAGGTCACCTGACCTTTGGCCCAAGATCACTCATATTGCACACTTTATTGCTCTACCCTGAAACTATATGCAGCTGTACTTTTGCTAAAATTGATCCATTCAATGATGACACATACTTAATAAGGTAGTTATTAAACTGACAGAAATAATAATAAAACTGGAAAACGAAGAAAATAAATAAAACGAAAAACAAAAAATAATGTATGAATGAAAATAAATAGTAGCACAACCAAATCGGAATAAAAATAATAAGAAAATAAATCTATTTCCGACACCAATATAAACAACCAAAACCAAAACCAAACTATAGTGCAGCTCCTACGAAATTTATTTCAGAGTAGAGCTACCCGGAAACCCGGGATATTTCAGCACAAATTAAGAAGAAGAAGAATAATCAAAAGTTGTCAATGTTTTCAGTGTAATATGGAATTTTTTAAGTGTCATATTTTCATTTCATACATCAACACCATGGTCCAGTGTGTGTGTGTGTGTGTAGAAGTTGTGGTTCTTCACATTTTGGATCATAACTTGTTTCTAAGTACATGGCCAATTGTGCCACGTGCGTTTTCCATGCGTTTATCCAAACGCATGGTATTTGCCTCATTATAATTAGCTAAAAACCATGCGTTTTCCATGCGTTTATTCTTCTCATGGAAAGCACGTGGCACATTTGGCCATATAGACAACATGCAGACATTGGGCAAAAGTTGGTATAACACATGCATACAGTGCTAATGTTGGGCACAGAATGGTACCAATGTTGGTCTGATGTTGGGCCAACCCCTCCCCAATGTACATAATGCAATTGGCCCAGTGTTGTCTGCCAACCTTTGACCAACCTTTGACCAACCTTTGCCCAACCTTTGACCAACCTTTGCCCAACCTTTGCCCAACCTTTGCCCAACCTTTGCCCAACATTGGCCCAACATTGGCCCAACATCTGCATGTTATCTGGGAAGGGTTAATTACCCCAAAATAATTGCAGTCTTATTTTATGATACAGGGTAGCAGTACTTCGGTAACTGACTAAACAATGGCATATATAATTATTGTCATTTCTCACAACAAGAGTCGTCAAGCACAGCCTATCAGCGTACTTGCAAATGACAGCAATATTTCGGTCTACTTTTCAGGATGTGTTATCTGAGAGGCCAAGGTTGCTAATACTGTGGTATACCCCTCGGTAAATTCTCAAACAGTTTCACACCTGAGCTCAGAAAGTTAGGGATCGACTAACAAATATGTCTTCACCCATAGGATTGGTGAAGCCTTATAATGATACTGACAATGGAAAAGTTATATGCTTCCCTAACTAATTATGGAACTTGGGAGGAATTTTGACAGAATTACATGAATTGTAGGACTGTATAACATGAAGTCCATGGAAATATCATCTATTTGTTGGAAAAATTAAATGCCTAATTACCAGTTGTTATGTGATGGGTTTTTATGATTGCTATGTCTAATATATGAAATCACGTTTAAATTGTGATTTTCCCCCCAAAATGCGAGTACCAAGCTTTGACAATTTGATTGTCCTTGTTTATATTGTAATTCTTTGTTTTCAAATTCTGCCCCTGGAGAGAGTTGGGTAAAATGCCAGTCTTGTAGCCAGTGGTCACACAAACAGTGTGCTGGCTATGAATCTGGCCAGTTTGTTTGTGACTTTTGTAAGTATTAGCAAGTAAAATAAAGTCATTTGAAATCTGAAATTATCTTGTGTTTGAATATATGTCTCTAATATGATTTGAGTTTCAATTTTTAAGTTGCCTCATTGTCCTTCTGTCACAAAGGTTTTGTCCTTCCGTCACAAAGGTTTTGTCCTTCCGTCACACTGGAAGTAAGCTGCTGTTTATAGTACTTATTGTCTATATTGAATTACACTTATATTATAAATTTAAGACCACTATTCAGGCAATTGTCTTCTACCATCAAACTAATTGTGCGGTTTATGAATTCACGGAAAACCTTTTATATGTAATCAGAAATCTTGAGGCTGGTTGCAAGAAATGTCCTTCCGTCACGCAGCTATTAAACTGACTTTTCCTTTATTTTTTACACGCTTGTAAGCAATGTAAGATTATGTACATTTTGATTTGTTCACAGATATGTAAGCTAAACCATATCAAAAATCGTTTTGACAGATAACCTATTTATTTATTGATTATTCAATACAGAAAATTCAAATTCCATCAATTTATGTCCTTCCATCACTGTGGATTTCATGATAATTAGGAATTATTGGTGTTGTCAGTATTATTATAGCAACTGGTACAATAAAACAATACATATCATAAATGAATGTAATATAAATAGCTGGGAATCAAAGGAGCCAGACACTCTGGTCACTGAAATCAAACTTAAACTGTATGAAATTGAACAATCAAGAATCCTTAGGGAGATTAATGACTCTGAGAAGCACCCAAAACTAAGAACATATAAATTATTTAAAACTACTTATTGCTTTGAACCTTATCTAA
Source organism: Alitta virens (assembly GCA_932294295.1). Lineage (NCBI taxonomy): Eukaryota > Metazoa > Annelida > Polychaeta > Phyllodocida > Nereididae > Alitta > Alitta virens. The sequence continues at coordinate 19,658,904 of OW028585.1, read as the reverse complement.
ATCTTAACCTCCCCAAGAGAACATATAATAACATAGCGAGATTTAAACTTAGCTCACATAACCTCAAAATTGAAACCGGAAGACACGAGACCCTCAAAATACCATTAGAAGAAAGAAAATGTAATAAATATGATAGTAATGACGTAGAAGATGAACTACATTGCCTCTTAATCTGTAACAATCATGCAGGACCAAGAAATCAATTAATCCTAAAAGCAACTAGCCTGATACCAAATTTCCATAACTTAGATAAAACACAACAATTTAAATCATTGATGTCAAATAAAGAACCTGAAATGATATATGCTCTTGGTAATTTCCTAAATAAAGTAATGTAGACTTAAATTTCCACTGGGCTCCTCTGACATGCCACTTCCTTGACAACTGCCATCACAAATTAGATGAGTCAAAATGCCAGGGTCAGCGCAATGTTGCCTGGTATTTTTCTCTCCCATATTTCATATGAAACCTATATGTAAACTGCAAATTTTAATTTGTATTGTGATATTATTATCAGTATTTTGTATATAATTATGAAAATGTTAATCTTATTTTATGTTGTGATCAGTATTTTTGTTAAATGCATCACTGGTTGATATGTGATTTATGTTTTATGTAAATCTTACTCTATGTTTTATGTATATCCTACTGTAAGGATATTATTACCTTGAATTTTTAGCTATATTTAGCATATTATGATTATGTATAAAATAATGAGAACCTGTATAGCATATTTCTGTAGACCGGTGTAGCTTTAGTTAGATTTAGTGAGTAGAGCTGTAGTTACATGTGACAAATGTATCTTTTCTGATATGAATCAATGTCAATAAAAGCCATATATAGTATTAACAGGGGCATAATGAAATTGATAGGATTTATTGGGAATTATGGGAATTATAAAATGGAAACAGGAGTTATGGTATTTGTAAGGAATTTTATGCAATTGCGGGAATGGCAGGGATTTATTGGGGACATATGAAAAATAACTGGACTTATTGGGATATATGAAAATTATTAGGACTTATTGGGACATATGGGAATTATTAGGACTTATTAGGACTTATCGGGACATATGGGAATTATTAGGACTTATCGGGACATATGGGAATTATTAGGACTTATCAGGACATATGGGAATTATTAGGATTTATTGGGACATACGGGAATTATTAGGATTTATTGGGACATACGGGAATTATCAGGGACTTGAAGGAATAACACGGAATTGTTGGGAGTTGCGGGATTAGTTGGAGTTGATTGAATTAGGGGCTTAAATGGGACCTGAAGAGTGTTGCAAACTCTAAAGAGCTTGATTCAATGAATACAAAACACTGCTTTTGTGCAGTTTTTTTGCAAGAGGAACTATCCAATTCAGAGGTTGGTAAAATGTGAACTTGTTCATAAGGTTAGAATAAGGACCAGAAATACTGAAGTTGCAAAGTGATGGAGCATGTTACAAACTCACTATACTTGTTTTGCATTAGTTTGAATTAAAATTTTGTATATCACTGATTTACAGAAGCTGCAGTGTGATGAGAAGTGTTGCAAACTTACAGAATTGGACATTTGTTGGCATACATGCAAATTTTGCAAATCTCAAAATCCTGATGTGATACAGAAATTCTGAGTTTAGATTTGGAATCATATATTTGTCAATTTCTCGATACCTTCCCATAAATCGGAGATAAAACATAATTTTTCTGGTTACTTGAGTACCCTATTGCAAGTACTCACATGTACTCAGTACTCGTGCCATATCACGAGTACAGTACTTGCATTTGAGTACATTGCCAAAGTACTCGTATAAGTACTTTCTGAGTACATGTGTCTTAATTCTTCAGCAGTAATCAGGATTTTACACAAGCAGTACAAGATATGATTAAAAAAATTAATATCATCTTTCTCTAGCATCTTTCCTAGTCATAAATGAGTGTATTTTTTACTGTCAATGTTGGGCTAAAGTTAGTAATGAATGTTACCCTTTAGTTAAACATCAGCCCACATACATGTGATTTATTCATTATTTCTATAAATTTATTAATTTCAACTTTCTTGCATGAGACGAATAATGTAAATGTGAAATCAAATTCTTCAATTGCTAGAAAATGGTGAAACTGAGAGAAGAGCAACATTTTAGTAACAATACTTAATTGCATAATGCAGAATAAATCACTATTTTGACAAATGCAGTGTCAATAACAATATTACCACTTTTACCTATAGGTAATGTACAAAAAACATTTTCTAAGATATTCATTAAAGCAATACAGCAGAAGTTATGCAGCATCTGCTTTAATTATAGGGAGAGCCACAAGTACACTTCAATGACTTGAATTGTTTAGTCAATGAAAAATTAAATGCACAAAAATAATCTAATATAAAATCTGCATTAGTTTAGAGTTCAATACAGTTTAATTTATTCTAGTCCTACATTTAATACTATTATTTCTTGCATAGAAAGACTCAAAGCTAATTAGGAAAATCACCCTGCTTTCAATTCAAACCAGTAACTAAGCTGCCGTGTTTATTTAAATGCTACTGGCAGTTTAATGATCATAAAATTGGCTGTTTTGAGGCCTTTGTATGAAATAACTTTACAAATTAGAAGTGCTTGTTAAACATTCAAATGAAAGTACATTTAAAAGTACTCGTACTCAAGTACATTGGTCAAAGGCTGTACTCATACTTGTACTCATAGCATGCGTTGGTACTTGTACTCAAGTACATTCACCTGTATTCGTGCCTAGATGCTAAAGTGCTTTACAAAGCATCAATAAAGTACCAGTTCATGGCTAAAAAAATTGTCTAGCTCAAATGGCTTCATAGTAAAAAAAACAAAAAGCGCCTTAATTATTGGCATTTTTAGTTTTATTTTCTGCAACCAAATCATAATTTTTCGTATAAGTATATGATTTGGTAGCAGGAAAAGGACTTTCAGTCAGTGATGATTATGTAATTATAAACAAAAACAAGTTTATTTCCTTACATTCCTAAAAACAGCCTAAATTACTTTACAGGCATATTTGGACTTGTTTACTCTCCTGATTTGTCACATTTCATCTTGCTTACAGCATGATGTGAATATTTTGAAAATGTAAGACAGACACATGCTGATTCAAGATATTTAGGTGTAAGCTTGTTTTTATCACTAAAAAGCTTTTATTTATTTTTTCAGCTACCAAATCATATCTTGATGTGTTACAGTGATTTGATAGCAGTAAAATAACTTTAAAAAGCCAAACATTTAAGAAGCTATTTGAGATAGACATTAATTGTTTTTGGCCATGATCTGCCTTGAATATGGTTTATCTATGAAAAATATATTTCAAGTGCCTGATTAACTCCATAAACTTTACAACTATCCATTTTAGCAGCATAGCTTTCCAAAAGTGGGAAAATGTCAATTAAAAAAAAAAATTAAATTCATATCCCAAAAACTACTGGAAGGTAGATCCTAATATATCATGAAAATCTGAGATGGTCACCAGCTGGTACGGGCCAGGTGTTTTGGCATGGAATGAACCCGAAATGTATGTAATACAATTACTATATGGTCCGGGGCAGTTATTTTCAGAGGTAATAGGCAATTAATCCCTTAATCCATAGTTAATCCTTTAATCCATGTATTTATGGGAACTTACCACATCTCTAATAACCTAATGAGGCTAATCATGCATGCTGTTAATTAAGTCAATATATATGCAGCTGTGATTGTCACTAATATAAATAAAAACTATATTACCATGGCGATTTATATCATTATTACTATTCTATGGGTAGGTAAAATTGTTAATGCCTTTTTTGACATCACCTAAATTAATTATAGTATATTGTATGACAATTATTTGTATTGTATTATAACTGTATTGTATTGTATTAGTATCGTATTTGGTTGGTATTGTGCTGTACTTATTGTGTAAGAACTAGCAGGCTACTAATCAATTGCACTTTAGAATACATAGGTCCTACATTAATTTACTTGCAAAAAAACTCAAATTGTATTGCATTGTATTGCATTGTATTAAATATTTTTGAATGTCACGAGTACAGTACTTGTACTCGAGTACATTGCCAAAGTACTCGTATAAGTGCTTTCTGAGTACATGTGAGTCAAATCTTTAAAAATAATTTTTTTCACAAAGTCATACTTTCTGGAAAAAAAAAGAAGTTCAATCTGAAAGTTCCATCTATATATAGGCCCTATATGATTAATATATATAAATTATATAAATAGTGAGACTCAGCACCAGCATGCCAAAGAGTAGGCCTGTCTGGCAGAAATCAAACCCACAACCTAAGTTAGGGAAGCCAGCTGTTAACCAATAAACTTACCACACAATTCTGTGCTGTTAACATATGTAGGTAGTTCAAATCAATTAATCAATCAATCACATATATATAAAAAGAAGTTCATAAAAAGAAGTTCATAAGAACACATGGTACATCTAAGTACTTTAATCACAAATTATGCAAAGTGAAAAAGAGAAGTTTGTCATTGTATTTGGCCCTGTCCTTGCCAGCTTCTTGGTCTGCGACCAGCAGTCAGAGGCAGACGTAGTAATGAGATGAAAAGGTGGAGTCCACACCATGGTACATATAATTACCCTATTGGTAGGTAGTCTGTTGAACTCCAGATCCAAATTATGCCCTGGATTGCTAATTGGTAGAGTATTGTGACATCACCACCCATCGTGCTGGACACAATTGATGACATCATTCCATTGTTTGCTTATGTGACGTCACGGACACCACTTTGAAGTGTGGAGTAGGAGTGATTTTCACCAGTGAAATTACAAAATATGAAGTTATCAATGTTGAGAAAAGTTGACATGAGAGCCAGTAATATTGGTCAGAGAATGTCAGATTTAGGACAGGAACTGGGCGAAAAATTGAAAACAATTCCAGATGCTGTCAGTGACTATTTGCTGGATAAATTTGATGTTGATTTCTCGAAAGAAGATGTCACCGAAAAAACGCAGACTGTCGTCAAAAGCGCCATTCTCATGGGAGGTACCTCGGTGATCATTGGGATTGTTATGTGGTAAAGCATTGTAATTTTGTAAATAATGGTACAGTAACTGGTGTCACGTTTTTTGTTTAATTTCCAGATTATCAAACCGTTCAGAAAATCAGATTTCAGTCTCAATGCTAATCATTACTATGTGAAATACAGTAACAGTTGCTGAGTAATTTGATCTGGTCAGGACACACTAAAAGAAGGAGTTTTGTGATGATAGATTAAAACTTATTGCATTACACTCGGAATCAGTGAAATTCGCCTCAATCAGCGAAATTCGCTACCCCTGAAAGCCTCGAAATCAATGCTGTTACAGTGTCTTCACTGATTCCCAGTGTAGATATCTACACATCCAACAAATTGTCCAAAAGTTCGCCAGACATCATGGAAGTTAATCTTTTTTCATCTGCGATTTTGGAATAATTTGGCTGTTCAAAGAGTTATTCTCTGTTTTTCAAAATCGCTGCAATTACATTGGTGCTTGTATATGGCGCTGCGTGTTCCGAAACAGATACAATTCAGTCTTTAATTGAGGAAAATCGGACTAATATTAGGGGAGCAGCAGCCTTTTAAAATTCATACAATCCCCACCCTGCCTACGCTGATGCTGACGCTGGTAGCAGTCGGCAAGTCACCTGTGGAAGCCGGCGGGTTACCCGTGGAAGCCACCGGGTTACCCGTAGAATCCCTCAACAAGCCGCTGGGTTTACTACAGGCACAAATAACCCGCCGGCTTCAAAGGGTAACCCGCCGGCTTCAAAGGGTCATTTTTTGGACACCCGGGAGTTTTCCCACAGTTGTGCCACGCTTGCCGGCTACCGGGCCCGAAACTCCCGGCTTGGCCACGGGTTCCACCGGTTCCACGGGTGCTTGGCAGGTATCCACGGGTATCCACGGGTATCCACGGGTATCCACCGGTATCCACCGGTAGCCGTTTGGTAGCCGCCGGGTTGGAGCCAGGTAGTGCGTTGCGTAACAATTGCGTAATACTACGGGTTCACTACGGCAAAACCGGCTAGTGTGACAGGGGCTTAAGACACATTACATGCTATTTACAAATGATCGGCTACACCGTACGGCCATGAGCTGATAGATATATTCCTGTATTCACAAACTGGTCAGTTTGGCCAAATATATAAATACAGCTCTGTACGTTCAATATCTATGAAGTTAATTGGCCAAAACCGCCAGTGAGGGGGGCAGGTAAGCACTTTCATGGTACAAAAGTTGGCACTTTCGTGTTACGAAAGTTGGTACCCAATTATGTAACTATCAAAAAGCACAACTAGGCCATGAAGACTAAATAAATACATTTACCGAAGTAACTACAATACCTTAGTTACATGCTTTGGCACGGCCAGTTGCTATCATAAAATCAGATCAAATATTATGCATGATGTGTTTTAACTTAGTTATTAGAGCGTGAAAGTTGAATTTGAATTATCTGCCTTGAACTTGAAAAGTTAGTTGAGGCCTGGTTGTGAAAGTTACTGCGCACCGAAGGTGAGTGTTGTATAATCTAAATAAAATCGAAATTGATATGATGTACAGGGATGTTGTTTTGGTCCCACCTGCATCCTACCTGTTTAATAATTAATTTAAACATTCTTGTTTAGAATCATTATGTTCTATTATAAATTCATAATTCCCTTGATTGATAACACTGTAGTTTTTTTAATGTCTATTAAACACTAAATGGCTTCTCCTCTTACCAGTGACAACTCAGCTGTCACATCTAAGCGGGGTTTAATTCACAACGACGCGATGGGTTTATTTAAAAGATTTATTTGTAAACTCCCGAAGAAAAACTCTGACGTGAATTATTGCCCTGTGACACTTAAGGTCAGGTACAACAAGCTGAACAAGCATTGGCTTACTTCTTTATTATTGAGTCGATCTTGACCATGCATCAGCCATTACCTACAGCACAAATAGTGCTTAGTAGATAATATGTGCCAGACTAGACCAACAATGTTGTTTGCTCCTTAAGAGCTTCTTCTAATCTGATCTTTCTCTAGACAAGAATCACTGAACCAGAAAATATACTTTGTGTCATTTCCACAAGAAGGCCCCTTGGTTAATTAGTACCAGCTGGTGCTGCCTCTTAAGTAATTTATTTAAGTTATTTAAACTATAAAACTATATAAGAAAAAGTACCTCTTACACACAGAAGGGCCCCAATCACATTTTTTGTTCAGTTATGTTCTATGAATTTTGTAGTTATGCATTTTACAATTCCTTTTCTTGGCTAAAATTTGATTAAAAAGTCTAACAATAAAATTTTTATGCTATTTAGATCAATATGGAATTTTGCACAATTTCATGCCTTATGCATTTTAACATTCAGCGACTGAAGTACAAAGAGTGTTTTCTTTATCATCTTTGTCTGTCCAATTGGCAGAAGGGTGTGGGGAGGTCAGGCGGCATACACCCTCTTCACAAAGCAGCCATATTGGTATTTTTGCCTCATTGACCTCTTTCTACTCAGATATAGTATTGTGATGTCATAATAAATGACGTAGCCAAAATGAGGTCAATGAGGCAAAAATGCCAATATAGCTGACACACTCACTGACCTCATTTTGGTTACATGTATTATGATGTCATCACTTGACCATTGTTCTTGCATTGTTCTTGCATCACAATACTACTGCTCTGTGATAAAGGTACTTGTTTTGAAGCAGATATGTTGTTTTTTTTACAGAATAAAGACAACAAGATGAAACCCAGCAGCATTGCAATCATGGCCATCTTGATATTGACCATATCCTGTTCATCTCTTGGGAAGTGTCCTCCATTTTGTCCTGGGAAAGTGAACACAATTGCTGAATCTCCACTTGATTCTCCAGCAATCAACAAAAAGGTCAAACGATCAACCAATGAAGTGGCAAATGCAGAATGGAGAAAACTGCAAAATCCAGAGTAGCCATAACAGCATTTTTCAAAGGACATATTATTCCTTATTAGCTACATGAATATGTGCATGAAGTTTTAACAGTCACCTGGGACAAAAGAGCAAACTAAGAAAACTGTAAGCTGGTCATTTGAGGCAAAAATCCAGATTAGACATTACATTCTGCACCAGCAATATTAGAACATCCTTCTTTCCTGATGAACCGTTTGCATCCAATGTTGGATTCAATTTTTTTATATTTGCTCTAACATATAACTGCTATAAAATTTATTGTGCAGTCTAACTTTAAATTTATTGTACTGCATATATCTCTTCAAATTAGCTTTAGTAATGATGACACATGTATCAATTTTATATTTGATATAGTAATAAACCAGCTCAAACTAATTGCTGTGATTTTTTGACGATAAACAGTGCAATTCATGCACAGGTCTTACTTGGTTGGCCAAATGCTATGTAACTGATACAAGCCATACTTTAGTCCTTGTCGCATCGCATGGATGTAGAGAGTGAGTCACATTGAGCCACCTGTTAAGGTTTCCAATTTGCAGACTCAACTTGAGTATCTCATTTTCATATGGTGGCCGAGGAGTACACTTACTGGTGTGAAGGTGTCACCTTGATATCAACCCGTTGGTGCCTCAATGGGCCTTTGGCGAGAAACTAGAACAGTGGTAAAACCCAGGACCTCAACACCCAGGAAATTTTAGCATTTCGACGCCATTGCGCCTTGCAAAATTTTCCACAACTCCATCTCAAAATTTGCTAAGAGAGCCACCTCTGTTTGTCACCAGTCCCTAAAATATAATTTTCTTAGGTTATATAAGGTTCGGCCACTAGTGTGGATGATTCCTTAACAGATTTTCGTAATTGAAGACAGAAAGATTGAAAGCAGTAATTTGCTTATGTCCTTGAGTCATTTATCTAATGTTTAAAATTTGGGTCATGACTAAACATATATGCAATGCATTAAACACATGGTTTATGCAAGTGACCTGCACTCATTTACTGAGGCCTCTCACAGATGCTAAGCATCATTACGTAATGTTATGCAACATTCATTGAGAGATTGCAGGAGTATGGCTCATGTATTGTCCTATGAACCATTTAGTAGTAGTTTTAGTAAAATTGAATTTATTTTCGTATTTCATCAGAGTCAATATCGCAACATATTAAAATACACAAGCGGTGTCACGCTTCTCTATGACCTAGTCTAAGTACAAATAAAAAATATATATATATATACAAAGAAAAACTATTAGTGAAAGGAGCAATATTCAGTTTTTTCCCCCTGTGCACAGAGAGTATCATATGTTGAGTCATTATATTTGCTGCAAAGCGTAATGCTCTTTTCCTTTTTTTTCAAGCTAGTCTTTAGTCGTTTTCTTAGGACTGCGTGAACACAAAAACTTCTGGCTTGATGTATTATTTTCAAATAACAAAACATTTTGAATGTCTTTATTTAATTGAGAAGCATTTTCAGTTAGAAACTAAGTACAGGAATATATATTAACGTTTTTCCTTTTCTGGTATTTAAAATGTAACCCTGTAAATATTTTGTTGCATTGACCTAATTTTTTTGCTGCATTGACCTAAACCTAACAGTTAGGTAGGAGAAAATGGTCAGACTATATGGCAGCTTTTTCTAATAGGGGATCTCAAAGGATTAAAAGACCTCATGATTCCTTCACAGAATCATATTTGTTGTGCCATTTTGCATTGGAGCACCTTTTTAACTATCAGTGAACGAAGTTTGAGGAGGGTTATTATTATATCACTTGGAAAAATTCATGTTCCTCAGTGGGCGGGTGAACGGACAGGCGTGACACTTCTGTTTCCGGGGAAGACCTCATACACTAATGCACTATATGGCCAAACTGTGCCTTTTGAAAGTCACATTGACATATCTCGACTGTGTTTTACAAAATTTGGAAAAGGAGCAGAACTTGTACACTACTGCACCTACATACCTAAAACATTGCCAGAATATGTCTAAAATAGTGTAGTTGTGCCTTTCGGGGGTCTTATACCCATAAATAATATGGAACTTGCATAATTTTTTATAAAGAAAATCCTGTTTCACATGTATCAATTTTATATTTGATATAGTAATAAACTAGCTCAAACTCATTTTTGTGATTTTTTTTACGATAAACAGTGCAATTCATGCAGGTTTCTTACTTGGTTGGCCAAGTGCTATGTAACTTATGTGATATGTTAAAGTGGGTGTGTTGGTTTAAAACAAACAGCCAGCAGTGTTTACAAGCCATACTTTAGTCCTCGTCGCATTGCATGGATGTAGAGTGTGTGTGTGATTAGGGCTTTACGTCCTGTATTTCTGCACCAGTTGGGCTAATTAGGACAGGCAGAGACCATGGCAATGAGACGAAGGAGGAAACAGCCATCCAACATAGGCTCGACCGGGAATCGAACCCGGGACCCAGCGGTTGGAAGCACTACCTCTGAGCTAGGCCCCCGCCCGCATGGCTGTAGAGAGTGAGTCACCTGTTAAGGTTTCCAATTTGCAGATTAAACTTGAGTATGTCCTTTTCCAGTAAAATGACTCCTCCATTGGTAAAGTTGCTTTTCTTGTCGATTAAAAAAAAAAAAAGTGAAGCATTGCTTTTAGTTACTTTGATGGTCATTTTTGCTCTCTAAGATAACATTCACAAGTAAGAAATAATGTGACCTGCAGATCACTGTTGGGTGTATGACCAGAAAAAGAAAAGAAAAACAGCAAACAATATAAAATTGCATAGATTTTTACCTAAACTTTTTATATTGATAATTTTCTGAAGTTCAAATAGCAAAAAATGTTTTGCTCTTGGTCATACTTGGCCATACATGATTCACTCACCTAGTAAGAAAATAGCGAGGATAAACGACATATTCACTCGTCATGTCAAGCAGTGAAAAAGTTCTAGAGTCGTCAGACCTAGCCCATGAGGATACTCAACTTGTTCAGCGTTCCAGCTAGTAACTTGGGCGTCACCGACGTGAAATATCTCTCACACAAGCCAGTCAACCAGTTTTCAACTGAGAGTGAAGCAAAGTTCCATGTACCAGGCGTAGGTACTTCTTACATTGACCTACATAATGTATACCTAGCTACCAGAGTGCGAATTGTCAGGGGTGACGGCTCGCTAGTGCCAGAGCGAGGAACTGAGCCAGATGCTGCTGCGGCTGGTGCTGCTGCCGCTGCAGGGGCGGAGAGTGTTTCTACAGACGAGGGGGTATGGAGTGTTGGACCTGTTAATAACCTTTCTCAGGGCCTATGGGATCAGGTGGAAGTACGCCTCAACGATCGTGTTGTGACAGGTGGTCAAACAGGCTACAGCTACAAGGCCCTAATGAACACTCTATTAGGTGAAACTGAACTTAATGACTCTGAACTAGAATGCGCAATGTTTCATAAGGACTCTGCTGGCTTCATGGACGACGTCAGTCTCCTGATTGGTTGCAACGAGGGGCTTTAAAAGAGAGCTGAGGCGATGAGTGGGAGCCGCACTGTTGAGCTTCTGGCCAAAGTGGATGTTGATGTATTCAAAGTCAACAAATACCTACTAAATGGTGTCACTATTGACATCACTCTCACACCAACTTCCAATATGTTCAGACTGCTGAGCCCTAACGCCAGTTCAACTGATTACATGCTGAAAATTGTGGATATTACTTTAATTCTGAAACACGTGACCCCCACTAGTCTCATTCTACTAGGTCACCAAGATGTCCTGGTGAAAGAGATTTCACTGGCTAAATACTTCTACACCAAAGAAGAGCTCAGAAAATTCAATCTGTCACGCGATACATCCTCATATTACATAGAGGACGCATTCAATGGACGAGTACCGAGTAAAATTGTCATAGGCTTGGTGTCTGGGGAATCAATGAGTGGCAGCCTAGTCAAGAACCCCTACAACTTTCGACACTACGACATCACTTTCATTAACGGGAGTCTGTCTGGTACCCCTACACCAGGGGGGCCTCTGAGTGTTGACTTTTCAGCGGATAAAGCCACTGTCACACGAGCCGGTTTTGCCGTAGTGAACCCGTAGTATTACGTAATAGTTCCGGAAATCGCTACCCGGCTCCAACCCGGCGGCCCCAATACGGCCACCCGTGGATACCCGGCAAGCACCCGTGGGACCCTTGGCCAAGCCGCGAAACCCGGCCCCGGTAGCCGGTTGTGCCATGCTTGTAAAAAATAAATAAAATACCCGTGGAAGCCGGCGGGTGACACGTAGAAGCCGGCGGGTGACACGTAGAAGCCGGCGGGTGGCCCGTGGAAGCCGGCGAATTATCCAGCCCTAATTTCACCCCGGCGGCTTGTTGAGGGGTTCTACGGGTAACCCGGCGGCTTTCACGGGTAACCCAGCGGCTTTCACGGGTAACCCGGCAGCTTTCACGGGTAACCCGCCGGCTTTTTGCTACCAGCGTCAGCGTAGGCAGGGAGGGGGGTTGTATATACTTTTTAAAAGGCTGCTGCTCCCCTAATATTAGTCCGATTTTCCTCAAATAAAGACTGAATGGCAGTATAGCTCATACTGATTCCATACGTATTTTCGGATTGAAAATAGACCAACTATTAAGCGAGATATTCGTCTGAGAAGGTAGCTAGGTTGGCGGAGGCAAACAGTGGTGCTCTCGCAGACGTCCGCGCCCTGACTGTATCAATGCAGGAAGGGCTGAGCGCTTCTTGAAAAGGCTGCTGTTCCCCTAATATTAGTCTGATTTTCGTCAAATTAAAACTGTATTGTAGCATAGTTTATACTGATTCCATCATGTTTTCGGATTGAAAATAGACCAAATATTAAACGAGATATTCATCTGAGAATGCAGTTCTCTGGCGGCGGCCAGGTGCTCTGTGTATGGTCATGACTTGAATGGTGTGGTCAATATTTTTTACCATAATATATATACATTGTTTGTATGAGCTTTATTGCAATTCATTTCTACTCATTCTGCCAACTGCCATGACCGTTATTTCAACAGCAAATGCTCAATACATGTGTCAATTGCCTAATTGCCTAAATTGGGGTTCTTTGACCTGTCATTTCATAGTTTGTTCAAAGATGACACAGTAATATGACATTGTCTTGATTGTCATTCACAATTACAAACAGATGTAATTGCTTTCATTAATTAAAAACAATGTATTCTATTGTAATTACCAGGCAATGATTATATTTGTATTTTTTTTTATACATGTGAACATTCTTATCTTTTTGTGTTAATTTGAATCTTATTGTGATATTTTGATCAGTATTTGTGTATATTTTTGTAAAATTTAAATCTAATATTGATATTGTAATTAGTATTTGTGATTTGATCTGTGTTTTTATTTGCTATCTTTTATGTACTTATATGGACCAAATATTAAGCTAGATATTCTATATTATATAATAAGCATATAAATCTATCTGTCTCTCTAAACTATCTGTCTATCTACATATCCGATTTTCGTCAAATAAAGACTGAATTATTCAGGGAAATGTGTAGAATTTATATAATAGTTAAGGTGGGGAAAATTAATGGAGTATACTAGGCACAAACAAGAATATTCTTGTTAATAAAGTTAGTAATACCTCATAGAGTATAGATATGTAGATAGACAGATAGTTATAAGATCTTCACCTAATAATATGTTACTATCAATAATTCATTGATTCGTAATCAATAAAAAACGAAAATAAAACAATGTTTGTTTGCTTGTTGCCAATAAAATTCCGACTTGATAAAGATGTCTATGGAGCTATAACAACTATCTATAGATAGATATACTCTAGTTTAGAGTAATCATTTTAGATATTTATTTCATTTTATATAAATTATCAATATTTCGTTCTTGTTGTTGTTTCTGAAAATAATCCAACTGGAATTAATATTGATATTGCATGTTCCATCCATGATCAAAACAATCTCCCTCTTTAATATGCATAATAAACAGGAATCAGTTGAAATTCAGAATTTCAATTAATGCTTGTGATCAATGATGAAAAAGCATGACTTACCCCATTCTTTGTATTATTCAAAATGTTAATAGCAATTGACATAACGGTCACGCCAGATTGTTATTACATATATAGGTTAATTGACTTTACAAAACCAAAGGAAAAGGCCTTCCCATTGGCCAGTTGGCAGAATGAGTAGAAATTAATTGCAATAAAGCTCATCCAAACAATGTATATATAATGGTAAAAAATATTGACCACACCATTCAAGTCATGAACATACACAGAACACCTTGCTGCCTTCTCATAAGAATATCACACTTAATATTTGGTCTATTTTCAATCTGAAATTCTGTGTGGAATAAGTATGAACTCTTCTATAATTCAATATTTATTTGACGCAAATCGGATTAATATTAAAGGAGCAGCAGCCGCCACCAGACAACCGCCTTCTCAGACGAATATCTCGCTTAATATTTGGTCTATTTTCAATCCGAAAACACCTATGGAGTCAGTATGAATTATACTACAATCCAGTCTTATTTGATGAAAATTGGACTAATATTAGGGGAGAAGCAGCCTTTTAAAGAAGCGCTCAGCATTGATACAGTCCCGGCGCGAGAGCACCACTGTTTGCCTCCGCCAACCTAGCTACCTTCTCAGACGAATAACTCGCTTAATATTTGGTATATTTTTGATCCGAAAACAGGTATGGAATCAGTATAAATTATCGGACTAATATATGGGGAGGAGCAGCAGCCTTTTAAAGTATAGTCCTGGAAGCTGTGAGTTACTCCTACTACTCGCCGGCTTACTCCTACAACCCGCCGAGTCACCTGTAGAACCCGCCGAGTCACCCGTAGAACCCGCCGAGGCACCTGTGGAACCCGCCGAGGCACCCGTGTGAGCCGGCGGGTGACCCGGAGGGTGACCCGGCGGGTAACCCGTAGCGCCCGGCGGGTGCTGCCCCGCCCCTTTTTGCTCCCAGAACCTGTCGCCAAACCGGCGGAAAGAGCTGTTACATAACTATTACGTAATACTACGGGTTCACTACGGCAAAACCGGCCCGTGTGACAGTGGCTTAAGTATCTACATTGTTACTCAGACCTCTACAAGGGGAAACAGAATTGCTCCAATCAGGGGCGAATAACTCGTGAGGAATACAAAGAGGGGTACACCTTGTTTGTGATTGACCTGGCTCCCCAAAATCACTTGGAATTCTACCCCGTGACTCGAGAGGGCTGTGTGAGAATAGAGTTGAGATTCAAGTCACCACTGGAAGAGTCAGCTGTTATGCTCACAAAAGTGACATATCCAGGTCTATTCTCAAGCGATTACGCACGTAACCTCTATTTGACATGAACACAAACGAGCTATATGAGATACTTTGGAATGACAAGACAGCCTCTTCGTACGTCATGGCGATCATACCCTCGAGAGCCCTGAGCTATGTTAAAGCTGACGGCCGTGAGCGCTGTTACATCGTTAATTGTAATGAAAACTCGTACTTACGCGGCGAGGTGGGCCACTGGATGATCCTTACCATTCATGGTAATTCGAGGGAGAAGTGGAAGTTGAAGAGCGAAGATTCGAGTCTTTTAGAAGTATTCGATTCACTGGGGGAGCAGACCTACAATGAAGAAATAACTGCTTTTATGTCAACATTTAAAAGTCACATTACTTGTTCGGGGTATTTAGCTTCTACTCACTGCGGTTTCTATGCACTAACCTATGCTTACTACAGAAGCAGACAATATGAACCCTCCTGTATTTTAAAAATGTTTAAGGAAATAACAGATGTTAAAAGTCACTGCTTAATGCTGTATAGCTAGGGTAAATTGATTTAATGCACAGTAAAAATTAAAATAAATTTTCATTCAAAGTCAGTACTAGAATCGAGATAAAGCATTATTTATATATATAAAATATTGTTTCAGCCACTTGGTATAGTCTTTTTTACTGTATTGTATTGCAATGTATTGCATTACACTGTATTGCATTGCATTGTATTGTATTGTACTGTATTGTATTGTATTGTATTGTATTGTATTGTATCGTACTATTCTTATTATATATATATATATGTCATTGGTAATTATTATTATTATTATTAGCCGAGGGAGAATATAGGTATTTACCGTATGGTATTGCATGGCAGTCAATAGCGGCTGTTAAAAGTAGCTTTTTTTTTTAATGCTGTATAGTATAGTATAGTATAATTCCAAAAATATTTATATATATATATATATATATATATATATATATATATATATATATATATATATATAATTTGTCATTTAATAACGGTACCAGAATCTAGATAAAGGTCTATTTATATATGTATTGTAGTCTATTAAAAAAATATGGTAAATAAAATGAAGTACAAAAAAAAAAAAACACATTGAAGAGTTACGAGTTTCCATGACTGACTGTTATGGGGAATGAATGTACATTAAAACAAGAGGAAAAAGGTGACTTACCTGTTTTCAAGCAGAGTGTTGCTGTTGGCGGTGTTTTGGCTGCTGGTGATGTCCTAATGCCCACTAGTCCTGGTTGTGAATGGTGTCCTCTGCCATTGAGCCTTGTACTTTTTATACTAAATAATTAGCTGGAGGGCAGAACGGTCTGCTATGGGGGGTCTCCAGAACTCAGCCCAAATGGTCATCTCCCCCTCAGATCATGCAGGTGACATGCACATCACACAGCTTCAGGCCATAGGTCTTTTATGTCAAGCGGCATCTGAGCACCCCCAGTGGGTGGCCCCTGACACGCTTATCTCATGATCAAATAAACGTTTTCAGAATGCTCATTTAATACCTGTAGCATCTCAAGCGGGTACAAATAATTTTATTATTTTTTTTTTTATTATATATAAATATAAGTTTATAATTTATTTATTTATTTTTTAATTTTTTTTACTCACGAGTGTCTTATAATATAGTGACAGTGACATGAGTGAAATTTGGAGAGACTTCCTATCAAAATTAGTGACATTACAATCAGAACTAATTAATATATGTGATGAATAATGATATGGGTGTGCAATAAGAGTGAATATAACTCAGCCCATTGTGTCTAATATACCCTTCCATTTGACATGCTGTGGTCACCCCCTAGCCTTCTTTTGTTTTCATTATGTAACACCCCGTATTGAGGTCAGACTGAGGGTGATTCTTGACCTGGATAGGGGTGTTAAGTGGTCATTACAGGCTTTTTGTTGGGAGAGAAAGCAAGTGGAAATTGCAAGCGGATCATTTATTGAGTGCCATGGATCGAATTGCTGTCTTTTTGCTGCTAGTGATTAGCTTGAGTCATGCTGTGGCCTGGTCCTGCGGAAATGAGGGACAATGCAGTTGTGGCTTTTCGGGGGCCGTACTTTGTAAAGAGGTGGCCGCTGCACCATTCTTTGCTTCTGAACACAGGACAGGCAAAGTGCTGACGATAAGACCTGGAATGGAGAACTTTGACATGGCGAGTCTCAAACGCACAATAGGATTCGCTAGAGTTATAGTTATTGGCCTTTCGGGTGAACTCTGCCTGGAAATTACTTCAACCTTTCCCTGGGCTCAGTGTTTGGCATCCGATGTAGCTGGAGTGACGGTGACTTCATTGATAAAGACCACAGTCGAGATCGATTACGACCATTCACATGAACCGCATGAACCTCTCTTTGCATCCAGAAAGGCTTTAAGGAGTTATGGCACCGGGATGATCGTGTGGACGACAGTGAGCAGCATTTTGGGAGGAGTTGTAACATGCTGCATTCTGGTGAGTCTTGTGAACTTACATGCCCGCATCAATAGTCACGCCAGGGCCGACGATCCAGCAATGTGCGCGATTGATTGCTGCTTGAAATGTATGGCAATAATGCTCCTCCCTGCTCATCTGGCTACAAAATGCTGTAATTGTACTTGGGGCAATCTACATACGTTGGAAAGAGGCGACACCCCTCCTTCAACTGCGTTCACTGTTTAGGTGGGTTTTTTTGCGAAAATGCTTAAATACTGTTATTGACACCACGGCGTAAGAATGGCCAAAATTGAAAATTCTAAATACTATAGTTGTAATACAGTAATACAGTAATGAAGTTTGTGTTTGGTGCAGTTATTGACAGCACAGAGTAAGAATGGTCAAAATTGAAAAAAACGACATAGTCAATGTGCACTTATTTTTTCAGAGGCGAGATGGAGTCCTGTCAAGGCTGATGGGGTTTTTGTTTGCGGCATGGCTGGTTTATAGGGAGGACGACTTGATGCGAAGAATAGAACTTCATGAGGTACTTGTCAATCATTAAGATAGACGACTTGTTGAGGAGGAGGAGGAGGAGGGGGAGGGGGAGGGGGAGGGGGAGGAAGAGGAAGATGCGGTGGTGGACGACCCGTATCTTCATGCTAATGACGATGATGAGGAGGATCAGGGTGCCCCTGACAATTTTATACGGGGGAGGAGTAACCGATGGCTTGATCAAGGCAATGTTCTTCATCACCGGTTGAGATATGCCAGAGGCGCTCATCCTCGAATGTGATGTCTTTTTTTTTTGGTAATTTTTTGCGATTTTTTTTTAATTTGTTTTTATGTACTTTGATAGTATGACCTAGTGTCTCATTGTGTATATATGTGTATATATGTATATATTACTCTCATAGCCGTGTATTGCTTTTTTACTCTCTTTCTTTATTATTATTATTATTGACTCTTTTTTACATGTGCCACTGATCAGCATGTACAGTCCATCAATGGAAGCGACTTGCTGATTGATGTACTGTACAGTCTGGACTTTTTTATTCCAATTTTTTACTGATTTATTTTCTTATGTCATTTTTTTGCTGTCCAGTTTGTCCCCAGCTGTGCTGTTGAACATTGACTCCTGTCAGATATGTTATGCTTATGTCTACTGAGACTTTTTCTAAACTTACATTTTTACATAAACAGGAATTTTTTAACACTGACTTTTTTTCGTTTTTTCTTCATTTTTAAAACAATATTTTGTATACGGAGAAGTTGAGAATTTACAGATCAAAAAGAAAGATAATACACAAGCCGTGTTGTCATTAACAGCCCTTATCAGTACATTTAGGGTAAAAACGGCAAACAAAAAAAATGGGGCGCACTTGGCGTGAATTAGCCCCGAGGGTGTATACAATAGTCAAGCGTGCCATTTAAGAGGCAGGCTTGTTGACTGATGCTGTTGACTGCTTGGCATATTGCTCACAGCTTGAAGACCCTTATCTGTTAACATTCTCAATGCAGCCTTCTAATTTGGGGTTCCATTTACATGGGGTAGCAAATTGAGTATGGCTGTGACAGGCCTAGGGGGTAAGGGGTTTGCTCTAGTGTCACTTATGGGAAACAGCAGGCACAAAGTGTCACCTAAATACTCTTAACAGTATAATGCCAATCGCAGTGGGGAGTACTGAGAGATTGCGCTTTCATTTCTGACTGACTGAATTAATGCGTATACACTGACTTTTATTCTTAAGTAGTGTAATTTGTAACAGTGTAATTTGTAACTCATAATTTTGAAACTATGATCTAAACTGGTTAGTTTCATGACATAGTTATAGTTCAATTGCTATCTAAAAGAGCATTATAAAAAATATATATATAGATTTAAAAAAATTAGTAAATAAATGCATTTTCAGTCAAATACCAGAGTTCAATGATCAGACACATACTTCAGAGGAAATGGAGTTCATTTTAAATAGTTAATATAGAATTATTTTACCTATCTTTCAAACATTCAAGATTTATTAATACACAAGGGCTTAATATCTCATTTTAAAAAAAGTGTCACCGAAATTAGAAATTTAGTTGTTGAAATGTCTATTGTGGCCTAGTACTCATATTAACAAAATGGCTTAAAGTATTTCTAGTAGTTGAACAAAAGTTTTAACTGTTTTAACTGATAAAAAAAAAATGTATTGATCAATCAAATTAATCTAATTTATTCATACTAGATAAATGGATAGCCCCAGGGGGTGTGCCTTCAAAGACAAGTTGTGTACTAATTAGCATAATGATGAGCGTAGCCCGGGGGCGAATTTGGAGGGGCAGGGATCCATGGCCACAGCTCGATATGATATCAGGCCCCTGAGGGCAAATAACTAGCTTATCGTGATATCATATCGGCCTGTCTGTAGTTGCTTCTTTCCCCATAAGAATCTGTGGCAAAAAACACAGGTACGCGGACAACTGCAAGTAACCACAATTAAAAATGTAAGTGTGTTAGTCTAAATGTTTAACGTTGCAGAAAATGTACGACATAATCATGTCATTCAAGTAAACAGTTGATCTTCGCCTGTTATTTCATTTACATATTCACCAAAAGACATCCAGTTGGAATGCTGTTCATGAAGAGTGCCTGGGTTAAGGTTGGAACCCTGGACCTTCAGTGGAGCAGGCCAGTGCCGTAACCATAAAACTACCCAGCTGACCATGATTTAAAGCTCTTCCTATGTGAACTAATATCTGACCATAAAATACATCAATAATATCATGTAATAATATTGTCCATTTAATAGTGTGTGTCTCAACAAACAAATACATTGTCGGGCCACAGATTTTGTTGGGCAATGGTACATGATACTATTCAAAAAAATATATCATCCAAATGATGGACATAATTCAATTCAATTCAATTTTATTAATTAATAAATCTTTTTGACAATTGTACATACCCAGCAAACAATGGCTTATTAGTCAGGTAAATACACTGTTATGACGCAGCACACTGACTGAGCAATAATAATGAATTTACAGAATAGAAGTTGAACAATTTGAATTTAACTATCATAGAAGTAGTGAAGCTAACAAAGTGGGTAGAGACCGGTCATACTTGAAGACTATGTACTATATATGATATGGAACCTATACACAAATTTTCCAGAGCATGATTTTTATTTATTCCTAAACAACTCAAGTGCATCACTTCATCTGGGTCATAGATAAAAAAGAAGTGGAACAAAGTGAAAAAAGTAGCTTGTCTATTATTAAATGTAACAAATTTCAAAGCATAAATTAATGAGTGGACTTAGTGCTTTTTCCCTTAGAATTTTAGTTAATTCGCAAAATAATTGTCCATGTACCAGGCAGACATCACACTTTCGTTACCGGAGCAGAACACCAATCCTATTGCATGTACATCGATATAACTAGTTTATTTAGTCTTTATGGCTTAGTTGGTCTACACCCATCACGACCTTTGTATTTTATATTATATTTTAGTTGCTAAACCAGTATGGGTGACCTTGACTTATTTCTCAAGGTCACAGGTAACATTTTACTCAAATTAAAAAAAATTCTAATTGCAATAACTCAATAACTAAAAGAGCTACAGACCTGAGCTTCACATATTTTTGTAGGTACTATAGGGTGTTCACTTTACTTTTTGTTATTTATATAAATGATATTAATATAAATGCCTGCAATATGTTTAAGCCAGTTATCTATGCAGATGATACTGCTCTCTTTGCAGTTTCAGAAGCTTTTGGATGTGATAAACAAGTATTAGAAACAAACAGAGAGCTTAACTTGATAAATGAATGGTTTAAAATCAATAGATTATCAGTCAATAGTAACAAAACTAATGATATGATTTTTCATACACGACAAAAGAAAGTCAATGAGATTAAGCTGCAAATAAATGACACTGAAATAGAATATGTTGATCAATTTGATTATTTAGGCGTAATTTTTTTATTCAAATCTGACTTGGAAACCTAATTTGAATAAAGTATCCAATAAAATGTCCAGGTCAATTGGTGTCTTGAACAGACTTGAGCATTTTTTACCGAGCGCTATATTATTGATCCTTATTTGAAGTATGGCATTATGGTAGGGGGAAGGAGTGCTACGCGTTTGTTAAAATTACAAAAAAAGGCAATACGAATAATTTCTAATGCGAAATATAATGCCCATTATTTATAAATTTTGAAATTCTGAACATTAATGATATATTGAAATCACAAGAGTGGACATTTTTACATAAAATGAAAAATCATAATTTATCTGTATACTTTTTGACAGGCATGTTTACCAGACAGTCAGATATACATAACTATGATACCAGATATTCTAATGAACTAAGAAATCCTCAGAGTAAACATCAATTTGTTGTAAACAGTGATATAGACTACCTCTCGTATACAATAGCTGCCCACATGGCATAAAAAGCAAACTTTCTACACATATTACTCAGGATACATAAAGCAACATATTCTAAACAATTATGACACCATATGTTTAATTCAGAATTGTTATGTCTGTCGAGTTACTGCTGGAATGTAGTAATTAAGGGGATTCCTTTTTTTTTTTTTTATCATTTCACATTCCTATGATATCAATTCCTTTATGCCTTATTATTATTCATATACATGCATGACTCCCCAATATTTTGTTCATCTCCAGGAAAATGCTCTATAAACATAGCATGTGAATTTCATACTGGAGTTTTTGTGGTCTCCAAACAAAGATGTAAATTATTAAAGTTTCGTTTTAAAATGTAATCAGATATTTTCTCATCTTTTACAGGAAAATGTTTTTATACAATTTCATACCAGAGTTTTGATGGTCTCATCCTTGCACGAATGCTTTATTGTAGAAAATGTTGCACTGGGAGATGTCTTTCCAACTAATGACTTTCTTGGCAGGAAAATGCTTGGTATACATGGCATGTGAATTTCGTACTGGAGTTTTTGGTGAGTTTGCCTCTACATGACGGTGCAACTGTTTAATTTCTGTGATAGAATATGTTGTTCTGGAAACTGTCTAAGTTCTTTGCAGGAAAATGCTTGGTATCTATAGCATGAGACTTTAATACTACATTTCTTGGTGGTCTTATTTTCAGACAAACACGTAATTGTTGGATCAGTACGTTTGTTGAAAAATATTAATTGTATATGAAATATGTATTGTGCAAGGTGCAGCATATACAGTGTCTTGAATTCCCACCCATCAAATTGACACCCAAAGGGGGTAATAGGGTAAAATGGTTCAGGGTCAAAAATCTATTATTACTCTAAATGTGAAGAACTGCAAATAGCAGAACCTAGTTGAGCATGTATTTAGATTCTGTTATGACCAATGTAGTGCAGCTGAACTTGGGTCGGCAATTAGATGATGGGATACTGAGAGCGTTAACAATTTTTTTTATCTACCCTAAAATATAACTCTTAATAACTTTGGATTGGTTCATTGAAAATGAACCATTTTTGAGTCATGTATAGTCTTTGAGCATATAAACATTAATTATAAGTGTGAATGACCTTGGGTCAAAGGTCAAGGTCACCCTGAATTTTAAGATAATAATAATTAAGGTATGTATCGTTTAATAGATTGTATCAGATTTGAACTTGGGGTAGCATTAGGTCAAAGTTCTAGGTCAATTGTTAAATAGTGGTATTTTTTACATGTTTTGGCCTCAAAATATGATGCTGAGTGATGTTGAGTGATGCTGACTTATGTTGCGACATCCAGATGCCATTTGCGACCCCCAAGGATAATTACCCCAGTATAACTCCTCACTGCAAAATTCACACTGACCCAGCTTTGAATGACCCTGGGTCAAAGTTCAAGGTCACAGAATGACCTTGACTGTTACACCAAGGTCACATGCATTAGATTATAATATTATCTCTTTCAGTGCATTCATGAAAGTATTCTTGTAACAGTAACAAAAGTAACACATTAAATAACGAAGTAACTGAAAACTATAACTTGGTGAAGACCCATAACTGTTTTAGTTATAGTTGACTCGTATAATTTGATATTTATGTGACTCTAAACCATGGCATTGCATGGAGTAGTACATATATATGTATGTTTAAACATTTTATAACTTTTTGGTCATTGTATGTAATCTTGGCATCATATTTATAAAAACACTTAAATTATTGGCAATAATTATGAGATGATTTGCCCCTTTGTCAACTATCTATAGGCACTTTACTAATTAGTAACTGTGCCTGGCACCATTTTTTGAGATATAGTGCATTTTCATGGAAGGTTCTCCGTATTTCCACCAGGTGGCTAAGACAGAATACTGCAATTCTATTGGCTGAAAAAGTTCTTCCTCTTCACTCGGATTGGCTAAAGCCAAGTGCATCCTAGCAGCAATATTTATTTGTGCATTTAAATGCATATTTGCCATCTAATCATTTAGTTGATTTCTATAATTTCCCAGAGAAAATTTTATTTATGGAATCAGTTAGGTATGACCTACTATGTCTGAAAAGCAACATGAGTAATAAGAGGAAAGACTTATGCCTTGCCAAATTCAGGGTTGCTCAGTGAAAAGACTCTATTGGTACCACGTTTTATATTTTCTCAAAGCTTATATTCTCAGGTCTCTAAAGAATGTATAACCACCTCAACAGGGTAGCTTTTCGAAAATACAGCTTTACAAAGTTGGCCAAAATCTCTATAATTGTGAATTCCTTGTCAATTCCTCGATTTGTTAAACCTGTAGAAGGAAAAATGGTATTTAATGCAAAAAGTTTCTAAATATGTTTTCTGGGATGGAGAATTGATTTATCACACAAAAAAATGTGATTAAATATCAAGGTGATGCTTAAAGGTCATACTCTAAAAAATTTTAAATTTCACATATGAATTTGTTCCACATTTAACGCTATAAAGTACAGACAATAAGCTTTCAGAAAATGTAATATAGCCAGACCGTTCTGTTTAGTGTAAGTACGTGCAGAATGCCATGTTTCAACAGAGAGGTGAAGGGAGAAAAAATTGAGCTCATGATTCTGTAATTTCTGTAGATGTACATATATATAAGATATTTGTTTCAACCTATTAAACACTGATACAAGTAAAGGTTATGAACACTTATCTGATGTTTGAACTGAGGGGTCTATATGACATCTTTACAAAACATCATAACGACACTCATTTTAGGTAAATTTACAACTGCTTTGAAAATGTTTAAGTAAAGCCTTCTTTTTATGCACAAAACTTTGTGCTTGCTTGGAATATGCTTTCAAGTACACACTACGATGAGAATTGTGTTAAATATATGTTTGAAATATAAGGCATTTACAGGGTTTTCAAACAACACATTCTGCAGCTGCAAATTATCAATTGAATCTGCATACTAGCTTTGTGTGCACATTCTGCAGCTGCATGTTATCAATTGAATCTGCATACTAGCTTTGTGTGCATGTCTAAGAAATGACCTCAATGCCCGACTGAACAAGTATGTTTTTTATGTGTGTTTTTTTTTTTACAGAATAACAATGACAAGATAAAACCTGGCTTATGTTTTGTTCATCTCCTGTGAGAGGGAGGTGGGGAGAGAGTTAAACTTCCACCAGGTATGTAATCTTGGCATCATATTTATAAAAACACTTTATAATTATGAGATGATTTGCCCCTTTGTCAACTATCTATAGGCACTTCACTAATTAGTAACTGTGACAGACACCAATTTTTAAGATATAGTGGATTTTCGCAGAAGGTTCTCTATATTTAAATCAGGTGGCTATGACAGAATACTGCAATTCTATTGGCTGAAAAGTTCCATTGTTGAATCATAACTCAATACTTCATTAATCAACAAGAAGGTCAAATGATCTGCCAGTAAAGTAGATGATGAAGAATGGAGAAAACTGCAACCAGGTCAATTTAGGAAAAACCAAGAGTAGACATAACAGCATATAACAGCATATTTTGAAGGGTATATTAATCCTGATCAGCCATATATGCAAGCTGGTCTTTTTAAGACAAAAATCCAGATTAGACAATACATTCTGCACCAGCGTTATAAGAAGACCACATTTTTCATTCCTTATTAACCAAATGTATTATTATTATTTTTTTTTTTTTCATATTTAATCCAACTTATATATGTATAATTTTTTGTTTATTTGAATTTACATTGCTTGTACTGTATCTCATAGACCAAAGTACTTTAAGATCTAAGTGGCTTTATTTTAAAAAAGCCATTTCAGCATGATTGCAATTAAATGCTTTGTTCTTGAGATCCTTTAACCTATGAAGAGTTTTAAGTTGGCAGGAGTTGGAATGCAGACCTCTAATTTGGCATAAGTAATCATCTTAAATTTTCTGATTGATCATCAAGCTGTTGAATGCTTAATTCCTGTTACATGACATTGTTTAAAATAAATCAAACTACATATATTGATACAGATATTGAGGATCAATTCGGTAACTGTAGTCATTTTAAAAAAGCATCATTTTCACCATTATCAAGACAATCACTGAAGTGGTGATCATATTGAAGCAGAATTCCCTCTGAAAGGCTTATACCCTGCAAATACAAAACGTTTTCAACATATTGTACATGGCATGTTGGGAAAATAAATTGTTTTAAATGTAGCAAATAATAGTTTTTCATAATGTATTTCACATAATGAAATTATTTCGACAATCTCGGCTGGTAATATCATCTATATTTCTGCAGGCTTTTCTAGGGTCCAAACTTTCATAATGTGACAATATTTTCCACATATATTGACATAATGTTAGTTAAATAATAATTTATGTTGTGTCGATATTTTGGTAATATCTGTGGGAAATATTATCTCAAATATTGCTGCAAGTGTTTGGGAGTCCATGTCATCACCTTGTGACGAGTTCTGCAATACTGAAAGTTGTCAAGATGTTCTTGCAAGGGTTTCACACCATAATATTGTCACATTAGTATGATAAGTCAAATGTTGTGGCATGAACGTTACAACCTGTTCGTGTTTGCAGGAAGCCAGTTTCAGAAAAAAGCATCGTGGTCTTAAGACGTGATTTGTCTTAATTTGGGTGGGGTTATTTCCACAGAACTTTGTGGAGTTTTCTGAGGGTGCCATGGTATAGTGGTTAAGGTGTTAACCTGCTAATTATGGGGTAGCAGGTTTGAACGCCTAGCATGTCATGGAAAAGTTGAACAGATCCTCCTTCATCCACTGCTTTACCCCACAGCACATGCAATGGGCAATAGGCAACCATAATGATGGCACTGGTGTGAACTCTTCAGCTCATGTGGTGTGTGTGTGTGTGATTAGAGCTTTACGTCCTGTATTTCTGCACCAGTTGGGCTAATTAGGACAGGCAGAGACCATGGCAATGAGACGAAGGATGAAACAGCCATCCAACTTAGGCTCGACCCGGAATCGAACCCGGGGCCCAGCGGTTGGAAGCCCAGAGCGCAACCTCTGAGCTAGGCCCCGCCCCTCAGCTCATGTGGTACCCAGTTGAGAATGACTCTGGATTTGCCTGTAAAATCATACTGAAATTTAAAGTTGGTGGGATATTTTAACAACATTGAGGACATTATATTTCTTTACTTGATTCAGCAGAAGCATAATTTCGGTTAGCATTCAATGCAAATGTAATAGGGGTGCCCCAGCAAATTTGGCATGCACTGTAAATGATTTAATAATCTTCACAGTGGGTATTCACTGAATCAATCAATGTAACATAATATTCTTTTAATGACTGTGCATGTGTCATATCAATTATATTTCTCTTTTTGTGTCTGGTTAATACTTTGTCAATACATTGATCCTTCAACAGTGAGCCAAATTGTTCATTACTGCGCTAATTACCAATAAGCCATTACCAGCAGTCAGAGTTGCCACACGACAATAAAAGCACATCCATTGAAGATATATTTCACATAATTACTTATCATGTTTATACTGAATACTTTTTGGGTCTAGAAGTCAGAAACAAGGATGTACGAGTGTAGCTAATATTGTGTTAGTCTTAAAAGAGAAAACATGTACAGCTAGTTTCATAAAATATAGTTGAATCTGGACAGCTGTAGCAAGACTATTCCTGGCTGTAGCTATAACTGGCTAAGCCAGCCACTTCAGTCTGCACCTAGCTTAGACCTAGCTTATAGTCGGCTTACACCTACAACCACTGAAAGAATACAAATCTTTGTTAAATGTAAGAAATTTATCATGTGTGTGTGTGTGATTAAGGCTTTACGTCCTGTATTTCTGCACCAGTTGGGCTAATTAGGACAGGCAGAGACCATGGCAATGAGATGAAGGAGGAAACAGCCATCCAACTTAGGCTCGACCGCGGTATCAAAATCGTATTAGTTTGAATTAATTTATGACATTTGACATGATTGTATGTATCAACGAAGCTGCAGCCACAGGGGTATCATGTCAAATCAACCAAGGACTTCAGAATCATTGATCAAGATCATAAAGAAGGGCTAATCCAACAGGATCATGCTAATCTGCAGGACGAGTGGTCATCCACGAGATGACATTACTAAAACAGGATAATCTGCAGATGTAATCAGTCGTGTGGAAAATAGATTGGCAGAAAACTGATAATGACACCTTATGTCATCTTATCATTTACATTTACAGGTGCAGAGGACAGATTTACAGGTGCAAATATCTGCCATCCCATAACAGGTACACTTACATTTGAAATCCAAGTTTCTTGACATTTTAATCATTACAAAAGCACACACATTTTTACACAAAAAATAATGATTACAAAAATAAAATAAAGGAAATTGCTAAACTTCCTATTTTTAATTAAAAAAAATTATTCCCTGTTCAATTTTGGACAAACCCAGTGTCTGCCACACAACCATTTGCATAAGAATGTAAGTATGGTAAGGGGTTAGTTAATGTAATCACGAGTCATGGTTGATTTGTTGATAACATTTATGCTGCTCCATTTCCATTAATGGGAAAACATGAAAGAAATTGGGAAGACATTTATTTTTTAATCCTATATTAGAGTGTGCATTGTGCATTTTTAGTGCCCTGTGTTTGCCACTGGGGTTCAAGGTCTTCACTTTCAAGTGTTAACACCCTTGGCATGAGGAGGCCCAGCACTTTCAAGGGTGACATTTGGTGTTCAGTGTGAGATCTGGAGCTGGTGGTGGTGGATTAGGGCTTTACGTCCTGTATTTCTGCACCTGATGGGCTAATTAGGACAGCCAGGGACCACGGCAATGAGACGAAGGATGAAACAGCCATCCAACATAGGCTCGACCGGGAATTGAACCCGGGACCCAGTGGTTGGAAGCCCAGCGCGCTACCACTGAGCTAGGCCCCCACCAGTGAGATCTGGAGCTAAAAAGTTTGAGATCTGGAGCTAAACAGTGTGAGGTTTGGAGCTAAACAGTGTGAGATTTGGAGTTAAACAGTGTGAGGTTTGGAGCTAAACAGTGTGAGACTTGGAGTTAAACAGTGTGAGATTTGGAGCTAAACAGTTATTCCAGCTAAGGTCTTTATCATTGCAAAGTCAATCAGTGGTTTTCATATCAATTACCATTTCGTTTTACTGTCACTGGCAGCCTGCAACTGTTTTTGACAGACTAATAACAAGGAAGGTCACAGTCATCTCAGGCTGTGTATTTGGCAGTTTTCTATTGCTCACAATATTCATGTGGATAGCCCATCAATTTAAATCAACCAATATTAAGACCACTTAAAACAGTATATTACAATAAAAATAATAAAATGTAAGAAGAAATTGCAAAATATTGTCTGGTGCGTTTAGATAGTATTGGGAAAGCAAAAGCTGACAAAACTGAAAGTAGACATGTCGAGATGACCAAATATATTACCAGAATCTAAACTGAGAGGTGTGACTAGGGACTCAATATGTGATGTTAAATAGCATTTTAAAGAATGCTAACCTTCCATTTCCTCTAATTTCAGACACTAGAGGTGGATATTAAGAACAGAAACTTTGAATTTGAGATCTGACAGTGAAGAAGCGAGCACGGTTTACCAAGTGTGTGTGTGTGTGTGATCAGGGCTTTACGTCCTGTATTTCTGCACCAGTTGGGCTAATTAGGACAGGCAGGGACCATGGCAATGAGATGAAGGATGAAACAGCCATCCAACTTAGGCTCGACCGGGAATCGAACCCGACGGTTTACCAAAACTGGAGTATAAGACCACAGCATTGGGTTTTCTAACTGTACAATGGGGCATGGTGGTGGTGGTGGTGGATTAGGGCTTTATGTCCTGTATTTCTGCAACTGATGGGCTAATTAGGACAGGTAGGGACAATGGCAATGAGACGAAGGATGAAACAGCCATCCAACATAGGCTCGACGAGAATTTAACCCGGGACCCAGTGGTTGGAAGCCCAGCGCGCTACCACTGAGCTAGGCCCCCACCCCTTACTGTACAATGGGGCAAAATTAAGAACGGATCTAATTTTAGACCATTTATGGCTGGTCTGTTATGTGGGATCCTGCTGTATTAATAAGATAACTTAAAGTTTAGGACCGCTTCCCTGGGTTCTGAAGTTAAAAACAAAAGTACCAAGGCAGTTATAAATTAGACTGAAATCAAATTGACCTGTGTGTAAGTGGTGAAATGGCAGTAAGTGAACCACTGATCGGTGTTTTTTTGTTGCTTTATAAATATGTAATGTAATGAAATATTATCATGCACAGAATGAACCATCATGCGAACTGTGCTCATCTTGCATGATATGAGCCGTTAAAAAAATCATACAATTTAGTAAAAATGAATTGATCTTTGAGTATAAGTCAGTGATATCCCTTATACTCCAGAGTTAACTAACATTTTTGCTGCTTATTCAAATGCTGATGACCAACAAAAATATTAGTTAACTCCCTCCGACTCAGGATATAACTAAACTAGTTAAACAAATCAAACAAATTAGTAACTATGTCTGTGGAGTATAAGTTAGTTTTATCCCTCCTATTCGAGATCATACTCTAGACATAAGACTCTTTGTCTGTTATGTGACATATACACATATGAAAAACATATATAATTGTAAATAACCCATTAGTAAAAAAAAACGTGATCACAACAGACCAGGAGGATAGCCCTAAGACCCTACCTGGGTCACTAGTGAGCCATCCCCCTGGTTTCAGAATGTGCAGTGCAACATCAACTGTCCATATAAATATATAGTAATGTAGACAATGAAATCATGAAAACTGAAAGCATTTGGATGAGATTCACAAGCTATTGTATCGTAACTTTTTCATTTTGTTTCATCCAGTAATTAGAGAATTCCTGAGTGCAACCACTGCATAACAACCACACAGATTACTAGGACCTGTTTACACTATACCAAATAGTATATCTGAGCAATACTACGCCAGATCGGCGCATTACAAGGCCAAGATTACTACACCATATTTAAATTGATTAACAACTGGCCCATTGTACAGTGACAATGTTTTGTTTTAGATTGCCTGGGCAATGGGCATCCAATTGGAATCCCATTACACATAGTTGTACACGGACATTAAGTTATTAAGTCAAATTAACACTCACGGCTGAGTAATTATAGCAACAAGCAGGCAACTATTTTTTGCTAATTTAATAAACCTGACCTGCTTCCAAAAATAGTCCAATCCCATAATCCCAATATAGCAGTGATACCATTCCACTGGGAATGGCAAGATGGGTTGTGTGATGCGGGATACTTACAATGAATTACTGGTAGTTTTTTTCCCACATTGAAGAAACGGAATTCACATGTAGGATGGGATAAGATGGTAATGTCAGTGATCTCCGCATATATTCATCAGTTGTAACAATCAGTTTGCCACCTCAAATCTAGCGCAAAGTCATATAAATATTTTTCTCATCAAATATAAGCTGCCAAGACACCTCGATCACCTCAGATTATGTGTGATCACTGACAACACGTAAGTGCAATGCCAAGGTCACTGTACTTTAAAGGACTTAAAAGAACACGTGATGTGTTGCTTAGCAACACAGGAAGTTACCAAATGGGAGGTGATTCATCCCAAAACAAGGTTCAGGTGTTTTGTAGGTAAATCAAGTGATCATTAAAGATACAAGATAAAGTGATAATAATAAAATAATAAAATGTTATATGGCAGGATGAAAGTGATTAATCACAATATAATTAAGCTTGTAAGTAGTGTCTACCATAAGCAGGGTAATTATGTCTAGTCTCAATTGCCCACTTATTTGTACTAGGTCATCTTTTTAATCGTAAGCAGCAGGTATGTACAGCTTTTTAGTAGCAAGACTGAGCTAGACAATTTCTTCTTGAACCTAACAATCTAGCTACAGTTAGTTTCATTAAAAACTGCCTGTAAAATTGAACCAAGACAAAACTAGACAACTTCTGCCATACGATGCTACCTGCCACTAAATGGAACAGTCTTGCTATAGATGGCTACTCAAAGCCGGATCTAAAAGTGAATAGACAGAAGCAGCTGGTTTTAGCCAGTTATAGCTACAGCCAGGAATAGGTTGCTACAGCTGTCTGGAGTCTCTTTTAAGACTAACACAATATTAGCTACACTCGTACATCCTTGTTTCTGACTTCTAGACCCAAAAAGTATTCAGTATAAACATGATAAGTAATTATGCGAAATATATCTTCAATGGATGTGCTTTTATTGTCGTGTGGCAACTCTGACTGCTGGTAATGGCTTATTGGTAATTAGCGCAGTAATGAACAATTTGGCTCACTGTTGAAGGATCAATGTATTGACAAAGTATTAACCAGACACAAAAAGAGAAATATAATTGATATGACACATGCACAGTCATTAAAAGAATATTATGTTACATTGATTGATTCAGTGAATACCCACTGTGAAGATTATTAAATCATTTACAGTGCATGCCAAATTTGCTGGGGCACCCCTATTACATTTGCATTGAATGCTAACCGAAATTATGCTTCTGCTGAATCAAGTAAAGAAATATAATGTCCTCAATGTTGTTAAAATATCCCACCAACTTTAAATTTCAGTATGATTTTACAGGCAAATCCAGAGTCATTCTCAACTGGGTACCACATGAGCTGAGGGGCGGGGCCTAGCTCAGAGGTTGCGCTCTGGGCTTCCAACCGCTGGGCCCCGGGTTCGATTCCGGGTCGAGCCTAAGTTGGATGGCTGTTTCATCCTTCGTCTCATTGCCATGGTCTCTGCCTGTCCTAATTAGCCCAACTGGTGCAGAAATACAGGACGTAAAGCTCTAATCACACACACACACACACCACATGAGCTGAAGAGTTCACACCAGTGCCATCATTATGGTTGCCTATTGCCCATTGCATGTGCTGTGGAGTAAAGCAGTGGATGAAGGAGGATCTGTTCAACTTTTCCATGACATGCTAGGCGTTCAAACCTGCTACCCCATAATTAGCAGGTTAACACCTTAACCACTATACCATGGCACCCTCAGAAAACTCCACAAAGTTCTGTGGAAATAACCCCACCCAAATTAAGACAAATCACGTCTCAAGACCACGATGCTTTTTTCTGAAACTGGCTTCCTGCAAACACGAACAGGTTGTAACGTTCATGCCACAACATTTGACTTATCATACTAATGTGACAATATTATGGTGTGAAACCCTTACAAGAACATCTTGACAACTTTCAGTATTGCAGAACTCGTCACAAGGTGATGACATGGACTCCCAAACACTTGCAGCAATATTTGAGATAATATTTCCCACAGATATTACCAAAATATCGACACAACATAAATTATTATTTAACTAACATTATGTCAATATATGTGGAAAATATTGTCACATTATGAAAGTTTGGACCCTAGAAAAGCCTGCAGAAATATAGATGATATTACCAGCCGAGATTGTCGAAATAATTTCATTATGTGAAATACATTATGAAAAACTATTATTTGCTACATTTAAAACAATTTATTTTCCCAACATGCCATGTACAATATGTTGAAAACGTTTTGTATTTGCAGGGTATAAGCCTTTCAGAGGGAATTCTGCTTCAATATGATCACCACTTCAGTGATTGTCTTGATAATGGTGAAAATGATGCTTTTTTAAAATGACTACAGTTACCGAATTGATCCTCAATATCTGTATCAATATATGTAGTTTGATTTATTTTAAACAATGTCATGTAACAGGAATTAAGCATTCAACAGCTTGATGATCAATCAGAAAATTTAAGATGATTACTTATGCCAAATTAGAGGTCTGCATTCCAACTCCTGCCAACTTAAAACTCTTCATAGGTTAAAGGATCTCAAGAACAAAGCATTTAATTGCAATCATGCTGAAATGGCTTTTTTAAAATAAAGCCACTTAGATCTTAAAGTACTTTGGTCTATGAGATACAGTACAAGCAATGTAAATTCAAATAAACAAAAAATTATACATATATAAGTTGGATTAAATATGAAAAAAAAAAATAATAATAATAATACATTTGGTTAATAAGGAATGAAAAATGTGGTCTTCTTATAATGCTGGTGCAGAATGTATTGTCTAATCTGGATTTTTGTCTTAAAAAGACCAGCTTGCATATATGGCTGATCAGGATTAATATACCCTTCAAAATATGCTGTTATATGCTGTTATGTCTACTCTTGGTTTTTCCTAAATTGACCTGGTTGCAGTTTTCTCCATTCTTCATCATCTACTTTACTGGCAGATCATTTGACCTTCTTGTTGATTAATGAAGTATTGAGTTATGATTCAACAATGGAACTTTTCAGCCAATAGAATTGCAGTATTCTGTCATAGCCACCTGATTTAAATATAGAGAACCTTCTGCGAAAATCCACTATATCTTAAAAATTGGTGTCTGTCACAGTTACTAATTAGTGAAGTGCCTATAGATAGTTGACAAAGGGGCAAATCATCTCATAATTATAAAGTGTTTTTATAAATATGATGCCAAGATTACATACCTGGTGGAAGTTTAACTCTTTCCCCACCTCCCTC
Source organism: Alitta virens (assembly GCA_932294295.1). Taxonomy (NCBI): domain Eukaryota; kingdom Metazoa; phylum Annelida; class Polychaeta; order Phyllodocida; family Nereididae; genus Alitta; species Alitta virens. Next base: position 19,624,331 of record OW028585.1, on the reverse strand, counting down.
TCACAGGAGATGAACAAAACATAAGCCAGGTTTTATCTTGTCATTGTTATTCTGTAAAAAAAAAACACACATAAAAAACATACTTGTTCAGTCGGGCATGGAGGTCATTTCTTAGACATGCACACAAAGCTAGTATGCAGATTCAATTGATAACATGCAGCTGCAGAATGTGCACACAAAGCTAGTATGCAGATTCAATTGATAATTTGCAGCTGCAGAATGTGTTGTTTGAAAACCCTGTAAATGCCTTATATTTCAAACATATATTTAACACAATTCTCATCGTAGTGTGTACTTGAAAGCATATTCCAAGCAAGCACAAAGTTTTGTGCATAAAAAGAAGGCTTTACTTAAACATTTTCAAAGCAGTTGTAAATTTACCTAAAATGAGTGTCGTTATGATGTTTTGTAAAGATGTCATATAGACCCCTCAGTTCAAACATCAGATAAGTGTTCATAACCTTTACTTGTATCAGTGTTTAATTGGTTGAAACAAATATCTTATATATATGTACATCTACAGAAATTACAGAATCATGAGCTCAATTTTTCTCCCTTCACCTCTGTTGAAACATGGCATTCTGCACGTACTTACACTAAACGGAGCTACGCCCCCCGCCTAGGCTCAACCAGGAATCAAACCCTTGCTATCACTGAGCTATACCCACACCCTGCCACATGGAGGCCCAGGACTTACAAGACAAGTGCATAATGGTGCTTATTTTTCTTATTCAATGGTAAATGGGATGTATGTGATTTTTACAATGTGTTGTCACAAAGCTGAATTCAAAATTATGACAGGGTGCCATGCTGTATTCTTGCATGTGAAGTTACACTTATTGTTTAATAAAATTATTTCTACTCCTATATTTCACCCTGCAATATGCGCCTAGACTGATCAATTGACTGACTAATCGATTGATTGACATAACATTTTTTGACTGTTAGGGAGTGTTTCCTTTTCAGTATATGTAAAGGCTTTGAGCCAGTTCTGTACTGAGAGTAGCACAGAGTAGTATTACCCAGAGAGGGCAGTGCAATTGAACCAATGTAAGCCTGTTCAGGGTTGGTATTGCACAAGATGACAAACCCGCAGAGTCACCTGGTATTACGACAGAAAAATTATGAATTTGTCAGTGATCCATTTAAATACACTTAAGTAGTTCAAATAATCTTTTAAATGTTTCCATGGAAAATACTTGTTTTATAAATACTTATTTGTGGATCAGGGTTTAGTGTTTTACATTATTTCAAACTTGCAGAAATATGACGTCACAATATTAAACAATCACAATGACATCACTATAGCTATTGTGATAATACATATGACGTCACCAGTTTTAATGGCTGCCATTCGCAAACCTGGATGGCTTATGCAAATATAGAACTGTCCAATCTATGTATATATCTGTGTTCCCTATATTTAGAGCTACATTTGCTGGTTTATACTGACAGCCCGGACAAATCAATTTCCTCTCATAGCCAGCGCGACTGTTAATTCAGTGGAAACTCACAATTAAGACCACACTAAGGGATCACTCATGTGGTTTTAATAAATATATTTTCTGAAAAAAAATTATTTTCAAAAATTTGTCTGCTTCCCAGTTGTAGGTCATTCTGGATAATTCTTCGAAAAACATCTTGCAATAACCGCCAGCAAAGTTGCGACCAATGAATACATTCACAATACGTGTGACCACTACACCTTTCAAACAATCTTGGACGCCGCTACTTTCATGGTATCACTATCAGTAACTATTTCACTATTAAGATCAGTAAATTTTAAATCACCATTAATTAAGATTAGTAAATTTTGAATCACCATTAATTAAGATTAGTAAATTTTGAATCACCATTACGGAAGCTTGTTTGACTCACAATGTGTTTTCTACGGAGCACAACAATGGGATTTAGCAAACGTGTGTGTGTGTGTGATTAGGGCTTTATGTCCTGTATTTCTATTTAGCAAACAAAAGGGCTTTGGAGCTCTTTCATGTCCAGTGGAGAAAAGCTGTCAGAAGAATTTGGCACCTTCCCTGGAAAGCCAGATCTTTGATCCTGCCATCATTGGGTTATACAAACGATTTCTAAAACTGTACTGGTCTGTTGCTGATAATGAAAATTCTACAGTAAAATTGATATGTAATGCTGCTGAACATGGCATTATAGACGGAAATATCCATGAAATTTCAAAGCAATGGCGATATCCTGAATGTCATTTGAGAAGGAAATTGCAGTTCAGAGGTCAGAGACCAAAATCAGTTATTGACAATAATAGAGCACAGCAAATAAGAGACCTAACAAAATGTTTGGAAGGTTCTTTTCATTTGCCAAATTTTACGATGGACCATCTAAAATCTTTAATCTATTTAATTTCAACATATTAACTTAAACTGCAAATTTTTCATATAACTTTTCAACTTTTCTTGTACAATGATTGTTATTATTATTAAGATTGGTACATTTTGAATCACCATTAATTAAGATTAGTAAATTTTTAATCACCATTAATCAAGATTAGTAAATTTTGAATCACCATTAATTAAGATTAGTAAATTTTTAGGCAGAGACCATGGCAATGAGACGAAGGATGAAAGAGCCATCCAACTTTGGCTCGACCGGGAATCAAACCCGGGACCCAGCGGTTGGAAGCCCAGAGCGCTTAATTACCATTAATTAATATTAGTAAATTTTAAATCAAGTCTGGCAAGGTGTTTGCAAGGCTATACTGTACAAAACAAGTACAGCATGTTGATTATTAACATCTCCAACAAAAAAATATTCATGGAAATGGACAAAGCTTTTATCCATTCCTGTAATTCGAAGCCAACATTCTCACCACCAATCTTAATCTTCTATAATATTTAGGAGAAATGTCACACCATGCCATAAACAGCACTAAAAGAACTTCGTCAGATCAAGCACCCTCAATGTACAGAGCCAGCTCTGCCAATAGCAGCAGCCTGTGTGGCGTGGACACTAACACCCCCCCCCCCCCCCTCCCCTCCTGGTGATGAAAGGAGGAAGTATCACTATATAAGGTAGATTATCCACAGATTTCCCATTACTTAGGAGCAAGGATCACTTGCATACAGTAACAAAAGGTAAGTCAGTTCACAAATATGAACTTAACAATTTCTGGTAAATTGCTAGGAATGTTGGCAGGAGAGTCCCATGACACGGCCTAGCATGGCTTAATGGGGCTCTCCTGACCAGTATATTACACGATATACATAATCCAAAAAATGTTAGTTTATATTTGTTTCCGATTCTTGCATCATTTTGGGTAAAAAAAGTTTCATTTTGCTTATCGCCGAGAATCTTATTTTTACACTTCCTAGCTTACAGAAAAGAAGAAAAGGATTTTTTTTTTTTCATAATAATATATACATATTTATGAAAAGTATGGTCAAATAGAAATATTTTTCAAAATTCATTACCATTACATCATAGAAATAACCATTTTCTTATCAGTTGTTGAATTGGACCTTTACTCAGAACTAGCAGGGTTAGGAGTATGTACTTAACATAAATTTGATTTTGAATTACAAAGCTCTAGATTCCAGGGGTTGGATTTGGATAACTATTTTAGTTCAGCTAGCTACGTGTAGCCCCCACCCAAATGACGAACAAATTTTAAAATATTTTCGTGTAATATTGTACACAGATAGCTTGAGACAAAAACACAATTGGCCTTTCTGAGAAGTAAATTTTCAGTCTCAATATCTACTGCTCTACACTACGGCATATTATGTACCCATGTTGTGACTATTATGCTAGTGATTTAAATTATAGTAAGATCAAAAATAAATGTCTACTTGACATTGGTCATATGTTTAAAGAAGTATGGAGCAAAAAAACAAATTTATTAATTTCACTGGCAAAAATGATTCCAAAAATAAATTGTTGCCTTCTTGTCATCCATATTTGTGATTGTCGCAGAGAAACAAAAGCAAGGATGATACAATGAAGTGTTAATACCACTTAAAAAATTGGGGTTTGATTTGTTGCAGCTAACATTTGTCCATTCTATGAAGCTCCATGCAAAAATATGACCCAAAACAAAGTGGACATTTATTTAAATCCAACAGAAAAGATCAAATTGGGGCACCGAAAATCACAACCAAAAATAGTTCTAAGTAAATTCAACCTCACATATAACCATCGCCTTAACAAAAAACTAGCTGAAAATAGGGCTTTTTCAATTTTTTTATTATCTGTTTCATTGAAGAATAAAGGTTTGAAGTTCTATACAGTATAAGACAGGCCACTTGTTTCTGACAGGATCATCAGTTTGTTTTCAAATTTCTTTTCTAGCCACACCATGGCAACCACAATTATAGCAGAAGTGACCTCTTACAGCGACTTAGACAACTACTTGATGGCGGGAAATATGAGTAATGTTTCCATGGAAATGCCCTACCTTCCAAATGATCTATATTTTCACCCCCATTGGCGTCTGTACAGGAAGTTTTTGGAGGACCTTCCAGACATCATACATTGGATCATCGGACTCTACATAGCCGTAGTGGGCATGGTCGGGGTTATCGGAAATGCGCTGGTCATTTTCTTCTTTAGCACGTAAGTGATCTAGAATATAATATCCTGTATATTGCAGAATTTTCCATTGACGATAGAGTGGGTGGGGTGGGTGATTAGGGCTTTACGTCCTGTATTTCTGCACCAGTTGGGCTAATTAGGACAGGCAGAGACCATGGCAATGAGACGAAGGATGAAACAGCCATCCAACTTAGGCTCGACCGGAAATTGAACCCGGGACCCAGCGGTTGGAAGCCCAGAACGCTACCTCTGAGCTAGGCCTCCGCCCATTGATGATAGAGTTAACCAGTGATGGTGTAGTTATGTAAAAATGTCGCATATTTAAAGAGATTCACATAGGTGACATTCTTGTATTTCAATTATGTCGAAGCGATTCTGTATCTCATTCCAAGACATTTTGAAACTGACAAATAAGGTTATTTCCACAGAACACCTCAAACTGTGACACTGCATAAGTCTGCCTTCTTCTGTTATTAGATTAGTGTTGCCATTTGATTGAATGAACACAACTTGCCTAATAAAAGAAACCAAATTCATTAAAACATAAGGCTTCAAAAATAAATCAAAATGCACTGGAAGTACTGTTGCGTAGGGGTTCCCTTGCTTCAACCAATCAGAATCTTGGGAGGGAACCAGTAGGATTGCACCATTTTTCCAGTAGCCACCTATTCTAAATGCAATTACAGACGAAAGTACTCATACATATATAACAAACAAATTCCTTTATTATAATATTATGGGGAAGGCTGATTCATCATAATTTGGTGTCAATGTAACTACATTCTCAGGAGCTCCCATGTGACAGGTATTGATAATCCTGCCCAATTGACATCTATTGTTAATTTCTGAAATTATCACTCTGGACACCTGTATGAATAATTTTGTCTGCAACTGCATCTAGAAGCTTTCTGGAAATTCCTCCATCACAATTTGATTTTCAATTATTAATTATACATTTTATGATATAATTAATTTACAGTCAGTCGTTTGGACAAAAAATTAATTTACAGTCAGTTGTTTTGGACAAAAAAAGAGAGTCATTATAATTGATTATCTGGTCCACAAATTTAAGACCATGTCATTTCTTGCCTGTGCAGGACACGGTCCCTTCGAACTCCTTCCAACCTTTTCGTCATCAACCTAGCCATCAGTGACCTGGGGTTTTCTGCTGTAAATGGATTCCCCCTTATGACGATATCATCATTTATGAGGAAGTGGTACTTCGGAAATATAGGTTGGTTGACTTTATATATCTTCTTCTACATAATGCTGTGTCAGTGGAATTAAAGACAAAGATAATTACATTATGATTGCCCATTAAATGAAAGACAAAACTTAGGCATACAGGTTTTTAAAAAATCCATACATGTCATAATTTGATATTCAATTAAACTTGCCCTAAAGGTCATCTGAACATTTAAGTTACCTGCTTTAAACGGCCACTTCTAACTACCCCAAAATGATGTTATCGCAAATATTGCAAATTTATTCCAAATGCCAATTAACAAGTCTTCGATGTGAGACAAATTTTGACTAAACATAGCTCAATTTCTTTAGGCGTTATTGTTCAAACTGGAACCCCATCTTTAGAGTTAAATCAAAACCCCACTTTATAGCCTAACAAGGCCGGTTATATTTAGGTGCTATAATAATAATATACTTTATTCAGTCATCACCGCCAAACTTTTTGTAGCTCTTTTGTGAAGTGCATGACAATAATAATAGGAAAAATAATTAATTAATAAATCGATAAGTATACATGTACACATATAATACTGATAGCATAATAATACTGAAAGGTGTTACTTAAATAATTGTGATTGTAGATTTTGATACTAGACGGTACAAATGTGTTTATGCTAACAAACTACAGTCTATTCTATACTGGGCAAACAAAACAAATTGCCATGGGGTAAATGTGTAATATGGTGTGGATTCCAAGCCTTCTCAACTCATCATTACGTCTGCCACTTACAGTTACTAAGTTGCAGACCAGGATCTTTGAGAAAACACAACCATTCATTCTCTTCAAGTGTGACTTGCCAGTTCACATCACTGACAATATACATCTCGCACGAGCAGTCATCTATCAACGATGTTCACAGGAGAAAAGTGTTGTAGATGCTTGGAAACATAAACCCCAACTAACACAGTACTTTTTTAACATGCTCTGGATATTTCATTGTAATAACATAACATAATATTACAGTAAAATTCATGGAGTTTAAAAGGAAAAACCAGAAGACGTTACATCACATGTAACCAGGTCTCCCATTGGCTGAGAGAGGCCCATGAGTAGCCAATGGCAGGGATTCGTACTAACTCTATAAATTGCACTGTACATCAATTGGTCTAAGTAGAGCATTTAAAGCATAACATTTTACCAGCAAACAGTTTTAAAGTTTAAATAGAGTTTGTTTTGTTTTGGAGAATAGTTCGTATTGTGGGAAAGTTGCTACGCTACAGTAGTAATGAAAATGTTTCAGTTCGCTGCAAACCTTCTTTTTGCAATGTGCCAGGAAAACTTCAAAATTAGCAGTTTCCTAACAAAAAAGATAAGCATGTGATCATCAAATCAAAATACCATGAAAAAAATAAAAATTATAAATTGGCTTACGGGCTACTTTTTTTTAACATGCTTTTCCAACATAATAAAATACAAAATGGTTTTATGTGATAATTTTTTTTAATCAAAGCAGTTTCATCCCTCAATATTTCTGTCTCTCCAGGATCAAATATGCTTTGCAGGAAGGTATCCTTTCGGTGTACTTGGCGAGAAGTATTACACAAAAAGAGAACACCGACTAAAAGGCAATACCAATAAATATTATACAGAGAACAGATTAGTATCAACAGGTCTCCTGAGAGATGCTTTACCCTACCTATTATACACAGTGTATTATCTGGTAATATCTAATTAAGTGTGTGATACCAACTTTCAACTCTGGTGCTGTTCAGTCAGACGGAGAGCCAATTTTCAAATCTAGTACAACAAGTACACACAGGGGAACCTCGCCTTAGAGACTACCTTACTATAAAGGCTACCACACTATTAAGACTACTGAATTTGACCTTGTGCAATGTCAGCATTCAGACAACATTTAGAACAGAATTCACTGGTTCTAAAGGCGAGGTTGTACGTAAATTTTGTTACAGTGGAACTGCCTCTCATCTCTTGTCATATTAACTGCCTGGTAGTCTTACTTTTGTGGTTGTCTCGTGTGAGCACTTTTAATGTTATAATAGGGCTTCAGCATATATCTACTGACCAATCAAACCCATCTAATACTTATGACCACACTTATGACCACCTCACCATTAAGACTAAATGATTTTGCACCAAATGTGGTCTTCATTACGAGGTTTCACTGCAGTGGCTCCCTCTGTGGGTACTTCCTGCACCTGGTGTTAATTCAGTTCAAAGCACCAGACCCTGATCAGCTGTTAATCTTCCCAAATCTCTTTCAATCTTCGGAAATCATGCGAAGTAATTAGGAAAAGGGGAATGACCTACTTCAGTTACGAAACAAGGATGATATCGCGGTGATTAGCCTACTGCTATAAATAGGATTCGTAAAAGGGTAGAATATCTACTGGTGAAGATAACTGTGGTACACAGCAGTAGAAAATAATTAAGACTACCCTAAAATCGACAAATTAAATGGTTTATAATATATGAATATTATAGTAACAAAAACATTAGCAAAGTAAATATAAACGTAATCAGGGTTTATTCCCTAAACAGGGGCTCAACCAACGTATCAATTACATCCTTGGCAGGCCAATATTGAGTCTCTCTCAATTCCCTGCCCTGGGAGAGTATGCATGCAGCCTCGAACACAGACTTAACCGCAAGGGCTTGAGAGCTGTGGTCTTAATAGTACAGCGGTCTTAAGGCAAACTTCCTCTAATATGTTAATGTTATACCAATAAAGGTGTTATTTCTTTGCTTCAATTTCTGATCCTAATTCTCATACAGTATGACCCTGAACTTTAAAATCATACAATGACCAAAAAATGCTCCAGAACATTCAGTAACTGACCTGAGATTGTCAATAACAAATACAAAAGCAGAAAAAAAGGTCACATGACCGAAGAGAAGTCACAATACTGGTGACTCTAGTGCATGCAGTATCTATGCTGGGGCAAGTAACAGACCCCACCTTTTGGGGTAAAGAAACGAGATACAATAAAAACTGCTCCATAGCATCATATCAATTATAATGCAGTAACTTTGCTAATGTAAACTTAACAAATTATGTGTATTTAAGATGATCCTCTCACCATTACATTAACGTCAATAAGTTTTCCATAAAGTACAACCACAATAGAGAATTATTATTTTTTCATACAATAATTGGCCATGTCAACTTTGACAGTCTGCCAGTCACTTTTTTCTGCTGATATTGACACACTATCTTCTGGACCACTTTGTGCACATGGCAGGGACAATTTATGTAAGCATTCTAGATAAGATTAATGTCGGATCAACCAAAAAGAACTGCGATGAGAAGATTATGGGTAATTAGTAACTAAGCCATATAAATCCGCCACACAAATCACGTGTCTTGCACCCCCAGAAAGTAGTCACCTTCCTTTTATACGCAGTGATCTGGCTTAGCTGCAAATAGGCTAATGGTGAGGTATTATGTATTTATAAATAAATACAAAGTGTGGCTTATGAGACCCTTTCGCCTTGGATATATGACCTTTCACCTTGCGAAGTTCCATGAAATGACTACCGGTAATTTGCATATATATGTAAATGCTGTCCATAATTTGTTTTATTTCATGCCTTTATTTAATTTTCTTCTTTTGCTTTTTGTATTTATTTATATTTTTTTATTTGACACATTTATCTGTACTGATATAACGTTGTCAATAAAAGATTATATTTGTGACATCTTGTATTGTTATTTCTGGGTGCAACATCACACGAGAACTGGCCAGCCCTAAGGCTCACTTTCAAGTTATCTCTGACAATTTAGCAACACCTGTGAATTGATAATGACATTATAATAGTTAATGATACAACAATTTCGAATCAATGTAATGTTACCTTAACTAGTTTGAATTTCGACCGGTTGGCAGATGTTTATATTTATGACATGTCTCCATTGTTCAAAACTGCTACATTGCATCCAAAGATAACTATATAAACACAGTTTGGACTTCACAACTTTTTCATTTTCATTTTAGTTTAGCATTTTGGTGAAATAACTGCAAAATTGACATGACCTGCCTTGAGACCGAGTTAGCAAAATGGTGTGAAAATTGGATAGATCTCTGTAGAACATTTATATTATATTTAACAACATGATAAACAGTAAGGCTCTGGGAATGTGATAGGCTAACACAGGCGTAACTAGTCCAGTAACGCGTGTTGCTGAACTGAAGCGTAACTGGACTGTGCATTGTGCAGAGCCCTGTGTTGGTCACTGGGGTTTGAGGTCTTCACCCACAGTGTTACCACCCATGCCGCAAGGAGGCCCAGGATTTTCAAGAGCCCGCACTGATGGAATTAAGTAATATGATATACGCTGCAGCCATGGCCAGTAGTAAAATAAACTCAATTCCTATGAAACGGATATCATACTTTTGAAGTTGATTGGTAAAAAATGGCCCATTACACTTCAATGCTTGTTGCCTTACATAATATTGTACATCAAAGGGTAGCTCTTTGCAAATACAAAACCTGACAAACGGAAAATGCGAGTGTTCAATTTTTTTTTCAATGGCATGAGCATTGAGCCTGCAGTTATAGTATGTGTGTGTGTGTGAGTTATTGTTTAACGCCTCATCAGCACCTGAGTGGGCTATGTAGAGGCTCTCTAGGTTAAGATTGATTAACTATTTTTGGTAGTAGAAACCAGAAGCATATAAAAAATCAATAATTGTCTGGGTTGGATATCTAGTAAAGAGATGTTGTAAGGTATTAGCTTGAAACAAAGGTCTTCTAAAGCGTTGTAAGTGGCTGCAATCTTATAAAATATGTTTGATTGTTAGGGGGCACCGACAACTCTGGCATACCGGTGCCGGTTCATTGACTAAAAGGTGTAAATGTGTAAGTCTTGAATGTCCTATGAGGCATCTGTGTGCAGTTATAGTAAGTCAGATGAGATGCTGCAATTAGTAAAAGAAAAACATATATAACCTGAAAAGATTCACATTCTAATTTGTAAAGTTGTAATTTATCTCAGGTGAAGTTGCATGTATGCTGTTGTTCATGACCAGCTGGTTTGTCTAGTTGTAAGACACTCACCTGCTCCTCTGAAGGACCCAGGTTCAATCTTGGGCACCCTTCAAGAGCAACATCCCAGCCGAATGTTGTTTTGATGAGATGTTTAATCGGTGGTCCATTGTACTTTGTCTATGCTGTGGCAAGTGAAAGCCTTGGGGTAAATGTGTACTACAATAAGATAAATGTGTACTACAATAAGATAAATGTGTACTACAATAAGATAAATGTGTACTACAATAAGATAAATGTGTACTACAATAAGATAAATGTGTACTACAATAAGATAAATGTGTACTACAATAAGATAAATGTGTACTACAATAAGATAAATGTGTACTACAATAAGATAAATGTGTACTACAATAAGATAAATGTGTACTACAATAAGATAAATGTGTACTACAATAAGATAAATGTGTACTACAATAAGATAAATGTGTACTACAATAAGATAAATGTGTACTACAATAAGATAAATGTGTACTACAATAAGATAAATGTGTACTACAATAAGATAAATGTGTACTACAATAAGATAAATGTGTACTACAATAAGATAAATGTGTACTACAATAAGATAATGGATGAAACAGTCATCCAACTTAGGCTCGACCGGGAATCGCATCCGGGACCCAGTGGTTGGAAGCCCAGCGCTACCATTAGTGGCAGGCTACAAATGGTGTCATGAATTGAGTGAACACCAACCAGCATAACCAACTGCAGTCACACCAGAAATTATTCTGACACTCTTCACTTTTCCCTTTTAAATAACCTTTCGTTACTTGTAAACTACATTGGCAAATACAATGAAATCACAGCCACTGACAGCTGTTGACATACTAATGTCTGTTAATTGTTTGGTGTGACTGTACGTAACATTGAATAAAAAGAAAAAGATGTTATAAAACGCTTTGTTTTCTTCTTGCAGCATGTGTCTTATATGGATTCCTTGGAGGACTTTTTGGCTTCAATTCAATCGGATCTTTAATGTTCATTTCTCTGGATCGATACTATGTGATAGCGAGACCCCTGGAAGCAATGCGAAAGGTGAGGACTAGCTGGTAAACCTGTTGGCTGAAAGAGAACTGGACTGTGTCCAACAAAAAAAAAAAAAAAGATTGTGCATTGACATATTATTAGTTTACTACGAATCATGAAATTGTCTAACAATTGTTGGACCACACTGTGTTAACAATACATAATGTCACAACAGCCCAATTATTGATGACGTCATCTAGTATTGTGTATTGGTGACGTCATGTGTTGTCCTATCACTTCCGGGTCCTACTATTAAATACGTTTTTACTAAGAATTCAAATTATTGCAGCGCAATACAAAAATTAGTTTTGAGACTGACAGAGAATGGTGCAGTCTTTAATTCTATCCTGCATCTTGTGCGAACTTTTTTTCATTCCTCGCATGAGTGTCAATCCAGTTCATTCTCTCGAAGCCCTTCATTATCATGTCCATCATGACATATTTCTCTCTTATTATCCTCTATACAGGCTACGAAGAAAAGGGCCATGATCCAGATATGTTTTGTGTGGATCTGGGCCCTCCTTTGGTCTGGACCTCCTCTGGTTGGATTCGGTTCATACATTCCGGAAGGCCTCCAGACTTCCTGTTCATTCGACTACCTCACAAGGTAATGCATTCAACATGATTTAGTTGTAGAAATACTGCAAGTATTTTGTTATAATGACTAAAAAAAAACAGTCACAAAGTAGTCAAACTCGTTACTTTACCAATTAAGTAGCTAAATGATTTCATTTTCAGTGTATTTACAAAAAGCTAATTTCTTCGTTTGTCTGCATAACTAGTCCAAATTAATACACACACAAAAATCACTATAAATCGATGTTCTTCGTTTCAGAACTCCTATCAACATAGCCTTCAACATGTGCATGTTTTTTATGGGATTCGTCTTTCCACTTTTGATCATCATCATGTGCTATGTTCAAATCATTGCCGCTGTGTCAGCACAGGTATGCATATACAATACATTGATATCAATATAATTCTAAATTCATCCATATTATAAGGCTTATACTACTGAAAGATTTAGAAAAAAGTAACAAATTGTCTGTGCTTTGTTACATAGTATTGGTAAGTGGGTGATTAGGGCTTTACGTCCTGTATTTCTGCACCAGTTGGGCTAATTAGGACAGGCAGGGACCATGGCAATGAGACGAAGGATGAAACAGCCATCCAACTTTGGCTCGACCGGGAATCGAACCCGGGACCTAGCGGTTGGAAGCCCAGAGCGCTACCTCTGAGCTAGGCCCCCGCCCTACATAGTATTGGTAAAGCTGATAATGACTGAGAGCTGTGCAATATTACACTGCACTTCTATATCATGTAAGAGTTTTATTTTAGACTGAATCAGTAGTCCTTTAATGTCTTGGCCCTCCTCGTGGCAAGGGTGATAACACTGGGTGAAGCCCCCCTACCCCAGTGGCCAACACAGGGCTCTGCAAACATATATTCCAGTTATGCCTAGCTATCCCATACCTAGCACATGAATGACCTTACAAGTTAACAAGTCGTTCACTGTAACTCACACTAAATCAGTAGGCCTACAGTAAAAACACAAGATGTTATCAATGATGAATTGTTGTTGCAGGCCAATGAAATGCAGAAAACAGCAGAAAAGATGGGAGCGAAGACCGGCAATGAAGAAAGGAAGAAGAAGCAAGAGATACAGTTGGCAAAGGTTTGAAATTATTTTAGTAATATTCAATTTATTTATACAGAGAAGCTAAATAAAAATGACTATCATTTCTTTGCAATTTAATCAGTTTTTGTAAAGTCTAGATGGTCCGAGCTAGTGACACTGGGGTTTTAAGAAGTTTCAAGAACTTGAGACAAATTTATTTGAAAATACGAGTGCTCTAGGTACTTCACAGTTTAGGACTGATTTAAATTAAGGTTTATTTGTGATGTCTAAATACCAGTGTCTCAATACAAAATACATGGCCTGAAGTTAAGTTCATGTATATGTTATCCAGCTGTCAGAGGCAGATGTAATGGCGACATAGGGTTGTATTAATTATTACTAATAACATTCTGAAACGTATCCCACTAGGTGGCAGCAGGCACAATCTCTCTGTTCTGCATCAGCTGGATTCCGTACGCTGTAGTTGCCCAGTTTGGAATTTGGGGTCTACGTGATTTTGTCAACCCAATAACCAGCGTCACTCCAGTGCTGTTTGCCAAAGCTTCCGCCATGTGGAATCCAATCCTGTATGCTCTAAGTCATCCTAGATTCCGAGCGGTTCTGGATGATAAGATGCCTTGGTTATTGTGAGTATTGCTTCTTATTCTTCACTCAACTACTATGAGCCAATCAGAATGTTTCTTTACCTCCACCTGGCGTTATAAATTTGAATAGTGACTATCATGTTCTCTGTTTTATTTCAGGTGCTGCAAAGGACGTAACATGGACAAAGGGGGCAACGATGACAAGACGAAGGACAGCAGAGCGAGTGTCGTCTCTCACTGCTCCGAGATGTCTGACGTCACCATTGCTACAACTGAGATGGCTAATATCAGCAACAAATCCCAGGGGTCAGCACCCAGCAAAAGCGGGAAAGATAATCCAGTCTACACGATTGAAGGAGAGAAAAACAAGGGAAAAGGAAAGCCAGCTGAAGAAGAGAATGGTTACGTTTAAGAAAGAGACAAATGAAAGACTGAATCCTAAATACTTTAACATACTTACAACATTTGTAACTCAATCATACACCCGGTGAGTACATAAGATTTGGTGTATTTTCATAAATGATCATGGGATTAATCCGCATCACTTAAGATGCTTTTATCACCTGTTGTCATAATTTCCATGATCCATTGCAGATACGGTGAATGTTGAGCACAAAATATATCGCAATAACTACATCGAAATTCGATGAATTATAGCCTTAAGTTGTACAAAATTGATTCCACAACATCGAACTTTATGTATGTGCTACGTTCCACAAGCTGAATGAAATTTAACAGATAAATGCTACAAATACACAATTGTTTTCGACCACACAACAGCTGGGAGACAAAACCATAAAAAAACCATCTACCTAGCAAGTTTTTAGACAGAAACTTCCACCCAATGAATTTATCTAGAAGTTATTTTGTCAATGGGTGCACAGGCACTCGCCGGCAGTAATCATAACTGTTCAACTTGTTAATAGAGAGAGAAGGTACTTTACTTGGGAAATCCGTTAAACTTAAAATTGCAGTCGTCATTGCTTTGCAGTGGTTTCATTTGTCTCCACGTCCATGACCCCTAATTCTGAGCGTTAATTGGCCTACAGCTCAAAGAGCAGCCACTAGGGATGAGAACACTATTTCTGCTTGAAATCCTGTGATAATCTTGATATTATTGAAGGTACAAGTATGTTGTTTTACTGCATATGACAGCTAAGAAATTAATGGTCGCGTTCAGCGAAAAATTGAGTGGTCTAATGTAGTCCAGTCTTCTCTTTTCTATAATGACTGTGGTCTCATAGTTCGGGAAGTGCCTGTGCTGGGAGATAATAAAATGTTAAATTAGATACAGCACTCCCTCCCTTCCCATTCACTGTTTCAGAATGCATTGCTCTGACTGGAAAAATTGCTAAATTGCTGTACATAATGCATACTGTCATAGATGGATACAGATTTACTGATCAAATATTATCTACATGTTTTAGTGCTTTTGTATAAAAACACAACGATAAAATGCGCACTAATGTTGTTTTTACAAATGTTCATCATATCATTCATATGTTGTGGTTTTTGATAACCTATAGTCTCACAATTTCACTTTGTTTGTATAACTTCCAATGAAATGTAAAAAGAAGACTTTTTGTCATGAGCATGCACTTTAAGGGAGTTTCCTAAATGTCTCAGGAATGTCACACAAGAATGTTGGCGAAGAACCTTTCAAACGTTTTTGAGTATCTTTCAATGTAGTAATTTAACATTACGAGAATGCTATGAAATAATGCATACAGGACATTATAATGTAACATTTTGAAGTTGGTAGCATTGATATGTAAACTTTCTCATTTTCTTCTCCTAAAAACTGTATTGAAGAGTCTGACTCCTATTTGTTTTACTGTAGTTGTTTTATCCCATGATGACTCATTGCAAGGTCCATCACTGTCACCTGAGGTTTCTACATGGCCAAATGTGCCACGTGCGTTTTGGAAAACGCGTGGTTTTTGCCTCAATATTATTAGCTAAAAACCATACGTTTTCCATGCATTTATCCTTCTCATGGAAAACGCACGTGGCACATTTGGCCATGTAGAAACCTCAGGTGACAGTGATGGACCTTGCAATGGGATAAAACAACTAGTAGTACTAGAGGGCAGGTGGTGTAAATGCAGCAAAACCTTGACTTAAGCGACAAGCTTCAGTTAATACAGGATTATCCATTGCCATGAATGCCAGTATAAGTCATCAAGGGAGCTTCAACTTCAACAAAATATATAGGTCCCTGTATCACCAATGACTCATCAAGTGCAATTTTCACTTTACAAGAAATGAAAGTTTACATATCAATTCCATCAACGAACATGTTGTCAAAAATGTACTAGCAGGTGACGTTACACTCACGACATTTTAAGAATGTCACTGTTATAACTTTATGAGAATGTTACCATTTTGACCCAATCACAGCTCTATGTGATCTGGGTATACTTGCTGGTTATTGTTTACTGTGAATACTATGTACTTATAAGTTACAATTTTACACTTTCATAGCATTGTTGTTCAAATGCTTCCAGTATATTTTCATATATTGTAATACAAATTGAATCAATACACTTTGGAACTCCACTACTAAGACAACCACAGTTAGGCCACTTAACAAGTTTACTTTTGCTGGGTCTGAAAACTCTTACAGTTGGTAGAATTGATGTGTAAACTTTTCCCTGTCTTCTTCTACTAAAAAAACTGCATTGAAGAGTCATACTCCTATAGCTGGTCTATTTCATGATGACTCATAAGGTAGTTATGACTCATATTTGGGCAATTGAAAGGTCATTGTAAGGTCAATCATTGTCACCCGTTTTCTAGCACTAGGGCAGGTGGTGTATTATAAATCTCAAATTGACAAAACTACGTATTGGACATTGCATTTAAGAATGAAATTTATTATCCACTAGGGGCGTTGAAGGTTGGACGTCAGGAATTCTGGGGGGGGGGGGGGGAGTAGGCGCGGCGTTTTTAATGTGAAGTATAGGGAGTGACACTTCTTGGTAATTTTCTTTGAGCTAATCCTTGTTATAGGTCTGTGTATCACCAATGACTCAACAAGCGCAATTTTCACTCTACAAAATTTACATATCAATTCCACCAACTATAATATCAAGATTGTCTTTTCACATCACAATAAGACCACCTTCAACAGCTTCATTATCTCCAGGGGTGGTCTTTATTGTGCGGTGCCATTGTGATTTTGAATTCAACGCAAAAACGAACACACCAGAAACCTGCATAATTTTACACACTTTAGAATGCAATATTGCAAAGATGTTGACAGTGATTTGTAAAAAACTTACTTGTACTTTGAATGTGTGCCTTCAGTCTATGCACAAATGAATAAACCATGCATATACAAGTCATAGTTTGTTATCTTTTTAAACCCTTAAAAATTCAGGTAACACTACGGTTAATATTGATCAAATAATATACAACCAAGCTTGATGCTCAATGCAACTAAAAAAAAGAGAGATTCCAGACCTTCATATTAATGACCACTGAAGTACTGCACTGAATGACCACTGCTCCGCCATTTTTTCCAGCTGTAGTGATTTTAAGAGCACATGGTCATGGGTGGGTGATTAGGGCTTTACATCCTGTATTTCTGCACCAGTTGGGCTAATTAGAACAGGCAGAGACCGTGGCAATGAGATGAAGGATGAAACAGCCATCCAACTTAGGCTTGTCCAGGAATCGAACCCGGGATCCAGCGGTTGGAAGCCCAGAGCGCTACCTCTGAGCTAGGCCCCCGCCACAAGCACATGGTCATGAAGCAATCCAGTATTCGAAATGGGAAAAGCAAAAACAGATAAGGAAAGGACGCCACCAAAGTTATGCATCATTTGTTAAAAAAGAAAAGTGGGTGGGTGGGTGATTAGGGCTTTACGTCCTGTATTTCTGCACCTGCTGGGCTAATTAGGACAGGCAGAGATCATGACAATGAGATGAAGGATGAAACAGCCAACTAACTTAGGCTCGACCGGGAATCGAACCCGGGACCCAGCGGTTAGAAGCCCAGAGCGCTACCTCTGAGCTAGGCCCCCGCCCGACTTAAAAAAGAAAAGAAAACAAGCTTGCAAAGCACGATTCTGGAACGTATCAATGAGATCAAGTGCCTTGCCAAGCACTTGTTTGTTGCACGATGGCAACAAAAGCAGTTTGCTCAGACCCAGAAGAAAATTCCGAAGATATGGGCACTGATGATTATGGATTTAGCTGAAAATGATGCATGTGTATCGCAAAAAGAAATTCAGAGTGCACACTGTGGTCACTCACAAGTAACCATCCACCCCATGGTTATTGACTATAAATGTCCTAAAGAAGAATGTGATAGTACTGTACAGGAGACCATCCTTGTCATTATTTTATGACGTGCATGCCGTTCGAGTCTTTTCCAAGGATGTCATTGAGCATATTAAAACCTTGAAGAGCACAAACTTTCACAAATATAATTCAATTTACTGATGGGTGCGCACAACCTTTCAGTATAAATCTGTGTCTCCATTTGCAGACATTTCATATGCCCCCAGGGATGGTTTCAGCTTAGAACAACACTACTACGGTTCACATCATGGAAAAAATGCCTGTGCTGGTACGAGAGCAGTCATCAAAAGCAGTGCAGTAATTTAATCATCAACACAGCTCAAGATCTTTACAGTTTCACCACAGCAGAGCTGATTATTGATGAATCAAATGCAGAAAGCCATCTGCATAATCTTAGAATGGTGTTTTTCAAAGCAAAGAGGAAATTTGCCACCAACGCCCTGACAGTATAAAGTTTCTTTAAATGTCTATCCTGATACTGTCCTTCCTGTTACCATAATGGCTGACATAACAGGTCACATGACCAACCTATTTAATTATATTCAAAGGTAAAAGATGAAAAATGTTTTTTGTAGTCATGTTACAACACTAAAAGGTATGAAACTTCATAATTTTGTGGGTTTTTGAAATATTAAAAATTTCATTTTTTTTTTTTGGCACTTGAAATTCCAAAAGATGTGGTGGTGGATTAGGGCTTTACATCCTGTATTTCTGCACCTGATGGGCTAATTAGGATAGGTAGGGACCATGGCAATGAGACGAAAGATGAAACAGCCATCCAACATAGGTGGTGGTGGTGGATTAGGGCTTTACGTCCTGTATTTCTGCACCTGATGGGCTAATTAGGACAGGTAGGGACCATGGCAATGAGACGCAGGATGAAACAGCCATCCAACATAGGCTTGACCGGGAATTGAACCCGGGACCCAGTGGTTGGAAGCCCAGTGCGCTACCACTGAGCTCAGCCCCCACCCCCATCCAACATAGGCTCAACCGGGAATTGAACCCTGACCCAGTGATGCTATTCAGTAAAAAAGAACAAAACAACATAGATATATCTCAGGATGGTAAACGTTTAGCTTGGGTAAAAACTGTAAAGTATCTAGGTAACTATTTAGACTGTGATATGTCAGAAAAGACTGATGTCAGAATGATGTCTATAGAGTTAATCATACCATCTCAACATTGGGGAAATGTAGAAAAGAAGTCACTGTAAATGTATTTAATTCAAAATGTTGTCATTTTTACGGTGCTCAAGCATGGAATTTATGTGACAGTAATATTGTACAATTTCAAACCATGTGGAACAGATGTACAAGGCAAATATTAGAGGTTCCATCAACAACCCATCGTAATTTGCTTCCTGGGTTAGTTGGGAGACTATAAGTGCCTTAGAGCAATTTTACTGTAGATTTATTAAAATGGTACAAACTATGTTAAAATCTGCAAATGTTAAATTTATTTATGAAAAAGCAGTGTTAGATGTAAACAGTATAATTTATTCAAATTTGACACTGATCTCAAAAGGTATTGGATGCAGTATTGAGCAACTGTTAAATGACAGTATTTGTCAGACCAAAAGGTGCTTATATAAAAGATATGTTGATGTAGAGCCAGTACTTGGACAGATTAATGAATTGTTAAATATTGTTCGCACAGATGCAGCCACAGTAGACGTGTTCACTAGAGATAAAAAGACATATTGCGCTTTATATGTACATCATAAAGCGCAGCATTTGTTTTTGTTCACCTATGTTTTTTATTCACTTCTGTTTTTATCTGTTATGTTTTTAAAGTTTTAAAACACAATATATTTTGATTACCAATATAAGATACGGTCTGGATTTTTGCAGCATGGCAGCACATGGTCCTGGACATATGCAGCTGCTGCTGGAACATTGGTCCCAGTTGTTTTTCCTCACCACCATAAGATCATTCATACCAGGATGGCTGGCAGGATGGTTAGGAGCATATATCAAGATATGTAAACATAAAAAGAGTCTACCTTTTCAAAAATGTCAGTAGCAATATAAATTCCAGATCTGACAGTGGTAAGGTCAAAACTTCCAACAATATGTGTTCTACAGTTAAGGTTCTACGGCAGAGGCCTGTCACATTTATAAGTGAGACTCTCCTTGCAGAAGGAAAGAGTGGGTTAACCAAGTATGACCGATTCAGGTGGGTGGGTGGATTAGGGCTTTACGTCCTGTATTTCTGCACCTGATGGGCTAATTAGGACAGGCAGGGACCATGACAATGAGACGAAGAAGGAAACAGCAATCCAACATAGGCTCGACCGGGAATCGAACCCGGGACCCAGCAGTTGGAAGCCCAGAGCACTACCTCTGAGCTAGGCCCTCACCCTATGACCGATTCAGAGTCGGGCTAAAACTACCAGTGCCCTTCAGGAAATTTGCCACCGACGCCCTGACCACATTTTCAAGACCGTGAAGGGAATAAGGTTATTGCAATGTGCAGGAAGTGTGGAAGATAATCTTTCTGGAAACACTGGCTGCAGAAGTATCAAGACTTGGCTGTAGATTTATTAAATCAGTGGACCCTTCAGTGGACATTATGTTATGGTTGCCATTGCTCCCCCTCGCCTGTAAGTTGGATTTGACCTGTGCATGGATGTCCTGCGTACGTATACTGTATAACCAAGGAGACACCAGAGCTGCTTACACAAATATTCAGTAGCGTAGATAAGGGGGGGGGGGGGGGGTTATGTAAATAACAGGTCCAAATCTGACAAGTGAATTTTATGCTTATAAACTACTGGAGCTTCCCCCCCCCCCCGATTCTGGGAATCTCATTATGCTGGAGCTGGAGCAGTTCAATCTTGAGTAAAGTCAAATTTGGGGTATTTATATTTTTGCTGCTTTGATTATGACTCAATACAGGTTTGTCCAGTAGTCTCGACCATACAGTCACCCCTGAACAAAACTTTGGGTTGTCTTAATGATGTGGTCAGTCAGATGCTATTTTGGGGTAATCAAAGCACTGGGCGCTGGACTGGGCGCCGATTACAAAAAGCCGACGGAACTTGTGTTAATTCAATTTATGTCAAGGACTGGAATTGTGTCAATCTGAAGGAAGCCAAACAAGGTGTAGGGATAAGGGTGGGGTGGGTGGATTAGGGCATTACGTCCTGTATTTCTGCACCTGATGGGCTAATTAGGACAGGCAGGGACCATGGCAAGGAACCACGAAGGATGAAACAGCCATCCAACATAGGCTCGACCGGGAATTGAACCCGGGACCCAGTGGTTGGAAGGAATGAGGGAGGATCATGCAGGAACAAGAGAATTTAGAAGATGAAGTTAATGTCAATGACAGTGAAGAGGACATAGGTAATGAAGACACAGTTCTGAATGTAGGCTAGATAGAAAATGATGGACAGATGTACAGAACACACAACTCAAGTGACGTCCAAGAACCAGGAAGTGGGCATGTCCATGCCCCAGCTACATGCAATGATGAGATTACCTTACAAAGGGGACAGAACCTGTGCACAAGTCCACTGCTCATGCCATCTATAATTATTGACTATTAGACTGGATGAACAGCGTGAACCTGTACAGATTCTCATTTAGAGCAACTCACCAAATGTCTCGCACAACTAACCCAGGCAGTCTAGACCATCGATCATAGAACTAATTTGTTCGGTCAACAATATTTTGTACGTGTGTAGCGATAATGTGAATGTAGGTCGCCCCGCGTTCCAGGGACCCTAAAGATTCAAGGGTCCTGAGCAGAGACAGACAACACAGGGCGGAGTTAAGACATGGGGGGAGGAGCCGACAATTTAAACGGAGAGATACAGGACGTTACGAGTCATTCCTTTCCAAATCAAGAAGAGGACGTAACAGTTAAATACATTAGAGTGAAAACAAGAGGATATCAACGAAGAGGTCGAAAACAGCATGAAACAGAGGACGAGTATGTTCCAGACAGTTGCTTATCTAAGGAAGAGTCCATTGACTACTATGGAAATTATTCCTATGCAGAACCATCTGTAGCAGCAGAGCTAGCCGCTATGTTGAACATGATCTGCATCAGCGAAATCAGTCTGTGAAATTGGTCATAGGGCTTATGATTTGATAATAAATATCCTAATAAAAATTGGATGACATTCACAAGTCATATTGACCAGACTTTTTAATATTCTTCGGTCGGAACAGTTTTGTTATAGCTTGGTGACATTATATTTATATTTTGTAACCGATACCATGAAAGACTGGACTTCCGTACATGTTTCTAGTAACTTTCAACTGAAGAACTACCGACGATAAAAAAGGAAATCACATTCACTTTATAGAAAAAATTTATTTGTCAATTTTAAAATGACTGTCTTTACAGAGTTTCTAGCTACAAATGTACAATAAAGAATTTACAGTTTTATTGACGTAATGTGAAGAACAACATTTTAACATTCAACAAGCAAGTCTCTTGCAATTACACTTTGTTTAAGCAAAACGAAACACTCGTCAATCATTGGAATAGTTAAATGGGTCGACACTTAACAAATAAATATAAAAAAGCCAGATACAAACTGTAAATATGTAACTAAATGAACATGATTTATCACAAAAATGCATCAATTCAGCCGTTCAGCAATAGAAAATACATATACACCTCGTTTTAATTGTTTTCACAATCAGAACATACACACAATGACCACACAAAAATATTATCAACATGAAGTTATAGCAAATGAAATATTCGCGACTACCAAATAGTCGTTATGGGTGCCACTGTTACCATGACAAAAACTGCAAGTGGCAGTCTCTATGAAGCGGTTAACTATCCACTATATACAATACTTTAATGAATAACGTTTAAGAAAAGAAAAAGAATTTTTTTAATTTGTGCTGCCTCTCAACAAGTTCCTAAGGCGGTGCATCAAAACTTTCTACAAACGTTTGTGAAATGACACCGTCAAACTAGGTTTTATTATCCATCGACAATATTATAACAAAGAAAGAAGAAAGAAAAACAATACAAAAAAGACTGAGCCATTATGTTGTAAGTTATAAGTAAATGGCCTTCATATAATTTCACACATGCTTACAAAATTAATGCTCAATACACAAATGACCTATTTATTTACAACCATTTTATCAATTTAATCAGCACGAATGCAAGTGTATTTTATGGGAATATAGCTTCTCCGGCAATAGTTCTAGCTTTCGTTAATTAGCGTAAGTTACAGTGATTATATTGTAACTTACTCCTAAGCGCTGGATTAACGTGTATGACAGCACTATTGAGACATCCTCCAGCAGAAATCGCACTGAAGTTATAGCCTCGTGAAGCCGACATACTACTGCGAATCAGATAACGTAACAAAACTATCAGTAAACTGTATTAGTTGTATTAGTCAGCAGAACAACTATATGCAAGAATCATTTTTAAAAAAAGTACAAAAAAATATCATGTACATTATCAGTTCATTTATTAGTCGTTAATTAGCAGTTTTACTTTACAGACACAATATCAATCATGGGACAGCTTGCACTCTCCTTTTAATATTATAAATCATTTCCGTATAACAATTACAGCGAGATATATTTACAGACATATTTACATTACATACATACATATATCACCTAGAGTTCTCAAGAGTCAACTCTATCGTACATAGAAAGGACTAGGTCATTGTGATGTGGATAGGCGATTTCATCAACCTCTTAACTAAATTAGTTTATTCTGTGTTGGTGTTTGATCGTTATACCCCTGAGACAGTCGTGGTGATTATTGCTGCGTTTTACGAGAAAATTGATGGTTTTCTATCTGCCTGCAGCTTTACAAATACAGTGGTTGATGGTCTTGATCATGTCACACATTTCATTGTTGGAAAAATTGTTATATTATTTAATAACATCACCATCATTTATTTCAAACATTAAGTACACAAGTGCATAGATTTGAATTATGGTGATGCCGTTTTCTTATAGAGAACACCAAAGCGAGACATGTACTTCTTGACGTAGTCTTTCGCCTTGTATTTAACATTTTCATTGACTTCTAAATCTTCAGGGTGCTTGCACATTTTCAGTTCTTTCGACAAAACAGCGTGCGTCAGCTGAAAGTAGAAAAAAAAACATTCAATGCAAGTTCATGAGTTCAGACTTTTTCATACTGTATGTTTAACAGACACATTTAGCCATTGCGGCCAACCTTCCACATTTTAACAACACTTCATTAACTTTAAATACAAATAAATCTAATCCATCCTGGCTCAAAATGAAAACAATGTCACGAAACACAGCAGGACAAACGACGTAATAACTGATTGAAACATCAGTCGATCTTTCTCACATTTATGATTGTCAACCCAAAATCAAGAGTGCAAATAGACGAACAATATCTAAGTGACCACATTCGAGAACTGAGATGTTATAGTAGATGTTAATTACCTTTCTGGCCAGATGTTTAAAATCTTCAGTGGTTAATATCCGACCCATTTTGCAATCAGGTTTGCGATACGGATTTAGGAATGTCACAATGTGGTGAGAAATCTGCAAGCAAAAATCATAAATGTTGATTACAAAAATCCATTCTGACACTGTGACCCAATTTTTAAGATGCTTGTCTCCTAACTAGACAGTTGCGGGTTCAAACCCCTATCATGAAATTAAGGACATAAAGAATCTCTTCAATTATCATCAGCTAAATTTCATGACTTTTCCATGGTCATTTATGTAATTTCCAAGACTATTTAAAAGCAATTGCCACTTTGTACGACCCTCGAACACCCACATACAACTCCCTTTATAGTTTTTTTACAAATAATTAATAGTAGTAGTAATATATTGTCCAACAGGACCAGAAAAATATTATTACCATAGACATTTGTCAAAATTCAAAATATAATACATATATTTCTCAATTTCCATGACTTTCCAGGACAACCAATTTTTCCATGATTTTCCAACACTGTGGGAATTCTGTCCCACATAATAACAGTTTTATTGGTAGTAATATTATAACAACATGTCACATGACATGCTAAGACTTGTAAATTGGCTCCTTTAAACCACTGCGTTGATTAGGAACTGGCTTTGGAAATTGATAGTGATTGCAGACTGCAAACTAAACTCAAATAATTTACCTTAGCACGGAAGGAGTCCTTCATTTTCTTGGCTAGCTCCGATGATGTATCTGCCGCAGCAGTGGTCGTCCTGCTCTCCTCCTTCTGTTTGGATTTATACGGCAAATTATCTTCGATCGGCGACATTATGTCCTCTGGTTCTGAATGGTCCCATTCTGGGGCGTCCCACTGAGTTTGTCTGAAAGGAAAATGTTGAAACAGTCAGAGTGTACGATAGTTAGTTATATGTGGAATCTCCTAGGGAAATGTTTTCTTAAAAATACTTTTGCTCAATGTGCAAAGTGAAAGCTGTAAACCCCACCAGAGCCATGGAAACAATTAATTTCTCCTAAACACAAGAATTAAGTCTATTGAAATATGAAGATTGTAAATTTGCTGACTTTTCTGGTATTACTACATGACAGCACACGTGAGCAACATAAGACTAATTTTCACAGTTCGGTAGTTGAATTTTGGCCTGATTGTTTGGAAAAACAGCCAGCATAGAGAATTGGATTTTCATGCTACTGGTCTAGCCTTCTCAACTTCAACAGGTTAATGTAATGATGCGATGGTATGAAAAGAAATTTCAGCATACTCTTTGAATATTTAGGTACGACTCTCTGAGGAGAATAAAAACGCATTTTACATACCTCGTCACAGTGTGGTAATAGTACATCTTGCCTTCGGCATCTTTCGCTATCTTCCAATTTGGAGGCAATTTGACCGATTTCGGCTTGGGGGGTGATGGAGGAGGGGGAGGGGGTTCTCTTGGGTCCCGTGGGGCACTGGAACTGGCCCCAGTCTGGGGTACCTGTTGTGTTAATTGCTGCAGTGCTGACACCTGCTGGTCTAGCAACGTTTGTGTCGTCTCGCCACCGAACAATCTCTGTGATATACTCAACTCGGCGGATTCAGCACCAAATAGTGACGATGTTAAATCTGATGATTCGAATACCTGTGAATAGAGTAATCATTATTAACTGAATAACCTCGACTCCATGCACACATTATTACGTGTACTTATACACCACAGAAAAAGCACTCATATGCTGGGTTAAATCTGTGCCCCTTAAATTGGCCAAGTTAAAATTAAGCCAGAGCAATTAACACTTCATTACTATCATACCATAATCTGGCACCTCAAAAAATCAAACATGCAGAGACAGTCACCTTTCTTATACAATGACACTCTAATAACCACGAGTTGCTTCATCTTTAGGTACGGCAAACATTTCCACCAGAGGACAAAAATGTCAAGACTTGACATGAAATTGTTATATTCAAACAGTTTCCACTTAATTTTCTCCATGACCACAATGAGCACTCACTAAATGACATTACAGGTAACACAAATAAATGTCTCACCTGAGAAACTTGTTGAGATGGAGGAGGCAAGAACTGCTGAGAGGCAGCGACCTGGCTTTGAACGGCAGACATGATTTCCGCCACTTTCGAAGAAGGTCCTTTCGGTACTGGGGTGGATTGACCAGAAAATGAGGGCTGGTTGACCTAAAACACAACAATCCCTTTTAATGTAATCATATATCACTCTAAAATTCAACTACAAATGATTGCACAAGAAATGTTTTTTATGGGATTATATATCTTTAAAAGCCATTGAGGACTTACGTTCAACATTTGAATATACAATAAACCTAGCCACGTCGGATTCCAATCGACCAATAAATTTAATTCCAGTTAGGCAAAGCTTCAACTTTCGCAAAGATTTATAGAATTAATAGTTTTCTATTCGAGTAGTGCAAATATTTTGTTAAAATTAACCAAAGCACGGTCTACTGTAGATTTGTCAGAAATAGGTATTCAGTTATTAACTACAGCTTCAGTAAACAGCTAACTTTTTTGCATTAGAAACTTACCTGATACTGAGTTGGAGTGTAGCCCACATCTTGCGGCTGTAGTTCTGGCTCCATTGCAAAGGTGGCAGCAGCAGGCAGTTGCACTGGAGCACTGGTGCCCTCTAGGGCAACTGCCGCTGGTTTACTGGTTATTAATTGTCCATCAGGGCCGACCATAAGAGAAGGTTGGAGTACCTGAGCAGCTCTGGGATCAACTACAAAGAAAAATATCAAAATGTATTTTACAGAAACATAAGTTCTGCCGCAGCCAAGACAACTGTCGATGAGAAAATTGGACTTCTCTTATTTCATCAATATCGATAATGAATACTTTGGGCATCGTCAAAATACATTTTACATAGAATACAAGAAGGCAAACTCACTAGTAGGCGGAAATACAACACCAGTGGACGGATCTTGTGCAAACACAACTCCGGTAGCAGGGTCATAAAATGCTGCCCCTGGTTCAGCAAAGATGGCCGCCTGATCCTGTAACAGAACAAAATTACTTATTCTTCACAACCATCCAATAACACAGAATTAAAGGCACAATTAATTTTACGCAAGCTAACAAAAGCAGTGACGTTATCAATCAAATAACTTCTTTTGTTGTTGTATGATCTCATTTGTGGGGTAGGCAGGATCTTAAGACAGCAAATTTTAGTTCTTATAGAGTCTTTTGGTACTTTCAGACTGAGACCATTTCAGATCCAATAAAATTCAAGTCTAGAAAACTTCCATGCAGTGGAGTGCAATATGAGATTTTACTAGCATGATGGGAATAATATTGCACGAGTTAAAATTTCATTACATGACCGATGCGTTTTCTTTATACTGAGTAAAATGATTTTCCCAAGCATAAGTCAATTCGCAGGTTATAAACGATCCCACTGCCATATAATTTTACAATGGGAGGGATTGAAACAGTGGTCATAGAATAGAAGCATCTAGTCATGTGACTGATTTTGACAAAAGGAAGCAATTTCACAGTGGTCACTGAATAAAAGCATCCGCAGGACATTGGCAAGCTGGATGTATATCCCTGCACAAACTTACATGATAGAGAATGGTCCCATCAGGTGCGTAATAAGCGCCGTACGTGGTATCCATCTGTTGCTGCTGCTGCTGAATCATCCGCATCTTTTCTTGCTCTTCTTCTCTCACTCGCTTCTCGAACAACATCCGTCGTTCTTGTTTGGACATCTTCGGAGTCGTCGGCAAAGATGGCGGTCTTTTGCTGCAAGATAAACGTACAGGATTTGTAAGAATTATTTCTAGTATTGTATCACCCGAGTCTTTAAGACCCGAAGCGTAGTCAGCTTATATATTAATATATAAAGAGGCAGATGTAATGATGAGATTAGCTTCGGGAGTTCACACCATGTTGCATTTATCCCAAGAGTAGTCTTTTACTTGCTCAAACACTGACCCAAAATGCACCACATATCAATTGAAAGTCTTGTGTGAATGAATTGCAGTACGTTAAATTTTATTAAAACTTTGAGGGAGTATAACTGGTAAGATGACAAAACCTGAAGTAGCATAAAATCAACATAACTCACCTTCCTCGTCTGTCTTCAGAGCGACCACGATCATCCGATCTTCCACGATCTCTGTCTCTGTCCAACCCTCGATCTTCCGACCTCTTCGCCCTCTTGTCTGACCTTCTGTATCTGTCTGGGGAATCATCGCATGCTCTCTTTCGGTCCCCACTTCTCTCGGAAATCCTTGCTTTGTCTGACGAATGAACAGAAGCTGCTCATACATAACGAATGCACAAGCGAGCAGGTACAGATTAATACGACAAGCAAATAACTACAAAGCAAGCACACAGACATATCTCAACTCACGTCATACAAATTTTAAGCATTTTTATGTTCTCACCACAAAGCGGGGTTCTCAGCCTTATAAAGAACATTAAAATTTTACAATTTTCTTTTTTAACTTCTTAATAATTTTAAGCTTTCCTTTTATTCGCAAGGGGTAATAGCATTTAGCAAGATTCCAAAAGTAGCATTCCGCATAAGCACATTTGTATCAGGCGTGACATGCGACCAAAAATGCACTCTCAAGCTTACGTATCAAGTGGTTATAAGCGTGAAATTGGGACAAAATGAAACAATCAAAGATAACTCAAGTCCTTTGCTGTCAAGTTTGGTTTTTCTTTAGCATTTTAAGTTCCTATCATGCATATATAAGACAAGTGCTTGCAAATAACATTACATCTTCATAAACATTTCAATTTCTCTTTTTTCGTAATTTTTAACAGTTTTTATTTTATGTTGTGAATAAATGATTTCAAGCCTTTCAATCTGTGATGCAGTTATATCGCAAGACTATTAAGCAATTTGCAAGCAAATGTGACGAGTGATGTAATCGTAAAAATATTCAACTTACCGAGTTCCATCTCCGTCTTTTTCCTTTCTTCAACTCGGATCTTCGGAATCTTGAACACCTCCTGGAATTGTTCATTAAAATACAATACTGATTAATGAAGAAACTATGGTAACTGGTAGATGACTTCCAAGGCTTTTAAAAAAGTTAAGATTGTTCTCGATTGAAAGACAAGCAATAAACTTAAGACGCCATGAACAATTACAGCTGAACACCAATTTTTTGATTATCCTCTAGACAAAATGTGCTGATATTAATATATAATCTTTATTCATTGTATCATACAGAACAGTACATATATAAAAACAATGGAGATAAATGTTAAAAATGTACAAAATATAGAAATGCATAAAATCAACAAGTAACGATTAGGTTGATGAGACTTAAAATCTCATCTGAGTTGAAATAACTTAACAGTATTAAAACCATCTTGGACATCAATTAATTCTTTTAAAAAATTTACAATATCACAGCTAGGTCTTGTTAAATTTTTAGTTGCAACCATATAAATACTGCACATTGCGCCTGTATCACAGCTTTAGGCACCATATATATATTTGAATCCAATAAACTTTAAATTTCTCTTCAAACAGCTATAATTATTTATCTTACAATTCATTGCCATAAAATTTACAAATGAATTGTTGCAATTGGCAAGACGTTCATAAAATTTCAGAAAACGTGCAAACGATTTGTTAAAAAATATAAGGTTGTCCGGATATCGGACCTAGCAAATTTGCATGACGAAAATTAAACTGGTAAGGAGGTCTCACAGATAAGATAGAAGGGCAAGAATATGACAGTGTCGATTAAGTTGTCAGTCAGTGACCTTACTTATCTGTCTACTGGTGTTAGTATCTACAAGGCTATCTGGCTCAATATAAACCTGTGACATCATATGCTTGGATGCAACTGATGACATCGCAAACAAATTACTACTTTATGATTGATTTAGATTTTTTTTTCCCAAACCACCACTAAACTACACATATGTTACACTAATTGTGCCAAAACTAAAAAATATGGTCAAAATCACAACATATTTTATAATAATAAACCAAATCACTACAATGTTACTACACCATTGGCACTATTTAAGTAAATATTAGACTTAGCCCGGCTATCTCTACCGCCCTCTGTCCATAAGTAAAAGTATTTTTCTCTCACCTTCAATTTGCTCCACGTATTGAGCAATTCCTGCGCCAGAGCTATCACTAGGTCCCTTTGACTAGTTTCACTTTCACTTTCACTTTTGATCTTGGCATCAACGTCATCTTGTGAAGTGTCTTCAGTTTTCTCTGCCTATATACAAACAAAGAAGTATTATTAACGATACTAATCTAATAGGTATTTTCGAACGATCTAAATTCATTTGATATACTCTACACTGTCTTTGGTAAAGGCACACGCTGGAACACGGCAACAGGATGTCACCTATTACACTATGAACGTTTCTTATGATATTGGAGTATTTATTTGTGTATACATTTCTTGAAAGAAGAATAGGTTATTCACATATGAAAAGATTTGGTATAAGTAGCTAAGCATCTCAGAATGTTCATCATGTTAGACACTCAAATTTTTTAACTTTGATTTCACCGTTTTCAATTAATCTTTACAGAAGATTTAGAGTTGGTAACAAATATAAGTTACAAAATTATTCACAATAATCACTACAATCAATAAAAGATATTAATTTGAAACATGAATTTACTTCCTTTATCAGACTAAATAAAATACATTTTACATGAAATTTGATAAAATATAAACTGGATGCACATACATACATGTATACATGTATATTTAGTAAACACATAATATAGTCTCAAGGGATTGAAATTTGACACGAGCTCATGCTCATGCAGCGCTCACCCCAATGTGATTTTGCGTGAGCATTTACTCGGATCACGCAAAAGTTGGGGTCAGCACGAGGGATTGCAGGACTACTTCTAGCTGATGTGCAATCTAAATTCAAAGGAAACCCCATCTTATTTTGATTGCAATTGAACCCTTGCTTATTTTCAAAGCTTGGTAACTGTTTATATGAACCGTTGATCAAATACCGCGAGCAAGACATCAAGCCAAGTTACCAAAGGTGATTTTGTGCGTGAGCGACTAGCAGCCCATTTCAAATTGCAATTCCTGGTCTCACATCAAGTTTCATGGTTCAGATAAAATAATAACACTTCACTAACCTCACTCTCTGATTCTGTCTTGCTGTCTGCGCCTTCTGCCTCTAACTTTAACCTTGACAAGGTTGCGTCCTCTGCCTTACTTTCCGACACACTCTGATCAACCTCTTCGCTTTTAACATCTTCATTCACTTTTTCATCCTCTGTCACTTTTTCATCCTCTGTAGCTTTTTCATTCTCTGTAGCTTTTTCCTCATTCTCCTCCGTATTCTTCTCCTCAGTTTCCATCTTTAATTCATCTTTTAACTCATCTTTTGTTTCATCTTTTGTTTCATCTTTAGTTTCATCTTTTGTTTCTTCTTTTGATTCTTCTTTAGTTTCATCTTTTGTTTCTTCTTTCGATTCATCTTTTGATTCATCTTTTAATTCATCTTTCACAGACTCATCACCAGCGTCAGGGCAATCTGTTTTCACTTCTTGATCGTCGCTAGTTTTGCTTTCCTCTTTATTTTGTTTCTCTTCATCGTTGCTAGATTTGGATTTGGCATCGGACATCTCTCCTTCCGAACTGCTCCCTGCAATTACAAACAATAACACTATAATGTAATTCTAATCATTCTGTGCACTGCTGCAATTTTTTTTTCTTTATTGAACCAAACAGATGAAGATGTGTTATATTCCAAATTCAATAGGCTTTGACACTTTTTAAATACATCTTGCGGTACAAAATTTTAACAAACATTATAATGAACGGAATTATACGACCACACCAAAGTAAATGAGAGTCCTCAAAGAAAGTTCAATGTCAACAATGCACCTCAAATCTATTAACATATGCAGCATGTTTTACCTTGGTCTTCAATGATGTGTTTTAGCAGACGCTTCTTGTGGGGAATGGCTTCATATTTTTCCGATTCTTTGTCGGTTTTAGTCGAATCAGCGGCAACATGGGGCATTGGTGTGCTTGCTCTACTAGGTGGTCCTATAATAACACAACATACAATTTTGGGATTACAGTGTATTGCTCCAGAGACGTAAAATGTACTATATTATATTGTCTATAGATTCAGATTAATTTTATTCGCCAAATACTTATAAATTAGATATACTATTTTATATAATAAAAATAACACATTATCATTGATTTTGTTGAATTTGGCAGGGTGACCTCCCAAAGATATTTAATATATCGCAGTCGGGAGGCCACCCTATAGACATAAATTTTACTGTAAATGTAGTTAGCTGCCAGTGGTAAGCACATTCACAAATTCATTATAGATAAATTAACATGACTATTCAAGGAGTTATAGTATTATAAAAAGGGGAAACATTAAAATGTACAAATTTTGATAAACTTTAGTTGACGCAGTGCATCTGTTATTTTATTGTCATCTACAATGCATTATGGTCAGTGGCTAGAGGCAGCCATACTGACAAGATAACAAGGCTGAGAGTCCATGCAATGGTACACATTTACCCCAAGGATGGGTCTGTACTTGCCCCAGCATAGACATCAAGTACACAGTTCCAAATATTACCTCATGCAAACAATTTTTAGCAAAACTACGGTTCATAGGACTTCATAATCTAGGACAGTTAATTGTAAACATTGAACGCACCACTATCGCCTTCCCTTGATGACGACGTGGGAGTAGGAGGAGCCGTAAATTCTGACTTGTTTTCCTTATTTTCTTGTCCAGCCCATTTCTGGACAACTTGAATGACCTTGCTGTCTTGGAGGATGGTTTTGTTGGTAATTGGTAGCAATCTCAGTGTGGTTAATGTCTAAAATTCAAAATGGCAAAAGATTAAAAATCTAATTAGTACAGAAAAAAAAATTTCTTAACACTCTTATGGTAAAGGTTTGTCACTTTGAGTAACTAAAGTGATAGTTATTTTTAACTTTTTTTGTCATCAACAAGAAAATCGAGGTAATTTCTTCGGTAATTTTGTTGTAAAATGTATTTACATGGTTCAGGTGATAACTTTTTAATAAGTAATATCTTCTTTTGTTTAATTCTTGCGCAATAATTTACCTTTCTCAATAATTGAAAGAACTGTTTAACATCACAAGCCAACATCTACTACCTCTAATGGTGTATGAAGTTATAAGCATACCAAAGAAATGTGGAGCGGAACTATATGAATGACATTATGGTAAATCAAATATCATCACATTATAGCTCTTTCTTGCTAATAAACATATTTACCTTTTCCTTCATATCGTAACTATCATCAGGCGTATCCACCATCCACGACCACATTAATGAAAGACCGTGGTAATCCAGAAACAATCGTAAACAGGCGTTCTCTTTCGTTTCCTGAAAGATAATAGAACCAATGTATTTAAATATGAACCGACTCATTCTGCCAAAGTGATCAAAATTTTCATCAGAAACCAACGACTCCTGGAGTTAAAAGAACTACTCAATTTGACGTTCCATTCCGATTTTTACCTGGATTATTTTCAGGAGGGCAAGACGATGTTCATTACTCTCACACTTCACCATCAAACGAGCATATTCTAAGACGTGTTCCTTTCGCCGCAAACCAAGAAGTGATGACAGCTTCTCGATTTCTTCTTCCAACTAAAATGCAAACGTGAACAATAACTCAATAATTGGGGCTTAATAACTTAGGGTATTAACAGTGTTTTAATGAAATGTATACAGAGTGACACACAACCCCTTATCATCAATATTTTGTGACACTTCACTGTAATGCAGCAACTAAATACAGTCTTCCGCAACATATTCACGACAGAAGCCGCATACAGAGGTGCGTATCAGGTGAAAAGGGGTAGAGTCAGTACATCTTATTCCTTCAACGCCTGCAACCCTAACAAGCACTTGAATTTTACTTTTTCGGCGTTACTGCTTTAGATATCCAATCCCTCAAAATATAATATAGTTTGTTTATTATTCACACAGAACCAGCTGTTTGTTAGTGTTGAGGGTGCTCACCAGAGGGCACTGCCACCAAAGCAGATAAAGCACAATTAGAAGACGTCATCATTCGATGTACACAAGAATGACATCACTGAATAGATGACGTCATCAACAATTGTTATCTGCTTTGGTGCAAGTGACCTCTGGTGGTAATTGTCCTCCCTATTAGTTCCATCACGCAATAAGGTATGGTAACTCAACATCTTTAAGACTCATAAAGACGCTATGGCAATTTAATAGACAATTCAAACAGACCATGAGATCATCAAATATGTCCTTCTTCTTCTTCTTCTTCTCTTTCTTGGCGCTCGCTTGTTGCTGAGATTTCACAGGTGCTGATTTCTGTGCTCCGATGAAGCCTCGGCAGAAACTGGAGCCGCAGTAGCACTTCTGCGCTTCTTTGCTGGAAATCATAAATTTTGAAGATGATACCATGTATCCTTACCATTTTGAGGCTATAGTTAAACCTTTTTGCAATACATGTCATCAGCCAATAGCTGTATATAATAGCACTCACCCATATCGTTCAAACTGATAATCAAAGGTAATTTCCTCTCCGACTGGAATGATTCGACGAGTGAAGAAACCGATTCTGAGCTGACCATTTACAGTCCACTGCAGAAGAAATACATTGGCAAAAAAATTATTTTTCAGGCTTTTTTTCACAGTACCAATCGCATAAAGCAATATAGTTGATATATTATCAATATAATTTATCTAATATGTCAGTCAATGGGAGACTTTCAGGTCAACAAGGAGAGCTACATGCCGGGTCCTTATAACCTGTTTTATGACGTCATCACACAATCAGGTCAATGAGTGCATTGGTGACGTCACAATGGTTGTGACACAGATTAACCAGATCACGCACTCTCGTAAGTACATGGCCAAATGTGCCATGAGCGTTTTCCATGAGAAGGATAAACGCATGGAAAACGCACATTTGGCCATGTAGGATGTGCTATGCCAGCATGCTGGGGAAAGGAGGCGTGTTTGTTAAGTGAGCTAATGATGACTTAAACAGAGAACAATCGCTGTCAATCGGCGACTATTGAGTGACATCACACTGATGTCATTGGACATTGATCCTATGTTCAGATTGATCAGCTTTTATTGACGTTGTAAATTGGCCATATTTTGCTTTATTCCCCCACTAGGACACTAGCTGAGACTGCAATCATTTGAAAATGACATTTTAACTATTTTAACTGTCAAATTGAAGAAACTACAGACTGGACAGAGCTTTTTCAAAATTAAATTTTTTATCCACTAGGGGCGTTGGAAGTTTGCGCCTACTACTCCCAGAATGCCTGGCCTGCTGGGAATTCTGTAGGCGCAGCGTTTCCAATGTGAATTATAGGGAGTGGCGCTTTCTTGGTAATCTTTGGGTTGTGAGGACTAGCATAAAGCTCCCTCTATTGGCTCAAAAGCATCCCATTAAAACTATTTATCACCTTCTGAGTTTCGCAATTAGGATCACAGCTGTGGTTGATGAACCGCGACACGCTTCCTTTCTGAGTGGCATCGATCACTTCATCGGAGTTAAGGGCCATGAAATAGTAGTGTTCGTACCCATATCGACTGTACTGCTTTGTTCGGGTTTTGAACTCACGATAGTTGCAGACTTCCCCCACATACTCCATGACAAACTGGCCCCTGCAAATAAATTACGTGATTATATCAACCATGGGAAAATCAGTAGGTTTGGAACAATTTAATAGTCCAAGTAGACATTTTGGTGATCATTCGATGCAGCATTTTCTGGTATATTGCTCTTTTTGATTTGAAATACAAAACTTGAATTATTCAACTATATTCACACCTATCTTATTTAAATGATGCCCGTCTAACATATTCTATATGA
Source organism: Alitta virens (assembly GCA_932294295.1). Taxonomy (NCBI): domain Eukaryota; kingdom Metazoa; phylum Annelida; class Polychaeta; order Phyllodocida; family Nereididae; genus Alitta; species Alitta virens. The sequence goes on along the minus strand of OW028585.1, from coordinate 19,587,671 downwards.
CATTATAAACTTCATAAACATTCCATTCTGTGTTTTATATCTATGGTCAATAAACTTCCTCCAAATTTTTTTAATTCATAACTTAGATAACCTATAACCATTTTTTAAACCACAATGATTACAAACTGCAGCAATTATGGGTTTAAAAGTGAAGGTTGACTAGTTCGTTCAACATGTCCAGTTCCATGCCTAGGACTAAATATTTGTAAAATTGAAACATTACTTATATAGCCAAATACGTACGGTAACAGCTCTTCAGCAGCTTCGAGTCCGAAGCCTTTCTTCTCGGTGTGGAACACCTCAACATTAGCATATTGGTGCTGGAAGAACAAACATTCATGGTTACAAATAAATATACTCTTAAACTAACAAATTGGTCCAATTGTATTTAGGAATCGTAACAGTCTACTCACCCGTTGAAAACGCTTGTTTGTACAACAATCGCCACAAGGACACCGGGACCCACTGAAAAATATCGCCATGGTTACTAAGATGATAGAGGTTAAGCAGTGTAGTAAGCAGTGCAGCTCCAAAGGCAAGATCTTACCAATTTAAAGGTTTGACCTACATCAAATTACATAGACAACAAAGTGCTGTGATTATTTAGTCTATAACACAAGTAACAGACCAAAGTGGACCACGTCCAGTGGTCAACTATGGTCAACTGAACATCTTTTGAAGTTAACATGCGACATTATTTGTTTTTCAATACTGATATATTTTTCAAAGAGAATCTCAAGTAAAAATTTGAAATAGAAATTCACTTTAAATCCTTCGATGAACGTCGCTCTGTTCGGTCTTAACTTAAAAAGGTTTTTATCTTCACTGTTCATTGTTTTCTTCCATAAAAGACCAATTAAAAGAATGCAATGTCCCAGCTAGGCCATTTGAGTATGGCACTGCGCCATGCCCGACACCCCTTGCCCTATGCCCGGTCTTGTAAGTGCCATGCCCGAAATTAAGGGAAGATTTTTCTTTTTTTGCTTTCTAACTAGGTGGGTCTGCCTATATTAGTCTATTTAGGTGCCCTAATATCCTTATACTCAATGACCAATTCAAATCCTAGCTGGAACACTGGAATGAGATATATCGTTCAACTAGTGCAGTCCTCAGACGCCAGTTTTTGCCACTCACCACTCGATCATCAACATCCTGTTCAAGCAGTCGTCTCCACACGGGTCCATCCCCATCGACGCGTCTTCTGCAGATGGCATCGTACAATCACACACCATCCGACGAGCTTCCTTCCTTAACTTACTCAAGTCACGTCTGGGAAAAATCACAAAAAGGTTGTTGTACTACAGAGTTATTCATTAACGTCTGTGTCATGAGTATTAATACTACTGGTCCTAATATTAAACTTTCATCTTAAACCATTCAATCATTATCAAACAAAATTATCTTCTTGAACTAAGACTCGCTTGTCTTGTCCATTTCAATACACAACAGCACAGAGATGCTACTAAATAATTATATTACATGTACGACAATCAAGATTCAAAGCACTGACCAGAGGACTAAGTCAATAGAAAGCTGAACAGCCCCTCTTATTGGCTATAATCTAACAACAAAATTAGAATAAGGACCAACCTTAGACCGCTAAGTATAGAATAAAGTGCAAGAAAACTTAGGAAAGGTCTACATGATTACCTCTCAGACAGGTAGATATTATCCAAGATGTCTTCATGGGGATGTCTCTTTTCTTCATCTTTCTTTTCTTTTGAAGATGATTTTTCTTTCTCGCTTTTGTCTTTGTAAGAATCTACTGAGCTCGTTTGTGAAGTTTCGTCTGATTCTGACCATCCTGGAGTTTCAAGTTCCCCCTGATCGCTAAAATCGATTTTCGTAACCGCACTTGACGATGACGCACACTTATCACCGAGATTTTCAGCCTCACTCCATCGGCGCCATCTGGATTTAACTTTCTCGGGGCGATTGGGTGACGTGAATTCAACTTTTGGAGACTCGTGATCTGATCTGACGTCTTTTGGATCGTGAGGTGCAACAAACTCTTGACCAGTCGATGTGCTTGAAGTCTTGCTCTCACTCTCCTCATCCCGGCCCTCCTTTTCTTCACTCCATATGCGTCCCTTTGGCGTTCGTTGTTTCGGTGACTCTGATTTGACGATGGACTCCAAACTCCTCAAACGTCCACTTCTCCTCAGTGACTCAACATCTGAATCTCCGACATCAAATCTGCTTTTTCTTTGTCGTTTTTTCGGTAAGACTGATGTTTCATCCTCAGGAGCACCATTGGAGCTTGTGCTGTAATCTTCCTGGTCAACTAATCCTGGAAATTAAATCAAAACCTAAGTCAATGACATTTCAAACCGTTCAAATTCTTTCACAAGAGCCTGAGCCTTTCACTCCCACTAAACTATGATATCATGCATGACGACAAAGTTTCGCTTAAAACCGTCAGCATAAAGAGTCAGATACACAGAAATACTGGTTCAATGATTATTTGGATGTAACTAACTGCAACTGACAACAATTTAACCATCACTAATGCCAATTGCTTGAGTGTAACTCACAAGAATAAACAAATATAATTTTTAGACATTACTGACCTTGAGTAGAGTCGGGGAATTGCTGAGTACCAGAATCTTCCACTGTGGGGGTACTGTCCCCTCCAACAATGGGTGATGACGCAGGCTGAGACTCAAACCCTGGTCTGCGCGTGAACGGAACTGTTGGTATTGGTACACCACTGCTTTCAGCAGGTTCAAACTGCGCTTTTTGGGTCCTGTACTGACTTGGAGTGTACGGGAATGGCTGATGTTTCTCTGGTAGCGGTGCGCTGAAAGAGTCCGGTGGTGGCTGGTAGCCATCCGGCTCACCGGATATTAACGAGCTTTCATTCTCTTCAAAGCTATCTGGTTTATAACCATCCGGTTCACCCCTGATCATGCTGTCACTGTAAACAGTTCCCGGTGGGACAGTGCTTTCGACTTGATCTTGCAAGGGAGGCGTATTTGTATCTTCGTCTGTTACAGTAGTACGTTGCGCTGGCGGTTCAGGAGGAATTGCAGCACCAGCAGGGACTGATTGATCAGCGGCAATACTAGGAAGTGGGAAGGGGAAAGGTGGTGGTGGTATCATGCGAGGAGGGACAGGGGGCATGCCTGGAGGTGGGGGTCCAGGTGGTGGTGGTCCGAATGGTGGAAAAGGTGGTCGGACTCCTGGCGGAGGTGGGAAAGGAGGCGGAAATGGAGGTGGTCCTGGAGGTGCGCCTGAAGGAGGTTGGGAACTCCAATTTGGTGGTGGCCCTGGTGGGAAGCGCGGATATGAAGGTGGAGGTCCGCGCGGACCAGGAGCAGACCCCATATTTACTGGAGGAGGACCCCGCAGAGGCGGAAAATTAGGCGGGGGTCCTGGCGGCCCTCGAGAATAATCATAACCAAGTCTTTGCGCCTGTTGGGCTATGACAGCCTGAACAGGATCACCTGGACCTATACTTTGTAAATTTGGACCAGATGGATGATCTCGAGGTTGCCTGTATGGTGACCCATAGGACCTGGGCTCAGCGTCATCGTAATAAACAGTCTCCAATGGACGCAGTATCATGTCATCCAGGGATAGTTTTGGTATTTCATCCTTCGGTTCCTGGGGAATTATTTCCTTTGAGGGCTTGCTTTCTCTAGATCCTTTTAGCTCTCTTTCCCTTGACCTTTAGTGGAAGATACAATACTCGTTAATATCACAAATCTAAAACAAGGAAATGCATCAACAAGTCAACTACATAATTCTTCACATAAGACATGACATATGCATTGTCAAAAATTTGTGGTTGAATATTAAACCCTTATTGGAAAACAAAGAAGCAAAGCACTCATCATAATCATATAAAGTAATTACTATGTTACAATCATGAATGCCATAAGTGAGAGCTAGCAATAGGCCGGCTGAAAGTAAATCATCTAAGACACTGTTTAAAGATCACATACCGTCTTTCTCTGGAACTTTTTCTTTCTCGAGAACTCCTTCTTTCTCTTGATCTTCTATCTTTGTCTTTGCGGTCTCTGGATCGTCTCCGTGGTGACCCTGATCTGCTTCTTCTGTCCCTCCTGTCTCGTGATCTCCGTCTTTCTCGATACCCCCTTTCTCGTGAAAACCTGCGTTCTCTTGAGCGCCTTCTTCGACCGTCTCTTTCGTATCTATCACGTTCGCGACTTCTGAGATGGTCCCGTTCTCTGCTGCGTCTGTCACGCAGTCCCCTAGGCAACCGATGATCGGGAGAGTCAAACTGGTCTCTTGAATCTAGTCTGTCTCGCATGCGATGATGATCCTGGCGTCCTGGTGACGATGTCCTCTCTCTGCCCATATCTTTATTACCCTGAGCTCGGCTTACACCAGGATGGCGCAATGGGCTGCCCATCCATCTCTGTGGACTGTGACCTTGACTTCTATTTGGACTGTGTCCTGGACTTCCTCCCGAACTACTTTCCTGGTCTGATGTCCCTGATGCACTTCCATCTCGGAGTACATGAGGTCGATGACCTTTCGGAGGTGGCCCTCTCTCTCCTCTTTCATAAAGTCTGAAACAAAATCATAACTAATAAAACTGATACAAAAAAAACATCAAAGACACACTGTAGTCCGGAATTTTTGGATTATTGAGATTCAATCCATAACATCAGAATAGTAATTCTACTGACCTTCTTTCATAACCTTGTTCAGCATCTCTAGGATCAATGTCACCGAGGTCACGACCTTCGAAGTCATGCGCACCAGGAGGACCATCACGGCTGCTTCTCTTCTCTCGATGCTTGTGACGTCTGACTCTCTCCTGACTCCCGGAACTTCCTTGACTCCTTTTCAGTCTCTTCTTGTCTCTGTGACTCTCCCCGTGACTTTCTCTTCGTCTTTTCTCAGCGTGAATCCAACTGCCACCAGAGGGCGTTGGACTGCGGTACCTCGGCGAAGAGTGGTAATGAGGTGACCAGTCTCTTTGAGAGTGCGACCTGCATTAAATAAGCATCATAAAGCAATATAAATAACCCACACTTCTTCAAAGACTACATTTATGATACCGACATAGGTGATTCGAAGATTTTTGCTCCCTTAATAGTGGCTGCAGTGGAAATTACAACTACTTTCACTTCCGTCTTACTTGTCATCTCATCATTACATCTGCCTCTAACAATAGGCCATATAAGTTGGCTACCTCCAAAAGTATTGAGACATTGACATAGGGAAATATATATATGTGTCTAATCATCATCCAATATAATATATGATGAGAATAATCATATAAACAAAAAAATTAAAACGGACGGGTTTACTAAACTTTCAAATACTGCAATTAAAAATTCTTCAGTAGACCCCTTTAAGGCCAAAGGTCACTATCAAGGGGTCATCCAATGAGATGAGATAACATTATAACTTGCTGATAGCTCCCTCTGCCGATTAACAGAAACCATTTTGAGGTTCCATTATAATAAAACAAACAAATTCTCACCTCTGACTAGCAGATCGAGACCTCATCTGCTCTTCCTCATCCTCGCTGCTATCCTCTATTTCCCCATCATCTTTGGATTCATCGATTTCTCCTTCATCCCTCGATTGACTCAACTCCTGGCTGGCATCTTGACTCGTATCTTGACTCAATACCTCGTCTTGAGAATCAGCTCTGTCAGAATCTTTTAGACTGTAAAACAAATGTTGAAATACAATTAAGAGAACTAAGAATTGCTATGTCGAATCAGCAACAACAGAATAACAATGCCAGTGAATGCCATTTTGTTCATGTTTTATAAATTAAACGAATACATAGACTAAGAGTTTGATGAATTACATGCTGAACACTGTAAACAGTCAATCAAATTTGATTAACAATCACTGCAAGTATCAAATGATGTGCTGCCTATTCCGTTAAGTCACATTACTCTTTTTCTCGGTGTTTGTGTGTAGCGCAGAAAATAGAAACATATTTTGATGGACCAATGAGGGGCTAAATTTTAGCATTTCATTTTTCATTATTAGCGCCAACAGTAACAGATCTAATGCGAATGTAGCTTAAGATCACCATGTGATACTTCAAACTGCGTTGGACAATTTGAAAGAGCACATTTATTGCACACAATTCAGAAAAAGATCATTTCCAGGGTTCTCTCTAGCATTAGCCACGTAGCATTATGCTCATCCAACAGCCATGTGGCTAATCTAATTTTGTTTCTCATCATTTGTGGTGAATTTTCAGATGACCATTTACTGTACAACCGTGGCTAATCATTTTCAAGTTGGAAGAGATCCCTGTATTTTATCCATTTTATTGACTAATGCATAACTAATAACAAACTCACCTAGTTTGAAATGCTAGTTTCTCGTCAGCTTCAACCACTGTCGTCCAGCCACTAGCTTTGACAACTGGATTTCGTGATGGGGTAATGAGCACCTCTATCTTTCCGCGGCGATCCTCCACTGTTTTCGTTTCCTTTTCAATGGATTTTATGTCTTCATCTTTCAAGGTTGGATAGAGTTTTGCTGCTTCAGATTGCTCCACGGCAGTGCCTTGGCGGACTCCTTCATCAGCTCTTTCGAATTCAGACATCTGAGATGAAAGTTTTGAACAAAATTTTGAGAAAATGAAATGCGTTTTAACAACAAATACATTGAACAAATATAGTATAATATATTATGGATTACCCGGAGTAAGAATCTAATTTACATTGGTTAAATTGAACAAATAGTTGCTGCATTAACTTTATGAATATAAATAGCATCTTATTGATCAGTACTGCTTTTTAAAACCAGCACGCATAAAAAACTGAAAACAAAATGCGGATCAATTACATTCTTTCAAATTTACATACGCAAAAACAATCATTAACATGTAAAATTTGTAAATATTGCATTACAAGGACTAACCTAATAAATTCAGCTATTCAATGATTGCGATAAAAAAAAATAAGGGTACAAACACAATAACAAACCTGAGACGCGGCAGCCGCATATAATGTTTCAGGTTTTGAGACGGTAGCTGTGGATTCATTTTTTGCGAGTTCTTCTGATTTGCCCTCTTTCGCAAATTCACGTGAACTTTCTGACGAGCCAGTGTCAGCATCGTCAAAAATTGGCATTAGTTTTCTTGTCTCTTTATCCTCATCATCATCGAAGAAGCCCTTGGCAACTGGTACGGCAGCTTTTGCCAACTTGATGCTTATCTTCTGCCGAGCGCTCGTCATGCTGAATTTAAGAAGACCACTGGGTGCAGCTACAGGTTGGGGAGCAACATGCATCTTCTCTTTAAGGGAGATCTTAATACCAGAACTAGTGGGTGAATCGGCTGGAGGGGCTGCGGAAGTGTCAGTTGATGTTGGTTTTTCATTCGTTTTTGGTGGTAATTTGACATTGATGGGTATGGCACCCCACCGTGACGGTTTAGTAGATTTTGGTGAATCTGCCACATCGGATGTGTCCTTTAGAACAGAATCTTTTACAACTCCTGTCATCGCCTTTGTTGGAATAACAGTTTCCACTGGTGCTGGTTCTCGCTCTGATGGTGGTTTTGGAGGTGGCACAACAGCTGATTTTGGAGGATATTTAGGATGAGCAGGAGGAGGAGGGGGTGGAGGTATATCATCGTCCTCTGATGATTCCCCAGGAGGTCGGTGACGTGGAGGTGGAGGAGGAGGCGGGGATGGAGATGCTGAGTCTAAATCCATATCTTCCGAAGCTGATTCATAATCCTTGTCTACAGTTCCCGGCAATGGAATAGAGTCCAGGTCAAAATCATCCATCGGCATCCTCGGCTCCTCTTGCATTCTCTTAGGTTGTGACATTTCATACAATTTTTCCTTCTCTTGCATCTTAGAAACAACTCTTTTCTCTGGAGATGTTGAATATCTACTCTTCTCTGGGGTGGTAGACCTTGACAGAGCCCTAGACTTGTGCTGTGTCAACTTGGGCGACCTTGACCTACTTTTCTGACCTCTATGACTGAATCTTCTGAAAGACTGGTCTCTCCCATACCCGGGACTTCTAGACCTGTGTGGCTCCTTGTGCGCTGGAGACCTTGACCTATTTCTTTGGTCAGGTGACCTTTTCCTTATTTCTGGTGACCGTGACCTTTGTTGATATTTCCTTGCTGACCTTGACCCATATTCTGGTGACCTTTGCCATTTTGACTTTGTGTCTGGAGGTGGTGATCTGGACTTATGATGTACAGGTGAACGTGGATAATATTCTGGTGTGGGAGATCTTGATTGTTGCCGTTTGGTTCTATGAGATCTTGGCACATCTGGGCGATCAGGAGAAATGTCTTTAACTTTTTCAGGTCTGTGATGTTTAGTTTTGGAACTTTGAGGCTCAGGAGATTTTGAGGCCATACGCTGAGTGGGTTTCTTTCTTTCTCTCTCTTCTGGCGATTTCAGCTTCTTTATATCTGTAGTCTCTGCTGTTTGTCGAACTTCTCTATCACCACCTCTTGGCTTTCTATGCTGATGTTTCACAGGAGTCTTACCCTCAGAAGACTTTTCTGATGTGTTTTCTGTATCAGAAGAACTGCTGTCACTTGATGTACTTGAAGAGGAGGAGGAAGACTTCAATTTCTTTTTCATTTGGGGACTCGACAGTCCATACTTTTGGCCTCCTCGCATTGTAAATTCAGGACTAGACGATCTCGATTTATGTGGAACAGCTCGATCACCAGAAGCATCAGCTCTTTTTCTTCGCTGAGGACTGGCAGAACGAGATCTTGGTCGGTCATCATCTTTTATGGTAAAATCAGACCTTCTTGCCTGGTCCTCGGTGCTTCGAGACTGGCGGTCTCTCTTTTTGAATTCTGGTTCATATTGTGGAGATTTCAAATCAGTCCTTGGTCTATCCTTTTCTTTAAGATCTTCCCTCGATCCCCAAGATTTTCTTTTTTGTCTCTCAACAGGGCTATAGGACCTATCCAATGACTTCTGATGCTTCAAGTCCCTTGACCTTCCAGGGCTTGATTCTCTCAACTCCGGACTTCTTGACCAGGACAAGCTTGTTCTCTTATGTTTTCTTGTTTTATGCACAGGGCTTTTGGATCTCTCTGAACCTCTCATCTCTCCAGGGGAAAACCCTCGATGGATCTCCGGACTACGGCCACGAACCTTTTCTTCCCTCATAAGAGCGTCAGGATAGCCACGACTCATGACAATTTCAGCTCTTTCACGACTCCTATCTTTTGAATGAACTCTGATTGCTTGAGATGGCTCCTCAAAACTCTCATCATCCATGGACATGGATGTTCTTGAATGTCTTGTTGCTCTAGTATCATGCACAGGCTTTGGCCCATATTCGACATCTTCTAACCTATCTGGACTTCTACGCTTATGCTTGTCCGCTCTACTTTCTTCCCATTCTGAACTCCTGCTTCTCTCTACAGAACTCCTCATGCTCTCTGTTAATTCTCTCGGGGCTTCAGGACTGGGCGACTGTTGGCGTTTAGTCTTAGCCTTAAACCTAAGAGGACTGGTAGAGCTTTTTCTTCGTGTCCTCTGCATCTTATTGGCACTTCTTGATCGCTCTTGTGGACTAGCTGAGCGACCACTAACAGCAGGTTCAGGGCTTCGTGACATCCTGTCTGCCATTCTAGATTTGCTGACAGGACTTCCTTCTCTGTCCGAACTATCCGGTCTTCTCAAAGGAATATCATGCAATCTCAACCCTTGATCCATCTTATCCACCTGGTCATCTGAGCTAAATGACCGTCTGTTATCAGGACTTCTAATCTGCTGAACTGGACTAGCGCTTCTAGATCTTGGGTACGAATCCTTTTGAAGTCTTCTAACAGGACTCCTCGACAGCTTGAGTTGTTTCTGTGGACTTAGAGACTGCCTCACAGAATCATGCTTTCCACTTGGACTTCCAAATTCCCATCTCTTGGATCTTTCAACAGGGCTTTTTGACTTTTGGGGAGAGGTTTCAAATTGTCTTTTGGATTTCCTCACTGGACTCCTAGACCTTCTAGAACTCTCAATGGCCACATTGGGACTTGGTGATCTAAGTGGACTTCTGGATTGTTTTCTCATCCTTCTTGATAGATCTGATCTCTGTGGACTTTTTGATCTCCCAACTAGTCTCCTTTCGTCCACAACTGGACTCCTCTCCTTTTCATTAGGACTCCTGTGTCTTACTGGACTTCTTGAAGTACTCTGTGCTTGACCGCTTGATTTTCTATCATAACTTGCCTTCCTAACAGGACTGCGCTTCTCAACACTTCTGGATCTTCCTGACTTAATAACAGGGCTCCTTTCACGAACAGGACTTCGAGATGAGTCAGCCTTCTTAACAGGACTCGTAGACTCCCTAAGAGGACTTTTAGATCTTCCTTGTGGACTCTTTCCTTTCCTCTCTGTTGGGCTGGTGGATTGTCTGGTTTTTCTTTTCTGAGGGGATCGTGAACCTCTTGCATGAGGACTTCTCGATCTGCCAACCTTTGGGCTTTTTGACCTTCTTCTTGGGCTTTTCGATCTGATGTTTTGAGGACTTCTTGATCGACGTCTATGGCTTTTTTGAGGACTTCTGGACCTTCTCCTCGGTGGACTTTGAGACCTCCTTCTTTGAGGACTGTTCCTCCATCCATCTGTGTGCCTCTTTACCGGTGATCCTCGTCTTGGTCTCTCAGCTTGCCAACGAGGTTTCTCCGTTTCCATCCTCCTGTCTCCTTTCCTAACATCAGCGGCTTCATGTCTTGCCTCTATCTTCTTGCTAATTTTTGCCGCAATTTCTAATATATCAGTCGGCATAACAGCTGGTGCCTCCTTCTGTTTTGCTGCCATTTCTTTTTTCGCTTCCACTTTAGCCTCCTGTTCCTTCTCTCTTTCAATATCCTCAAAAGCGTGCTTTGGCACTACCGGAAGTTTATCTTCATCATCGCTATCACTGTTGAATATACCTAAAGTCTTCACTTTCACTGCCGCTTTCTTAATGCCAAATCCTATCCTAGCAGGTGGGACACCCGCAGCTGAACTAGCACCTCCTTTTCCATCCTTTTCACCTCCCTGCAGTTCCAGCGATGGCAAAAAGTTCAGTTTGCTGGTGATAATACCACGACTTTTGTTAACTGGTGGTGCAAGATCGTCATCCGATCCTGTTTCCATATCAGATGTTGCCAGTTCCGGTTCCTGAAGAGAATTTTGAATAAAATGAGTTTATTCATCCATCTCAATATATTTTAAAAGTCATTAATTTAAGGAGTTTACAAGTGTTCATAAACAACAATGATGATATTCCTAACAGTGTTAATCCATTAAAAAAAACTTTCCTCATTTCTAAGCTGACAATAAATTTATGCTCAGCTTCCGAAGTCCATTGTATGAATATTTCAAACATTAACTTTTACAGTTATTTCAATTTTTATCTGTTTAATTTTACTGCAATATCACCAAGCCTTCATTAATACAATTATTTACTGTGGTTTGCATTAAATTTACTTGCACACAGACTAGAACCATAACATACGCCTGACTTACATAGAGTTCTTGGCCCTTGTCCGACTCCTTCATGATGGACAACTGCTCCACAGCTCGTGGCTTCAATGACAGTAATCCTGAAGTGTCAGCTATCTTTTCAGTTCTACTCTCAGGCACTGGAGGCTTGATTTCTGTGCTCAGCACTGGTACTGGTTGAGGCATATTGACAACAGGAGGCGGCACAGGTAACGGGAATTGTACAGCAGGTGGCAGCACAGGTACATGATATTGCATACCAGGTGGCAGCACAAGCAGTGGTACAGGCCGTGGTACAGAGACCGCATCTGGTGGCGGAACTGGCAGAGGTAGAGTTACTGGGAGGGGCATCTTGGTACTTATGGGCAGACCTGGACTCGGGATAGGCATACTTGGCGATGATACTGGTGCCACCACAGCCACTGGTGGAACAGATAAGGGCCCTTTCACAGCTAACTCAGCACCAGGCGATAATAGTAACTGGTGCGATAATGTTTCAGTCTTTGTGCCAGTCTCCAAAGTTCTGGGTGGCACAGCAGCACTTTTGGGTTGTATTTGAGAACTACTTGAGTCTTTCTGAGATGCAATCTTTGTTGTTACAATGTCTATGGGCGCAGGGGGTAGTGGAATGTCACCTAAATCGAACAACGGCAGTGATGGAGCAGTCTTGCCTCCAGCTTTTGATGGTCTAGGAGACAGCGATCTGGATCTAGAGGATCGTGACCTTGAACTTGTTGATCGTGACCTTGATTTTGGCAGGGTCACTTTCTTGCTTTCCACAGGTGCTGGAGACCTGCATCGTTCAGGAGATCTGAAATTTAACAAGATTAGTTAACACCAGGAAAAAGTACAATTCCTTTCATCCCTATATCTTCAGCATTCATGACAGAATCCAATCATTCATTTGAACCTTTTGAAGAAGCTCAAGCCCAGATAACACAATAACTTCACCTTACTGAAGTACACAGACTGAATAAATATTTCTTGTCAGTTATCATCACCTTGAAACTTTGCGACGATGAGTTGGTGATATAGAAGATCTTGAAAACCTTCTTCTTTCTCTTTCAGGGGATTTTTCAGGCACTTTTATGCTATCCACTTTTGAGCGAATAATCCTCTTTTTCTCTGGGGATAGCGATCTGTAGGGATCATCCCTGGGAGCAGTATGAACTCATGAGACCAATGGCAAACTGAACACCATAATACAATTTCCATAAAACATCCGCTAATTGTATATTTCAATAGACCAAGACACACTTCTTACACTTTTCTTACTTATATAACGCAACCGAATCTCGGTAGTGAAAAGTTTTCTTAGTGGGGTCTCCAGCCATAATGTAAAATTGTTGTAATTATAATGCTTATTTTCATGTTAATTGCAAATAAATGTATCTAAATCAGAATCTTTTCAGCATATAGCTCTAGAAAATCAATAAATATTGGTCACTATTGCCCCAAACTGTGTTTTTAAGGATCTTGAACATAAAAATTGTATAACAAACCTGCCACTTTCAGCCACAGGAGGTCTTTCATAACCTCTTTCCGGTGACAGTGACACAGGTCGATCTTTTGACCTGTGACCCCTATCTTGTGAACTGCGATGCTTGCGTTTCTCAGGTGTGGTCGAACGGTCTCTATGTCTCTCTGGGGATCTGAATGAACGAAAACCGGAACTATAAGTATTACCATCATTAACATACAAATTTCTTAAAGACTAAAACAAACAAATGCAAAAGGTCACAAAATCAGTAAATAGCAGCAAGACCATGCATACTCACAGCTGAAACTAAACTCCAGAAGACCTCAAATGAATCAAGGACTCCCATTGGCTGAGGGATAGCCTTGCAGGATTAGCTAATAGGAATCATGGATTCACATGATGTCCTCTCGAGTTTAGTTTCAAGGTAAATGAAATCCGCTGTAAATTCAATTAAATGTGCAAGACTGAAACTGTTAAATGTACAAATGAATACTCTTATACTCACTTCCTTTTCTTGTAGTCGGAGTCATATTTTTCGGAAGAGCGATGCCTTCTTTCCTCTGAAGATCTGCTCCTGGATTTTGCAAATTCATAAGCTGCTGGTTCTACAGCAAAGTCTTTGGCACCATTATCCTGCGACCCACTTCTAGACTTGCGGTCAGAAGACCTACTTTTGTCAGCACGATGACCTTTGACCTGGTGACCTTCTTCCGAGGGAGTTCGAGACCTGTGACCTTTTGACCTGTCCTTCTTAGAACTGCTTCCCATGTAAGTTGCCTCTACTTCCATTGGAGATGGGCTTCTAGATTTATGACCTTTCAATCTAAGAGGTGACACATGGAATTTACGTCCTTTTGGTCTTTCTGGGGAAAGAGAAGGTGATCGTAGACTTTTTGAATACTTAGACGATGTCTTGGCAGTGTACTTTATGTTGTCAGTGTCCATATCTTTTTCGTCATCTGTTGAGTCACTCTTAGTCCTTTGAGGCTGAATTGTATCTCGTCTACTTCTGCTTCCCCTCTCTTCTGACACGCTGCGAGACTTTTCTTCTCTTGACCTCGTTCTCACATATTCTTTTTCAATGACCGGAGATTTGCTCCTTGACTTTCGACTTCTAGAGTGCACCTTAGACAGTTTCTCACTCTCAGCCTCTTGCGATCTGCTCCTTGACCTTCGGTCATGAGACCTACTTTGTGAACTTTGACCCACTGACCTACTTCTGGATCTGTCTGTTCTACTTTTCATTTCCTTCTTGCCTTTACCAGGAGATGCTGATCTTTTATCTGCTTCCTTGCTTCCATGAGAACCGCTCCGACTGTAGAGTTTCTCTGCGTGCTCCATAGAATCTCTCTTTGACCCAGATTTGTGAGATTCTTCCGGTGACCTAGATTTCTGTTTTAACATTGACCTCCTTGTTGGCGACCTTGACCTTCTGGTATCCTCTCTCCAATCTCTGACAGGAGAAGATCGATCTTTTCCTTTATCGGCCGATCTGGCAGATTTAGTTTCCCAACTACTCTTTCTGGTATCATCCCTTTCTCTCCAATCTCTGACAGGAGAAGAAAATTGATCTTTCCCTTTATCGGATGATCTAGCAGATGATTTAGTATCCCAACTACTCTTTCTGGTATCCTCTCTTTCTCTCCAATCTCTAACAGGAGAAGATCGATCTTTCCCTTTATCAGCTGATCTAGCAGATGATTTAGTTTCCCAACTACTCTTTCTGGTATCATCCCTTTCTCTCCAATCTCTGACAGGAGAAGGAGATCGATCTTTTCCTCTTTCGGCCGATCTAGCTGATGATTTAGTATCCCAATTACTCCTTTCTGTCCTTGAGACATCTTGAGGTTCACCCTTCGACCTACTTCTAGCTGGCGATGTGGAACGATCATTCTGAGAACGAGTACGAGCCACAGACTTTTGTGTGTCCTCATTTGACTCATACTTTCGTAACACTTCACCACTTTTAGTGGCAGCAGTAACAGGAGGTTGGTTTAAATGAGTTTTTGTAGCCTGTATATCAGGTAATGTCTGATCTGTCACACTTTTTGCAATCGGGGTGGAATTATCACCAGATCCCTCACTATTATCATCGGAGTCCCATTTTGATTTAACTTTTGGCAATCCAGTAGTTAGCACAACTCTTACATCTCCAATTAAGTCCATCTGTGGCTTGGTTGAAGATTGGGGTTTTGTTTCAGGAGCACGTGATTCCTGTTTGTCAAAGTCTTTTACACCAACTTCCGGTTCACTGTTGGTATCTGATCTTTGTCCTCGCTGATTAGAAGTTCTTGTAGGACCATAATCCACATCTTGATTACGAAAACTCCTAATGTTTGGAGCACTGTCTTCAGATGAGCTAAATCTCCCACGATTGGACCTTCTTGTGCCAACATAAGACTGACTCTCACTTGCGATCTTTGACTGAGGTTCGTCAAACCTGGATGACCTGCCCGATCGTGACCGACGTCTATCAAGACGCTCGGGTGATTTTGAAACTGACCTTCTGCTCATCTTTTCTGGACTTCTTTCTCGTCTTTCTTCAGTCATGGCACCACTCCTTCGACGTGTACTTACGGGAGAATTACTCAATTTTCTATGACCTTTCGCTCCACCAGTATAACTACCACCTTTCGATCCCAATTCTGCATCTTTTTCAGAGTCAGACGAATCACTGCTTGATGATGTTGACGAAGATGATGCGTTATCATTTTTTCCGCTACTCATTGATCTAGTCCTCATTGCTCTTTTAGGTTGAGTGTCTTTCTTATGTGTCAATTTAGAACTATCACTAATCTTCTCAGGTAATTTATCTTCTTCTAACTTTGCAAGTTTTGATGATTTCAACATTAATGGAATCTGAATCGACCCAAGATCACCTTTCCCATCATCTGTGCCATCACCTGAACCAGATTTATTGCCTGGAAAATCCTTTATCACAACCTCTGGGCTATTATCGTCAACAGAAAACACAGGATCTGCAATGGGATGGGTAATTTTTCTCATCAATTTTTCCGATATATCTTCTTTCGAAGGTTTATTCTTGGGTTCGGTCATTCTTGACAAATCTTTTGGTGACAATCTAGGGACCATAACGGAAGGGTTATAATCCTGCAGTTCTTTTGGGGAGTTCCCAGGTTTTCCTGCCGTTAATTTCTGTCCACCAGACAATTTGATTTTCCGATCTTTCAAATTTATGATCAGAGGAGCGGGCGTCGTTTTTTTCTCTTCCTCCACATCCTTTTGGGGAGTCGTATCTTTCTCACTGAAGTTACACAAATACATTGATCTCATTTATGAAGAATAGTCATTTCTATAGCTACGATTTACAATTAGAGTAAAATGTGTATATTGTTTTTTGCTCAAGGTGGTAAAGTTAGTGAGAGAACTAAAATACTGGAAAATTTGCATGCGGTTTTCTTTAATTGACAGATAGCTCAAGATAAAGTTCAGTAGCAATTGATTAATATCAGTTTATTGCGTGCTTCAAAAGAAACAAGTGCAACAATACCATCATAGATAAATAAGACAACCAATTATCTAATCATACTATCAAACAATATTTTACAAATTATACAAATTAAACATCCAGTTGACGAAATTACATCCACACATGAGAACGTTTTACTCTTCCAAAATCTTGAACCTGTTTAGACTTCAGTGACTTTTCAAGGGCACTTTAAACACCAATTTCATGACTTTCCAGGCCTGGATATCAGTTCTTGCATTTCTATGACTTTTCCAGGGTTTCCATGACCCTAACAAGCTGTGATTATAATTATGTTGAGTGAACAACCAACCCCTAAACCCTTATATCAACCATGGATAAGTGATAAGCAACAATTGCCAAGTTCACATACCTTTTGCCTTTGCCTAGAGAAGATGAGGAGACGGCAGATTTGAAGGCAAAACTAATTTTCGGCTTATCTTCTACCAAGGATGTGGATTTTTTACGACGTGAACGAGTTACGGCACCCCTTCCTTTCCCAGGAGTTCCACTGGAAAACAAAACAATTGGTTTATTTTAACTTCTTTACCGTACACAAAAAGACCAGCTTATACTTTCAGCCTGAAAATATTTATTTGATGAGAGGCCTGAGTCAAAATCATCTACGGCCACACTTATTTCATCTTTAGCTTCTACCATCCTCTCATGGCATTTTGTAGTGGGACATGCTATTCTATTTTTCTGTTGGCACATTTCCCATCTAGAGGATCCAAGAAGCTAAACACTAAATGGGTCATTCCACAGAAACGGTGCACTTTCGGCATTTCAGTGCAAAAAATGATATTTTCAATCTTTCAAAAATCCATCAAAATTATGAGTTTTCATACATTTCAGTGTTATAACTTATAACATGACAACCTAACATTTTTCATCTTTTATATTTAAATTGATTGGTCAAGTGACCTGTTACGTCAGCTATTATGGTAACCGGAAGGACAGTAACAGGGTTGACATTAAGGGAGACTTTATGCAATATCTGAAAGGGAAATAGTATTAATTTCATCCAAGTTTCCATTCCATATTCTTCTAGAATTCAGGGTTCCCACTCATTTCTCCAATTCAAATTCAAGGCTTTTTCCAGGTTTTTTCAGGCTGCCAACCCCAATTTTCAAGGTATGAAAAAATCTTATGTGAAATATAATTTCTAGACTTTTTGGTTTCTGAATAGTTCAAGTTTTTTTGATGAAAATCGAACTAATATTAAGGGTGTAGCAGCCTTTTGAAGATAGTTTGCCAACCATCACTAGAGCCAAAAACGAGTTTTAACATATCCCTGAAGAGGACGCTATGAACAACAGCGCCCCTGGCGGAAATTACAAGAACCGGTCTTCCCGGTAATTTCAAGACTTTTACCTACCAGGAAAGCGTTATTACGTAATTCCCGGATTCCCGGTAAGCGTGGGAACCCTGCACTCTGCTTTAAAGCTTTTTCTACAATAAATAGCTTCCTTTTAAACTTGGTAACAGGAATGATGCGCATAAAAGTCACCCCCTGCCAAATCATACTATTTTCTTTAAATATGAAAAATATTATTTGAAATGTGTAAGATAAGCAGACACCCTGAACTGTTTTTCATTTTTCGGCATTTTAATACCAGGGTAACAGGAGTGACATTGATTATGTGGACAAACTTCAACATATAGGTGGGTAATGTTACTGGAATTGCAAATATTCCACAATTTTCTTTGGCAGTTGAAAATTCAACTTCTCCTGATTATAATTATGTGAATATCATAAATGATCTTTAACTTACATTCATTGAGCAGGGTAAAAATATATATAAAATGAGGTGTGAGACGCCTTTTTTGCTGACTTTTACAGCAAAAAGAGCCAAAATATCAGTTATGACAGACTTCTGCAAAAATGTCTTGCGTGTATTCATATCTTAACATTGGTGTGCCCATCCTCCTACCACATTAATATTATTTAAAACCATTTTGCATGTTATAATCAAATTTGAAAGTTGAGGGACAGGGTGCACCATTTCTGTGGAATGACCCAAATAACAGTCACTTGATATCTCCTGAAACAAAACAGCAAGCTAACACACACAAAAATTGGGTTGGGGCTAGAGTAGTTGAGTTGGAAATTGGAATGTTTTCCACGTCAGCCTAATTTCTATGAAGGAAATCAATGTTCAGTTTTAAAACATAAAAGAACATACAGTGGAACATCAAAAATAAAAACAACCTAATCTTAACACCAAGTAGCATTGTTCGAAATAAGGACCAAGGCAGGACTGACAGGTTTGATGTCTTCCCGGTCCTGGGCTCAAGGACCGGCAGCTTTCCTACACAGCTATTTTGTGCTTACCGTGAACACTGCCAAGTCGGCTCGAAGACAACTTTGTTTAGTTAAGAGAGCTTCATTTAAAATGTCAAAAAGTTCGATCAATATCAATTTTGGTGATTCCCAGTAATAGTCTTAATCGCCAGGATACGCTGTATTTCGGTCAATGCCTAATCTCCAAATTCCATGTGTATAATTTAATAGCGAGACAGATCTTCCTAAGGCTGTAACAGAAACAAATATAAACTGTACTTCAGCAGTGTGTTAAAAAACTTGAGAATAATATTGAATATTAATTAAGTCTCCACTATATCAAGATGGGTAAATATTTCCAAAAGGACCTTACATGGTATTCCAATTTTCTTTAGTACAGTGATGCCCATTGAACCTTCAGTTTCTAGATTCGATTTTTCCCAATACAGTATGATAATACACACTGTATCTTTATTCTTCTATAGATTTCCTTTGTATGAAATCTACTTAATATGTATATGACATTTCTTCAATAAACTGTTTCATATACATGAGGATAAAATGCATACAAAAAGCATTCAGTACATCCTATACAGTTTTATAATTTGTGTTACGTCTCTATTTCCTACAAGCCAAATTCAAAATATTTTTCATATTATAACTCAAATTTATCCACAGCAACATTAGAATTAAAAAAGTTCAAATCTGCCAAATTTATTTCAAATGTTGTTCATAATTTGATTATTTGAGGTATAATATTTCTGTTATCTAATATCTATGCACATTTATTTGTTTATCTATTTCCTTGTCGATGCAAGTTTAGCTAATTGAATTCATATTATTCCAGCCATACCAGACAATAAAATCTAACCTATGGAAGCTGCAATCCTTGAATTTTCTATGATGAGAATGTGGTATACAAATCAAATAAACCGCTGATTCAGCATGTACACAAAGTACACATGACTTTAAGTGTATCAAGGTATACATTAGGAGTTAAGTTTACCAGTGGCCTAATCCAGGTGGTAAAACAGGAAAATATTCCTATCATTAAACTGAAAAATACTTGCACCATCAACCTGTCATATAGTCTATGGCAATGTAACATGGCAAATATGGCATTTTCATGTTAATATCCGTCTCAGTTATATTAATTATATTGAGAATGATAGCATATTATCTAAAATACTTATACATTACAAGAGTACAAGTCCTAGTTTCCATGCAACTCATTAGACTACATAGAGTTGCTGATAAGAGGAGCAGACACTCAGTTCAATGCTGGAGTGGCAGCCATATTGGATTTTGCTAGCCTTGACTGCAGGGGAGATACTAAAAAATCCATTGGCATTTTTGCACATAATTAAGCCAGAAACAGAGGCAATATTCGACCTGCAGACAGATAAAGATCTATATTAATAGAATTTTGGGTAATGAAATAACATGGCACACTGACTAATGATGAATTAACCTGTTAATGAGCATGTGTACACAATGCTTGAGTACTTGTTCATGAGCCTCAACCTGTCAATAGAATTTCATCCATTTCCCTGGGTATAATATGATGCATTTTGAAAACTTAGGCATATCTCTATCAACTACACACTGAAATAGATCTATGATATAGTATAAATGTACATCAATATGAGGTCAACAGCACATCTAGTGCAAATCTAAATCAAAACATGTCAATGGTAGCTTGTTTTTGTAGTTCATATGATAATCTGACAAAGTATTGATTGGTAAAGTATTTTCTGAATATAGTATGATGTATTACTACTTAAGTGATATAATGAATGATGATTAATACTATACTTTGTCCATGATGACGTACATGTCTCATCAAAATCAACTGTTCAGCCAGTTGGAAATTATGACAGCTAAGTGCATCATGTCACTTTATCCTACAAAAAAAATCAAGTGAATGTGACAAGCTACAGAGAGCACATATTTTGTAAATATCAATGTAGAATTCAAAGATATTACAAAATAATTAATATCACTAAAATTTCAAAATGTAAATAAATTTGCATCAGTAATTAAGCAGTCAATTACACGTACTGCAGAGAGAGAGAACTGATTTTAGGAAATTTGCGAGGTCGAAATCCCTTAGTTTAGATGCCAATCTATTAATTACAAAACATATCAATATGCATTGATCAGGCAGAGAAAATAGTGAAACTGTTCGCACCCTGCTACCATATTAATTATTTATCATAACTTAAAACTAGTTCTGTCATTAGCACAGACGTTACAAGTTATCTACAGACCCAACACACTTAAATAACTATACATTCCCTCAAACAGGCCTTCTCAAAGAAAATGGCAAGATCCAAGTAGGCCTAACTACCTGAACAGCCAGAAATGCAAAAGCTCAGTACTATGCCGATGAGTTTCTGCAGCCAGGGAATAGATTTTTTGTTTAATCTGTCCATGTACTGAAATTTAAGGCTTATCAGAACAAGCAGAAATTCAAAAAGCATTCTAAAAATGTCATAAAAACGTGACAATCAATAAAATGAATATAACATGACTCGATTGACGATTTGCATTTCGTGAATTGAATATATCCTGGACCTGAAATAAAAGAAAATCCGTACATATTGCTATGTAACAGCAGAAATGAAAGGACTGTGAGAGGTTAAATTTATAACAGTCATGATAACAGAAGAGAAATCGCAGTAGACACGGGCCGAAACTGTGCACCATTGCTTTCCTGCTGTCTCACCACATGATGCTTACATGTATGTTCATGACGACTGCGTTTTTACATGGACTTCAGCTGGGAATAGAACATGAATATGTCATCATGAGAGCATGATTTGATATCTGTCACCATTATACTTACTCTGTGGAGATCTCTGGGTTGTTGGGATCAGCCATGGTGCTGGAATTTCGCTGTTATTTGGACATTTTAAACAAGGCAGCGTGCAGCTCTCTTCTTGTATTCTGCAATTCGATCACACAACTTCTTCTCTTCCGACAGGACTTTCCTTAGAATATACGCATCACCTGACACTTCCAACCCTTCTCAGGGCTGGCTGCCCTTCCAAACTACTTCTCCAATTATTCTGACATGCATTCCAGCCTAAATAAACAAATCACAATAAAAACAATGTGTCCCAAGAACACTTCTATTCAGTTTCCACTCACGCCGTCGACTCCGACCTCATTTGGTCGCTCGGGAATTTCCGGCTGACTTCGGAATTTACGAGTTAAAAAATACCAGAACTTTAAATTATTATTTACAATAATTTCAAAGGAAACAATATACCATAGATATTATTTAAATTGAATAGGTAAAAATTTACGTCTAAAAATAAATAATTGTAAAAATGTACCCAGAACTCCCTGGGTGACGTCTCAACTACTTCCGTGTTGCTCCATTCTAGAGTTTTGTTGAATTTCTGAACTCAAGTTAAAATCCAAGTCATCCAACGCCGTCTAACCGACAGATCACTGATTTCTCTTCAAAAGGTTTACGCCTGCCTTCTGTATGACCGACAACACGATCCAAAACTTCCAGTCACGCGGTGAGTTTGGAAAATTTCGATGATAATGAAATCATATTTTGCGCAGATAAATTTGTGTTGGTATGATGTAAAGAAATAATTTGGGTAAAGAACAGCTTCTACGTACACGGCTGTGATGATTTTGGTGAATATGTTGAAGCAACTAGTGTGAAATTAAAGTGTAATGTGTATTTGTGTTTTTAAAGCTCAGAGGCAGTTACAATTTTCAATCAGAACCTAGGTAACACAACAATGGCAATGCAGTATATATATTGGTAAAATGGTTATATATATTATCCTGGTTATAAAAGATATTTTGTTCTAGACAGGCTTATTGCAATTATATTGTGCAATTAGATTCTTGAACAAACAAATAAGCTTCTGGTCCATGGTTTGGCAATTTTTATCAAAACAGCGGTGTGATAAGGTTCTCACTGTTTCTCTGATCGAGGTCTTTAGAACTTTTTGAAAGATAAATAACTAAGAATGTAGGCCTGCCTGAGTGGGTTTCAGGAATGAGCTGATTGGTTGAGATCAACTTCTGGTTGAGATTGTCATGTAATGAAGAACTGAAGAACTGAAGTAATGATCATATATGATGGATGATGCAAGAGTCAATATGATTCATAAAATGAAGTGTTTGCTTTGCTTTATGAGGCAAGGGAAATTTTTGGGTCGGCTGCCACTAGGTATGCATTGAGAAGAATATCAATCAAAAGATAGCTACATAAGCCGGCCAAAAATAAAAAATTGGCGGTTTCTTTAATTGCTCTACGAGTTGCAATTGGGATAGTTCAGTTCAGTGGAATTTGAATTATCAGTCATAAACACGCCTTTAAAAACACAAAAGCATTGAATTCGTGTGTGGGCAATTATGATTAACATTTTATTCCTTTTACCTTGTTTTCATCACTAAAGTAGAGTTTGAAATTTCTAAACTTTTGCTAAACAGTTCCAAAATAAAAAAAATTTGACCCACTTACCGCTGACATACCACTTAGAAACAAAGAAAGGGTGCAAAATATGTATTCATATAGAGCCATTCTTAAGAATATTCCTGTTGCGGGTGCGTATGACAATTTTAGTTAGTCCTCAAATTGTTTCTGGGTCTATTCTTGCGGTAGCGGGGGGCTCTGCTGGTTAGTTGAATACTGGTAAAATATTCTTCTGAGGTGAAAATAAATAAAAATCCTACCTACCTGATGGGTTTTTCAAGTGTCATGGAACCCGCAACAGAAATATTTTTAAGACTGACCTTGGCTGACATGTATGCAAATCTTTCCTTTACACTCAGTGTAAGCTTGACATTTTTCCTCTGTTGTTATTCAGAATAGGGAATATGCCATTGTTGCAGGCTGTAGTGATCATTTAGAACAGAAAAAATATATATAGTGTAGTATGACCCGTCTAGGCGTGCAAATCCACAGAATATTAGGCATCTTTAAAGGTCTTAACCTCAGTTCAACACATTACGACACTTGACATAACAACCAACATAAAAACAAGGTTTTCATCTTTAAGATGGATATGGTCTCATCTGTGGCTCATTACAGCTGCTTGAGTATTTGAAAGATTAAGATATTTTACAAAATAATATTTCAAAACTCAACACATTTTTTACCATAACTTTCTTAATATTAGGCATAGAAATTTGGTAAGAATACCTTTAGAATCCTGGGATCATACAGAATTCACTGCGAGTAGTGTAAACTATGTACACAAGTAAGAAAGAAAATTATTCTGGAATTTTACAGAGTTAATTGCTGCTGATGCAGGGGCATCACTGATGAGGGGTGTGCTCACTGAAGCGCAGAGTGAACGTCGAAGGATCAATGTATTTAAGGAAGCAGCAGGGGTCCTTGGGCCAGCTCTGGACGAATTTGACTCTTCTTAATTCACCTAATAATGAATATTGTTTTATTACTTTCAAAGTGTCCCATTGTTCCAGCTAGGATTTGAATTGGGTATGGCGCACAAGAATATTAGGACACCGAAATATATTCATATAGGGTGCCATTCTAGTTGAAAATGGAAAAATAAATGAGATCTTCACTTAATTTCGGGCATGCTGCTGACAAAATCGGTCACGGCGCAAGGGGCGTCAGGCATGGTGCAGCACCATGCTCAAATGGCCTAGCTTGAACTCTGTCCAATCCTTCTCTAGGTCATCCAAGGTTAATTTTGGTGACATAGACTCAGCCTTTCTTTTTGGGTAGCTGCTAAGGCTGGGGGCTCAACATCCTCAGTCCCAGTACCCTGGGAATCTACCACTGAATTCTCACTAGTTCACTTCTCAACTAATCATATTGCTGGCTTGAACATGGTTTTAGTGCCAATTTATGTGACCTTTCCTTTGACCTTATTTGGGATAGCCAATCAGCTGTGGCCTTGAGCTAGCTGGCCAGCGGCAGCAAAAGCAAAGTTTAAAAACAGATCATGGCCCTGATGTAGGTGATTTCTGATTACGGTCTGTTTCTTCTTAAGGGGTTAGTGCAGTATAGTGGACCCAAATTTATGCCCTAATTTGGCGTCCATAATAAATTAAATTTTATAAAATAATTCACAAGTTTGAATTTCTAGCAGTTGCAGGGAGCAATTATCTGTGACGTCACAATTGGTGTTTACTTTTTTATTGGTGATTGTGGCCTGTTGTATGACATCATCAACATTGTTTACATACTGCTCCCTGCATCAGTTAGGGGCAGATAAGTGGCTCGGCTAATTTCTATTGGCTCTGATGTTATTCAAAATCCCAAGTATCACCATTATCATCATAAGTTCAAAGTATATAAGGGTAATTTTTGTTATTTTTCTCAAACCTCATACCATTGGCTTTTAGTCTGGGTCAGTTTTGGACGTTTCTGACCGGTTTTAACCCTTTTAGACAGGTTTTGGACACTGTCCTGTTTGAAACCAGTTTTTGACAGTCCAAAACCCAGCCCTGAATTACTATATCATCTATCATTATGTCATCACTCGTCTTAACCTAATTCCATTGTAGTCTGACAATGGTCCCAGCTCGATTATTTCCTGCAGTAGGTCTGGGATAAACTTTCAAGAAAGTAACAAGATTTGTTGATTTTATAATTTACAGATCCTTTCGCGGAAGATGATCCAGGGACTGGTGGCAAGAAGAAGGCTGACAGCTTCATCCACATAAGAATTCAGCAGCGGAACGGAAGAAAGACCCTAACTACTGTACAGGGCATCTCGGAAGAGTACGACCTCAAGAAAATTGTCAAAGCTTGCAAGAAGGTGAGTCTTGATCATCCTGATATACTGATAAATCTGCAACAGATATGCTACTATGATGTGCATTCATTGACCAGATACAAATGATAATTGGTACTTGATAAGGGGAAACTCTTTTGAGTAACATTAACATGACTGGCCATCGTGAGTTGTCGCACAATTTCTACTGATAAGCAGGAAAGGGAACCACTTGCATATATGTGGCTGAATAATCGTGAAACATGATAATATTAATATTAAGAAATGTGTGAAAAGTTTTGCGAGAAAGGTAGTCGTTCAAATTAGTCTAAGATATTAAAATTATGGGTGTTATGTATTATTACATTATGGATGTTTGCACCATCAGAAACTGCATGTTGGCCTACTTAAGGAAGTGAACTGATACGGGCACAGATGATGGGATTATGGAGAAATGAGTACTCCATTATATTCTGCAGGACTGATACTGACCCATCTGGCAAGTGTTTGATAATTGAAGTTTATACCTTTTTTTTCAGGAATTTGCTTGCAACGGAACGGTTGTGGAGCATCCCGAGTACGGAGAGGTCATCCAGCTCCAGGGTGATCAACGTCAGCACATCTCCGTTTTCTTGAAGAAGATCGCCTTGGCTCGCGAGGAGCAGATCAAGGTGGGGTTAAAATGCAAATTGCGGAGTTCAACATTTCAATTAGTAG
The DNA here is from genome assembly GCA_932294295.1 of Alitta virens. Classification (NCBI taxonomy): domain Eukaryota; kingdom Metazoa; phylum Annelida; class Polychaeta; order Phyllodocida; family Nereididae; genus Alitta; species Alitta virens. The sequence goes on along the minus strand of OW028585.1, from coordinate 19,561,552 downwards.
TAGGAGGGGGTAGAAGTGTGCCATTGGGGTTGTACTATCAAATGTATATCAACCCTTGTGAGTGGAAAGAACTTGCCTTAGAGGGCTGCACTTTCCATATCTATCTATATTGATGTTCATGCTCATCTAAACTTACGTGGCGTGGGGTCGGAAAATTTGCACAGAAATAACTACAATTATGTTTTTGTTAAAATTGTATAGAAAATTAGCAAATATTATAATTTTGTTAGCTCAGATAACCAAAACTGAGATATATTATTTGTATATACGTACGTTTAATAATATCTAAATTTAGAATGCCGGTTTCTTATTTTTGTCATCCTTATAATCGGGGTACTTGTATGTCAAGATGATTTTCGTTAACTTTTGACACTGGTTGTGTCTTTCACAAAATATTTGCGTCTTGTTTCCAATCTGCATTTCTTGCCTAAATGTCTTAAAATTATTGTGAGTGGTTATTGACAACTAAATACTCTTTTCTCTTTTTTTCAGGTTCACGGTTTTTAAGGATGTGGCTGCTATAACGCAGGATTCGAATCAATTGCTATTTCTTCGATTACCAACATGGACAGTAATATGATTTACTCTGGCACGGAATTGAACTGCTAGCCCGGACAACATGTATCTGAAATCAACCGATGTCTTTACGTTGACGACCCGACAGCTACGATCGAATGGCGGGTGTCGACCCAATAGAGACACAAGAGGCACTAAGTGCCACCCAGAAGGGAATTATCGCACGGGAAGAACTGTTTCATAGCAAGGAATATTAGGAATTCAAGTTGCCTTTTCTATATACATGCAGCACTGGAAGAAAGTACAACGTATTCTGGGCAAAAGGCCAAAAAGAAGATGAACTGTAGCTCGTTGTGTGATGTCAAGCATGATGGATTGATTTGCTGCTTACTCGTTAAAAGGAAAGACCTCTGCATGGAGATTTTAAACTTTTAATGTCCGTCATATATGGCTTTAAAAGCACAATATTAAAATATCGCAACAGAAGAACAGAAGAGTTTACCGGCTCTTTAATCTCAACTTAACATCCCAATGTAACTAAATGAAACAAAGTGATTAAAACAAAAAAATTGTCTCAGGTCTCCTCTACGATTATCCCTTCTTGGTTTTCGAATGGCAGTTATGCTCTTTGAAATGTTTCTTGTATCGTATCTCATGTCTCTATGATATTGTGATACCTTAAAATGCCAAAATGAAATTTTTTAATTCTGTAGCATACAAGCGGATATTTCAGAAAGCACAATTCGGCCTCACCGGCATCTCCCCGGCATGTACATGTAATATAATTCCCTACATTTTGTACGTTTTTATCTTATGAGAAGAAAGTCGTTTTGTCTGTATTGCTAAGTTGTTATATCATTACTGTCTTAATGTAAGTAATTAATATGGTGCAATATAAAGCACTTTTATGAAGATATATATGCAATATAAAAAATAGTGTAAGAATTATTACGAGTGAAAATTGTTTTTATCATGGCTGGGGATTGCAATGCTAATCCTTGTAAGCTCTTGTACATTTCATAATTCAGCAATAAAGTAAATAATTCTGTATTTTGAATTTTGATCAAGAAACGTCCCCTGTGGGCATGGTGCTTTCCGTTGGTTATCAACAATAGTTAAAGTGATACTCCTTGAATCTATATAAAAATTGTTCCATTTCCTTTCTCCCCGAAAGTACTCACAATAGTTTGCAGTGACTGTCTAGTGTCATTACAGCAGGTTTTCATTAATATTTAGCCCACTAAATCATGGTAAATCCACATTTTTGGTCAAGAGTGACAGTTACAAGAATCATCCACTCAGAGCCATCTTCCTGTCACCAAGTGGGTCAGCACTAGTCAGTGGGAGCTGTGTAACCATGGCAACCTGGTGAGTCGCCAGAGTCCAGGCCACTTTAAATTTGACCTAGTTCTATTGGTGGGCCACCTATATAGAAAATAGAGGGCTAATTACTCCTTAATTAATTGAGATGACTTGATAGTTACAAGAGTGTAATGGCATTAACTCTTGGAATTTAGTTGAGGCCATATTTTCTACATGGGATTCAAGGAGTATCACTTTAATGTTAATATTAAATCAACCAGCCCATCAATTATAGTAAATGATTCTTCAGTCTCATTGCTCCTGCCCTACGTATATTAATCATTGATTGCAACTGTTATATCTTCTGCTGTTGAATTACAGTTCTGACTATCTGGAAACAGTTTCGATTTGAAGCGCTTGCTATTTTACAACTGTCCCAAACCTGTATTCCGAGTGTTAACTGAAATCATTACAGAACTACAGCACCTGCTTAAAAGGCTGGTTTTTAAACGATCAAGATATGGATCTGTGAATATCATCCAAAGTGAAATGCATAGTTTGAGTACATGCTGAATGATTCATATTTATTGAAACTTCGAAATTTGGATTAATGTCTTTATAGCTATTTGACTCCAATGTTTCTGTGTGTTGAGTTCTGCATCTGTAGATAAGCAAGAAACTTGCAATATTGACTTATGTCACGGCAATTTGTTCAACTAGTCTCCAGGTGGCGCTTTAATTGTAGTAATGACCTCTGGTGGTTTGCATTGAGTTTAAACCCATACCTAAGGGTTACTTGGCATCCATGAAAGATGAAAATAACACTATTTCTTACCAAATTTTTTTCTGGCAAACATTAAGAATATTTGTGGAATAGTGGGGGTTTGGAGGTGGCAGCCCCGGATTAAAGAAAAATAAACATTCTTGCCTTGAAAATGATAACCGCTGTCATGTGTTTGTGACGTCCTCCATTGAATTCAAGCATATTTATATCGTAGGCCTGGCAATGAGGCTTGCTAAATATGGTCATAAATTCGGGTGCGCTATTCTACACTTTTTCCGGTTATTTACCTGTGATCGTAGTTGTCTGAGGTTTTGCTTTGTAAAATTTTCTTGCGGTCGAAGGATCCAGACCTATATTTGCCTGAAATTAACATCCAAAAAAAGTTTTCATGCCAATTTTTTAAGGTGCCAAAGGGTGGGACGGGTTCTATTCCCGGTCGAGCCTAAGTTGGATGGCCGTTTCCTCCTTCGTCTCATTGCCATGGTCTCTGCCTGTCCTAATTAGCCCAACTGGTGCAGAAATACAGGACGTAAAGCTCTAATGACACACACACACACACACACTCGTCCTACCATGTCAATCTGACATCAAAATCGACAACCCTGTTCGTCAACAACTTGTCATACAATAATGAGCATCTTAACATATTGACAAAGTAAACTTGTCAAAGTGACATGTTCTGCGATGTCATTGTGACATTCGTCAATTCGGCAACTTTAGGGTTGTCACTTGGTCAAATACTAACCTTACACTAGTCATATATATTGTCAGTATGACAGGATCAACAAATTTGCATCAGCATGCCCAACATATCTAACTCAACCTCGCAATAAATTGCTAAAATGCAGGCATTTCTACCTGTAGCTGCAAATACAAAGAAACAGTGATTATCTTAAATAATATTTAATAACTTTTTATTATAAAGTTTACTCCATCTCCTGGAGCACAGCTGCACAAGGTACTCAGCTAAAGTTGAGTTGACAAAGTAACAGAAATATAACATTTGTATAACATCAAGTTAACATCAGATTGTCAATAGTCTTTCAAAAAACCTCAATCTTGCATTAGGGCGGGGGCCTAGCTCAGAGGTAGCGCTCTGGGCTTCCAACTGCTGGGTCCCGGGTTCGATTCCCGGTCGAGCCTAAGTTGGATGGCTGTTTCATCCTTCGTCTCATTGCCATGGTCTCTGCCTGTCCTAATTAGCCCAACTGGTGCCGAAATACAGGACGTAAAGCCCTAATCACAAAACAAACAAACAATCTTGCATTCATACAACACATTGTCTCGTAATAGTATAATACAGTCATAAGACAGTGCAACATGTTGACAATTTATGGGCTTATCCATATACAAGAAACCCCTGCGACTATAAACATTTCCAGAAAACATAGGTAATATATATTCATATTTGGAGGTCAACAATGGACATTTTCATGGAAACCTCAAGCGGCAGCATTTCCACAAGGTGCTACCGTTCAGCTGATGACACAATTTTTAAATATATAACTACAGAAGTTGAATAAATGAAGCACAGGCTTCAGACCCAACATAAAAGCTAACAAAAGTAGATTGAAGATTCGCTGGAAGCAAAAACTTTAACCAACTTAGCGCTAAGTCTCAGGAGAGAAATGTGAACATCATGATAAACCTCACCCTAGACTATAAATATACATGGAACAAGCATCTCCTAAAGTAGGGCGCTTTCTAACTTCTTAGTAAACTTACCATACAGTTAACTAATTAAATTCATTTCAGGTCGCACAACATCTTCCTCAGTTTCTTGGAAATTTTCATTTCAATTTTTAACAGGTAATTTTCAATGTAGATGACTGTGTTCCGGAACGGATAATTTGGAGACACTACATTAAATACATGCATCGCCATCACTACCAATATGACTGCCTTGGGTAATGATTCTGTCGATATTTCGTCACTCTGTCCAATGGTTACTTTGTATGACGAGTTGTTTTTCACCATACTGATTACATGATCCTGAATGAAAAAAATACTGCACTAAGTTTTCTTTCTTTGGCTGACTGAATGTTTAAACTACCTGTGTCATCCATTCACATGCTGAGACAGACACATAATCAATCCATGTTCGCATTGTAATGAGATTCAAAGTCAATAGTTTTCAATTTCTGTACAGCCACATGGGGTGGGGGCCTAGCTCAGTGGTAGCGCGCTGGGCTTCCAACCACTGGGTCCCGGGTTCAATTCCCAGTCGAGCCTATGGTCCCTGCCTGTTCTATTGGTGGGCCACCTATATAGAAAATAGAGGGCTAATTACTCCTTAATTAATTGAGATGACTTGATAGTTACAAGAGTGTAATGGCATTAACTCTTGGAATTTAGTTGAGGCCATATTTTCTACATGGGATTCAAGGAGTATCACTTTAATGTTAATATTAAATCAACCAGCCCATCAATTATAGTAAATGATTCTTCAGTCTCATTGCTCCTGCCCTACGTATATTAATCATTGATTGCAACTGTTATATCTTCTGCTGTTGAATTACAGTTCTGACTATCTGGAAACAGTTTCGATTTGAAGCGCTTGCTATTTTACAACTGTCCCAAACCTGTATTCCGAGTGTTAACTGAAATCATTACAGAACTACAGCACCTGCTTAAAAGGCTGGTTTTTAAACGATCAAGATATGGATCTGTGAATATCATCCAAAGTGAAATGCATAGTTTGAGTACATGCTGAATGATTCATATTTATTGAAACTTCGAAATTTGGATTAATGTCTTTATAGCTATTTGACTCCAATGTTTCTGTGTGTTGAGTTCTGCATCTGTAGATAAGCAAGAAACTTGCAATATTGACTTATGTCACGGCAATTTGTTCAACTAGTCTCCAGGTGGCGCTTTAATTGTAGTAATGACCTCTGGTGGTTTGCATTGAGTTTAAACCCATACCTAAGGGTTACTTGGCATCCATGAAAGATGAAAATAACACTATTTCTTACCAAATTTTTTTCTGGCAAACATTAAGAATATTTGTGGAATAGTGGGGGTTTGGAGGTGGCAGCCCCGGATTAAAGAAAAATAAACATTCTTGCCTTGAAAATGATAACCGCTGTCATGTGTTTGTGACGTCCTCCATTGAATTCAAGCATATTTATATCGTAGGCCTGGCAATGAGGCTTGCTAAATATGGTCATAAATTCGGGTGCGCTATTCTACACTTTTTCCGGTTATTTACCTGTGATCGTAGTTGTCTGAGGTTTTGCTTTGTAAAATTTTCTTGCGGTCGAAGGATCCAGACCTATATTTGCCTGAAATTAACATCCAAAAAAAGTTTTCATGCCAATTTTTTAAGGTGCCAAAGGGTGGGACGGGTTCGATTCCCGGTCGAGCCTAAGTTGGATGGCCGTTTCCTCCTTCGTCTCATTGCCATGGTCTCTGCATGTCCTAATTAGGCCAACTGGTGCAGAAATACAGGACGTAAAGCTCTAATGACACACACACACACACACTCGTCCTACCATGTCAATCTGACATCAAAATCGACAACCCTGTTCGTCAACAACTTGTCATACAATAATGAGCATCTTAACATATTGACAAAGTAAACTTGTCAAAGTGACATGTTCTGCGATGTCATTGTGACATTCGTCAATTCGGCAACTTTAGGGTTGTCACTTGGTCAAATACTAACCTTACACTAGTCATATATATTGTCAGTATGACAGGATCAACAAATTTGCATCAGCATGCCCAACATATCTAACTCAACCTCGCAATAAATTGCTAAAATGCAGGCATTTCTACCTGTAGCTGCAAATACAAAGAAACAGTGATTATCTTAAATAATATTTAATAACTTTTTATTATAAAGTTTACTCCATCTCCTGGAGCACAGCTGCACAAGGTACTCAGCTAAAGTTGAGTTGACAAAGTAACAGAAATATAACATTTGTATAACATCAAGTTAACATCAGATTGTCAATAGTCTTTCAAAAAACCTCAATCTTGCATTAGGGCGGGGGCCTAGCTCAGAGGTAGCGCTCTGGGCTTCCAACTGCTGGGTCCCGGGTTCGATTCCCGGTCGAGCCTAAGTTGGATGGCTGTTTCATCCTTCGTCTCATTGCCATGGTCTCTGCCTGTCCTAATTAGCCCAACTGGTGCCGAAATACAGGACGTAAAGCCCTAATCACAAAACAAACAAACAATCTTGCATTCATACAACACATTGTCTCGTAATAGTATAATACAGTCATAAGACAGTGCAACATGTTGACAATTTATGGGCTTATCCATATACAAGAAACCCCTGCGACTATAAACATTTCCAGAAAACATAGGTAATATATATTCATATTTGGAGGTCAACAATGGACATTTTCATGGAAACCTCAAGCGGCAGCATTTCCACAAGGTGCTACCGTTCAGCTGATGACACAATTTTTAAATATATAACTACAGAAGTTGAATAAATGAAGCACAGGCTTCAGACCCAACATAAAAGCTAACAAAAGTAGATTGAAGATTCGCTGGAAGCAAAAACTTTAACCAACTTAGCGCTAAGTCTCAGGAGAGAAATGTGAACATCATGATAAACCTCACCCTAGACTATAAATATACATGGAACAAGCATCTCCTAAAGTAGGGCGCTTTCTAACTTCTTAGTAAACTTACCATACAGTTAACTAATTAAATTCATTTCAGGTCGCACAACATCTTCCTCAGTTTCTTGGAAATTTTCATTTCAATTTTTAACAGGTAATTTTCAATGTAGATGACTGTGTTCCGGAACGGATAATTTGGAGACACTACATTAAATACATGCATCGCCATCACTACCAATATGACTGCCTTGGGTAATGATTCTGTCGATATTTCGTCACTCTGTCCAATGGTTACTTTGTATGACGAGTTGTTTTTCACCATACTGATTACATGATCCTGAATGAAAAAAATACTGCACTAAGTTTTCTTTCTTTGGCTGACTGAATGTTTAAACTACCTGTGTCATCCATTCACATGCTGAGACAGACACATAATCAATCCATGTTCGCATTGTAATGAGATTCAAAGTCAATAGTTTTCAATTTCTGTACAGCCACATGGGGTGGGGGCCTAGCTCAGTGGTAGCGCGCTGGGCTTCCAACCACTGGGTCCCGGGTTCAATTCCCAGTCGAGCCTATGGTCCCTGCCTGTTCTATTGGTGGGCCACCTATATAGAAAATAGAGGGCTAATTACTCCTTAATTAATTGAGATGACTTGATAGTTACAAGAGTGTAATGGCATTAACTCTTGGAATTTAGTTGAGGCCATATTTTCTACATGGGATTCAAGGAGTATCACTTTAATGTTAATATTAAATCAACCAGCCCATCAATTATAGTAAATGATTCTTCAGTCTCATTGCTCCTGCCCTACGTATATTAATCATTGATTGCAACTGTTATATCTTCTGCTGTTGAATTACAGTTCTGACTATCTGGAAACAGTTTCGATTTGAAGCGCTTGCTATTTTACAACTGTCCCAAACCTGTATTCCGAGTGTTAACTGAAATCATTACAGAACTACAGCACCTGCTTAAAAGGCTGGTTTTTAAACGATCAAGATATGGATCTGTGAATATCATCCAAAGTGAAATGCATAGTTTGAGTACATGCTGAATGATTCATATTTATTGAAACTTCGAAATTTGGATTAATGTCTTTATAGCTATTTGACTCCAATGTTTCTGTGTGTTGAGTTCTGCATCTGTAGATAAGCAAGAAACTTGCAATATTGACTTATGTCACGGCAATTTGTTCAACTAGTCTCCAGGTGGCGCTTTAATTGTAGTAATGACCTCTGGTGGTTTGCATTGAGTTTAAACCCATACCTAAGGGTTACTTGGCATCCATGAAAGATGAAAATAACACTATTTCTTACCAAATTTTTTTCTGGCAAACATTAAGAATATTTGTGGAATAGTGGGGGTTTGGAGGTGGCAGCCCCGGATTAAAGAAAAATAAACATTCTTGCCTTGAAAATGATAACCGCTGTCATGTGTTTGTGACGTCCTCCATTGAATTCAAGCATATTTATATCGTAGGCCTGGCAATGAGGCTTGCTAAATATGGTCATAAATTCGGGTGCGCTATTCTACACTTTTTCCGGTTATTTACCTGTGATCGTAGTTGTCTGAGGTTTTGCTTTGTAAAATTTTCTTGCGGTCGAAGGATCCAGACCTATATTTGCCTGAAATTAACATCCAAAAAAAGTTTTCATGCCAATTTTTTAAGGTGCCAAAGGGTGGGACGGGTTCGATTCCCGGTCGAGCCTAAGTTGGATGGCCGTTTCCTCCTTCGTCTCATTGCCATGGTCTCTGCATGTCCTAATTAGGCCAACTGGTGCAGAAATACAGGACGTAAAGCTCTAATGACACACACACACACACACTCGTCCTACCATGTCAATCTGACATCAAAATCGACAACCCTGTTCGTCAACAACTTGTCATACAATAATGAGCATCTTAACATATTGACAAAGTAAACTTGTCAAAGTGACATGTTCTGCGATGTCATTGTGACATTCGTCAATTCGGCAACTTTAGGGTTGTCACTTGGTCAAATACTAACCTTACACTAGTCATATATATTGTCAGTATGACAGGATCAACAAATTTGCATCAGCATGCCCAACATATCTAACTCAACCTCGCAATAAATTGCTAAAATGCAGGCATTTCTACCTGTAGCTGCAAATACAAAGAAACAGTGATTATCTTAAATAATATTTAATAACTTTTTATTATAAAGTTTACTCCATCTCCTGGAGCACAGCTGCACAAGGTACTCAGCTAAAGTTGAGTTGACAAAGTAACAGAAATATAACATTTGTATAACATCAAGTTAACATCAGATTGTCAATAGTCTTTCAAAAAACCTCAATCTTGCATTAGGGCGGGGGCCTAGCTCAGAGGTAGCGCTCTGGGCTTCCAACTGCTGGGTCCCGGGTTCGATTCCCGGTCGAGCCTAAGTTGGATGGCTGTTTCATCCTTCGTCTCATTGCCATGGTCTCTGCCTGTCCTAATTAGCCCAACTGGTGCCGAAATACAGGACGTAAAGCCCTAATCACAAAACAAACAAACAATCTTGCATTCATACAACACATTGTCTCGTAATAGTATAATACAGTCATAAGACAGTGCAACATGTTGACAATTTATGGGCTTATCCATATACAAGAAACCCCTGCGACTATAAACATTTCCAGAAAACATAGGTAATATATATTCATATTTGGAGGTCAACAATGGACATTTTCATGGAAACCTCAAGCGGCAGCATTTCCACAAGGTGCTACCGTTCAGCTGATGACACAATTTTTAAATATATAACTACAGAAGTTGAATAAATGAAGCACAGGCTTCAGACCCAACATAAAAGCTAACAAAAGTAGATTGAAGATTCGCTGGAAGCAAAAACTTTAACCAACTTAGCGCTAAGTCTCAGGAGAGAAATGTGAACATCATGATAAACCTCACCCTAGACTATAAATATACATGGAACAAGCATCTCCTAAAGTAGGGCGCTTTCTAACTTCTTAGTAAACTTACCATACAGTTAACTAATTAAATTCATTTCAGGTCGCACAACATCTTCCTCAGTTTCTTGGAAATTTTCATTTCAATTTTTAACAGGTAATTTTCAATGTAGATGACTGTGTTCCGGAACGGATAATTTGGAGACACTACATTAAATACATGCATCGCCATCACTACCAATATGACTGCCTTGGGTAATGATTCTGTCGATATTTCGTCACTCTGTCCAATGGTTACTTTGTATGACGAGTTATTTTTCACCATACTGATTACATGATCCTGAATGAAAAAAATACTGCACTAAGTTTTCTTTCTTTGGCTGACTGAATGTTTAAACTACCTGTGTCATCCATTCACATGCTGAGACAGACACATAATCAATCCATGTTCGCATTGTAATGAGATTCAAAGTCAATAGTTTTCAATTTCTGTACAGCCACATGGGGTGGGGGCCTAGCTCAGTGGTAGCGCGCTGGGCTTCCAACCACTGGGTCCCGGGTTCAATTCCCAGTCGAGCCTATGGTCCCTGCCTGTTCTATTGGTGGGCCACCTATATAGAAAATAGAGGGCTAATTACTCCTTAATTAATTGAGATGACTTGATAGTTACAAGAGTGTAATGGCATTAACTCTTGGAATTTAGTTGAGGCCATATTTTCTACATGGGATTCAAGGAGTATCACTTTAATGTTAATATTAAATCAACCAGCCCATCAATTATAGTAAATGATTCTTCAGTCTCATTGCTCCTGCCCTACGTATATTAATCATTGATTGCAACTGTTATATCTTCTGCTGTTGAATTACAGTTCTGACTATCTGGAAACAGTTTCGATTTGAAGCGCTTGCTATTTTACAACTGTCCCAAACCTGTATTCCGAGTGTTAACTGAAATCATTACAGAACTACAGCACCTGCTTAAAAGGCTGGTTTTTAAACGATCAAGATATGGATCTGTGAATATCATCCAAAGTGAAATGCATAGTTTGAGTACATGCTGAATGATTCATATTTATTGAAACTTCGAAATTTGGATTAATGTCTTTATAGCTATTTGACTCCAATGTTTCTGTGTGTTGAGTTCTGCATCTGTAGATAAGCAAGAAACTTGCAATATTGACTTATGTCACGGCAATTTGTTCAACTAGTCTCCAGGTGGCGCTTTAATTGTAGTAATGACCTCTGGTGGTTTGCATTGAGTTTAAACCCATACCTAAGGGTTACTTGGCATCCATGAAAGATGAAAATAACACTATTTCTTACCAAATTTTTTTCTGGCAAACATTAAGAATATTTGTGGAATAGTGGGGGTTTGGAGGTGGCAGCCCCGGATTAAAGAAAAATAAACATTCTTGCCTTGAAAATGATAACCGCTGTCATGTGTTTGTGACGTCCTCCATTGAATTCAAGCATATTTATATCGTAGGCCTGGCAATGAGGCTTGCTAAATATGGTCATAAATTCGGGTGCGCTATTCTACACTTTTTCCGGTTATTTACCTGTGATCGTAGTTGTCTGAGGTTTTGCTTTGTAAAATTTTCTTGCGGTCGAAGGATCCAGACCTATATTTGCCTGAAATTAACATCCAAAAAAAGTTTTCATGCCAATTTTTTAAGGTGCCAAAGGGTGGGACGGGTTCTATTCCCGGTCGAGCCTAAGTTGGATGGCCGTTTCCTCCTTCGTCTCATTGCCATGGTCTCTGCATGTCCTAATTAGGCCAACTGGTGCAGAAATACAGGACGTAAAGCTCTAATGACACACACACACACACACTCGTCCTACCATGTCAATCTGACATCAAAATCGACAACCCTGTTCGTCAACAACTTGTCATACAATAATGAGCATCTTAACATATTGACAAAGTAAACTTGTCAAAGTGACATGTTCTGCGATGTCATTGTGACATTCGTCAATTCGGCAACTTTAGGGTTGTCACTTGGTCAAATACTAACCTTACACTAGTCATATATATTGTCAGTATGACAGGATCAACAAATTTGCATCAGCATGCCCAACATATCTAACTCAACCTCGCAATAAATTGCTAAAATGCAGGCATTTCTACCTGTAGCTGCAAATACAAAGAAACAGTGATTATCTTAAATAATATTTAATAACTTTTTATTATAAAGTTTACTCCATCTCCTGGAGCACAGCTGCACAAGGTACTCAGCTAAAGTTGAGTTGACAAAGTAACAGAAATATAACATTTGTATAACATCAAGTTAACATCAGATTGTCAATAGTCTTTCAAAAAACCTCAATCTTGCATTAGGGCGGGGGCCTAGCACAGAGGTAGCGCTCTGGGCTTCCAACTGCTGGGTCCCGGGTTCGATTCCCGGTCGAGCCTAAGTTGGATGGCTGTTTCATCCTTCGTCTCATTGCCATGGTCTCTGCCTGTCCTAATTAGCCCAACTGGTGCCGAAATACAGGACGTAAAGCCCTAATCACAAAACAAACAAACAATCTTGCATTCATACAACACATTGTCTCGTAATAGTATAATACAGTCATAAGACAGTGCAACATGTTGACAATTTATGGGCTTATCCATATACAAGAAACCCCTGCGACTATAAACATTTCCAGAAAACATAGGTAATATATATTCATATTTGGAGGTCAACAATGGACATTTTCATGGAAACCTCAAGCGGCAGCATTTCCACAAGGTGCTACCGTTCAGCTGATGACACAATTTTTAAATATATAACTACAGAAGTTGAATAAATGAAGCACAGGCTTCAGACCCAACATAAAAGCTAACAAAAGTAGATTGAAGATTCGCTGGAAGCAAAAACTTTAACCAACTTAGCGCTAAGTCTCAGGAGAGAAATGTGAACATCATGATAAACCTCACCCTAGACTATAAATATACATGGAACAAGCATCTCCTAAAGTAGGGCACTTTCTAACTTCTTAGTAAACTTACCATACAGTTAACTAATTAAATTCATTTCAGGTCGCACAACATCTTCCTCAGTTTCTTGGAAATTTTCATTTCAATTTTTAACAGGTAATTTTCAATGTAGATGACTGTGTTCCGGAACGGATAATTTGGAGACACTACATTAAATACATGCATCGCCATCACTACCAATATGACTGCCTTGGGTAATGATTCTGTCGATATTTCGTCACTCTGTCCAATGGTTACTTTGTATGACGAGTTGTTTTTCACCATACTGATTACATGATCCTGAATGAAAAAAATACTGCACTAAGTTTTCTTTCTTTGGCTGACTGAATGTTTAAACTACCTGTGTCATCCATTCACATGCTGAGACAGACACATAATCAATCCATGTTCGCATTGTAATGAGATTCAAAGTCAATAGTTTTCAATTTCTGTACAGCCACATGGGGTGGGGGCCTAGCTCAGTGGTAGCGCGCTGGGCTTCCAACCACTGGGTCCCGGGTTCAATTCCCAGTCGAGCCTATGGTCCCTGCCTGTCCTAATTAGCCCATCAGGTGCAGAAATACAGGACGTAAAGCCCTAATCCACTGTACAGCCACATAAACCACACTTTCAATGACAAACCCACACAGAACTTCATCGAAAAATGGCATACCTTCACCTGATACTAAAATTGAACCCTTTGAATAATGTTGGTGGTTCACCTGCACAGTCACTGCCTGCTAAACTTCCAGGTCATTGCTAATTTGCAACAATCCATGTTTGATTGCATTAGGTTTGACTGATACCACTTTCACAATTTCTGCACCAACAACTTTAATTTCAATGTGACATTGAAGCTGGTGACATAGACGGCTGCGCAATCAGACTCCATTTCTAAATATACTGAATTAATTTTGGATATCTTCAATATGTATGATGCATCATTAGGTTGATCTTAAGCCATCCAGGAAGTGGTAGAGGTGGTGTTTGTACTGGCTGATGATGTTGATGTCCTGGTTCATTATCCATTATATCTTATCGTTGACTTCTACTTGAACTACCAATTTAAGGCGTTGCCATCCCAGAACTGTGTTACAGTGTTGGCCGTGAGGGCGGGGGCCTAGCTCAGAGGTAGCGCTCTGGGCTTCCAACCGGGTTTGATTACCGGTCGAGCCTAAGTTGGATGGCTGTTTCATCCTTCGTCTCATTGCCATGGTCCCTGCCTGTCCTAATTAGCCCAACTGGTGCAGAAATACAGGATTCCATGTATATAACTCAAAAACAGTTGAGTGTAATTTTTCCGTTTTTGCGCCAAAAGATACTTAGGGCAAAGGTTTACGTTCTAGAATTTTTTCGGAATTTTCCGAGCACGTCGAAGATGTGATAAATCAAAATAATAGAAAAAATGACGTTTCTTACCGTAACGCAAACGGTAGCTTTTTGGAGTGTCCGGTTGAGAAAGCGCCGGTAGAAAACAAAAATTAACTTTTGTGTCTTAACTTTTAGCATAGACAAAACTAGTCTTTGCAACCCTTAAAGGGGTCAAATTCATTAGTACTTTCGGGTAGCTGCCAGGTAGCTGGAATTTGGCTCGCCTCTTTTTTGCCACCCTCTCGTAAACGGTTTCACGGATCTTTACCGTTTTTGACACAAAGATACATTTGGCATAGGTCTACATTTTAGAATTTTTCCAGAATTTTCCAAAGGGTTACAGCTCTGAAATATCAAAAAAACTCAAAAACAACCTCTTTTGCCGTAGCTGCGATTGTAAATTTACCGGTTGACCGGTTGGGACAGTACCGGTAAAAAAACAAAAATTAACTTTTGTATCTAACTTTTGCAATATGTAAAACTGACCTGTGCACCCGTTAAGTGGGTGTAATTAGGCCTTAGATTCGGGTAGCTGCCAGGTAGCTAGCTTCACTATCGCATATTCCTCGAAAACGGTCAAACGTGATTTTTCTGTTTTTGCGCCAAAAGATACTTAGGGCAAAGGTTTACGTTCTAGACTTTTTTCGGAATTTTCCGAGCACGTCGAAGATGTGATAAATCAAAATAATTGAAAAAATGACGTTTTTTACCACAACACAAATGGTAGCTTTTTGGAGTGTCCGTTTGAGAAAGTGCCGTAATGAAACAGAACAAACTTTTGTGTGTAACATTTAGCGTACACAGAACTGGTCCACTCTCTTTCATATTCATACTCTGGTTAATATTTTTTTTCCTACATCTTGATGCATTGTGTAGTTCTGCAGTCACTGTAAGTAAAGAGGTTTTTTTATGACAGTTTTTTTCACAGACAATTAGAAAATCCATAATGAAAATTTATTTATTTTCTGGATTTTCTTTTGTGTGAAAAGTAAGAAAAGCCAAATTCGATCTGATGCATAAGACTTTAGCTCCCCTGGTGGATGCATTTGGTAACGGCTACCTTTGGTACCTTAAAAATTCTAAATCATTTTCATCATCTTAATTATAGAATGCAAATGCAAGTATGAACTTTTAGAAACACATTTAAATGCAAATGTATTTGCTTTTTTCAAATGTAATACACCTAAAAAGAGTATCAAGATATATAACAATTATTTTAAAAGATTTAAAAATGGAAGTGGCCAACTATAGTGATGATTAGGAATTTCCACTGTATTATATTATTATATTATCCCTCTATAATCAAATCATTGTGGTAAAGACGCTTATGTAATATTCTCACTCATTCATTAATAAATGCCAATGTTGCAGTGAACAAAATGTTATGTTTAGGTAATGGTTAACTTTTTTTTATTTATTGTGTAGTATTCAAGTATTGCACCTGATATTTTACTCAGTTTCACTGGGTGATTAAACAAAGACCACATGTTTGGCAAAATAGAGGTCTAAATCTAGGACATTTTCTAGGTCAACAATAGTCAATTAAATGTACTGTTTTGCTGAGCCCCTATTGTTAGGAGTTACATAAGAAAAGGTGACAGTCAGTAGAAGGGAAATTCCTCTTCTCTATTGTGTTCAGATTTAGCATGACTAAATTGACCTTTGAAAAAATAGCTTAAGAATTATAATTTTAATAGTAGTTATTTAACCTCTTTGTACAGAGAGAAATTGCATCAAAACATACCATAAAATAGTTAAAATCTACGATGGCTGGGTTAAGACATGCACTCTTTATTTTTTATTTTGTGAGAATGAAATAGTATTTCGTACTCACGGAAAAATACGTTAAACTGTTGCTGATATATGGCCAGAAGAATTACTCAGTCTAAGTAAGTTGACCTGCATTCAACAGTCAATGATAGAATAACATATATAACACATTGTATAAGTGGTGTCAGTTGTTGCCCCTAATCTGAGTCTAATACCAAGGCAGATAGACAGACAGACAGACAGACAGATAGATAGATAGATAGATGGATAGATGGATAGATAGACAGATGGGTAGATTGATTGATTGATTGATTGATAAAGATCTATATATATATATATATATATATATATATAGATAGATAGATAGATAGATAGATAGCAGAAAGTGAACTTAGTGCAGCCCTTTTAGGCAAGTTCTTTCCCACTCACAAGGGTTGATTATCAACTGAAAGAGAGGGACACATGCACTTACGTTACACATGTATGGAGAATTTTATTTGCTTAAGCATAGACACCAAGTACAAGGGAACATCTCCAAATGCCATTCAGCTGAGAAGTTGCACATGAAGATTGCCTGGAATGGGGGAAAAAGCATCCTATCCTATCCTATCCTATCCTATCCTATCCTATCAAGCACACTATATGATATCTTTATCTGCATACATATATACACCACAACAAGTAGAAAAAGATGACAAACAGATTACCAGGTTATTAAATCGAAAAAATAAAATTGGCTGCAGCTATAAGACAAGAGGGGACTGCATGCTTATAGGCCTACATAATGCAAGTCATGAAATCAAAGTCATTTGACCAGTGGTGGAACTCCCTTGGGAGGGTCGCAACCAGAGCTAACATTTTGAAGAGGTTGAGCTCTTTAAAAATTTTGAAAAGAAAAAGAAACTTATAACACTATTTAAGTTCACACTAACTAAATAATAACATTAAATAGTATATAATTTTGGCTTAACATGCCGCAGAGGTGAAATTCTCAAATTTTTCATTCCAACTTCTATAGGGCCTTGGGGTGGGGGTGTGGGGATCTGACCCCATATCGCCCCCCCCCCCCCCTATGTGGCTACACCCTTTCTCTTCAGTAGGGGATAACCTAATTTATCTACAACCCAGATAGATAGATAGACAGACAGATAGGCCTCAGTATCACAACAGAAGAGCATGACCAGAAATAGGTTTTCAATCAAATGCACTTAACGAAACTGCAGGGGTGGGGTTGGAAATGTTTGGAGGGGGTTGGGAGGAGGGGGGGGGCCTAATTCTACCTTTGATGTACCCCAGTGTCCTCTCCTGGTCTAATTTCTCCAAGCCATTACTAAATTAACAGTGTGCATTTTTCTTGTGTCTTATTCTGTTAAAAAGAAGGTAACTTTGATGGGTTCACTGGAAAACCAGTGTCAGCACTTCTTGGATCTTGTAAGGATCTTGTAGGGACTAATATTTCGTCCAAACAAAATAAGTATTTCGTTTGAACAAATTAGTAATTCATTATAACGAAATACTATGTCGTTATAACGAAATCCTGCATGAATACTATTTCGTGAGAACGAAATAAAAAATAAAAAGTGCATGTCCTATCCCAGCCACCGTAAAAATCTGATAAAATGCATCATTTAAAATGAGATAAGATAAATGATATTAGAAAAGAGATCATCAATACATTGGACAGCTTATCAAATAGGTAACACAAGACACCATGGGGTAAATATGATGTGTACTAAAAATACCTCAAAGTGTTTCAATGCACACTTTAATAGCAGATAATAATATAAGAAACTTGATGTATATACAACTCTTATTGATTGAGTAATTGACAATTTGAGCAACATTAACCTATACAATAAATGCCACTTTTTCATTCTTTTGTGAAGACTTTTTAGCTAATAATTGTTTATCAATTTGTAATGAACTATCTACTGTGTGAAGTTTTAAATCTGTGTAAGTTATATTACAAGTAATTAATTATAACTTACAATATTAGTATGTGCTTATTTTCAAGTATTACCTAAACTAGCATTTAGAAAGACATTTGAAAAAATGCAAATCAAATGCAAATGTAAATATTCAGTTTAAAAAATGCAAATGTAAGTGCAAATGTTTGCAAGTGCATATGCATTTAAAATGCAATGCAAATGCGGCATTTGTAACTGTCTCTGCTCGGGATCCTTGAATCTTCATACTCACCTCTGTAGATTGCTTCACAAAAAGCATAAAAATATCCTAATTGTTTGGATTTGTTTTTATCTGTGTTGTAATTCTAATGACTTTCACAAAATGGACAAATACTCTTAAAGATTAAATGAGTCTATGGGTATAAATTGAGTATGAATTATTGTATGAAAGGGGGAAAGAACTTTTGTTCTCAGTTTGTGATGTCCATGATGTCCTTGTCAACATTTTGGTTTCCAGATGAAAGCAAAAGTTACCGGGGGAGTATCGCATTGTGGCTTAGTACGTAGGCGAACATAGCTGTGCGACAGCTTCTTAATGTTTTTGGGCTGTAATTTTATCCTACGCTGGCATTATTCGCCGATCACATTGACTTGAATCATCAGAAGAGGTTCTAGCCACAAGATGCAGCCCTCCGAAAATGGCGGGAAATGCTATCTATCTATAAATTTTTACTTTCATCAATCAGACTATGCTTAAAATGATAAAAATTGTTTAGATTTAGATCTGTGAAAATAGCTGTCATAAAAACTTTACTTACAGTGACTGCAGAACTACACAATGCATCAAGATGTAGAAAAAAATATATTAACCAGAGTATGAATATGAAAGAGAGTGGAGCAGTTCTGTGTACGCTACAAGTTAGACACAAAAGTTAATTTTTGTTTTCTACCGGCGCTTTCTCAACCGGACACTCCAAAAAGCTACGTCATTTTTTCAATTTTTTTGATTTATCACATCTTCGACGTGCTCGGAAAATTCCGAGAAAATTCTAGAACGTAAACCTTTGCCCTAAGTATCTTTTGGCGCAAAAACGGAAAAATCACGTTTGACCGTTTTCGAGGAATATGCGATAGCGAAGCTAGCTACCTGGCAGCTACCCGAATCTAAGGCCTAATTACATCCACTTAACGGGTGCACAGGTCAGTTTTACATATTGCAAAAGTTAGATACAAAAGTTAATTTTTGTTTTTTACCGGTACAGTCCCAACCGGTCAACCGGTAAATTTACAATCGCAGCTACGGCAAAAAAGGTTGTTTTTGAGTTTTTTTAGATATTACAGAGCCGTAACCCTTTGGAAAATTCTGGAAAAATTCTAAAATGTAGACCTATGCCAAATGTATCTTTGTGTCAAAAACGGTAAAGATCCGTGAAACTGTTTACGAGAGGGTGGCAAAAAAGAGGCGAGCCAAATTCCAGCTACCTGGCAGCTACCCGAAAGTACTAATGAATTTGACCCCTTTAAGGGTTGCAAAGACTAGTTTTGTCTA
Organism: Alitta virens; assembly: GCA_932294295.1. NCBI lineage: Eukaryota > Metazoa > Annelida > Polychaeta > Phyllodocida > Nereididae > Alitta > Alitta virens. Next base: position 19,541,895 of record OW028585.1, on the reverse strand, counting down.
TGCTAAAAGTTAGACACAAAAGTTAATTTTTGTTTTCTACTGGCGCTTTCTCAACCGGACACTCCAAAAAGCTACCGTTTGCGTTACGGTAAAAAACGTCATTTTTTCAATTATTTTGATTTATCACATCTTCGACGTGCTCGGAAAATTCCGAAAAAATTCTAGAACGTAAACCTTTGCCCTAAGTATCTTTTGGCGCAAAAACGGAAAAATCACGTTTGACCGTTCTTGAGGAATATGCGATAGCGAAGCTAGCTACCTGGCAGCTACCCGAATCTAAGGCCTAATTACACCCACTTAACGGGTGCACAGGTCAGTTTTACATATTACAAAAGTTAGATACAAAAGTTAATTTTTGTTTTTTACCGGTACTGTCCCAACCGGTCAACCGGTAAATTTACAATGGCAGCTACGGCAAAAGAGGTTGGTTTTGAGTTTTTTTGATATTTCAGAGCCGTAACCCTTTGGAAAATTCTGGAAAAATTCTAAAATGTAGACCTATGCCAAATGTATCTTTGTGTCAAAAACAGTAAAGATCCGTGAAACTGTTTACGAGAGGGTGGCAAAAAAGAGGCGAGCCAAATTCCAGCCACCTGGCAGCTACCCGAAAGTACTAATGAATTTGACCCCTTTAAGGGTTGCAAAGACTAGTTTTGTCTATGCTAAAAGTTAGACACAAAAGTTAATTTTTGTTTTCTACCGGCGCTTTCTCAACCGGACACTCCAAAAAGCTACCATTTGCGTTACGGTAAAAAACGTCATTTTTTCAATTATTTTGATTCATCACATCTTCGACGTGCTTGGAAAATTCTGAAAAAATTCTAGAATGTAAACCTTTGCCCTAAGTATCTTTTGGCGCAAAAACGGAAAAATTACACTCAACTGTTTTTCAGTTATATACATGGAAAGTTCGGGTAGCTGCCAGGTAGCTGTCAGGTAGCTGGGTTTGGGTAGCTAACTTTACACCTTCAGGTAGCTGCCGGGTAGCTGTCAGGTAGCTAGGTTCGGGTAGCCAACTTCACTGATCTTCATTTTTGATCATGACTAGAATTACTGACCTTTATGTTCTTGACCAATGCAGTGTGGATTTCTCCTCGGACATTGGCTGACCACAAGTAGGTACAACACCCATAAGCTGACTCCCATCACTGAAATGGTGTAGTTTAGACGTGCTCTCATCAAACACAACTGGTTTGATACATCTTGGTATCTGCAACAATGATTAATCAAATCCTTCAACCAAGCTTTTCATTTACATTCGATGGGGCTGGATACATTTTTATCCCAAGACTGGATAGTTTTTTGCAAAATGACGTAATCAAGGGGATGGAAGACAGATGGAATAAACCTCAACACGTCTGGTCCTATGCAAATTTGGACAAATACCCAGTGCTCTGCAATTGGCACCAGACCCAAAAGCATTCACTTTCACTGCTCTAGCATTCTTCTGGAATTGATTCAAGAACTGCATCAACACTTGCCGAAGTGCATAAGTTGAACTGCTAGTGACAACCCCCATAGTTATTACTAGGCAGCTTTGCCAACTTTTTTTGTATCAGATTTTTAGTTGTTGAAATCATGTCATGTATGGCTAATGACAAAATAAAGTGATTTATTCTGTGATTAGCCGTCGGCCTTAATAACACAAAAATCACCTCGGGAGATATTGGCTATAGATTTTAATGTGGTAGGTCAAACGTTATTTTCCTTGTAATCACATATATGACTTTGCTAGGCAACCAAGAATGCAGTGGGCGTGCACAGGGCTTCTTGCAATTTTTTCTGGTGTTCTTATATATAATATATATATATAGAGAGAGAGAGAGAAACTGGAACAACTCCCAAACCAGCTCCCCTGGAAGCAGCGATCCTGTTGACCCTGGTTACGTAGTTTCCACTGTAATAAAATGGGACAAAAAAAAATATGTATCAAAATATCACATCTGAGATAATGCCATCTAGTCATTTGTAGTTTTCCAAAGGCTCTTGTTATCTGTTGCATTAACAAATGAAAAGTAACTGCTTGTTCAAACAAATTGACTTCACTTGAGTTCAAGCAACCCACCACATTTATTTCCAAGATCCTCCTTGGAATCAACAACTCCATGGTCCCTGCCTGTATATAGAGGAGTGTGCTGACCTTCAACTGCAAAAGATATTCTGGTTTGATGTCAATACCATTTAGTGTGCATGCGCCTTAATTGATGCTGATTAATAAAGTTGAAGACTACTTTAGTGAAAAATATAATTACAAAAAAAAAAAACCTAAAGAAATTTTGAAACTTATCAACAAAATTACAACAGTCAAAAACACCAAGTAAGCTGACCTAAGCAGTGTTTAAGTCATACAAGCTTGAAACTTGGCACAGCTTAAGAACTCCATATACTCAGTTATTTTGGATATGGAGACATTTGGGGAAAAAAACCCACACATGGAAGGGTGGCCATCTTGATTGACGGACCAAACTTTCCAGACAACTATTAGTTATCAGGTTCTAGAAGTGGTAAAATGATAAAAAGAATAAATGGATTTCCAAGTTTTGGACAAATTTGAAAAATGACTAGTCATTTGTAATTTTCCAAAGGCTCTTGTTATCTGTTGCATTAACAAATGAAAAGTAACTGCTTGTTCAAACAAATTGACTACACTTGAGTTCAAGCAACCCACCACATTTATTTCCAAGATCCTCCTTGGAATCAACAACTCCATGGTCCCTGCCTGTCCTAATTAGCCCAACTGGTGCAGAAACACAGGACGTAAAGCCCTAATCCCACCACCACCCACCCTTGGAATCAACAATTATTCTGACACACAGCAAACTTAGGGATTGGCTCATAACAGCAGGATATCAAGTTTAAAAAATCTCATAGGTGAAATTCATGCACTGTCATCAATTTGATTGCATGCTCTATATGTTACATATGGAAATGTGTTTGAAAAACACTTCACGAGTTACTTCAAACAATACACATATATACACCTGTCTGTTAACACAGTCGACGCTGGGCTTCCAACCACTAGGTCCCAGGTTCAATTCCCGGTCAAGCCTATGTTGGATGGCTGTTTCATCCATCATCTCATTGCCTAGCTCAGAGGTAGCGCTCTGGGCTTCCAACCACTGGGTCCCGGGTTCGATTCCCGGTCGAACCTAAGTTGGATGGCTGTTTCATCCTTCGTCTTATTGCCATGGTCTCTGCATGTCCTAATTAGCCCAACTGGTGCAGAAATACAGGACGTTAAGCCCAAATCACCCACCCACCATTGCCATGGTCCCTACCTGTCTTAATTAGCCCAACTGGTGCAGAAATACAGGACGTTAAGCCCAAATCACCCACCCACCCACCATTGCCATGGTCCCTACCTGTCTTAATTAGCCCAACTGGTGCAGAAATACAGGATGTAAAGCCCTAATCCACCACCACCTCGTTAATCCGAAATTTGTTAAGCTGAATCCAGCCCTATCCAAACAAATTGCCTGAGAATAGATCTACACAATGTTAATTGGACTCGTTAAACCGAATCCCGCTGTTTGCAAATCGAACGGTCGTTTTGGGCACAGAATGGCTTTTTCCTGTGCTTAGGCAATTCATTAATCCGAACGTTCAGTACTAGTACAGTTGACCCGCTTCATGACCTGTCTGTGTTTAATCAAGAGGTTTGTCTCATTGCTTTGTTTTTAATGTGTTTGAATAGCAATTAATAACCCAATGATTTGGAAGTCATTATTGAATTGAACCTTCATCTTGCAATTAGGCTGAGTTGGCAGTATTAAAGGAGTAATATTAACTCCGATACTTAATAGCAATTAACAGATCTAACTGCATGGTATACATGAAGGTTACAATGAGTTGATAATTGTGGTTTATGAATGAATGAATTTTACCGACATGTTGAGGTAAAAAAAGACTTACATGTCAACAGTACATAACAGTACATAATCGTGATTCATAAATGGTCAGCTAATAATTAATAAAATTAATAAATCCAAAAATGTAATTTATACATAACCCTGCAATGAATTATGTATTATGCATAATAAATAATAATGCATAGTTATTGTAATGTATAACATACCTGTGTCAATAAAAAATCATGCATTAATCATGATTTTTGCAAAATAGAACAAGATAGATAGATAAGATCAGATAAGATCAGATAAGAAAGATAAGATAAATAGATAGATCACTAATCTCAAGTCCATGTATTAGAACACCAGAGGTTGCCATGATCGTTAGTTCCGAAAACGACAGCTAGGGGCGCCACTGAATTCGGTAATCAGAATCCCGCGTTGGCTGGGACCTGCCTAAGCGTAAACGCGATAGGCAGGTCGCCTCTACCTATCCCGCATGGCTGATTGGCCAAACGCTGAATTTTCTGATTGGCTGTGCTATTTTTAGACTGGGGATCACATTCCGGTCTAGGCATTTCCAATGTAAACCATAGAGATGCGCGCGCACGCTACCGGGAGGAATCCCTCCCGGTTAATGGCAGCCCCTACCTGCGTACTGCGTCAGCTAGTCGCAGCGGCCAAGCGAAAATCACGCGTTAATCCGAATGAATGGCTTTGCAACCAAGGTGCTTGGATTAACGAGGGTCAACTGTAAATAAGTTTTATGCCATCAGGGATTGGTTTGCTCTGGGACACATTATAAATTTCACTTAAGATTCAGGTAACGAAAGCTGATTATGATACAGTGGTATAGGAGAATTATAACACACTTCATATATTCAATTAGGTTTTCTTATAGGAAGTATGTTTCCCTCACGTTACGTTTTTTGTTTACCAGAGCTGATGTGGATGTCATTAATAAAAGATAAATGTACACAATAAATAAAAGTTCTACTCCACCATGATAGTTTTCTTATTGTTTTGAGAGATATATAACCAACAAAAATCTTAGTTATCACTTTTTTGAGTGCAAGCAGTGCCTTTACTTGCATAAGAGCAGTTAAACTAATTAAGCAATTAAACAAATGAGTAATTATGTTTAATGGAGTATAAGTTAGTTATATCCCTCACAGTCCGGAGTTAACTTACATTATTTTTTCTTGCTTACATCCCTCCCCTTCTGCATCAGGATATAATGTTAGTTAACTCCTGCCTAGGTGGGATATAACTACAGCAGTTTTAGAGCAAGCATGGACAGTTCAGGGGTGAAAGAGACAAATCAGAAAGATTGTAAAGTAATTGACCAACTTTTCTAGCCCATTCCTAAGAGCCTTGTCATACAATACTTGTCTGTGCTATACCAGCCATTGGAGGAGAAGATACAGAAATAGCATTACAATTGTACAGAAAAGGGGTAAACCATGGGTAAACTTTGGTCAAAAGAGGTGAAAACAAGTTTATTGCCCAGATGTTGGGGTGTTTCTATCATTCTTATCAAATAATTCAATCAGTCTGAAAAGTCGTTCTGAAGATGCAACTGTCCATGCTCGCTCTAAAACTGCTGTATTACTGAATCAGTATCAACGTACAGACAGAGGACACTTGTAATAATCAACAGCCACATAGAGCAAGAATGATGACAGCCTTCATTTTGGTGCTTGTGCTGAAAACAGAATGATGAAAATCCCAATCCCACCATCCTTTATATACTATCTTGCACTGTAGAAGAGTAACAAAATGCCAACATTAAAAACACAAGCCCTAATGATATATTTTTGCAAACAAAATATATATTCACACACCGGTGGGCAATGGAAAAGATTATCATGATATTATTATTGTGCATTTATATTTCTTTTCATTGTTTATGGCCCATTCATAAATGATGCAACCATATTCTACCATATGTATATAGAAGAGTGTGCTGACCTTCAACTGCAAAAGATATTCTGGTTTGATGTCAATACCATTTAGTGTGCATGCGCCTTAATTGATGCTGATTAATAAAGTTGAAGACTACTTTAGTGAAAAATATAATTACAAAAAAAAAAAACCTAAAGAAATTTTGAAACTTATCAACAAAATTACAACAGTCAAAAACACCAAGTAAGCTGACCTAGGCAGTGTTTAAGTCATACAAGCTTGAAACTTGGCACAGCTTAAGAACTCCATATACTCAGTTATTTTGGATATGGAGACATTTGGGGAAAAAAACCCACACATGGAAGGGTGGCCATCTTGATTGACGGACCAAACTTTCCAGACAACTATTAGTTATCAGGTTCTAGAAGTGGTAAAATGATAAAAAGAATAAATGGATTTCCAAGTTTTGGACAAATTTGAAAAATGACTATTTTTTGTATTATAATGTCTTAATTTAAAGTTTGATTTCAACAAGTCTTAGAGATAATAAATAATTAATTCTCAGCAATTCATATTTTTGAAATGTAAAAATTATTAGTTTGGCCTACCCATTGCCGACAGCTGTTATGTGCCTGACCCTATCCTATGTCTTGCTGACATCCGTCGTTGGCCTATTAATGTCTTATCCTGAAGTCAGTAAGCGATGGTGTTGTGAAAAATCATTTACTGGTGTCAATTAAATAAGCAATATCCCTTGAAGACTATCTAGAGATGATTGGGAGTTCCACTGTAATGTACTGAATGAATATGGCTGATAACTGACATTAAATTTTTTTAGCTGTCATTAGGTTGCACAAATACAGCAAATACTGACAGTCAGCAGTTCAGGCAGAGTAGAGCCTTCCCGAGCTGCTGACTACCGACGTCAGTAGTAGGCCTAAAACGAACCCGTTTTTTATATGCCAAACTGAGCCAAGAGGATTTCCACACATTTCTGATGCACTGATTTAAGTATCGTTATTTGGCTGCCGTATACATTTTAATCTGTACAGCTTATGGGTGAATGACTGCTAAATAGGTACACAGTTTGAATATTCCTACAAATTGAAGAAAGCCAAAATTCTAAGAAAAATTTGGCACCCACAAGAGACCTAATTAATAGTAAGGCAAAAAAAGAAAATATATAAATTTTAAAAACGAAAAAAAAAAACCTATTATCAACAAAAAAAATAACACATCTATTACATATAATACATTCAACAAGGCTTCACCATTTTATTTATCTTGAGACAATGCCAGCAAATGTGAAACAGACTCACAGGTTAACAATGATTTGGATCACTTTCTCTGTTAAGTCATTCAACAAAAAAAATAAGTCACTGATACATAAGCACTCGTTTTACATACCTTTCTGAGAGGGGCGGGAGCCTAGCTCAGAGGTAGCGCTCTGGGCTTCCAACCGCTGGGTCCCGTATAGGGTTCGATTCCCGGTGGAGACGAAGTTGGGTGGTTGTTTCCTCCTTCGTCTCATTGCCATGGTCTCTGCCTGTCCTAATTAGCCCAACTGGTGCAGAAATACAGGATGTAAAGCCCTAATCACACACACACACGTACCTTTCTTAGCAGGGATCAAGGTCGGTGTGATGTCAGGCACCAGAGCTTCACGGGAAAAATAAAATAAACGAAAGTGTGCGAAAGAGAAGCACCGCGCAGTATACATGTGTCTCAGCAAATGTGCGTCACTTCAAGTTTTTGTTGAAAAATTAGCGCAAAATCGAAATTCTTTATTGAACATAAAAGTAAATATATCCGGGAACTTTTGCCACGAAAAGGAAATAGCAAGTGCAACTTTATTTTTTGCCTCCTTTATCCTGTTTGAAACTCTATGGTACACTTTGACAATGTTCTCGTCTCTTGCGCTAAAGGGGTGGGGGCCTAGCTCAGTGGTAGCGCGCTGGGCTTCCAACCACTGGGTCCCGGGTTCAATTCTCCGTTGAGCCTATGTTGGATGGCTGTTTCACCCTTCATCACATTGCCATGGTCCCTACCTGTCCTAATTAGCCCATCAGGTGCAGAAATACAGGACGTGAGGCCCTAATCCACCACCACCACCTCTTGCGCTAAAGCTGAGGTTGGATACTCCCAACAAGGTTTCCTGAGTAAAGAACACTCAGGTTGCGTCTGTCGAATTCTGTGAGCTGATTGGTTGATATCTAGCAAACACAGATTGTGACGTCACTTTCCGATTGACAAATCCCAACCTGTCTCCTTTTTTTAGACGGGAATGAATCAAGTTTGATATGGAATTCATGCATTGCTCAATAGAAAATGACCATATAGTAGTATATAAAAATAAAATAAAAAGACCCCATTTAAGTGGTAACAGTTCACCCATTGAAGACCTTGGCGTCTGAGCGATGATAAGGGCATCTTGTGATTGCCATGGGCAAGTCTTGCATTCGCCTATTCGCATGTGTTATGCAGCATAGCCCATATATATACCTTTTGCATTACCATGATTATAGAAAAAAAACAAAATTTAATTACAATTTTATTTTGATACAAATGAGAATTGACATTTCTAAAACGTTTTCAAACCTTTGATGCTCAGTAGATAACCCCAATTGCTATGAACCGCCATATCTCAGTCCCTGTCCCATCACTGGGGATGTATAAATCATCTCATCCACAGTAATCCATGACTGGGTGCAAGGGTTCAAAGCCCACTCCCTGCATTGTTCATGAGCCACATCTCAGTCCCTGTCCCATCACATGGGATGTACTCATCATCTCATCCATGGCAGTGAATGTGGGTGCATGGGTTCAAAGCCCATTCCCTGCATTGTTCATGAGCCACATCTCAGTCCCTGTCCCATCACATGGGATGTATTCATCTCATCCCATGGTAGTGACTGGGTGCATAGGTTCAAAGCCCACTCCCTGCATTGTTTTAGGGGGGTGGGGGCCTAGCTCAGTGGTAGCGCGCTGGGCTTCCAACCACTGGGTCCCGGGTTCAACTCCCGGTCGAGCCTATGTTGGATGGCTGTTTCATCCTTTGTCTCATTGCCATGGTCCCTACCTGTCATAATTAGCCCATCAGGTGCAGAAATACAGGACGTAAAGCACTAATCCACCACCACCACCACCCTGCATTGTTCATGAGCCACATCTCAGTCCCTGTCCCATCACATGGGATGTACTCATCATCATCTCATCCATGGTAGTGACTGTGGGTGCATGGGTTCATGAGCCACATCTCATGTTTATACAAGTTTACTGGAAGAGAGTATACCTGTACATGTTTAATAATGTAGGTAACATGGGAATGGGGTTTAGAGCCATATTGGAGGGGGGGGGGGAGTTGCTTCCACACCAGTATCTTAACATTCTTATTTAAATTTTTGACTGCGTTTCCATCGTGTGCAGTATGCAAATATTTTGTCTGGTATCATGGAATCTATACTGCATCATGGCAAAATGAAATTACAGAGATATCAAAATTAAAACATTACTGTACATTCAAAAGAAATTTTAAGCTGATTCTTTTGTGTATCAAATTCATAATGGAAGAGAAAGATCTCTACTTAGTCATTTTCGAAATAGAGACTGGTCGCTATAGCCAAGTCCCACCAGAGTATAGATTATGTTTCTTTTGTGCAACTTATTCTTTGAATGTTCTGTATATGATGATTTTAGAGAAGCTTTTTTGGACAAAATAATAGACCATTACCCAAACTTTCCTTTCTTAAATAATTAAGAAAAATTAGAAATAATGTATATTTATGAACATTGTAAATATTAAGTCAACAGCAAATTACATCGATGAATATTTTACTGAGTGTCAGCCAATGCTCTACAACTAGTTTTATTTCTTACTAATTTGTACAACCCTTGCTTTTTCAACTGTATCATAAAAATAAACGATTCGTAGACACACTGGTGCCAGGTACCAAGGCTTTCTGCAGTTCAGTGAGGTCACTAATGCGGTAAAACTTGTTTTCTTTTGAGAAATAATTCGCGTAAATTCAACCAAGTGTAACAGGTGGTACAGCCTGGATCCTTGTGCCATGGTCTACTTGGTACAACGATGTTCAGACAGCACAAGTTTGACTACTTAAGTTCCTACATGGCCAATTGTGCCACGTGCATTTTCCATGCATTTGAACTAAGGCATGGTTTTTGCCTCATTATAATTAGCTAAAAACCATGCGTTTATCCTTCTCATGGAAAACGCACATGGCACATTTAATTACTGAATTTTTTAACAATGAAGTAACTGGTTTGAAAGTTTTTGAATGAGTGGTCCAGTGGGTCAACTGTTTCTATTTTCCACTTGCAGTCCAGGGTCCCAATCTTGGTAAATATCTTATGGAAATATTGTTGCATTGCTATATCACCTTGTGACAGTGCGTTCTACAATATTAAATGTATAAAAATTATTCTGGCAATCATTTTTGAGAATATTTTATTTAAACCTAACTAAGGTTAGAATTTCTAGGGCCCTTGAAAGTCCTGAGCCTCCAATGTAGCAAGGGTGGGAAACTTGTTGAGGGTGAAGACCTCCAAAGGGCTCTGCATAATGCACACTGTCTGGATCTCCCTACACCTAGCACTCCTTCTACCTAGATCTCCCTACACCTAGCACTCCCTCTACCTAGTTCTCCCTACACCTAGCACTCCTTACACCTAGTGTTCCCTACACCTAGTGTTCCCTCTAACTAGATCTCCCTACACCTAGCACTCTCTACCTAGTGCTCCCTAAACCTGGCAACTCCTACCTAGTGCTCCCTACACCTAGTGTTCCCTCTAAATAGATCTCCCTACACTTAGTGCTCCCTCTACATAGACCTCCCTACACCTAGCAACTCACTCTTCCTAGATCTCCCTACACCTAGTGCTCCCTCTAACTAATTCTCCCTACACCTAGCACTCCGTCTACCTAATTCTCCCTACACCTAGCACTCTCTGCCTAGTGCTCCCTAAACCTGGCAACTCTACCTAGTACTCCCTACACCTAGCAACTCCTTCTACCTAGTGCTCCCTACACCTAGTGCTCCCGCTAACTAGATCTTGCTACACCTAGTGCTCCCTCTAATTAGTTCTCCCTACACCTAGCACTCTCTCTCTACCTAGTTCTCCCTACACCTAGCAACTCACTCTACCTAGCTCTCCATACACCTAGTGCTCCCTCTACCTAGTTCTCCCTACACCTTGCAAAACAAATCTCATAGACCGTGAAGCTTAACTCCAGAGGATGTGAGTCCAGGTCTTCGCCTGACATTGAAATGGTGTACGGCAAACTGCTTTTTATCCAGGACCATGCGAATAAGATCACTCGAGTGGCAGAAATAGATTATCTGCTAATCACTGTATTCGTCAAATTTATTTCGTTTATGCCGTTAGCTGTTTAACTAGTGCTGAAACAAAGCAATGAAAACATTGTTTTGAAACGTTCCCTAACTTAAGTTTTATTTGTATCTCAATTTGTTTGATATGGTATTTTAACTGTTGGGCATAAATCAGAAGCGGCCTGTTTTGGAAACCCCCATTGAATGTCAAGTAGATATATTATAACTGTCTAACCTTTGTGTTATTTTCATGCACCTAGTGTACCAAGCACAGACACCTAAGTTCATGTAAGACACTGCCAACACAACATATGCAAAAGCTATCCAGCTGAGATGTAGCTAGCACTGGAACTGCAGTCTCCTACACTGTAGTGAGACTGGTCGCTAGCAATTCTTACATGGGTTATGATTGGCTGAGTCTAAGCCATGCTATGATTGGTCATTGTGTCGTGCTCTCTGATAGGTTGACTTGGACACGCCCCCAAAGAATTAGCCAATCAAACACCAGAAAACAATCAGCAAAATGTCAGGATCCTGACACAAAGTCACTTGTGCGGAAGGAGGGGACCAACTTAAGATGTAGCTATAAAGTTAAGAGCGCCCACACAACATATACAAAAGCTATCCAGCTGAGATGTAGCTATAAAGTTAAGAGCGCCTTCCAGTACCTGACAGCCAAATTTGTTTCTGAGTCAATAAATTTGGCTGTAAAAGAAGCTCACCTAGCTATGTAGTGTGCAAAGTGTACAGTGGCGGGAAATAAAATCAGCACACCCAATAAATGAGCATGATTTGGGTGTAAATAATGTTCTAATTTAATATACATGTAACTTCTTGCCTACCTATGAACTATTTTGCCTGTGCACTTGATAAGATCAGGGAAAGCTTTGCCAATTACGGCAGATTTCATAGACATGGAGGAAGTCATGAAAATCTAATTCTCCTATTGGTGGAGGGGTTGCTTTAAACAGTAGGAGTCTTGGATCCATGTGACCTCTTCTGAAGTTTAGTTTCCATGCACTGGCGGATCCTGGGGAGGGGGGGGGCCATGCCCCCCCCCCCCCGTTCCATCCAGTGTTAATATCTAATTGTGGCCTATGAAATGACTGACAGGGACATCTTTCAGTCATGATTTTGCCCCCCCCCCCCCCAACCGTTAGGGCCTTCGGTCATCCCCCCCCCCTGTAGATCAGGGCTGGATCCGCTAGTGTTTCCATGCCTAAGAAATTTGCTGTAAACTGCTCTTGATTGTCTCTGTAGATGTAGATTTCACAAAAATGTGACCAATATAATGTATGTTATGTATGTGATGTAACTGGTGTGTCAAACCTTTTTTCTTCCTGTGTATATTATGGATTCCAAGCAAAAACTGTGGTCATTGAATTATTTATTTTCTGGGTTAGTGAATGATTGAATTAGTATCTTTGTATGCTTTTTGACACGTATCTTTTTGATATGGATTTGTCAATAAAAGTATTGTAGTGCTAGTCTGATATTCACTAGTCATAGAGTTAGCACCTTTGAAGCAGTTATTAGAAATCTTGTCTATAAATTCAGTGAAAGGATCAACAGGTCTAAAAATAGTATTATTATGAATAGTAGTGACGCCTTTTGGCAATCTTACATTAAAAGACATTGGGAGTCATTGTTATATTTGTATTGGACGAGCAGTTGAGTTGCTTCGTACTGTTGTTTTGTGAATTCGTTTTTACAGTGCCTTACATTAATACTCAGTAGTTAGGTAGTTATTAGAAGATATGGACCCCCATATATTGTACCTAATGTATGTGTGCAATAAAGATTAATAATAATAACTAGACTTGCAATTGTCCCTGACAATTACGATAAACTTTCCATTCCTTTTATCTTTCTTGTCCAGTACCATTAATTTCTGCACTGGAGAAGTCTCCAAGGTCTCTTGAAAAAAAATGCAACGCCATTATCTCTGGCCAGTTTCTTAGAACCGTGAAGAAAAGTTTTTTTTGTATACCCTGAAATGCGCAGAAGTGTCATAAAATAAGGTCATGAAATTTGTGCCGTTCAGAGTGCGATTGGGCCTTACTAGGGGTGCCAACTTCCTCAGTATCATGGGTGTGCGAAATAGGTGTTTTCACTCCAAATTGTTTTCATAAATTCAGAAATCTTTGCCTTATTGTCTTAAACTATTCATAAGATGAGCACACACCAGCACTAAGATTTCAAAAAATATCTGTTGGATTTCAATATAAGAGCAATTTCTGTTAACTCATGTAAAACCATGACGTCATATGGCAAGTGCAGGTGTACTCACCCAGGCTTTCATTGGGTGGAATGAGATATTTAATTCATATTCACTTCAGCATTCATACTGAGTGGGCAGCAAGAGAAACATTTTACAATGAAGTAAGTAAGACTTTTTAAATATATATTTTAGTGTAAAGTTCGGAAGTTCCATTACCCTACCATCATAATTCAGTTTTTTTTAATAAGCCTACAACTTTTATGGACAGAAATATCAAAGCTTTTTTAAAGTTTGCTTGCTTCTAGGTTATTTAGCTTTTGGGGGCATCAATGTATTATAGAAATAAATCAAGCGGATAATGAGTGGCTAGCATGCAGTGGTGTAGCCAGGATTTTTGTGGAGGGGGGGGGGCCAAAATTAAAAAAAATGCTGTGTAGATTGTAAAAAAAAAATAATACTAAAAAAATGATAATAATGTTAATATAGGGTTATTCGTGCATCTCGTCAATGTAACAATTATTAGTGACGTCATCATATTGTCTTTTCATATATTACGGTTGTAGTGCCTACTGTAGGCTCTGTCACTTTTCCTCCCCATTGGGGGCTCCTTTGAAATTTGAGTTGCTTTCCCATGGCGTCATTGTATTGCCATGAACCAAAATGGGATTTCTTCTTCCACATGACGTCCTCTGGACTTCAATGTACAGAAAACTTGTCGAATTACCTCAGTCTTAACCTCGCTGAAGCAAGAGTTAAACCTTCATTTTGAGTTGAACCAGCTAGAAGTGGATTCTTTATTGTTTTATACACTACTTGCAAGCCTCATGTATGACATGGTCCACTGATGCACAGAGTGGACCTAAATGCTAATGCCATTTGTCAATGTTTGTATTTCGAATGCTAGGAGTAGTAAGTTAATATTACAGCCAATATTATAGACTTGGAAAACCAATCTCATAGACTTGGAAACTATATTCTAGATGACTTCATGCGAATGTACATGGATTCACATGACGAGTAAAGCATCAAAGTCCAAGAGATTGGTTTCCAACTCTATGAATTTGGCGGTATTTTAGCTCAGTGGTAGCGTGCTGGGCTTCCAACCACTTGGTTCCGGGTTTAATTCCCGGTCAAGCCTATGTTGGATGGCTGTTTCATCTTTCGTCTCATTGCCATGGTCCCTACCGGTCCTAATTTACCCATCAGGTGCAGAAATACAAGACGTAAAGCCCCAATCCCCCACCACCACCACTTGCATGCAACTTGAAATTGTAAAATAGTTGACATTAATTTTGAAGGATATCATAATAGATGCGAACCGTTGTAGCGTGTGAGAGCCTCATGGTAGGATAGACCTTGAAAGTCCTCATGAACCTCAGTGGCCACCTGGTAAAGTAGGTAATATAACAGGAAAGTTGAGAGAATATTACAAGATAATATTAGGTTAGGGTAATATTACACAGTAATGTTGGCATCTATCTTCTGCAGGAAAGCATCAGATCTCTTCGGAGAATGTTAGTGATGTAATTTTAAACAAATAACATTCGGGTAACAAATGTTGTTTATATAATACATAACATTTCATATATCGGGCATCTTTTGCCCCCGAATATTTTTTTTATAAAAACTCAGAAACTATTTAATGTTAAAGTTACTTGTGAGATTAGGCATATCATAGTGTTGATAATACTTTCACATTGCTCTGTTAGTTTTTGCCTTTTCTGTGCTTTATGCCTTTGTTATGCTTATTTTGAAGTTGCTTCTGGGAAACGAATTTCTTTGAAAAGTTTTTGTTTTACCAATTATTATTCTATAAGTGCAACAGGCGTGAGGAGTAACACGCTTGCCACTGTTAGATAAATGGGAGTGCCCAAATGACAAGGGACATTAAACACTATCACGTATAACAGCTACTAATGACCGCGTATGAAAATATTTTTTCGCTCTTGTTCATCCTTGGCCATACGTGATTCACTCGCCTAGCGTAGGATGCTCCTGGACGACCATACATGGAGAGGGCAAACATTTTTTGACACGAGTGATTGTTAATATTAGTTACGTAACTTGCTAGGGGGTCCGTCAGCGAGAAATTGAGAAAAATTGATGAATCTCTTTGAAATATGTGGAACAAAAGTCTGAAGACTGCTTATATTATGTAATTACTTTGTAAATGATGTCAGATGAAAAAACAAATTTTGTCCAAATTCCTACTGTCCTGACGATTACAAAATCATGATAATTCACACAAGTGAGCTCTACAGTGACCTTTGTTTTTGCTATTTTTGGATAAAGTCCTTGGTTACCACTTTCAAGTTTTAGTCATAATTGAACTTGTAACCATGGAGTTTTACTGCAGTAGAACAAGCTAAACAACAGAGTTTTTTCAGACGATTGACTATATAGCCTTTATAATGAGGTTACAGGCCATTAGTACCGGAAAGTTAAGCTTCTTGTAGCAAGCGGCAGTAGCTGAATTGTCAAAGGTGTTCGTCTGCTTGAAAAGGTCGGAGAGTGCAGCAGTTCAAGTCCTGTGCAGGGAAGTTTAAAAATAATAATAATAATATGTTTACATTGTCATTTATATCTACTAACGTTTAGTATTACACAAGTCAGGAATTAAACTTCCTCATTCCTCTGATGTTCACGCATGGCCAGATGTTTTTTTGAAAGAATTTTCTTGTTTAGGTTTTTGGTATTTTGTTCATGATGTGACTTGTGCTGCACCTTGAGAAAAAGAAGTCACAGTCCAGTGAGTCTGATATAGCTGAGTAACCTCCTGACAGACCCACCCACACATTTATTATTGTAACAACTTCACAATTTTCACCCTATTACACTATGAATAATGTGTTTAATTTTCTAAAAAAACAAAACATTACTCAAGCCAAACTAGATAGCATTGTAAAAGCCTATCTGACATAACTAAGACTTAGTAAAAACAGTTTAGCAGTTAACAGTTTGTTTGACTAAATCCCTCATGATGTCAAGGATGAAGAAGAAAAGTTTGAAAGACTATTATAAGTAATTATTACAAGCATTTGCAGTAAAACTTGTATGATATGTTTAGTCTTTTGCAAGCTAGACATGTTAATGCCACATGTTAAAGCAGACTTTTTACTGTTATCTGGCTATGCTTTATGCAGACATTGAATTTTATGGACTGTGACTTAGAACAGATAGAATGCAAGTGAGGTTTTTCAAACTGATAGATAGATAGGTAGATCGATAGATATGGGAACGCAGCCCTCTAGAAAAAGTTCTTGCCGCTATCGAGGGTTGATTGATGAGGTGAGAGAGAGGAGGAGTCCACCCATGTTACACATTTACCCCATGGGTTGGATCTTTTACCTGCCTCAGCATAGACACTGACAAGACTGTACTGTCCCAATCGTACACCCTGTCTAAATTTCAAACTTTGAATAAACCAATGGTGTTTTTTTATTTTTCTCTATGCGATACTATCAAAATAATGTTCAACTGTTGCTACCCAGAGTTAAAAGCTACCTGCAACTGAGAGGAGAAAAACTGTACTTTTACACCCATGTATATAATAAACTTAGAAAACTGTACTCCAAACGATGTCAGGTGTATCCAGGATTCCCATTTGCTCAGACTGCTTTAGGAAATGGGAGTGCTGGATTCACATATCCTCTGATGTTTATCTGATGTAAGTTACTGTATTTACTCAAATAGAATAGAAGCCCTCCCTTCTATTTTTTGAGAGCATCTCAGCAGGGCCTGTATTTGAGGTGGGCCTCTATTCGAGGTGGGCGTCTATTCGAGGTGGGCGTCTATTGTTTTAGGGGCAATGAAGGACACCCAAAAATGCGAAAATCTTCCGAAAACACCTCTGAAAGACATCAAATTCCCATATTTAAGCTCAGTTCATAGGTCAAATATGTTGTCTGTTTGTGGGGAAGAGGCTTCTGTTTGAGGGAGGCCTTTATTTTTTTGGTAAGGCAGCTACCCTGGGCGTCTATTCGAGGTGGGCCTCTATTTGAGGGGGGAGGGTGTTAATTCCAATAAATACGGTATGCACATGACCTGCAATTGCAATGATTATAAAATTTTAATCAATAAACTCGTCCTGCATAACATTCTTTCTGTTGCTTCAGAGCTTGCTAAGATATGGAGAAAACTTCCTCATTCATGGGTACAGACTTGTATTGTTCACTTTCTACACCTGTACACTGCTAGCCATACTTATATATCCATAGCACAGTCAGATGTTAATGACCTTATTGTTAAAATGTTGTTAACTTCAACTTGCAGTAGAAAGCTATAGACAGATCATTAAATTTTTGTTTATTTGCAGGTGGTGTTTTTATGTAGGGTTCAAATAACTGAACATTAGATTATTGCGTCATGCTCCAATGTTTACAGCCTCCACCCAATCCTCCTTTGTGCTGAAAGTCTAGCGATATAGAGCGGTGAACATGGGACTATTTTGCGCGGTCAGAAATGCATTTGAATGAAGAACGTCCACGCCTGCAAAAGAATTAGGCAGTCTACTTGTAGACAGCATTCAGCCCAGGTCAACCAAGGCACAGAGCTCATTCAGTGAAGATGATTGATATCTAAATATGCCAAGTGCCTTGTTTTGGGCATTTCGCTTTGAAAGATCGTATAATATCCTAATTTTGGCGTTTATGGCTGAAACAAAATTGAGCAGCTTTGTATGGACTATCATAGGTCAATAGTGCCTGAGTTAGTTGTGTGCGATTCCACGCGAGTCGTTCACACAATGTGTTTCCAGGGACCCTCGGGATGCAAGGGTCCGAGGGCCCTGAGCAGAGATAAGGCTGCATGCGAGGGAGCAACTATTTTATACCCCTCATAGGTGTTTCTAAGATTGTAACTTCTAGCGTGTATTTTGTATATAAGAATAACTGTTGAAGGTGTACATTTAGTTGTTTAATGTTTGATGTGTTAACTGGTGATTCACATCTGATATGATTTGGATAGCTAGACTGTCAGACTAGAGTGTGCAATGTCTTAATGCTACTGGGTCTGAATCTTAGCTAGCTCATATGACCAGCTGCCAGAGGAAGAATTAATGATGAGATGATGAGGCTAGAAGTCCACACCATGTTACACATTTACCCCAGATCCCTTAGTTGGCCTATTGGATTTGAGGTCTTCATCCACAGTGTTACCACCCTTGCCACTAGGAGACTTTGAATAGGGGTGGAGGGGGAAAATAAGCATATATCCTTTCTTTCTGTGCTGCATTAGTTCCTGATAAAATATATCAAACAAATGTCCACATGTATGGCAGGAGATAAGTTAACCTGTCTAGCTCTCCTGTACCAAAGGTACAGACTTCTGATGTTCACTTTCTGCACCTAGTATTCTCCTGTCTATTTGCTAGTCATACTTGTATGTCCATACCATAGTCAGACGGGAATGACCTTATAGGTTAAAACGTTGTTTACTTCCAACTACCCTTTTCACCCTATACTCCCATATCAAAGAACAGATGTTAATTAGCTACCTGGCTGACATGTCATTAAACACAATATACCTGCACACCTACTGGTGGGATGGGCGGGGGCCTAGCTCAGAGGTAGCGCTCTGGGCTTCCAACCGCTGGGTCCCGGGTTCGATTCCCGGTCAAGCCTAAGCTGGATGGCTGTTTCATCCTTCGTCTCATTGCCATGGTCTCTGCCTGTCCTAGCCCTCGAAGGTCCTGGGCCTCCACGCGGCGAGGGTGTAAACACTTGGGGTGAAGTCCTCTATCCCCAGTGGCTAAAACAGGACAGTGCGCATTGCACAAGCTGCTCCAGCTATCCAACGCAGACAATTATGGATTTTTTACATGCTTCTGGTTTCTACTACCAACTTTAGATAATCAATCTTACCCTAGAGAGCCTCTACATAGCCCACTCAGGTGCTGATGAGGCGTTAAACAATAACACTAACTAACTAACTGCCTGTCCTAATTAGCCCAACTGGTGCAGAAATACAGGACGTAAAGCCCTAATTACACACACACACACACTGGTGGGATAAGCTTTAAACAAAGGTGAAAAGGGGGTTTATAGGCTGCTATCTGCCTGGTTGGTACATGTTGCTTTCAGCCGACTTCACACGGGTTCAGTTGGCCAGCTCTGTTCTCTATATTATTACATTATCATAACTTTTCTTCTTTTCCTGTTTAGGTATTACAATGTGCTTGTCCGATTGCCTGGACTCATTATTTTTGCCGTGCTATTCTTCACTCTTTTTTCTCTTGTTGTGGTCTCCTTCTTCTATGAAGATCTAAATTTTAGTGATCCGCAGGAGGTAAGAAAATGTATCATATAAAATAATTACAGCGGTCTATGTTGGCATTTTAATTTATTAGGAGCAATCAAAATAAGTATACCTTCTGTTCAGTAATGACTTCTTTCAATTATGTGCACATACCGGCTGAAGTAAGTTGGCCAATACTAACTTAATGACTATACAATGAAAGCTAATTATGGATGTACTTATATTTGTTAAATATTTTGCCTTTTCACATGAGAATTACACAGTTTTTAAAGGCAATATTTTAAAAGTATGTAAAGGATTGACGCAGCTACTGATTTCAATATATTTTGATACCATAACATCTTCACTTTCAGGGAATAGCATCAAGGAAAACTGAAATTAGCAATAACATCCACTCTCTCAGTATGCTGAACAGTTCAAAGGATTTATCACCTATTCCGTTTGCAGCTCTACAAAACATCAATGTATCTCAGCCTGTTATTAATAAGCATGTCGAATGTGCACCCAGGAACTGTAAGTATATCACACAAGTCACATTAGCTGAAATTAATTTACTAATTTGTTGACATTTTCCTCCATGGAGTTTAAGTTTTTAAGTTATTTTGCAACTTTTATGCAATATTACATAACCTGCCCACATGATGAACTCATAAACATTACACTTTAGAGAAGGGGCATGAAATAGTGAATATTTTCATCACTGCTCTTGATTTGCATCATGTTTCCTCTGATTCAACCAGAAAAACATTTATATAAAATAAAATGGAATTTTGGCTGGTTGGCTGAAAATATGAGGCATTTAAGTAGAGCAATAAATTGGTTAAAATGCATCAAAATGACATCTTATTCCTAAAAAGCCAATCTTTACTTCTTTTACTTCAAAATTAGTGTCCTATAATTAGTCCATAAATGCCAAAAGTGAAAGTTTCCAAACAGAAGCCCAAATATTATTATTTAATAAAAATAAGTGGAAAATATGCAAATTTTCAAGAAATTACATCACATGTTAACTAGCATGTGCCATTTTTGAGATGGATAGCATAGTTGACATATTTACATGCAAACTCCAGGGAGGATTAATACATTTGCAACCCAATATTGGCATGTTTAAAATGATACCAATCTTTTGTTTCAGGGAAAAATCTCTTCAAGGTGTTGATGGAAACAACAGAATCAGACGGTACCATGTTGGATGTTGCTCATGTGAAGTCCTTGTGCAAATATGGAGATCGTTTGACTTCCCACAAGCTTGTCAACAAAACTTGCGGAATGATATCTTTGGTGAATGTTATCCATAATCTCACTGGGGCAACTTGTGATAGTGTTACTGATGAGGATATAACACGACTTCAGGAAGTCCTGGGAGTCTGTGCTCCATTGTATCATTCTGGTGTATTGGAAGGCCGAACATGCACCTCCGCTTCATGCTTAACTGTTCATCCTGACTGCTTCAAAGTTTTTGATCTTTTCTACTACTTTTCTGATGACTCATTTTATGATGATGAGTCCTCAAACCTGCTGAAAAGGACATTGATAATGTTTGCTCTCGAAGACTCTACTTCATCCACAGCATCCAAGTTTTACATCGATGTATTTGCTGTCCAACCATATCAATCTGAAGGAAACGTGAAAGTAATTGGGCTCGATTCGGGCGTCAAAAGTCAAGCACTGAATTTCCAACTGCTGTTCGACTTTGTTTATTGGGGAGCAGCGTTTTTAATCATCGGGATTATTATGACCATATATCTAAGGTCCTTAGTTATGACTTTAATAGCTGCAGTAGATATTGGTCTGTCTCTGGTTTTAGCCTATTTCATTTATGTTGGGCTGTTACAAATCAGATTCTTTCCCTTCTTGAATCTACTCGGTGGCTTAATCTTGATTGCACTGGTTGCTGATGATGTTTTTCTGTTTATTGACACTTTGGAGACGATGAAAAAAAGGTACCCGGATGAATCTTTGGAGTTTCATATGAAGATGACATTCCGGCATGCTGGGATGTCAATATTTGTTACATCACTAACGACATCTGCATCTTTCTTCTCCAACATTGTGAGCGCCATTCCTGCGTTGAAGTTTTTTGGTATTTATTCTGGTTTGTGTATTGTCGCCAACTTCATGTTGATGTGTACCTTTATCCCTGCTTGCATGGTCTTGCTGGAGAAATCTAAAATGAAGAAGATGCAAGATAGAACATTGAACACAAAGAAACCATGTCTAGATCTCTCTCCGATGTACAAAAAAGTTTCAAAAATCGCTGATTATGTATTTACTGTTGCTTTACCAAAAATGATCAATTCTATGTACCCTGTCTTTATAATTGGACTATTAGGAATTGGTGTTGCCAGTGCTGTGTGTGTTTTCTACAAACCTATGTTTTCCCTGCCGAGTGATGCTAGTTATCAAGCATTTGTAACAAGGCACCCTATCACAGTTTACGAGAAACTGATTCCGGAATATACATTTTATAGGGTGGAACAAAATAGTATTATGATGCCAGCTATATTCGTCTGGGGTGTTGATCCAAAAGACACTGGATCCATTTATAAGAGAAATGACCTGGGAGATCTGTTCCTGAACGATGACTTTGACTTGACTGTCTATCGGAACCAACAGTGGATCAGCAATATATGTGAAATCTTGAAAAGGAATTACTTATCAACAAGGAGTTCAATATGTACAATGACAGATTATTTGGATGCTGTTGGTAAATGCAACTCTCGGCTGGACCCTTGTTGCTGCGATAAGGAGTCACCAGAATGTTTCGCAAAGTGTTTCCCAGCATTCATGACAAATCTCTATGCCACAGCTCAGAGAGAAATCATTGGAATCCCATATTTTAACAAAAAGGATGAAGTTAAAGCTTTCGTCATGCAGTTTTTAAGCGATTACCAGTTTGTGCTTGACTATAATGCAGTAAAGAAATTTTACGACTATCACAATGAGCAGTTGCTATCTATAAAACAAAATGAGGCTCCAGACAGTATAAAGAATGTTTTCTTTACCTCCTACTTAAGCTTCTTTGACACTCAGGCAGCCTTTCTTGATGGCGCATTCACTTCAGCCGGTATATCAATTGGCATATGCTTTATGTGTGTCCTTCTAACAACTGGAAATGTTGTAATCACATTTTACAGCATTCTCAACATTGCACAAGCAACTTTAGCAATGTACGCTTGCATGATTTTGATGAAGTGGAAGCTGAACTTCATGGAATCCATTATATTATCCCTTGCGCTTGGATTAACAATTGATTTTGTGATCCACTTTGGTGTCGCCTATTTATTATCGCAAGAGAAGACTCGGGAAAAGAAAGTCAAAGATGTGTTGAGTTTGGTCGGAAGTCCTGCAGCAATGGCTGCAATAACGACTTTCATGACAGGACTGGCTATGTCACCAGTTACGACGTATTGCTATTTTCAAACTGGGGTTTTTCTTATGATGATCATGGTCATCAGTATTATTTATAGCATTTTTTTCTTCCTCTCAGTTTGTCGATTCATTGGACCTCTGGGAAACTTCGGACAAATACCTTGCTGTTGTGTAAGCAAAGCAAATGACACGGACTCTAACTCTAGCTCCAATGGATCTAACAAACAATTGGTCAAAAATGAAAATATTTATAAATATTCCAGCAAGCCTATTTACCATGTATCAAAAGGATCAATGTACGACACGATCGATGGCTTCCTTAAAACTGATCAACAGACGGCGAAGCATGTTGCTAAGAACCTCCATTCTGGCTCAAAAAGGCAATTCCCCTCATACACTCCAAAATCAAAACTCATAAGCAACAGCGGACGAAACAGCAGATGAAAATAGCAAATTTAAATCAATATATCTTTATGCACCATGGCAGTATTGTGTTGCAACTACAGTCAACACTGTAACTGTTTCAGCCAAAATGATGGTCCTGTTGGTTGAGATGTATTTTGGACTGTCTATTTTCAGGGAGTTAAAACAGGGGAGAAACATAGCAGATAGACAATATGATGACATCACTACATAATTGTTACATGAATGACGTCACAATATAGATGACGTCATTAAACAATACTATCCGCTTTGGTGTCAGTGACCTTTGCTGGTACTTTTCTCCCCATTAGGCTCAATGATAATGTTAAAACAATTAGGCTCAATATGTGAACTAACCAATTTTTTAATGTAAATCTGTGTAAGGGGTCACTCATGCAAGCGTTTTATCAAAGACTTCATGAGTGTCCTCCTGACCCAACTATAACAAAAAAAATTTAAATTGTCATTACGTGCATTTGTTTATGTCTGGTCGATTAAATGTACTGTCTGTCGGTTAGTTGCTTTTGCATAAGACTTGCAAACTGATACAGGGAATTGCAGTGGTGGTAAGGAATTAGGTTTTTTACTAACCAGATATATATGTAGGTTTCTTGCCACCTAAATTAGCTTTAAAGATGTTGGACACACATGTTCTTCTATCTTAGAGTATAACAGTGCAATGTGGTTTAGTAATAAAAAGATAGGTGAGGTAGAAAAGATCCAGTTAAAGTTCTTGAAAAATATTCTATACATAGATAGCTATTTAACATAGATAATTATTTAACAATCAGTATTATTTTAACATAGTATTTGTACATTATGGTGCATATTAATATATTGTGTATATATTTTATAACTTCATATCGTATCATTCTTGCATTGCTTTCTTTACTTTTCTTTACCCTTTTCTATTGTACATACTCAATGATGTTTTTGATGTTTTAACTTGACACATATCTTTTTTATATGGATTCGTCAATAAAAGTTTATGAATATAATATATTGTGTATCCTTCTAATTTTATATGTGTAAGTCAGGGAGTTAAAACAATGGGGAGAAACATAGCAGATAGACAATATGATGACATCACTACATAATTGTTCCATGAATGACGTCTCGATATAGATGACGTCATTAAACAATACTATCCGCTTTGTTGGTACTTTTTCTCCCCATTAGGCTCAATGATAATGTTAAAACTCAATATGTGAACTAACCAATTTTTACTAACTAACCAACCCCTATGTGGAGACAATCAAGAGCTATCTAATTGTTTTCCATCGACCTGGCCAAATGGCAAAATTCACTAAATTGGTAGAAAAGAACTCAGTATTTTACCCCAAAGTCTTGCTCATTATATTGGATGGAAATTTTTTTTTTTTCACCTGTGCATTTACTGAACTTGACTTTGTCAGCATCGCTGTTAAACTGCGATTGTTTTATTTACTATCCCTGTTTTTTGGGGGTAGCATTAAAAAAGACTAGTACTATGCCAACTGTGTGCAATATCACGCTGGCCTGCCAACCCTAACCCGAATGTACATATTTTAATATGTGATATTTTGAATAAATTGTTCTGCACTTTTTTGATCTTATATGGCACTCTTTTGATCTTCTGTCATAGGTGTTAAAACCCTTGGCGGTGAGTACTAGGGTATTGCGATGGCTTGCACATCTGTCAGTCACTCACTTGTATGTCGGTCAACCGCTCTTGTAGACTTCAGGTTTATTAATGCTAAGCTTATGGAACTACAGGTAATATACCTAAGAGGTAGACCTTGATTGAGTACAAAATGGTAACTATGACTCTTTTTATCCAGAAGGTTTCTAGAAAACCTTCAGGATATTGGAGTAAGTACATCAGAGTGAAAAAGGGATGAGTCAGGAAAATTTTCAAACGAATAACCTAGGGCTCAGTATACTTTAAATGCATTGCGCAATATTGTTCGGCTCATTCGTTAGGAAGAATAGGAGTGTTGTGCTAAAAAAATAAAATGAATGTGTACGGGGGCTCAGAGCGTTCATCACTTCACCTACCGGCACTTACTCGCTTGAGTCTAGCTCCTGGAACTTTGTTTACATTTCGCCGACAACTTCTGGTTTAACTTTGAGCGATGTTTTGAACTTTTCCAGGCTTTGTAATGCCAGAAAAGTGATCTGAAGTGACGTTAGTGTGCTATTGACAAATTCCAACTTAGTTTTCTCTGTTGGAGGCCGTTCTTTTTGTAGTGAGTGTAGGAAGTCCGTTATTTAGGGCTGTACACCTTTATCTTTTTATCGATACGATACGTATCACGATACAATAAAACCGATACGATACGTATCATGATACGTATCGCTAATCTGTATCAATAGGAGAATCAAAGAAAGCTTACAGTAAACGACAATTAACAGTGAAATATTGTTATCCTTGTACCGGTACATACGGTATATCGAGAACCGGTGTACAGCCTTACTGTTAGTGGATCATTGCGAAAATGGTTCTTTTCTTAATATGCACCCACAGAAAAATGATGTGATTTGGATCCCCAGTGATCGGAGTAGCTGTCAGACACCTACGAAGTGCTCTGGCATAAGAGATAACCTCACATTGCGTTAAAGGGAGGGTGCAGTGGGTACTATCCAGTAATAAGTCATTTATAGAACAGTAACACCACCTTCTGGATTTAATGATGTTTACTAATGTGTAAACGGGGTTAACACCATCTTGGGCAAGGCAACATTCATTCCAGGCAATACCTTGATGGCCACCAGGGTCAAGTCCAGGGACTGCCAGCTGGGCTAATAAGGATCTCCCCCATGCTACTGGTCATTCGCTTCTTTCTACTCCCTCCCACCGTCCCCTTAAAATTCAAATTTTCCTTTCTTAAAAATTCTCAAAATGTCACATATAACCTTGTTTAATCTTGCTATATGTATTACCAATTATTATTTAATGTGTCCCCATTAAGGGTGTCCACAAACATTACTTGTATCAATGTGTCCCCACTAAGGGTGTCCACAAACACAAGCATGTAACATTCCTTTATGCCAATCAATAAATGTTGCAAAATGTATCCACTCACCAAATCATGTGTTCTTGTTCATATGTGTTAAGCGCCGATAACTCTCGTGTTTAGAAGTCACAGGAGTAAATGTCATCCAATACCTTGTGGCTCTTCACAATAAGATAATATAAGATGAAGTTTTTTTACAGTCTGACAGGAATAAAACAGTAAACATAAGTAAAACTTTTTGCTGACATGAAATAGGAAAATGAAAAGTACAATGAGGAGTGAGATGACGAATAAAATAAATAGCATAAGGTTAAAAAATAAAATAAATAGCATAAGGTTAAAAATAAAATAAATAGCATAAGGTTAAAAATAAAATAAATAGCATAAAGTTAACTTAAAACCATTGATAGAGCAGATAAGACCATGGAGTCACTTAAAATCATTGTTACGTACAAAGCTACTCTACTCTCACCTACAAAACATGCGGATGATGGGGCTAACCCTAACTATAATATCTTAATGTAAAACTGATGTGACTATTGTGCAAATGTATTTTCAGGACAGTAGATATAGTCCATGGAGAAAACAATTCAACAAAAAGTGCAATGAACAAAAAAAATATGTTCAAAATCGAAGTATTTGAAATTACTGGAAAACTTGTAGCCACAGCTCTAATGCAACAGGACAGTAGATATAGTCCATGGAGAAAACAATTCAACAAAAAGTGCAATGAACAAAAAAAATATGTTCAAAATCGAAGTATTTGAAAGTACCGGAAAACTTGTAGCCACAGCTCTAATGCAAGTGTCTTTTAAAGCATTGTACATATATGTGTCAGTTCAGAAATGTTTGCCTTAATCAACATGAAATATTAATTATTGCTTATTTCTATTATGTCACTGTTAAACAGTGTATTTATCTTACAAAATGTATCAAATAAATATATGTAAATATATTGACTTTTTTTTTGTGTTAATGTATGAGGACCTCTAGAGCGATTATCATCTTGCTTCGTTACTACTGCTATGCTGCTACTAATTCTACTACTACCACATATGGTACTACTACTGCTTATACAACTACTACTGCTACTACTACTTCTACTATTACTACTACTACTACTACTACTTCTACTATTACTACTACTACTACTGCTACTACTACTTCTACTATTACTACTACTACTACTACTACTGCTACTGCTACTACTACTACTACTACTACTACTACTACTACTACTACTACTACTATTACAAATACTACTACTACTACTTCTACTACTTCTACTACTATTACTACTAGTGCTACTACTACTACTACTTCTACTACTACTACTACTACTACTACTTCTACTACTACTACTACTACTACTACTACTACTACTACTACTACTACTACTACTACTACTACTACTACTACTAGAAGTGAGTAAAGAGACAAATGACCTAAACATCATTTGGCTTCTCGCTCCTGTTTATGGCATACTTACAAATTGCATAACAAATTGGTGTTGGACAGAACTCAGAACTCGGAACAAATTTATTTGATGAAATATTTAAAAATATACAAGATCAGGAGGGCCCTTCTAAGACAGCCATGCTGTCACTGACAAAGCCCCCCCCCCCCCCCCACCCCACCCTTACAACAGTGCATAAAATAAATCAATTACACAATTTAATCTAACTCAAACTTGAAACTCACCAGCTACGACTGACGTTTATATAATAGATATATTAGAAGACATGCTTGTGGTGAAGAAATGACATTTATCAATCTGAAGCAAATCTTTGATTGTGAAAAAGTTTGTATTTAACTTGTAAGGGCCATTTATTGGAATTTAATATGAAATCAAAGATATAAAAATGAACTGGAATTGCTGTAAAATGCACTGTTCTTGGATAAATTAGATGATATTCACATGCTGTATTGTTGAGCATTTTCTTTCAGTTGATCTTTGATATATGTATATTATTATGTTGCTATTGTATTGTAAAAAATCTTTATTGTAGCTGGAACCTGGTCTTAGTTACTACTTTTCTATTCTTTAATTTTTACTGTATGTCATTTACTTTGTATTTTCTGTTTACATTGTGACACATATGTCATGAATGACATGAAGCTGTCGAATAAAAGTGTCATATAGTCAAAATGTATTAATGTTTCAAAATACCTATATATTATGTATTACTAAGAACTTTAGCAAGCCTGCTTTAAGGTATTTAAAGTCTAAACTTAAGCAAAGCTAAGTGAACCAGAAAAAGGGGTAGTGACCACTGTCCACCCCAAGGCACAAGCCAATATAAACAGGCCATGTATATGTGCACTGGTGTGAAGAGAGCCAATAGTAAAGAGACCTGTAGCTGAACCTGATACTTGTTTCTACATTATATGGTTTATATATTTGCGTAGCATTTTCTCTAGTTGGAAAAACTGTATGGTATTTTTATATTAACATACAGGGCATAAACATACCATACATGTAAAAGACCATGGACTCACAAGAGACACACCCAATGTTTATAAAATGGGGGTGTGTCTGTTAACGACTCAGCACCTGTGAAGAGTTTTCTAAGCTATAGATTTGCCAAAAGAAGGCTTTTAAATGCGATGCAACAAACTTTTTGTTGTCACTTCTTACGGGCTTGTTTGTCTTCCAAGATCGATGAGGTTTCAGAGGAGTTCAATAGCCGTGAATAAAGTCAAAGTGCTCCTAGTACACGGTTTGTTTACACTGAAAACAAATAAAAAAAAAAAGGGAAAATATCGATGAAACAGTCACAATGAGTAGGTCATTGTTTATCATACCTGTAAGCACTAATAAATTGTGACAATCAAACATATGAAAGTGTGGACCCTTGCTACAATCTTTCAAGTAATGTCCCTAGCATTGATGGCCAGAATATTTTGCACAGGATTCATATTATTATAATATTGGGGAACACATTGCCACTAAAACGCTGCAATCAATAAAATATTTCAAATGTATTCTCCAAAAATAAAGTATTTCAAAATGTCACAAAAACATTGCAGCTGTTTTGTATTCTTCAAAAAAAAACATTAAAAATGTCTTTACAACATTCAGATCTTTATTAGACTAATGTAGTATTAGTATAGGTTCCTTCATGTTCATTCATGTGTGTCTGGGCAGTAGCCCATTACATACTGCAGGCCTAGAGCCTTAAGCCTAGTTAAGGCTTACCATTGTTCTTTACTATACAAAGGAATACCTTAACTTGTATATAATAAAGGTGCACCTTAACATTGTGTACTATAATGTACCTCAATATTAAGTCCACTGTTAAACTGCATCTTTGCAGTATTGTTAGAGTGATGTAACTTTACTGTTAGATCAAGCTTGTAGTTTATTTCTATACACCCAATTAATATTTATGGTATGATATAATTTATCAACATTGTGAGAATATAAATATATAACAAGTTAATATTTTAACATGACACTAACATTGTGGCAGTATATTTTAGTAATATTACATTGAGTCTAGGACTTATAATGTTCTGTATATGAAGTTTTCTCCTGCATAGATTATATATATTTTTTAAATTCTTAACTTCAACTGCCCTATACCCTATTGTCAAGTATATTCACTGCACTTGACTAATATTGCCTTTTACATTTCCACGGTGTGATTTGAAATATTTCTAACAACTGCAAGTCATAGTTAACTATATTCAACAGAGGTCAGCACACTGCAAGTCAATAATTATGTTTTTGAGGACCTCCCTGTGAACCATACTAGCTATTTGATGATAAGTTCACTGTTAGTGAGAATGCACAGTGTATGCCTTAATGAGGTTTACATAGCTTGCTTGCCATAATTGAGCTTGGTAGCTAAATATTAATGTGGTAAACGTAATGATGAGATGATAAGGTTTAGAACCATGTTACACATCTACCCCATGGGTGGGGTCTTTTTCTTGCCTCAGCATAGACAATGAGTACAGTGAGTCTAGGCGGTAAAATATAACTGATATAATGCAAGAATAAACTTCCAAAACTCGGTCGTCACAATATGAGGTAGTCTTAAATGCAGAGGTTGTAATATGTTCAGCAAATCCAATATGTTCAATACGTTCAGAAAATCCACTTGGTGCATTTTGGAAAAACAACTTGTGGAATGTGTTTCTATTGGCGTCAATTGAGAATACTCTTAAAAGCAGAGAGCTCATTAAAATGGATGTGTTGTTTATTGTCAACACCATTAAAGAGTTTGATTTCTCTTTTAATTCATCTCGAAATGCTCCTCTGTAATTACTTGGCCTCATTCAGTAGACATGATGAAAGCTGCTTAAGTGTGCCTGATGTAAACCGCATCCTTTATTTATTCCTCTCAAATAAATGGCAGTTTGCTTACATATGAATGTTTTATGCATAGGATGTTGTTTTCAGCATGGAAATAGACTCATTTAGATGTCTACGCTCAATCCACATGATGCCCTTAAACTATTGGAAATGTTTGAGACATTTGTTGGTCTTTGAGAATTTCTAAAGTTCCAGAGATGATGTTTGATGTAGTTGTGTGAAGACGGTTGTTGGTGGTAAAGGTATTTATTCGTGGACAAACTGTTAGAAGCATCAGCCGAAGAAAATCTCTTTGCTAAGTTTCAAAGCGAAGTGGTACAGAGTGGTATTCAGCATGTAGCAACGACCTCTCCTGGGTATCAATTTGCGAGCAATGTATGTGTTGACTATGAAGTTTTCATTTACTGTTATTTTATTAATGACTGGGCAAGTTGAATGCAGCAATCGAACGACTGAGAAAAAGAATGAAATCGTCATGGCGTACCTAATACCCTGGACTGGTCGCTGGCCAATAGGCATGGCAATGGGACCTGCGATAATACCTGCGTTAAATGCAGTAAAAGAACTAGGTCTATTGCCTGGGTATGACATCAAATTATATTGGAGGAACACTGAGTGTGATGCTGTGAAAGGTATGACTGCGGCTGTCGATATATGGCAACAACATGGTGATCTGGATGTAATTATTGGAGATGCGTGTAGTATTATTTGTAACCCTGTCTCGCTATTAGCAAGTTCCTGGAATATTCCAATGGTATCCTGGGGTTGTACTGCGAATTCTTTGTCAGATAAGTATACCCATCGAACCTTCAGTCGAGTTTCGGGATCAGGCTTATTTCTACTTACGATGTACTTGGAGCTGATTCACACGTTTGGATGGAACAGAGTTGGATTATTGTCTGACCCTGAGGAAGTCAATCGACTGCTATCTGAAGCACTTTTGACACACCTCAAAAAACATGGCATTCGGACTTTCTACTACAAGACGCCTCCTACTGTCAGTGCAAATAAAACAAACCCTGTTGCATTGTCTTATTTGAGAAACGTACTGAAAACCTTGAAGGATGAAGTCAGAATTATCATCACTTTCCTCTATGCGAATGATTATGCTCAGTTTTTACTGGCTGCTCAAGATGCAGGAATGCTCGAAGGCGGATACGTTTTTGTAACAAGTGAGAACTACAATACGTACACTCCGGAAGCAGAGGGTACTTTGGTTACAGCTGTGTCAACAATTACTTCTAATTCATGGCACCACTTCGCAGAAGAGATCATTGAAGGTTTCGAAGACCCCGCATTCCACAGTATGCCTAGATTAACCGATACCTCATCGTTAAATGCATCATCAGCATATGCAGGTAAGCAATATTAGTGAGTACAAGTAAACATAAAATAGCATGCTGGGCTTCCAACCACTGGGTCCCGGGTTCAATTCCTGGTCGAGCCTATGTTGGATGGCTGTTTCATCCTTCGTCTCGTTGCCATGGTCCCTACCTGTCCTAATTAGCCCATCAGGTGCAGAAATACAGGACGTAAAGCCCTAATCCACCACCAACCCCACCACTGTATTGAACAGGAACATAAATACACACTTTTAAATTATCAGTATCACACAAAAGACCACCTTTAGGGTAAATGTATATCAAGGAGTAGACTCCAAAAAAATAAATATCTATCAAAACCAGAAGTATTGACATTCAAATGTATTTTATTTTGCAGATGTAAAAGATCAGTACAACATTTGATAAACTGAAAACTTGAAAATTCAACATAGATAAAAATATATGACAGTAAACAACATGACATAGATGAATTAATGTAAAATTCAATGCCTTTAGCTGAAAATCATGAGCATCCTTCGAACTTAATAGTGACAAATTCCATAAAGACGCTTACTAGATTGGCTTGATACACATTAATGTGCAGGATGGGGGCCTAGCTCAGTGGTAGTGCAGTGGGCTTCTGACCACTTGGTCCCGGGTTCAATTCTTGTTCTAGCCAAATTTCGAAGGCTGTTTCATCCTTCATCTCATTACCATGGTCCCTGCCTGTCCTAATTAGCCAATGTAAAGCCCTAATCCAACCACCCACCCACACATAAACACTCGCAGGGTAGCTTCTAGGCGAGGTCCAGTAGCATTGCAAAATAATTTGGTGTTTCAGGAATGTTGTATGATGTGGTCTTGCTATGGGCTCTTGCTGTCAACAAGACGCTAGAAGAAGGATACAGTCTGCGCGATGGAATCAGAGTGACAGAAAACATCTTCAACAGTACTTTCGATGGGATGATGGGACCGGTGGAGGTTGATTACAAGGGTGATGGAAAACCAAACTACATAATTGGCATGATTCAGAATCAAACACTTGTGCCATTGCTAGAGTGGGTGTCCCATGAACACAGAATTCGGCAACTTTACAAGGCGTATGATCCAACAGACTGGACGGGACTTTTATGGCCGGGAAAAATGGCGTCCACTCCTTCGGATTCTCCACCATGCGGTTGGAACGGTGAACTTTGTCCCGAAAAAGGTCAGAATAAGATGACTGCAATCATACCTGGTACTATTTTCTTGGTGCTTTTGTCAATTTTGTTGGCAATTGCAATTGGATTTCACAAAATGAGGTAAGACTGAATGAATGAAAACTAACACACGTATTATGTTGGGTAAGTAAGTGCCATAATTGTTTGACCACCTACAGCCATTATTGCCATTTTTGTCAAGACTCAGACTCGGATAAGTTAATTTTGCACAATTTACAGCAATTAAGAAATTCTGGCACAGTTTGTAATGAAGTGAAGGAGACGCCTCTTATAAGATAGTATTTCTGCTATTAAGTAGCCACTTTTACATGAGTATTCACATGAGTTGAGGCAAGCACACTAAAATAATCTCAACTTTTTTATCTACAAAACTAGGATCTGATTGAGAACACTATGTAAATTATTCGTTTATATCTGGAAATTTTTGCTGATTTTTTCTATAGGATATCAGATACTATCTTGTTTTTATCCTTTTTCTTCTTTGTCAATTACTAGATTTGAACGTGAGTTAAAAGATGCCATGTTCTTGTGCGTCCCTTGGAGAGAGATTGAACTGACCGTGCCTGGATCAAGTCTTGCAACAATTAAATCCCAATCTACAGAAAATTCATCAATACATGGGGTAAGAGAGATCGAGTAAAAAGTAAAACAATTAGATATTCACTATCCAGATAGCATTCCAAATCATATCGACGTCGGCGCAATGTCAGCGACGTCAAGAAACTTCACTGGCCCAATTTGGAATGCTATATGGGTAGCATATTCTAAATGTCATAAATTCATAAACATTTTATTATATATTTAGAACAATATGAAGTAGAAACTTATTTTTATCTTTTAATATTTTACCTTTTGTAATATTTTACTCTTACTAATTCAAATTGGACACATCGCAGGCCTAGCTCAGAGGTAGCGCTCTGGGCTTCCAACCGCTTGGTCCCGTGTTCGGTTCCTGGTCGAGCCTGAGTTGGATGGCTGTTTCCTCCTTCGTCTCATTGCCATGGTCTCTGCCTGTCCTAATTAGCCCAACTGGTGCAGAAATACAGGATGTAAAGCCTTAATCACACACACACACACATCTGTATGAGAAAGCCAATAGTGAACATGTTTCGTAAATTTGTATGATTGTGATATGTTTTACCTTGTAAGTAAGCTGGAGCTAGGGGCTGGGCCAACACTGTTGCTTTGTAAATGTTTCCTTGTTTTCTATGATTTTGTTTGCATAATAATGGTACAATATAAAATATTTGCAGGTATTTATCAACACCGGTAAAGTGAGGAACATCAAAGTCGCGATCAAGAAACTCGGAAATGGATCGGTGTTCACTGTCAACCGAAACTTGCTCCTCCAACTGAAGACCATGAAAGATATTAAACATGAAAATGTAAATGCTTTTGTTGGAGTGTGTCTCGAGCAGCCTCATGCGTGTATCTTGATGACATACGCTACTCGAGGGAGTCTTTACGATGTCCTACAAGACAATCCCATCAAGTTAACTTGGGACTTCAAACTTTCTCTTCTGACTGATGTAGTTCAGGGTATGAAGTATTTGCACAGCACACCTCTTGGTGAGTGAATTATATTTATATTTCATTTTCTAAGTTATAAATCACTGTTCAATCAATGGTTGACATAAGAATGGGATGCTGTGGTATGATGTGTTAGAAAGACCACCCAGACCAATAACACGTTCAGACCTAGCCCGAGAAATCTGATGTTCACTTAGCCCTTATTTATTGTCTGATATGGCGGCTCACTATAAACGTCACAATATGAATAAGAGCAGACAGCGGCGTGTGGTCAGTCAGAGTTTCTCAAGCTAGTTCAGACCATGCCATGCGATGTAATGCATAAAGCTATTATAATTATGCATATTACTCATACTTTTTTGGGGGTTTAGTGCAGTATAGCAGACCAAAATTTATGCCAATATTTGGCGTCCATGAAAAATGAAATTTCATTAATTATCTAATTTTGAGTTCCAGCACAACATTTGGTATAGAGTAGCGGGGTTTTGGAGGTGGTAGCCGCCAAGAAAAATATAAAATAATCTTCACTTTTACTGTGAACATGAAAACCGCCGTCACTAGTTTGTGATGTCATACATTGAATTCAATTTTGATGTCATAAACATAGCAACGAGGCTCTCTAAATATGATCATAAATGTGGGTCCGCTATACTGCACTTTTTTCATTTTTTTGTTAATTTAACAGGTTCCCATGGCCACCTTACCAGCTCCAACTGCGTGGTTACCAGTCGCTGGTCATGCAAGATAACAGATTATGGCCTCCATTGCATTAAAGACCAGGCTTCGGGAAACACTGCTAGAACCGCGTGCCAGTTACTGTGGACAGCCCCGGAAATGCTTCACAATCCCCAGAATGTGTCTCCGGGCACCCAAAAAGGTGATGTGTATTCATTCGGAATAATTGCTCAAGAAGTGATCTTGCAGGATGAGCCCTATGCTGACAACGACCCTCCCTTGTCGACAGAAGAGATTGTGCGAAAGGTGAAAGAAAGGCAAGAACCGCCTTACCGACCTTTGCTTGACCTGGGTATGTTGTGAATTATTTATAAATTAGAGGTATATTATTAATGTAGTTAATGAATGTTGTTTCCAACTGGTATAGGGCCATAGCCACCAAGTGTCATACCGTACTGCTCAGCACTACACAAACATAATAAATTGCAATCAAACCTGTGTTCGTCAAAAATAAAGTTGAAAAATAACTTGCTTATTAGGCACAAGTCAAATATTGAAGTACTCAAACCATAGTTGTAGTTATATTGGTGAGATGGGAATTTGAGTGTACAAAAATTTATTTTTAGTTCGTTTATGGTGTGAATTGAAACAATCCGATTTAATATTTTTATAAAATGACTCTGATGTTGCGAATCGGAGACGCTCTCCAGTATGTTCCTATGCATAATTAGCTAAAATGTAAACAAAGCCGATCGAATAGATACCTGTGATATTTCATAATTTAGTTCAATCTAGACAATTTTAGTCTAATTCATCATAGAGCATTTTATTTTATTTGGATAGCTTTTTAGGTGGTACAAAAACCGACTGACAATGCAGCTTTAAGGTTACAGTTTACTTCCCCGATTTAATATCTCATTCTTAACTCATCTCAACTTTTCTTCAGAGAAATGTAGTGGAGAATGGAAAGATCTGATGACGCGATGTTGGAATGACGATGAAAAAAAGAGGCCCTCGTTTACCAGAATTCTGGCCTTGATTTGTGAGATTAGTGGTGGAAAGGAACTGAGTCTAATTGACAGTATGATCAACCGGCTGGAATATCACACTAAACACTTGGAAGAGATTGTTGATGAAAGGTTTGGGGTTAAACCATTCTCTTTAATATTTCAATAGGGGTCGAACTGTATTCCTTTGATTTTTGACATGGGTTCTACTCAACTTGTAAAGATAATGGATGAACTCGATTTTGTTGAGAGTGTTGGGATACACACTTGGCGGACAAGTTATCAGCATGATCAATTTCTATGGAAATAATCCAAATTCATGCTTTGTAATACAAAATATGGTTCATTTACAGATCCAAGGAACTAGAGGGGGAGAAAGTAAAGATGGAAATTTTGTTGCAAGATTTACTTCCTAAATCTGTAGCAGAAAGGCTGCAGAATGGAGTTCCTGTTGCACCTGAAAGTTTTGAAAGCGTCACTATATTCTTCTCCGATATTGTGTCATTTACTAGCATATCCGCTGCTGGAACTCCTATAGATGTTGTGAAGATGTTGAACTTCATGTACACCCTATTTGACGACATTGCGTCCATGTATGATGTCTACAAAGTGGCAACAATTGGCGATGCCTACTATGTCGCGAGTGGCGTTCCTACAAGAAATGGCGACCGCCATGCTGTCGAGATATGCAACATGGCTCTGGAACTTGTTGACCATGTCCAGGATTGTCCGGTGCCCCACATGCCAGGCACATCTCTGAAAATGAGAATCGGAGTCCACACTGGGGCTTGCGTCGCCGGGATTGCTGGTACAAAAATGCCACGATATCTTCTGTTCGGAGAAGCTGTAGACATAGCGTCCAACATGGAGGCCGCTGGAGACAGCATGCGCATTCACATCACTGCTGCGACTAAGCAGTTATTGGACAAAACGGAAAGATTTGTCATTGAAAAGAGAGGAAACGTGGTCATTAAAGGGTTGGGAGATACCACCACTTACTGGCTTAATGGCAAGATGGATTCCAGCAATTAAGATCCCTCTGGTGGTCAATAACATGGTCATAATGGAAGTAATCTTGATATTGGTCGATTTGACAGAAATGTTGAATGGGGTTCTATTTGATCTGTCATATTGGCTATATATATGCTTCTGTGACAATAGGTAGGTTATATGATAATAAGTATCATAAATTTAAGCCATATTTTCACTATAGTCTGTACAAGATGCATAATGTACTAGCGTAGTTAAAACCAAGTATAATATCATCTCTGAAATAAATTGCAAAGTGTGTTTACTGTGTTGTGCTCTGTTTTAATATGGGTTTATCATAAATTTGCCATATATATATCAACTGAGAACAATTGGCCTCCAAAGTTTTTAGCACAGATAGAACCTATGTCGTCAAGCTTAGCTTTATCTGTTTAGAGATAAAGAATTGTAGCGCTATGAGGTAGGCCCTACATATCTCACTAAATACATGACATCGTCATAGGCTATAGTGCCTATACATTAGAAAAGATAAATGACATTTTAGATATATATATATATAGGGCCTATGGAAATTTATCAAGGGCTGGAAAATTTTAAAAATCTGAGCTGAAGATTTATTACGGACATTTAGATCTATTGTACAACTATTTCCAATAACAATGAGGAAATACCTCAAACACAGTAAAAACAAGCAAAAATCCCATAGTTCTACAAAAAAATATGGAACTTTTGATTTTTCGGGACGCTCCCCAGGGGCGCTATCGTCTACCATCGCGTCCATAGCAACCGTAGCAAGGCGTTTGTGCCTCAGTTGCAATATAGCACATCTGTCTTGACAATTTATTGAAAACAAAAGAAGTATTCTAAGGTAAGTATAATGATATTTTCAACATATATCAGAAGCCTTATTACGCTGTATTATCTCGTATCATCTCATCATTATGTCTGCCTTTGATATAAGTTGTTTTAAAAATTGACCCACGGGTCGAATTTGACATGTCAGCAAATTTCCATCAATGATATTACGTTTCATCCGATAGTGCTTATAAAATCTTCAGTAACTTTTTTTTTTTTTTTGGTCTATTTATATCTTCTAAGTTATATTTATTATTATACACTCTTTTGAGCTTTACATTTAGTATCTACGTAAATTATGAAACCTTCATAAAATCGTTATTGTACCTCTCCTATATATCAATATAACATTTTAGAAACCAGTCCTTATGGTTGTTATGGAGCTCCAAAAATACCAAAAAAAAAATACAGAGAAATATTGAACATTTGAAGGGAAAACCGAAATGCCCGATTTCTGAAACATCCGAAAAGTGTCAATTTTGACGATGGAAATAAAAAATATTTTACTTGAAGTAAATATAATTTCCAATTCTTAAATACATTTTTACATATTTAGCTGTGGATCCATCATGGTCTCTTTATATGTAGATATCTAGGCCTACTTACAATTATTTACTAAATTGCAATAAAATTCCAGGGAGTGACCAATCATATTGCACATTTAGAATAACACAAAACCGTTTTATTAATTGCAATCAGGAGTGTTTTTATTTATTCCCTAATTCCCTAATCCACCACAATTGTATATTTCCACCCGTTATATTCAATTGATGGGGATTATATTTCATTAATTAGCATTTGATTTAAGGCAATATTTTCTTTAAACTATGTTATAATTATTTATCAGGTGTTTATTAGTGAAATGAACACCAAATTTATATAACTAGGTATTCAACTACTCAGGACCAATTCCTCAGATTCTGAGCATTCAGAATCTGTCTCAATTGTCAAGAAATGTTAACTAGATCGACAGGGGTACGGATGGCGGGGGGTGCTGGCCAGTCAGCAGGTTCATTTAAATTTAATTAAAATCACTAAAACAAGGTCTTGCTCATCAAATCTCATAATAAACTACAGACAGAACTTGTATGTAAAAGAAATTTATTTAATGAATTTTTAACAGGAAAACAATTTTTTTTCGGACATTTCGGACACTTTTCGTACGTTTAGGGAATTGGACTTAGAATAATCAAAAGGTTTCGGTGTTCGGACCTGATACCTTACAGCAGCGCCTGCCACTTTTTTTTTCTCAAATACTACTCTGTATGTGATGCCTATTATTATTGTTGTAATGACTAAAAGTGCATTGCACTGGGAATTTTCCCTGGAAATTGTACCCTATTTTGAATACTTTGTTTTATTTTCGAGGACTTCTTTGTTCGTCTATACCTTTCTACAGAGGTTTTCCATTGTTTTACTACTATGTTCACTTGCGCTATTTCATGATCTATGCCTTCAGTTGATATATATTATATATATAGACCTATATTAGTCATTGATTCACCTTCGCAGTTCCCTACAGGCATGCTAGTTTTACTTATTTAGATGTCATGTAAAAATAACCAGACATAGTTTTCATATAAAAATAAATCAATAGTGAAACCACCGCTCTCAATTCTTTGTTTTAATCGAAGGCAGTCGCAGAGCTGAACCGAGGAAGTCTTAGCTATCTTCAGAATTTTAAAGTTGCAAGACGCCCGAAACTGCGCAGCAATTTCCTATATTTTCAATGTTAAATATTTAATTATATAGCTCATGGTTTTATTATAGAAATTGAAAATTGAGATGTTATCTCACCTGGTGATATGACTAGAAAGTCTTAGAAAGCATCTCCATCAGAAATATGAATTCAACTGTGAAGTTTACTATTTCAGATTAAAAACAATTTATGCAAAATATTTAAATGTGGCTACCATGGCAACTGCTTGCGAGTCATAGTGTTTGGTACACCATAAAACTACACATTCTGATAATTTGATCAAAATCCATGATCTACCACATTCCAAATATTTTCATAATTGGTCGATTTTCTCTGCAAATAAATCTTAAGCTTCAGACCAGTAGCCCGGATTCTCCAACCATATAATATGGATGACAAAGTCTGATGTAGAGTTGAGAGGCTTTATATGATGAAACATAAAGTGATGATGAAGGATGAAGTTCAGAATGACAGATCAAGTTCAGTGGTGTTCACCTCTATTATATACTCTTGGCTTACTCTTACATAAGAGGTAGGCCAGAGATGGCCACTAGGTGGCTACAGCACTATGGCTGAGATCTAAGGGATCCAAGGGATCAATGGATCAATACAGAGGCTGGTTATCCAGCTGTTGGCTACTTAATCTAATTGTACAAGTAGAGTGGTCTATTGTAATCCTTAGATAATATAGGCAGATGGTAAGGCCTGTCCTATTCATAACAGATGAGGTCCATATGTGGATTGAGAATTACCTAGTGTATTTAATTACATTGTGTATTTGTAAGCTTAGAAATAAACTCTAACCATACTAACAATAGTATGTAATATTAAAAGTATTAAATACAAACATAACACTAGTATAAAGTTCTGTTGATTAGGTTCTATCTAATTATATTTAAATTGGGAAAAAGTACAGTATTTATATATAGCGGACCCAAATTTATGACCTTATGTAGCTAGCCTTTTTGTCATGCCTATGACGTCATATCCCTGAATTCAATAAATGATGTCACAAAAAACGACCGCTCTTTTCATTTTCAAGACATCGTTTATTTTTATTTTTTTATCGGGGGCTACCCCCCACCCCCCCCCCCCCCCCAAACCCCTGCTGTGCTACACAAATATCATTCCTCATCTGTGATACACTGTAGAACAAATTTTGGAAAAAAGTGATATTTTTTAATATTTAATGGACGCCAAATATGGGCATTCATTTGGGTCCGCTATACTGCACTATACCCAAATCGTACATATATGTATTTATTCATGACATATACGCTGGGGTTACACGTGAATGAGTAAAAATATTAAAAATAGATTGCTAAAATGATAATGCAATTGATTTGATGTTCACAATGTTCTTTGTAACTCACCAGAGAAAGCTCATAGTATTAATAGTGCTCACAACTTGATTAAAATGAGAATATAACTTTTAGTATAGGATTATAATACAGAGTGACAACTTTATAGAGAAAAAAATTACAGAATCGTTGATAAAAATACCATAGACAAAATACAGACTCACAGCTTGGAAGGATTCCCTCGCTGGATAAAAAAGACCAAAGCTACAAAACTATGACTATCAATGTACCATAATATAATTGCTTTGTAAACAATAGGCCTAAATAAATTATCATAATTTTCATGCATATTTCACATAAACATTGGATTCAAACATCTGGATGGTATTATGGTCCTGTGGTACCATAGCAACTATGCCTGTGGGTCACATGACCACCCCAACAATCTTATGCTTGCAAGATCAAGCTCCTTAGCAACCATTCGCACCATTGTTGCCAGGGCCCTTGAATGAAACTCATAATGAGGCTGAATGGCAGAGCAAGTGACCTTTTTAAACTCTGACTGAACATGGAGACAAAATGTAGGGGCAGTGGCAACATTTCGCTGAACATTTGAAATATTAATAGCACAAAATTTTAAAATCCAAATGCGATGCATTGGAGGCCATGACGGAAGCGCAATTTTCTATTAAATAATGTGCTTCGGCTGGGGTGGGGAGGGGGGGAGGCTGGGTTGATAAATTCAAGTGCTGGTATTGTAGTGGGATATCTAGTTATAAATAACAGTGTTTCTGATACTATGCAAATAATCAAACCATGCAACAAGTAGGTATAACCCGGCTGGAAAAGTGCAGTATAGGGGACCCAGATTTATGACCATATTTAACGAGCCTCATTGCCAGGCCTGTGACGTAAAAATGCTTGAAATTTTATGATGTCACAAACTGTAGTTATGACGACGGTTTCATTTTCACGGTAAAGACAGCATTTATTTATATTTTTCCCAAACCCCTGCTTATCTACACCAAATGTTATTTTAATTGTGCTAGAACTTCAAATATGTGAAATTTTTGATAAATTGTCATTTTTAATGGGTGCCAAATATAGGCATAAATTTGGGTCCGCTATACTGCACTAAACCCACCCGGCCTTCCCCCACCCCAGTTTACTTAAATTGAAGGCCTGAATAGTCTATTATGAACGTGTCTAAAGGTGGTCTTATGCTCTCAGTTTTGCAATTTTTCTTGTAAAAAATTTGGTAATAATAAAGTCCGCTGTATGTATTACATGACTCTCGATGCGTGTTCATTATAGGCCTAGGTTTGTAACTTTTTTAATTTCAGAATTCTGAAAAAACTTGTAAATCGACCAGGGTAGAAGTACAGCAATAATGGTTAACATAAAAAGGTTATTGACCAGACCAAAAAGGAAGTCGCAGGACAACAGGAGTCCTACACCGTCTAAAGGTAATCGATGCAGACATTGAGCTCGATTCTTAATCCTAGATTTTGAATCCCAGTCCATTGACGACTCCCTGCACTCTTAAAAAGGTTGTTTCAGACAAATGACTGTTTCACTGGTTTCCATCTTAAGTTTTGTTTAAAATCAACCAATATATTGTTTGTCTTTAGAGATATTGAACGTGTACGCTTACCAACATCATTGTTTAATATACATATCATTGACAAAGGACAAACAATATCTTGGCTGATTTAAAAAAAAAAACTTTGGATAGACACCAGTGAAACTACTACTACTACTACTACTAGTACTACTAGTACAACTGCTACTTCTACTACTACTGCTACTTCTACTAGTACTACTGCTACTTCTACTACTAGTACTATAATAACTACGACTACTACTACTACTATTACAAATACTACTACTATTACAAATACTACTGCTACTACTACTATTACAAATACTACTACTATTACTATTACTACTACTACTACTTCTACTACTACTACTACTTCTACTACTACTACTACTACTACTACTACTAGTACAACTGCTACTTCTACTACTACTGCTACTTCTACTAGTACTACTGCTACTTCTACTACTAGTACTATAATAACTACGACTACTACTACTACTATTACAAATACTACTACTATTACAAATACTACTGCTACTACTACTATTACAAATACTACTACTATTACTATTACTACTACTACTACTTCTACTACTACTACTGCTGCTGCTACTTCTACTACCTCTACTACTACTACAACTACTACCACTACTACTACTACTACTACTACTACTACTACTACTACTACTACTACTACTACTACTACTACTACTACTTCTACTACTACTACTACTACTACTACTACTACTACTACTACTACTAGTACAACTGCTACTTCTACTACTACTGCTACTTCTACTAGTACTACTGCTACTTCTACTACTAGTACTATAATAACTACGACTACTACTACTACTATTACAAATACTACTACTATTACAAATACTACTGCTACTACTACTATTACAAATACTACTACTATTACTATTACTACTACTACTACTTCTACTACTACTACTGCTGCTGCTACTTCTACTACCTCTACTACTACTACTACTACTACCACTACTACTACTACTGCCACTACCACTACCACTACTACTACTACTACTACTACTACTACTACTACTACTACTACTACTACTCCTACTACTACTAGTGCTGATACTTCTACTACTAGTACTATTACTACTACTACTACTACTACTACTACTACTACTACTACTACTACTACTACTACTACTACTCCTACTACTACTAGTGCTGATACTTCTACTACTAGTACTATTACTACTACTACTACTACTACTACTATTACTACTACTGCTACACTACTACTACTACTACTACTACTGCTTATACTACTATTGCAAATACTACCACTACTACTACTACTATTACTATTACTACTACTACTACTCCTACTACTAGTGCTGCTACTTCTACTACTAGTACTATTACTACTACTACCACTACTACTACTACTACTATTACTAATACTACTACTACTACTACTACCACTACTACTACTACTACTATTACTACTACTACTACTACTACTACTACTACCACTGCTACTACTGCTACTACTACTACTACTACTAGTACAACTGCTACTTCTACTACTACTGCTACTTCTACTAGTACTACTACTACTACTACTACTACTACTACTACTGCTACTACTACTACTATACTGCTACTACTACTACTAGTACTATTGCTACTACTACTATTACTACTACTACTACTACTACTATACTGCTACTACTACTACTACTACTACTACTACTATTACTACTACTGCTACTACTACTACTA
This sequence comes from Alitta virens, assembly GCA_932294295.1. Lineage (NCBI taxonomy): Eukaryota > Metazoa > Annelida > Polychaeta > Phyllodocida > Nereididae > Alitta > Alitta virens. Next base: position 19,497,243 of record OW028585.1, on the reverse strand, counting down.
CTACTACTACTACTGCTTATACTACTATTGCAAATACTACCACTTCTACTACTACTATTACTATTACTACTACTACTACTACTCCTACTACTAGTGCTGCTACTTCTACTACTAGTACTATTACTACTACTACTACTACTACTGCTACTACTACTACTGCTACTTCTACTAGTACAACTGCTACTTCTACTATTACTGCTACTTCTACTAGTACTACTGCTACTTCTACTACTAGTACTATAATAACTACGACTACTACTACTACTATTACAAATACTCCCGCTTCTACTACTATTACAAATACTACTACTATTACTATTACTACTACTACTACTTCTACAACTACTACTGCTGCTGCTACTTCTACTACTACTACTACTACTACTACTACTACTACTACTACTACTACTACTACTACTACTATACTGCTACTACTACTACTACTACTACTACTACTACTACTATTGCAAATACTACCACTACTACTACTACTATTACTATTACTACTACTACTGCTACTTCTACTATTACTATACTGCTACTACCACTACTATTACTATTACTACTTGTACTATTACCTATGACTACTGCTACTAATACTACTACTACTACTACTATAACTTCTACTACTACTACTACTACGACTACTACTACTACTACTACTGCTTATACTACCACTACTATTACTACTACTACTACTATTACAAATACTACTATTAACACAAAATAATTAAGGCAGACACACATGATAGCGTGGATAGAAAATGCCTTTTATTGGCAGCATACATATATCAAAACATATACACAGAGATATTGCTCTTGTGGACACCCACACAAAGTTAGCAAACATCTTACATACGTTAGGTAACACTTAGCAAATATCTTACATAACTTAGATAACACTTTAATTATACATTAGAGAACATTTGTTATTCTTTTACTTATGTTTAGAATTAGACTTAATCCATATTCTTATGTAATTAAAGATAACAAGCTACCCTAGAACATTAGGGTTAGACGAACAAAAAACAAATACTTATGCTAAAACCTATAGCAAAGTACTTACATTTATACCGAGCATCCTGAAATAAGACCATACACATGGTTAATTTAGAAATGGTGAACCAAGAAAATTTTGAATACAAAAATAGAAATAAGAAACGGAAATGATAAACAAAAAAAAAAAAAAAAGGGGGATGGACGGGTGGGAAAATGAAAGGCTGAAGACGAATGCCGAGGAGGGCTAAGCAGCTCGGTTTTATGAGGATGAAAGGGATTAAAATGAAGTGGACTATGATTGGTAGTTGGATGACCAGCAGCGCCAGGAAACAGATGCGAGAATTATTGATTAACTAAATTTATATTAATAAATGATATCTAATACTTTTACTACTACTACTACTATTACTATTACTACTACTACTACTACTATACTGCTACTACCACTACTACTACTACTGCTTCTACTATTACCTACGACTACTGCCACTAATACTACTACTTCTACTACTACTATTACTATTAATACTACTTCTACTGCTACTACTACTACTGCTACTACTACTACTACTACTAATACTGCTACTACTACTACTACTACTACTACTACTACTGCTGCTGCTGCTTCTAATGCTACTACTACTGCTAGTACTACTGCTACTACTGCTACTACTACTAATGAATGAATAAATATACTCCCATTCATTTGTGTGTTTCAAAGTGTCTTCGCCCAAAGTGTCTCGGAAACTGTCACACACTCTTTATGAGGTATTACAGGAACTGAAGGTGATTAAAGACTCTCGGAAATCAGCAATGAATCGATTGAAAATTGGAAGAAACAATGCACGACTGGCGTTGATGATAATGCAAAAAGAAATGCGGGACAAAATGATCGAAGAACACAAACACATTTATCAATGCATGCATGGGACTGTCGCTACAAAAGATAACAGGCCACCCATTGAAGCAAAGCTGAAAAGAAAATGGCGGCAAGAGGAGGAAATTTTTGCAAAACAGTGGGATGATTTATTTTTTTTGGAAAAGAGAGCGCTTCGAGCACTGCACGTATCTCTAGATGAATTCATCTTCATGAATGTATTTCCAAATGTAGTGACTAAATTTCACCTGGACCGTTTGTACGCAAAGCAGCATGAGGCACTACGTATGTTTGATTTTAAACCAATACATGGTTTTTTAACAGAGCCGTACAATACAATGAAAGTTAGCTTGGAGGAAGCTTTTGATATTGCGGAAGGAGCAAGAGTCGGCCAATATGGCCGCCGTAGATCATCGACACAGAACGTGGTCGTCAAGGACTACCAGCGGGTACAAACAGAACGCAACACAGATGAAAGTCAGCTGGAAGAAGAACAGAGGAGACTGGTTATCCTTGAGAGACAAAAAGCAAAAACGGCCTACAAAGAAAGACAACAAGTACTTCAGCGAGCCACGACCAAAGTAAGCAAACCAGTCTTGCATTTTACTAATATATAAAAAATAAGTGAGACACATGCAATACCCAGGTGGGCTTTTTAAAGAAATATAGCATAAAATATCTTAGATAAAATTTTTTAAATACTCCATCAGAGTAAAAGGTAACTTTACTCTTCACAGAGGGTATGTTTTACTCTTTATGGGAATAAAAGTTCAGGAAAAAGTGCAGTATAGCGGACCCAGATTTATAACCATATTTAGCGAGTCCCATTGCCAGGGCTATGACCAATGATGACGTCAAATGCTTGAATTCAATGTATGACGTCACAAAGAAAGGACGATGGTTTTCATATTCGCGGTAAGGAAGCAGTCCATCTTAGTTTATTTTTATTATTATTGGGGGCTGCTGCCCCCAAACCCCTGCTACTCTACACTAATGTTATTCTAATTGTGCCAGAACCTAAAACTTATCAAAAAATTAGATATTAATTCATATTCTGTGGACGCCAAATATGGTCATAAATTTGGGTCCGCTATACTGCACTAAACCCAAAGTTTTTTGGAATAATTTTTGACATACAGCATAGGCTGTATTTACATTGTAGGGCTAACCTACTGTCTTTTTGTTTTCCTTTTTTTGTGTGTTTTAACAGCGTATATATTCACATCCTTCAAATATTTGAAAAAAGTGCAGTATAGCGGACCCAGATTTATGACGATATTCAGCGAGCCTCGTTGCTATGCTAAAACTTGAAACTTGACCATAAATGTGATTTATGTCATATTTCAAAGATGCAAAATATGATCATAAATGTGGGTTCGCTTTACTGCACTAAACTCAAATATTTTTATGGATTAGTATGTGCACAAACTTATAGCTATGTAGTATGTATTGCACGCACCTGTAGAACCAAGAGCACCAACTTTAATTCACAATTTCATCTTTTCAGAGTTTGGCAAAAACAACCACTGGCAGGGTATAATACCAAGTACATATACATGAAGTGCCAGAACAGACTTATGATCATATGAACAATAAACATATCAACAACACAGCAAGAAACAGTAATGTTCATGTTAATACCACAACATTTATTGAAATATGTAAATTAGTTTACTGTTTACATTATTCTTCCCAACCTTATTTTCCCTCTTTTTTGTTGTGGTAATTTTTTACTAAATATTTGTTCAACTGCTGCATAAAATTCATCCCAACATTGCTGAATAAAACCTCTCCTTCAAACATACAACTTGCATTTGATCAATTTTTTAACAGGTGGATATATGCCTTGGACAATGGTTATTCATCTGAGTGGTTTGCAGTTGCCCTCATGAAAGTGGTTGCCTACAGATGACTGTACATAGCAACCTATACTGGATGGCCTTTAGCAGGGGATTATGGGTAGCTGGACAGACATAACTGGAGTACAAGGTGTAGGGAGAGCATGGCAAGGTATAACTGGGTGGCAAGGTGTAGGGAGAGCATGGCAAGGTATAACTGGGTGGCAATGGTATGGCAAGGTGTGGGGAGAGCATGGCAAGGTATAACTGGGTGGCAAGGGTATGGCAAGGTGTAGGGAAAGCATGGCAAGTTATAACTGGGTGGCAAGGGTATGGCGAGGTGTAGGGAGACCATGGCAAGTTATAACTGGGTGGCAAGGGTATGGCAAGGTGTAGGGATACCATGGCAAGTTATTACTGGGTGGCAATGGTATGGCAAGGTGTAGGGAAAGCATGGCAAAGTATAACTGGGTGGCAAGGATATGGTAAGGTGTAGGGAGACCATGGCAAGTTATTACTGGGTGGCAATGGTATGGCAAGGTGTAGGGAAAGCATGGCAAAGTATAACTGGGTGGCAAGGGTATGGCAAGGTGTAGGGAGAGCATGGCAAGGTATAACTGGGTGGCAAGGGAATGGCGAGGTGTAGGGAGAGCTAGAAATGCATAACTGGATGGCAAGGTATAGGGAGAACTTGGCAAGGTATAACTGGGTGGCAGGGGGATGGTGAGGTACAGGGAGAACATAACTGTAGGGCTTGGCTTGCTATAGAAAGGCACAATTGGAGCATTTGATATAGGGAAAGCTGGATAGACATAACTGGTGCGCTAGGCAGAGCTAAACAGGCATAAAATTGAAGCCTGAATTACTTGGTTATAACTGAGCTCGGCTAGTGGAAATGTAAATGATTCCATCATATACTTATAATGAAATTGCCTGATGAAATTTCTCAGCAACATTAAAGAAAGTTAAAGCTTTTTTATTTAGCACTAAAACATGTATTATGAATTTAGAACTTTTTTAGAGTGCATAAAATCCTTCATTGGCTAGAATTTGTGGCTTAGACCAGATTTTCCTAATGCTTCACAAAACAACAACGTTGGGCTTTTAACCAATAGTTGATTACAGGTACATATATATTATCAGCAAGGATGGATTAGTACAGGCCTGGGCTGTAGGCTAAAGAAAGAACCCTCTTTGAGTCTACGAATACCCCTGGGTGTATTCCGTGCATTTTGGAAAAAGATTAGAGGGATTTTTAAATCATATTTTACTAAATTTCTGCATACTTCAAGTAAATTACAAACATTAAGTAAAAATTTTATATTTTATTATATTGTTTATTTATTTATTTCATTTTATTATTTTTTTTTTTTTTTTTGGGCTCTAGGCTTCAGGCTACCCAGCCTAATGGATAATCCGTTCCTGATTATCAGCTAACCCCCTAATGGCCCAAAATATACCTCAAGCTGTACTGCTACAGAGTTAAGGTCACATATAAAGTAACATGAACAGACTTTATTCTGTGAGAAACACAAAGTACAAAAACATGAAATATTCATAAATAATAGCTGAAATGACCGCAATGATAATACTGATGAATGAAGTGAACTCATTGAAAGAATTATTGTCCGACACAAAACATAACGCGTCCGTTTCATCTTGTGATAAATCAAAATCATGGACACCGAGGTCTCTTCGTAGACTCAAAAATGTCTGAAAAGAGAGGAAAATATGTAAGCCTATTTATAAGGTAAGCGTATTAAAAGACTGTGTACTTTCACAATGGTCAAAAATGTTTCTTTCAACTAAAAATTACTGCGGCAGAATATTTATTGCTTGGTAAACCTTTTTCTTCTTTTTAATTATTTTTATATTTTTATTTAAATCTTTGTCACTGTAAGTTTATTAAATTTGAAAAAATGTTGGTTACTTAAGTGAAGCAAATATAAGTTTAAAAAAAAGTTTTGTCAAAACCGAATAATTGTTGACAGGGGTTATGGGCCTGACCTTATCATAAGACATCACTTGTGGGGCAATTATTTTTACTGAATATGGCTGATAACCCCCGTCATTAACAACAAATTGTAGACACTACAGATGGTCAGGAGTGGTACAGTATTGTCGTAGTACGGACATCTACAGGTCTACAAAAAAACCTCTTGCTGGAAATGTAGCTGTTATTAGATTGCACAAATTCAGCAACTATCGACAGTCAGCAGTTCAGGCAGAGCAGAGCCTTCCCGACGTCTGGTACCTGCGGTTTTAGGAAAGCTGCTGACAAAACTAAGGGCAGTAGTGGGCCTAAAACAGAGACATTTTTTATATAATTTATGACCATATTTAGCGAGCCCCGTTGCCAGGCCTACGATGTAAAAATGCCTCAATTCAATGGATGACGTCACAAACCCATGACAGCGGTGATCATTTTCCAGGCAAGAACGTTGGTAATTTTTTTCGTTTATCGGGGGCTGCAGGCCCCAAGCCCCTGCTTTTCGACACAAATATTAGTCTTACTGTTTGCCAGAAAAATAATTGGTAAAGAAATATTGATTATTTTCATCTTTCATGGATGCCAAATATGGACACACATTTGGGTCTGCTATACTGCACTAAACCCAACCCATGTAATAATTTAACGAGAAATTTGCCTTCGATAGGATTTTACTGGTCTGGATTCCCAGGGAATAGATCTGGAAGGCTAGATAAGTTTAGCACTAGGCACTAATGGGCAGCACTGGCAGTAAGTATCAATGGTGGCCCAGCCTACAAGTCATGAGCCATTTACAAAAAATTGCATTGTGTGTAATTGGTTAACACGAGTTTATTTTGCTGACAATATTGTCTTACATTATCCTCGTCCTTGGTCAAATTGTAATTAAACAGTTGGATCTTGTTGCATTAATGGTATGATTAATAAGTACAAGATAAAGCTTTTCCTGATTCTGGCTCACCTGATGTTTTTCTGGTAGACTGGTCACCAGTAGTTGTGTTTCTGAGCACATGGTGGCCCAAGAAGCTGAAAAGCCAAAAATTCATTTTTATTAATTAGATAAATTATAGTATAAACCAAAAATAAATATCCACTTGTTTTTTGGTTTTATTTTTACGTTTATGTCACACAGAAACACAAAATAGATATAAATGTTGTCAAAAAATCAAAGCCAAACTTTCCAACAAATAAAAACACCTGTAATTAACCTCAGGATTCCTATCTTTGCAATGATGAGTTTTTTTGCAATTATCATACCATTATGACCTTTTGTTATAGTCGCAGAGAAGAAGCAGAAATTACAATGGAGAATACAGCAAAAGTTTGGTCATTTGATTCCCAGAACTGTTTTTTTTATCAGTTATTGGGCTCATTTCTTCGCTGCCCCATACCATTTATGGCGAAATATCCCCCCCCCCCCCGCCAAAAAAAAACACAAGTTGACAGGCTGAAGTCAATTATGCGTTCCCTTAATGTATCTTTTATTTATTTTTATTTTTTGGTCAACTTCTTTAAAGAAAAATAACGAGTACTTAACAGATTCAATGTGACCTAATTATAAAGTATAAGTTGTATAACCTAATTAGGAAGCTTATGTTAAAGAAAAAGTGTTTAACAAGTGATTGAGTATTTTTTTGTACCCCATTATATTCAAAAAAAGCAAACATACATAATGAACTATTGGTGATACTTCAAAACAATTCAAAAGTTTTAGACAGCATTTTTAGCTGAATACATTTCACACTAACTCGATAATACAAAAGCACATGAAATATTTCAGCACCAATTGAAAAAAGCAGTTTTTACTGATATTTTATTGCTGATTAAACATGTTCAATAAAATAAGTACATAAAATAAATAAATAAGTACATAATCAAATAAATATATAAATAAGTACATAAAGTATGTACAAGATAAAAAAAAGTGTTATATTTGTTGAGATCCGGTATGTTATTTGACAGTTAATGTTAGAGACATATCTTCTATTTTGGACTGTAAGAAGGAAGGATCAAAATATTTGATTGGCACTTTCATGCCTTAAGTTTTAACCGCTAGGGTTCCTGTAAACAGCCTCATAATAGAAAATCTTAACACGAGTTTTTTGCATGAACTTATTTTTTTCTTACTCCTATTACTGCTTTCATGATGTTTGTGAGGACTTCTACAAAAATCCATCTTTTAAAAAGGCCAAAGAACTGGAAAACCGCCAAAACAAAAAGTAAGTAGAATAAATAATTAAAAAATACTCATGATAAATTGCATTATTTTTATTTTATTATTCATTTATTTTATCTCATGAATATATATATATATATATATACATTTATATAGTGCTACGTACGGCGTCTTTGATATGCCTATTTTTTTCCTGATGGTAGCTGATAGTTATTTTGAATTGCAAAAATAATAAAAACTTGAAGTAACAAAAAAAAAATTATTACCCTAACTAAATTTTAAATGGGAGTACCTCACTCCTAAGACCATGCTCTGCCAAAAATTATAGTATAATAAAGCAGATTAAAGACATGACTTTTAAAACCATAAATATAGGAAGGTACTTGCCCAATATTTTGTCCTAGTTGTGAGGCAGTCTTATAAAGACGCACTATAGCCTACTATCACAAATCTGTTTTTAAAGGTAAATAAGGAAACTATTGTAACACAAAAAAATATGCGTTTTAGTGATATCTATCTATCTATCTATCTATCTATCTAGCTGTCTATCTATCTAGCTGTCTATCTATCTATCTATCTATCTAGCTGTCTATCTATCTATCTATCTATCTATCTACCTACCTGTCTACCTACCTATCTATCTACCTACCTGTCTATCTATCTATCTATCTATCTATCTATCTATCTGACTACCAAACAGATAAATTTGCAAGTTAACTTTAATAATGTATTGTAAATATCTATTAGATTGTATACCATGTTACCAGGAAGGAGTTGAACTGTTCTATTTCTGGGAATTTACCTAAAATATATAATGTACATATATATTTATTCTGTGTTTTGAATAATATAATGAATAGAAGTAATAGTGCATATACATACCTGTGTATAAACATGATCCACATAGGATGAAAAACAAATGCTGTATTTTCCATGTGTAGTGCATTTAGGCTATAACCACTTTATTTTGTGGATATTTCTCAAAATTTTCTTGTGGTTTTGATAGTGCCTTCCATGCATGAAGTTTAAAACCATATTACGATACACTCTGATAAATTTAGCACTAAAACGGTGAATGCATGAAATGGACCAAATGCTTTACACATAGGAGTGCCTCCAAAGCTTAGTATGGTCTCCAGGGCCACTGTGGTCGTGTTTACCCCCACATAAGCTTTCTTTAAGTCTACATGATGTGTTTAAACATGTCAGCAATCGAGAAGTCTGGTGCAATTCGCTTATGAGAGCATTCAACTTTGAAAATGTGTACCATTTGTGTTTGTGGTATTCAACTATTGAATTTGATCGACTGTCTGATCATTATATGATCATTTGCATTTGTGCTGCGTTAAAGGTGCACTGTCTGTCAAATTTGCACATAAAAGAAATGACATAAATCAATACTGCCTTCTTGTTTCATGGTATATTTTACCATTACATGTCGATTTTTGGTCAGCAATTTAGTTTTAATTTACAATAAATAATATAAATATTAGTTTTTCATGTCATCAAAAACTTAACATGTAAACAAACCCAGTGATGACATCACAATACTAAACAATAATGACGATGTCATTTCCATTGTGTTTCCAATGTATAATTATTTTTTTAGTAATTAATGTCTGATAAAATCATTAAATCACACAAGTTTAGTGTGCCTTGATTAATTAAGGTTATTAATGAACTATTTGATTAAGTCTTACAAAATCGCAAATTTGGCAGACAGTGCAGCTTTAATACAGCTTAGTGGTCTAATGTGTAAGGTGTTGACAGCTTCACTCAAGGTCCTGGGTCCGATTCCCTGCCCAAGCACCACTACTCCTTACCTTAATTAGGCCTTTTTAAGTTCGGCTATATGTCCTTCACATGTATCAACATGTGATGTTTCATTGGCACGTTTTGTACTGCAAAGTTTGTGTAGGCCCTACTTATCCAGCAACGTAATATATGAAAGGATGGGAAATATATTGCAAGTAATTTTATTGTAAGTTGAAATATACATTACTACACTGCACAATGTTAAAATATCATCCGCATGAAGGCAGTTTTACTGCAGTTTTACTGAGAATGCGCGCAATTGATGTTAAATTACAACCTCACATTAAAATGTTCATTTGCAGTAGTGGTTAAGGCGTTGGCCTGCTTATTAGATAGCTTTGTTAAAGGTCCTGGGTTAGACTCTTGACCTGGGCAATCTTTATGAGCTACATCTCAGCTGGATGTGGTGGTGGGTGGATTAAGGCTTTACGTCCTGTATTTCTGCACCTAATGGGCTAATTAAGAAAGGCAGGGACCATGGCAATGAGACGAAGGATGAAACAGCCATCCAACTTAGGCTCGACCGGGAATAGAACCCAGGAACCAGTGGTTGGAAACCTAGCATGCTAACATTGAGCTAGGCCCCCAGCCCCCTCTCAGCTGGATTTCATTTGCATTTGTATTGAATTGACAGTGTTTTGTAGATAGATAGATAATTTTTTATTTGAGTATAAAATCGTTTGAGACATCTTGATGATCTATTCTAAAAAGAATTATGAGAGACTATAGAAAATATATATACAATATAATCAGTTAAAAAACCTTGTTTTGTTATTTTGTATTCGGTCTCTACAGTGTTGCTCAAAAGTTTGCACACCCTTTAGTATTTTGCCATTGCATTCAGCAAAAAATTATAAAAAAATGTTTATGGCAGCGACAAATCTGTCATATCAATTAAAACGGACTCATGGCATGTTTTATGCTATTCAGAATGTCTGATGCAAGAGACAATTTGTCCAGTACTGCAGTTCAATTTACATAGGGGTCATAAATGTATCGAAAGATTACATAACCTATCTCTCATTGAAATAGCATTGTGTTGGGTCCGTAAACTTTTGAAACATTTATGACCCTATGTAAATGAAAATACTGTTTCAAATGATATGACAGATTTTGATAAAATCAGCAATTTTAGAGCCAATTTTTTGGTGAATGTAATGGGAAAATACTGAGGAGTGTGTAAATTTCCCATAACCACTCTATGCTGAGGCAAATGTAAGCTCCCACACATATAGTATGATTACAAAAAATATGTCCACCTATTTTTTTTTTTTTTGGTCATATTTTGCCATGGCATGGAGCAGCACAAGATGGAAAGAAATGTTAGCCACAAGTCTAATTCCAACTTTCTAGCTAAGCTGATAAAAACACTTCCGGGAAAGAAATAACTTGAAGTTTACTATATTCTCCATTTTATTTTCTGTTGCTTCAGTGGGTGGGGTCTTCAGAATAAAATGACACTGACCTCTGAAATGGCAAAAAAAAGGGGGTGTCCATTGGCTGGGTCAATGGCTGGGATCTTCAGAGCAACATTGCACTGACCTCTGAGATTGCGAAGAGGGGTGTTGGATGTGAAAGGTTCTTTGTGGAAGGGGGGCACCAATACTGCATTAATGTTATTTCATAACTTTATTTAGAAAATTGCCTAATGTCTTTAGTACTTTCGGATTCTTACATGACAATAGGACTTGAAATTGTTGTGATTTGTCTAGGTTATGAAAATTTGGTGTAATATCAGTTGCTATTGTAGGTAATTCTGGCCTTGGTATTTCATTTTTGTTACATGTCAGAAAACAGTGAGATTCATCTTCTATTACACCACTATCACAATTTTCACATATTCTCTCATGCAAAGGGAGTTTTGGGGATTCATGTCTACCAGTTTCAATTTTAAGATTGTGGGAGCTACCAGACCTGGGGCAGAGGGGGGCCTCTGAATCTTGCTATATTACTGTATGTTTTTTTAGGCAGGTTTAAAAGTAGGTATGGCTCAATGCAGTAGCTGGTTTTGAATGTTTTATAGGTCCTAAGTTTAGGTTGGGTGTTCGTGTCATTTATTTCATTAAGAATTATATTCTTTTCATTGTCATAAAGTACTAGTTTTATCTTATTTGTCAGTACACTGGGTTCTAGGGCTTGCCAATTAATTATGTTTGCTTCAGAGATGATATGCTTAACTTTAGTGTACCAGTTGCTCTGACCATTTGTGTGTAGTTTTTCTTGTATTTTTAAGCACTTATTTAATATTTCACTATTAGGCATTGTCTGAAGTCTTGCCCAGTAGTTTACTGTAGCAAGTTTTTGTCTGATGAGCAGTGGAAATCGTCCTGTTTCTGCATACACAGCTAAGGAAGGGGTTTGTTTTCTTACATTTAAAACATTCTTCAGGTAACGTATTGCACTTTCTCCATTTCAGAAATAGGGGAATTTTGGGACCATAGTACACTGTTATATTCTAGAATGGGAAGTATATAACTGTCAAATATTTGTATGGCAAGCAATGGGGGTATATGACCCAATGTTTACTTAAGTTTACTTAATATATATGTATTTTGTGCTTCTCCAGGACATATGATAAAAAATAAGACCACAAAACAAGTGGTCATTTATTTTGTAACATACTTTTTTACTATCTCAAAATAAATGTAATTCTGTTGTCATATAAACGAGTACTGTAATTTCCAGTCATTTTTTTTAGTACATTTATTCTATTACATGCAGTTGGTTTACGTGCTTACTGCTTGTTATTTATGAAAACTGGCTATCTGACTGATCACAGATGAGCAAGTGATATCATATGATTTTCTTCTACTGAAAAAAACAATACGTTGGCCTGACAGCATTATAATTTTTGTTGGCGGGAAAACAATCTATTTTTAGCTACGCTGGCGGCGCCACCCATCACGTGATCTTTCTACGTCATCTTCAACGCTCCGCCATCTTACTAGCACGCCAGACAAATCTCTACAACTTTAATCTACATATTCCGATATATTTCGCCAGTCTTCAGAGCCGTCAGATGGCAGAGTAGGAATGCTAGCGTGAGGCTTAAACTTCGACAAAATATAACACTTATGTCATCAAATTCAAGTTTCAGTTTACCCAACTATAATGCTTAACCACCAATTAAATCTATGCACCAATGTTTCTAAATTCAGTAGCGGATTTAGGGGGGGGGGGTTAAGAAGGTGAAACCTTCCCCCGCACCCTCCTTGGCCTAGTACTTTTTAATTTAAAAAATATATAAAAAATTCAGCGGTCCTCGCAATACGTTTTAATTTGTCACCCCCCCCCCCCCCCCGGTGCAAATTTCCTGGATCAGCCCCTGAAATTTGTAAAGATATCATTTGACGACCAAAGTCGAAATAGAATGACAATTGTTTTTTTCCTGTCAAAATCATTTATTTTCGTCAGAAGTAAACAAGAATTAGATTTAAAAAAAGAAAGCCAAAGTTAATTTATCACTTCAATGATAAATCAACTTAAAATCAAAATAATTTCCAATATAACTTCTTCATACATTTTTATTAAGTACATATTTCAATTTAATATCTCCGTTTTAGTCCAGATCGCTCGACATTGATTTCAGACGGTACACAGTTGCAGACAAGATGGCGTAATTAATGACACACAAACCCATAGCGCTTCCTGAAAGATAATGTATTTGATTAAAATATAATGTATAGTATTCACGAATTTATGTAATATAGAATAATTGGCTATTACTCATATCATAAAAGTAAAATCTATATTTAACTGATATCTATTAAAATATGATGTATGACTTGTAGTACCCTTGTACTTATTAAGAACAGTTATAAATAAGAACACATTTGGGAACCAAGCACGAAGTTTTGACATTGAGGAGGTTTAATTAATCCTTGACCTTTTTCTGGACTGTAAAATGATGGCACTCTGGAGACCCAGTGACAACTAATTAAGTGTTTTAGACACGTTTGATGGTCTAAGAATGGCTTTACTGACCATAGATAAATACATACAAGACTACCTGATATATTTACATGCAAAAATGTTATTGTCTGATGTGACTGATGTGAACAGATGTGACTCAGATGTGACTCTGACGTGACTGATGTGAACAGATGTGACTCTGATGTGACTGACGTGACTGATGTGACTCTGATGTGACTCTGATGTGACTGATGTGACTAAGTGATCCAATGCTGCCACGTCACAAATTGTCACACCTGCTGACCCAAACATCTTTAGGAAATTGACCTTGGACACATTGCTTAATTAAGCATTCCCTTCAAACTGCCCTTTTTGGAATCCAATGTAAATTTGCCAAATTGTCATACTGGGGCTACTGCATTTGGCAGTGAAAAGTAAAATAAGAATCCTAAATAGTTTCTCAGAAATTAAGAGATTTAATGTTCAGTATTTTCAAGGTCAAAATGGCCAATTATTTATTTTACATGTTTTCTGATGTTATCAGAACTGTGGTCAACATCTGACTGAAACACCCAAGCTTAAGTCATAAAACCCCTCTATTGAGGCCATTAGAGGCAGAATACATATCAGGGAAAGTGTGTTGAGGGAGGGACATTTTGCTCTGTTGCCCATTACTGTAACCACTTTTATGACTCCTGAATTACCTCTAAAGCAACGGAATTTCAGCTTAAAATTCGAGCCGAAAATGCAACAATTTCTACATTTGTAACTAAATAACTAATTAACTAGTAAATGCGGCTAGGTGAAATTCCCCACAACTTGTCTATGAATGGTAAAGATGGGATGGGAGTGTTTTCACATAATTCAGTGTTGATCCACCCCCCAGTGCATGTTTCATTCCAAGGCCTAAATCATGAAATTAGTCAACAAACGCCACTTGCCTAAATAATAATTACCAGCATTGCACTTATCCACTTCTCCACTTCGGACTATAACAGGGGTCAAGCTAGGAAGCATTGTCTCATCACTTTTTAACTAAATAAATAATAACTAAGAATAACAAAACTGTCGCCTGTCACTTTTTAAGGAGATATTCCTCTACTGTGCGTCATTATTTCAGAGCTTCAGTGTCAACATATGGTCAATAGAGTCTTTTCGCTGAGCAGCCCTGAATTCAGCAAGACATAAGTCCTTCCCTCTTATTACTCATTTTGCTTTTCAGACAAAGCAGGTCATAACTAACTGATTCCATAAATACAATTTTCTGGGAAATAACAGAAATCCACTAAATGATAAGATGTCAAAAATACAATAAAATGGGAACTTTTTCAGCCAATATAATTGCAGTATTCTGTCATAGCCACCTGGTGGAAATACAGAGAACCTTCCGTGAAAATCCACTATTTTTATGTGGACCCATAGCATGGATAAGTTTGTACCGGAAGTTATGAGGGTGTTCATATTGAAGAACACTGACACCCCTTCCTCGGCTGGTCCAATCGGTCCTCGGTCTCCAGTTTGTCCCTTTGGACCAGGAGGTCCATCGACGGTCATCCCTGGTTCACCAGGAGGTCCTGGCTGGCCCGCTGACAGCAACACCTCGGTTGTATTTCTTTCCATCATTGATGCAGCAAAGCTGAGACCTGGTGGACCGGCTGGACCGGCTGGACCTGGTTCGCCTGATTGTCCTCGTGGACCAGCTGGTCCAACTGGCCCCGAGGGGCCGAAATTTCCATTTCGACCTGCCAGTCCCTTGTCACCGGGAGGGCCGTCTGGTCCTTTCTGTATGTATGGGCTTATTGACCTGCCTTGTGTATCATACGGCGTAGTCCCTGGTTCTCCTGAATTGCAAAATTCCATTATTATTATTGCAGAAGAAAATATATGGTCCACAATAATTCAGTAAAAACGTCATTAAACCAGTGGTCCATACAAAGCAAGTAAATCCTTTAATCCAAAGCAGTTGTCATGGTCAATTGATAAGACTTTTGTTTGGATCACCTTCTTCTAAAAGATATTTTTAATTTCATTGCTTTTTCACATCCTACTTAGTAACACAGTGAAGATAGATATGGATTTGTAAACTATTTCATATTCAGCACAGTCAATGCTACGCTTAGTCAGTTTATATGACCAGCTGCCAGAGGCAGACGTACTGATGAGATGATAAGGCTTGGAGTCCACACCATGTTTAAAGTGAAATTGTCTTACCCGCTGCACCCTTTGCTCCTGGCGACCCTCTAACACCTGTATTACCCCTTCTTCCTGGTGGTCCAACTGGTCCCGAACTCCCAACGTTTCCTTGCAACCCCCTATTCCCACGCCTGCCGGGTTGCCCATCAGATCCCGGAGGTCCCTTTAGACCCGGACGACCTTCCACACTTCCATCACCGTGGACGTTGAGCTGGGCGGGAGCGTCGGGTCCAGGTTGACCTCGTGCTCCCTTGTCACCTTTGTCTCCTCGGATTCCGCGAGGCCCCGGAAAACCAGTTGGTCCACGGTATCCTTCCAAGCTTTCTTCTATGCACATTTTCAAAATATAAATAGATTACTAATGATTAATTCACCGGGACACAGTCACACCAAAACTTATTCAGACACTTTTAATTTCATGCTCATTTGAAATGTAGTGGTTCTAAGTTAATTAGCTCATTCTCATACATATGTCAACAGCCATGGGCATTAGCGTAGATTTGCAGTTTTTCTAGGGGGGGGGGGGGGGAATAAAACTCTTTTTGAGCCACAAAATCTAAAAATTTACATTAAAACGCAATATGAAGAAAAAATAAATTTTTAGGGGAGGCTGTATGATATTTTACTATTTGATTACAATTTGATGTATGCAGTGCATCCTACAAAAGTAGTAGACCTATATACAGGATGGGCTCAGTCCATGGACATATCATGGAGAATTGACCTTTACAACAAACAAAAATAAAATAATATTTACCCTGACCAACAGCGCAAATGACCAGAACCAGAAAGCATGCTGCAAAAAAATAAATAAATAAAAAATTTGTTTTAATGTCTCAATGTAAGCTTTATCAGCTTACTTTACAGGCTACCAGAAGCAGATGTAATGATGAGATGATAAGGCTTGTCCACACCATGTTACACATTTACTCCATTGGTGTTTTACCTGCCTCAGCATAGACACCGAGTATAAGGCACGTCCAAGGTCAAACCTGGGATCTTCAGCAGAGTTGGCCAATGTGCAGGATTTGGGTGTGTGGAGGGAGGTCTTGAGATGGCTTGGCACAATTACTTGAAAACCCAACAGTTTCTGGCACTTTTCATAAAATGATAGATGCCATGTAGATGAACAGATATGGAAAGTGCAGCCCTCAAATGCAAGTTCCCATGCTCGCGAGGGTTGATTTATAAGGTGAGGGATAGGAGGAGTCCACCCATGTTACTCATTTACCCCATGGGCGGAGTCTTATATTTGCCTCAGTACAGGGTACAAAGGACCACTAATTTTAATGTCTCATCTGAACAACATTCAACTGGGATGTAGCCCATGAATACAAGCTCATCATACAATGCAAAATTAATTTGCACCAATGTATCTTACCAGTTAACACTTAGCGCAACAGAAATAAGCCTAACCATAGGATTCAAAATGAATGTCCAGGTTTGGTGCAATATAGCGGACCCAAATTTATGCCCATATTTGGTGTCCATGAAATATGAAAATTTTTTTAAATTATTTGACAAAGTTTGAGTTGTAGCAATTAGAATAACATTTGATATAGAGTAGCATTGACACTGAACTTCGCCACGACAGCGAGATACGCCACCCCCTAAAAACTACAATAAATACCTTTTAGATGGCTGTCACAGCGTAAGAATACTGTCAATAATCTATACAATTAGTTTTGTAACAAATCAAGTTGTTGCAATGTGCATAATCATGGGTGGCGAATCTCGTTGTCGTGGCGAAAATCACTGTCGCCGAGTGCACAAAGAACATGAAAATCGCCGTCATTACTCTGTGACGTATTGAATTCAAGCTTTTGACGTCATCTACACAGCAAACAAGCCTATCTAAATATGGTCATAAATATGGGTCCACTATACTGCACTTTTTCCTAATGTCCAATATATATATGTTTTTTTCTCATAATTATTCATTAGAAGCATGAACCAGTGTGAAATGTGCAGAAATGTGACCATTGTCTAACCCATACTAACTTAAACTGTAAAATACACTTTTGAAAATTCACTATAGATTGCCCTTAAAGTCCTCTCAGTGAAGACGTGAGCTAACATTAATCACAGTGACCTCACTCAAAGCTCAGATCACAGGATGACATCACAGTTAGCTCACCATGAACTCACCTCGTGATCTCACGCTAGGTGGCGTGGTATATACACTTAGGAAAACTATAAATAGGTTTTCTGTCCCCACCATTGATTACAGGATTACAGGCCAGCTAATAACCAGAAACTATAAATAGAACTGTTCAAAACCCGCATGGGGCAATCATGAATGAAGGCTGTGTTGGGAGATTTGTTTGTTTAGTTCATCATTAGTTTTAACATCATTAGTTTTAACACAGCTTGCTCAGAGCTAAAGGATGGGAATTTTGCAAAAAACGTTTAGAATCACACATGATCAGCTCACAGTTTGCTCACAGACGACTCACACTGTGACCTCAACTGAATTCCTTTGGTCTGGGCTTCTTCATGGCAAGGGTGGTAACACTGTTGGTGAAGACCTCAAACCCCAGTGGCCTACACAGGGCTCTGCGCAATGCACAGTCCTGTTAAGCCTGTCTAGTTATCTCATACGTTGCAAGCAAAGATGACATTATGTGAATTTATATTTATATATTCTTTAATCACACACATAAATGGTGTATTTGATGCAATGTAGAAAAAAAATCAATTATTATTTACATGGTATATAGTTGATTTAAATAGAAGAGTCTCTCATTATGAGAAATAAACGAAATAGAATTGTCTCTCAAATCTTCAATCGCTCGAATTGTCACAAGGTCGCTTTCACTACATTTGTAATATGACACTTTAGATGAGCAACTTAACATGTCACTCTTTGAAATTCCAGTATGTCTCTGTATGTGGCTTAAGTTGCTGGAATGATATTTACACGTCGGTTAAATATAATATCACTCACTTTAAGTTTCCTATCTTTCCAAAACAAAATGTATTCGAGGACATTTTGTGATATGATTTTTGTTATTTGGTACGGTCTGAGAGACACAGCAGAAATTACGATGCAAAATAAAGCAAATGGCAAGTTAAAATAACCACAGAAGCGTATGTTGTTATCAGTTCACTTTAGGATTACTAATTTACTGCTACTGAGCATATTACTATTCATACAGTAACATTTGAGGGGTGGGGGCCTAGCTCAGTGCTAGCGCGCTGGGCTTCCAACCACTGGGTCCCGGTTCAATTCCCGGTCTGGCCTAATAAGTTGGATGGCTGTTTCATCCTTCATCTCATTGCCATGGTCCCTGCCTGTCCTAATAAGCCCATCGGGTGCAGAAATACAGGACGTAAAGTCCTATTTCATCCCCCCACCACCCAATAACATTTGAAATTATATTGTATGATACTCACCAATGCCTAACCGCTCCATCTTGCAGTAATGTCCACAGAATGAACTGCGAAATCCTTAATCTTTTATATGAGGCATCTGATGGGGAAACGTTATGGGGAAATCCATTGCAGGCTTGGCTGAATGAATTCATTAAAATATAGGGACATCCAGTGTTCAGCCATGCGAGTCATTGCAAACTACTGGTTAAAAGAATAGATATTGAATACCATACAGTACATACAGTAGTACAGGAGATTCTAATGACCCTCCCAACCCCACCCCCCCCCCCCCTGCTGGTCATAAGGTCAAATTCTGATTTCTTTTCACCAGTGTTCCACGTTGTCTGTACAATTAGGACTAGACATAACACTGTTTACGCTTTTTGTTTTCACTTTTACTATTTACTAACAGGCGCGTCAATACAGGGGTAGGATGGGGGGATATAGACCCCCCCCCCCCCCCCCCAGTTTTTGGGAAGGGGGTATGGTCAATGCAATCATCCCCCCTGAAATTCACAAATGAGAATGACCTTTTTTCTACACGTGCACTTTATTGTTGGTGCTTTGTCGTAAACCTTATGTCTAACAAGTGTTGGAATGTCGCTACACAATCTTCAGATCAACGTTTGCACTTTGGGTTCTAATTCAATGTTTAATCCTGATCTTCGGAAGTTCATTATAGTTTGATTTCTAAAGAAATTGTCAAAAATGTTAACCGCTTGGTCATCTGTATGGTCTTGCTCAGGCCAATTATAATTTATTTTATTAGCACTCTTCGATCTTCGCTGGGCATTGCCATCTTTTATATTAAAAAAAACAACAAATTTTCCCAATAAGTTTGTTTTGGAGTGTTCTCTGACAAATATGGGAACAGGTCAAAATTGAGGGACACTCCTGGTTCATTTTATTTGGAGTAAACCGTCAGCGAGAGACATCAAGTGTAACGAAACAGCACAGGCATTCATGTGTAACGTTATTACATACGCCCATATGACTTATGTTTAAATAAGGCCCTACATCCATCCTAGCTGCATCTGAGTGGCCTAGTGGTTAAGACATTTGCCGGCTTCTCAGAAGGTCATGAGTTCTAATATAGCTTGACCCTTTTATTCTTCATGAGCTACATCTCACCTGGATGTTGGTGGCATGAGATGTTAATTTGGCGGTGTCGTGGACTCGGTGTCTATGGTAACTGGACTAAGTAGGAGAATTAACCCTTCCAAATATGTAACATGGTGTGGACTCCTAAGTCAAAGGTTTATCATATCATCACATCATTCTCTGGGGGCATTGCTGACTGCTGGACCATCAGGAAACCATTTGAAGACAGTTAAAAAGTTGGATAGGGTCGTCATCTGGTCTAGTAGCATATGGAAATAACATTGGGCCATTTGGGGTTGTGGGATAAACGTGTGCCAAATGGGGTAAAACTGAGGGTCCTAATGTCAAGTTAATGACATAACCATATGGCCTTATCTACTTTTTGATCTGTCTTCAAACGTTGATCTGAAGATTCAGTCAGCGGTGCTCCCTCGAAAACTGGAACAGCCCAGAATTCACCGAGACATAAGTCTTTCCTCTCCTCTTATTACTCATTTTGCTTTTCAGACATAATAGGTTATACCTAACTGATTCCATAAATACAATTTTCTCTGTCAAATAACACTAAATGATAAGATGTCAAATATACATTAAAATGCACTAAAAATACTGCTGCCAATCAGAGTCAAGGGCGGGGACTTTTTCAGCCAATATTATTGCAGTATTCTGTCGTAGCCACCTGGTGGAAATACAGAGAACCTTCCGTGAAAATCCACTATTGAAAGCCAGTACCTGAGTACCACAGAAACAACACAATGTTCACCATGTTATATTGAGCCACTCCTTACATTGCAATTTCGCGATATATAATCAGTTTACAAAAACTAATGTAGGAGCATAACATGCCCTATTTTCAAACATATATTGTATATTCCCAGGCACCCCACCCTGTAACATCATCAAATGCCTGGAAATTCCCTGGTGCTACAAATAGCACAGAGGTTAATATGAGGACATATATCTAAACACCCTTCCCATGGACTTTAATTACAGTCAAAGCGTGTGGAGCTCAGCTGTTAAACAAATAAATCAAAAGCACTTCCTACTAAAAACAAGTTGGTATTACAGTCCTGAAGATTACAAGAATTGTATTTAGTTTAGAATTAGTTATGGCAATAAACACTGTAGTGTTATAGGTGTCATCCAAAATATATGTCCACTTGTTTTTGGTCTTATTTTTATCTAATATATCATGGAAAAGCACAAAATAGATATAAATGTCACCAAAATGTCAAATTCTAACTTTCTAACCCATAAAAAAACACCTCTCTGAACACAAATTAACTTCAAAATATATCTTTGCAATTCTAAAATGTTGCCATTTGTCATCATTATAGCCATTTGTTATGGTCACAAAGAAGCAGCAGAAATTACAATGGAGAATATAGCAAACTTCAAGTTATTTCTTTACCAGAAATGTTTTTATCAGCTAGAAAGTTGAGATTTGAATTTTTGTACATTTCTGTCCATTTTTGTGCTGCTCGAGATCAATGCCATTTTTAGCAAAATATGACAGAAAAACATGTGGACATTTTTATTTTGAATCCTACTATAGGATTACTTTCTGCTGGAAAGCATCAGATTTCTTCTGAGAATGTTGGAAATCTCACATCATATGACTATATACTAGGTTACAGGAAAAGTATATAATAGAGGGATAGTATAATACACATATATATATATATATATATATATATATATATATATTATATATTATACAGGGTGGGGAGGCAAAAATTGCTGCCACTTGTGCCACGTGCGTTTTCCATGCGTTTATCCTTCTCATGGAAAACGCACGTGGCTAATTTGGCCATGTACTAAACTCGCTTATTATGCACTGTAAGGTCCCTCTGATTGACTCAGACCAAGAGCAAGAGTTTAAGTTTCACATATTTATTCCTCCTGTCCCAATGTCACATACGTCCTATTTGCCCCTAGGCTAGACCTTACTCAGAGCACAACGCCCTGCTTAACACCAGCAGCCCCTATCACGTGATACCCACGCCATGGCAGTGGAAATACCCCACATTCTAGGTCAACGGCTACTAGCATTCAAACATGGCAGGATGCAGGTCATCACATCACATCCTCCCAATGAGAAGGCATGTCCTCATGCCTTCGGACGAGCAATGGAGACCTTAAGTGCACCCAATACCTGGAGTTAATACAACTTCAACTTTAAAGTATTCATAAAACTCCCATACCTTAAAAATCTATCAAATCTAACAGTATGGAGGACGTGTGACTGGCGATCAGGAACACATATAATAAACAAACATTCAAATTACGATGACAAAAACAATCCATGAACATTGACAACCAAATGTCATAACCCCAATAATGCAAACATTCAAACAGACAACATTAAACTGACGGACGGACATTATTCATTCATTTTCACAACAAACAACTGTAACAGAGTCACTTTGCAGTTCTTTTGCACAAGGCAAGCACGGTGTTCACACTGAACAAAGTTAAGTTCCATTTTAAAAGTTTCTGTCACATTGACCCCATGACCTGGGCCAGCTGTCACCTGTCAAACTGACAGCTACACTTTTAAATGTTAAAATCCATGATTTTGGGCTCTTTTTTCTGGAGTCCAACGTTCACTAAATGGTGTATAAGCCCCTCCAGGGGCGTATTCCAATTGATAGTTCCATGGTAAGTGAAAAGAACACCCAAGTGTCTATTTGTCACATCCGTCCTTGACCAATGTTGCAGATGGGGGGCTATCTGGGTTGTCATCATGTTTTCCGGGGCAGGAGACTGGGGAGGCCTCAGGTTCAGCCAGCTGGAGAACCTAGTTCAGGGGACCTCTCTCCTTGCACATCTCCTCCGTGGGCAGCCTCTGGACCTCCTGGAGAAAAGGGCATCCACCTGGCACTCTGCTCCAGCACTTCCTGGTGGCCTTGAGGTCCCAATCAATGATGCCAGCACTTAATAACTTCACATTTTTACTGATAACTTCATTCCTCTATGAATCAAAGTTACACACCAACCACATGTTTTAGCAATTACTTTTGCATTTCCCCAATAGTTGGACATACTATTATTCTCGGGCGAGTGAACCTAAACCTACAAAATGACCTATGGTCACAATAGCATCATTTTTAGTATTTCCCCACAATAGGTACATGCTTGGCCACTTCTATATATATTCACATACAAATATAAGAGACCAGTTCACTCCTTTCTATTACTTCGCGAATTACACAGCCTTTAAAGGAAACAACTTTACTGCAATAAATTAATATGACAGCAAAGAGAGGGCGCCCTGTTTCCTAAAAATACTGCAGTCCTACTTTTTACTCAAAGTACCATCTTATTTTAATTAAAAAATAGACGAATTGGGGTTATAATCGCACCCCACATTGTGACCATATCGCTCTGGAGGCTGCCTATGCCTGGTTGGGACAAAAGAAACAGCCTCAGGATCCAATGATAAGTGCTCGAACTTTGGATCCTGTCCCCTCTAGCTTTCCATTGCTAGCAGGGGCTCCATCCTCTCACACCACGTGGCCTGGGGACTCCTCAACCCCTTCCAGCTCCACGTGGTCTGTGGGGACCACATTTGGCTCCCCAGCATCAGGAGGCATGGCCTGTGGCATTCCGCACCTCAGCGTCAGGGGCGGATTCTTCACAGCCAGGCAAGGGGGCTGCCTGGTCACCACCACTATACAGTGAAGGGTCAGTGTAAGGGTCACTTTCCAGAGGCTGGGGACTCAATTTCGTAATTGACCTCCCCTATCCTACGCATCACCCTATAAGGACCCCAAAAATATGTCATCCTTCTCATCCCTATTGCCCTCTGAGGTCCCAGTGTCAAGGGACTCATCAGAAGTGGGAAAAAGGTGTGGTCACAGCAACGATCATTGCTGTACTCCATCCCCACCTCGGCCTGCCAAGACATCCTGCATAAGGGAATAGAAAATTTCTCTCACCTGGGCTTCGGTGACTGGGGCCCCAGATGGGGGTCCAGTCACCTGGGGAAGGGGGAATGGCTTGGGCTCATCTGCTTGCACCATGGCCACAGCCCATGGGGGCCCAATGTCGGGCTTATGGGGCTTGGCAGCTTGGTAAGCAGATTCATACTGAGTGGCCAGGTCAATGGCATCCTGAAGTGTGGCTGGTTTAAGGACCCCCAACCAAAACCTCAGATCTGTGGACCCAGAGGTATCCATGAACCTCTCTTTTGCAAACCTCTCTTGTTCCTCCCCAGTGGACACAGGATTGGCCTTACGAGACAGGTCTAACAGGAACAGGCCATATGACTCCAAATCCATATCTGGGCCCCTCCTAGCATTCAACCACTTATTTCTATAAGCATCAAGGGCCCTAGTGGAACAGAACAGAGACCTTAATTGGTCTACCATCTGGCTCCACGATTTTTCGTAGGGCAAGGACACCATTTTCAAACGGGCTGGACCATCTATGCTGGTCCACATATGAAAGCAACATTCCTCATCAGTCCACCCATTAAAGTCAGCCACCCTCCCAAACTCCAACATATAATCAGTAAAAGCAACTCCCTGACCATCATACAAAGGAGGAAGGGCCTCTTGACGTCTCCTACGCCTTCTGGGGTGGGCACGAGCACTTGGGGCAGCATTGTCAGCCATTACAGCTCCAGCTCCAGCCCCTATATCAGATATTCTGGGAGTGGCCTCCCCAGCCACAATCCTACCTGACTGGGAACCACGTGGGGTGTCAGTCAGCTGGCCAGCCATGAGGCTGTCAACTGGCTGATGCAACACCCTATTAGGCCTGGGTCTTAAACTCGAAGTACCTGGCATCTTTTCAAACCAGACAAACAAGAAATTGTCAAAAAGATCAACAATGTGACTGGGCAACAACTAACACCAAAGAAAGTGAAACCACTTATCGGCCTCCACTGCAGTGAGTAATGCAGGAGGAATTCCTATGTGCCAAAGTCAGTGTCAAAGATAATCCTTATGTCAAAGATAATCCTTCCTCAATGCGAGGTTAATCCTTGCAGCACAGAAGCTCTCCTTGGACTGAGTCGAGTCCCACATCGGGCGCCAATTGTAAGGTCCCTCTGATTGACTCAGACCAAGAGCAAGAGTTTAAGTTTCACATATTTATTCCTCCTGTCCCAATGTCACATACGTCCTATTTGCCCAATAGGCTAGACCTTACTCAGAGCACAACGCCCTGCTTAACACCAGCAGCCCCTATCACGTGATACCCACGCCATGGCAGTGGAAATACCCCACATTCTAGGTCAACGGCTACTAGCATTCAAACATGGCAGGATGCAGGTCATCACAGCACAAATGGGCCTCTTGACTGAAAAAGGATATTAACAAGAAGGAAGATAAGACAAAATTTTTTTTTTAATTCAATATGGCTTCGATTATTTGCAATTACAGATTCAAGACGGCCTCTTGCGCAACTCTTTTTATAAAGTTATTGGACATGTTAGTCCACTCCTTCTTGATGGCAGCCTAGATGTAGCCAACACTTGGGTGGGGAGCTTTGTTGGTGGCATGCTCTAAAATGGCCCACACAGCACAGGCCAGTGGGTTCAGGTACGGGCCAGAAATCTGCTGGCCAGAAGTCCGCAAAGTTGGTTTTGCAGAATTGCTGCACCTTCTTGGCCGTGAGGCAGGGAGCCCCATCCTGGATCCCCATACAGTTACCCTCTCGGCAGTGGCATTCAGCCATGACAAAACGTGGTACCTCAGGACCTTGTAGTAAATAATCTGCACCAACTCTTTCTCCAGGCTTGAAGAAGAAGGGCTGCATCTTCTTGCCGTCAGAGGCCACTACTCCCAAGACCATGACCTGGGCTGGATGCTTGGTCCTGAAGGTGTCCTTCACATCAGCTGTCAACTGTGCAAGGAATCAGTCATTTTTGTAGTTCATAACAGCATCTACCGTTGTTGGGAATGCTTTTCGGATTGAACAATTCTGCCACCCATTGTCTTTCGTTCCTCTAAGTAGTCATTTTAAGTTCTACCCACTGTACAGCTTACTGGCTAGTTTGTTTAATATTAGTCTCACAAGATTCAGTCAAGTGGTTGTTGGTATTGCAAGTTTCGCCTCCCCACCCTGTATATATATATATATATATACTATAACCGTTGCCTGAATATTATTGGTAACATAAGCATTTCCATTGGCGGAAGAAATGTAATGCTTTATTTAAGCAGCTTTTTAAAAGTTGTCCCAACATTACTGAAAAAAAGCTGCACAATGATGAAAAAAACCTGCAGAATGTTCTCCCAACATTGTCTGAGGCTTTCTGGATGTTGGCTACTAACGTTAAAATACTATTCTTGACATTTTTTATATAACAAATTTATGTTGTTACCAGGATTTTCTTATAACTGGCAATCTCAATGATTTCAGAATATTCTTAGAATTTATTTTATTAATTTTTAATTTTTTGCGATGTGAAGAACTTTGCTCAGACTTTCATTTTCCCCTACATTCTTGGGACACCAAGGATTGTATACCTCAACACGGTCAACCGTACCAATCTCACATCACGTGTGAATCACATCTGGCCTTTTTTTTCTGTGTGTATTTTGTCATTCCTTTAGTTTTTCCTGATGGCAAAACTGGCTTATTTACAGCACAGGCGTTTGCCATCATGACAGCACTTAGCAAGTCAGCATACAATAAGACCAAGGCTACTGACTTTGTCAAGAATAGCTTTTACTCCCCCTGCGCAACTGCCTTCGAGGATGGGGCTGGTGTCAGTCAAAAAGACAATTCAAATGGCAATATTATACACAAAAATTAATTTTCCTTCTTATTCTAAGTGATAACTTCCATTTTTTTATTGGTATTTATCAAAGGGAATTTCATGCCTGTTTGCTGGGAATGTTCAATTCTCATCTCTAGTGGCAGCTTATTAGCATATTTCACCATCTACACACATGATGGTGCTTCCTGATTGACCAATTTCTCCCAATCACTGTGTGCTGTCTGCTTCAAGCCAATTAAGTGACCTGAGTAACCCTTGTTTAAGAATAGAGTGTAATCAATGCAAACAATACAAATTGATATTCAATTTCACTGTTAGGCATTCTATGCTGTAAGCCAGCCTATAGTTTAATAGGAAAATTTGTTTGTATTCAAGTCTAACTGGTAAACTAACAAGAGAATTGCCATCAAGCTCAGGGCATTTCCTAATGTATTCAGCTACATTCTGATTGGCTGTTGCAAATGACATAGCCGCTTCTTGAGATGAGAAGCCAGTTAAGGCAGTCAGGTACCGTGGTCTTAGTTAAAGTAGAAGTGCTGTCATCACTGAGCAATGTTATACATGTTGGCAAACGCCTGTGTTTACAGGTATTTTAACTTCCAAGGCAGTTGAGAAAGGCACAATCTGGAACAGGCCCGCTTTGGGTGTATGTCAAAGTTCAATACTACTGGGTCTGAAGCTGATTCAGCTTATATGAGCAACTGCAAGAAGCAGACGTAATGATGAAATAAAAAGGCTTTTAAATCCACACCATGTTGCACATTTACCACAACTATAGGTAAAAGTTTGGGTCAACAGAGCATTTGCTGAATTCCAATGGAGTTTCAGTAGAGTGCACAAACCTAATACTTGTGTATTATTAGCAAAACCGCGTATTTCAATAAATTCACTGGCTAATGCCTGTGATCGACCATAGCAGCTTGAATAACGAGATGCCAAAGACTTACAAATATACCACTAGGGTGGTGTCTTGTACATGCCATGGAACCAAGCAAAAGGCACAGCCAATTTAACATCTCAGCTTTTGACATGCAGCTGTCACTCCTAAGAGTGGTTGAATCTAGCTTTAGTTTTTAACCTAGGAAAAGATAAAGTGCTTATGCATGCGTTAACCACTGCACTGCTAACGGCAACAGAATATTAATAATATTGACTTGATTAATAGATAACCAACAATTGTTTTTTTGGTATGCTGGATAAATATTTTATTGTTTATCACTATTTGATTTGTCCATTTGGCTTTCAATAAACACGATAATTTCAACAGATTTTGAACAAAACAACAAATTAACAAATATATACAATAATTAACAATCAACACATAATAATTATCAACAATATTCACAATAAGATCAAATGTATATCCATGCTAACTGACTTCCATAATCAACCGTATTAATATCTATATGACTTTACAATTGGCCTATACAACGTTTACCTGGACTAGTTATCAACAGTGTAATAGTAAAGCTGGCTAATGTTGATTTTTTTTCCATAAATAAAACTTCAACTTTTCAAAAAGTCACATGCAATTGAAATATCACAATACGACCAAAATATTATCATACTTAAACTCAAATATTAAAGACAGTAGAACCTCGCCATTAAGACCAATATACAGGTCTTAACAGTGAGGTGGTCTTGATTGAGAGGTAACTTGCAACATTGAGATTCCTTCTGGGTCTGAAATGTGGGTCCTAGTTTGTGAGGTGGTCTTTATATTGAGGTGGTCTTTATAGCGAGGTGGTCTTTATGGCGAGGTGGTCTTTATGCGAGTTACTACCCACTTAATGCATTTTCCAGAAGAAACAACAAAAACAAAACAAAAAAGACATTAATGATAAATTTAAATGCCCTGCTGCGCAAGGGAGGATCCAGGAATTATTTATTAGGGGGAGGGGATGTGGGCATAGTCAAGCCATCAGAACAGTATCCACGGACTTGGTGCCGCAATTGGCAAACATTTTGTGACAAAAAAAAAAAACTTACACTTTTTATACAATAAAAATGTTCATCACAACCTTGCCAATTATTTTTTTTTGGGGGGGGGGGGGAGGCCTATCCGGATATTGTAAGTTTAATTTAAAATATTCTTGCTAATTCAAAGGTGGGCAGGACTGGAATTAGCGGTAACTTTAGATGTAACATCATCATTTTAAAGTGTTATTTATTGTCAGTTTGTTATTTGGTCAATAACCTTTGGTTCATTGTCAAAAATATTTGTGGTAAATAAACTTGAATATCTTGTCAATAAACTATGTACTTATCACATGATATCGGTAAACAAGTTGTTCCAGCAATAAGTGTAGTTTAACACTAGTTAGCATCGCTTTCTCATAGTATACATCTATCGACAATAATTGTTAATATTTGGCACCGAACAAAATCGCTTACATTTACAAGATTAAATATGTACACAGACTGTTAATTGGCATTGATAGTCGATATACAGGTAAAAGCCATCACAATATACAGGTAAAATTTATAGTCGATATAAAGATAATAGTCATCACAATACTATATCGTCAAGATTTGTCAAGACAAAAATACAAATCATATCATCAACAGTAGTAACCTGTACAATACAACAACATTTTGTATAATATTTTGAAGGGCGAAAAGTGGAATGATAAAGACTAAATGCGATTAATTCACTGAGAAAAACCTGATGCCACGTAAATGAAATATCTAATTTTGGTTCATAGGGTCAACGTAAAGCTTTCACACTAACAATTGCAAGAACAAATATAGCAAGCTAAATTGCAGATTCTACGGCAGCAAGGAGGAAGCACAAGAGTATATACTGGAGAAGTGCACCACAATAGACCAAATACAATACCCGATAATCACCACTGAGGAAATCTTTGACGACGAGGGAAACGACTACGACAACATAGCGGAAAAAATACACAAAATAAGACGACAACTCTAACCAAACAACAGTGCAGCTCCCAGGGACCTGTAAAGATCTATGCCAGGACGAAGCACCTGGATAACCGAGGAAGGCACACAAAAAGAAGCAGAACACAGAGACCACACTGTCGATCAGTCACCATGGTAACGAATAAATGCTCAAGATGGCAATAATTATGGGTCCCATATCAAGTCATCATATCTACCAGTATAGTTTGTTGCCCCACTCGGCAGGAAATTATTAAAATAGGTAATAATTCCTGAGAGGAATTACATACACTTTAGAAGCATTTGAAATATTGTGATTTACATATATATAGCTATTCCATTACATCATAGAACGTTTTACTAATTTCCAGTTAATTTGAACACAAACATTAAGGTTTTCCAGCCTTCAGGGCCATGTCATGACCTTGATACTAAGTCTTGGTATAGCAATCAGAATTTTAATCCAAATATAGTGGCTCTAGATCAGTTTTCCTGAACAATGCTATTAATATTAGCAACAGCACTGCAAAACATTGATTCAAAAATTTAAAAAATATATTACAACATTCGAGATGAAGATTCATCAGTTTTCTATAAGGAATACATATTAGGTATACATTTATACAATATATATATATATATACTTTCTACAGCTGGAATGAACCGAATGATTTATATAAATAAGATCAGGATAGCTCTTAAATTCAGATTCTTGCAGAGTTTTCGATACATCGTGACTAGTTTATTTCCTGCTATAGGTCGGTCGCTAAGAATTGAGTTGACTGATATAAGAAGTTGGATTAACTTCAATATATTGAAACAAATTAATTTGTTTCTTTGTTCGGTTATTGCTAAAAGTAAAAACTATTCACCATGCATTCAAACTCATTAGTTACTCTGATAAGTATACGGCTACATAATAATGTTCAGTTGGAAGGGCCCAGCCTGGGGTAAAAGCACTTAAACAGAATTTAAAAATAAATTGTTTCCAATTTCCAGGTGACCCGACTAGAAATCAAATGACCCTGAATTTTTTAAGAGACATTTGACGAAAGTTAGGCAACAGAAATAACGATTTAGTAAACACCATTGTTTTGCTTTTTAACTCGAATCTCAGCAAACTGAAATGAACAATTAAAAATCCCTAAGCCTAAGGTACCGCTTTTTTTTGTTCAACTATATAATTGGCAACAAACAATCTAATTCAATCAGCCTTAATTAGCACCAGTACTCATCGGTACATAAGTACAATAATTTGAGTACTGGATTCTTACAATTTCATATTATCTAAATAGTTATACATTTTTAACATTTATATTAAAATATTATATAATATATATTTAATAACATTTATCATTTTCATAAATTCACAAAAATATATATTATATTTAACAAGAATAAGCAGAAAATAACAAGAGCACCACAAATTTGTATATCTGCAGCAAAAATATTAATTTGTCGAGCAAAATAAATGTGGAATGTTTAGATTTACATCTAATACATATTCACAAATATACAGACTATTGTACACCTATATTATTAACTTTATATGGATATCTATATATATATATATATATATATATATAATTTTATTGACTACTTCAATATCATGAGTTGATACATTTGTCAATATAGAGAGACAGACCCTTCGAGAAATACAGTAGATTTAGGTTTACAGGTATACATAAGCATATTATCGCAAAATACGCAAGCTTAATGTCACAACTTCATTACAATAAGTTCTGTCATCAGCGTTTTGACACAATTATCATAACACACATAGGTTTAGGTGATACCGGAGTATAAGTCATCACTAAAATGATTGTTACATAAGCAGGAGTCATTGTGTATATGATTAAAACATGCTTTTAGGTCAAACAGCAGCACGATTACTTTATATAGCAAGGTAACATGAGATATTTCTGTAACTTGTATATTTCTAACATTTTGAATTACTAATAAGTAATTCCGATCGAGCTAACTTCTACTGTTACTACTACTGCTAACGCTCATTCAAGCATTACCAACAGGAGACATTCACTTTTCGTAAATATAGAATACCATTCATTAGACTAAGAGTCATTCCTCCGGTTGCTGAGCAGTTTCCACCTTTGAACATTTCAGCCTAATATCATGTAAATGTGTTATCAATTCATAATTGCAAGGAATATATAATATCTGTCTAGTTACACACTCATATATTCTTGGTCACAACTTACGACACAACACTGAAAATACATCAATAAATATACTTGAGGAAGTAGGGTACCGAACGATATTTCATAAATATATAAATGGCAATGGCTGCTGTCACAGTACTGTGTCAATAATCAAGGAACTCTCTGAAAGTACTGTGTCAATAACTGGGTAGCTTCTACAATATCTGGACAGTACTGTGTCAACAAAACCAACAGTATTTTACACGGCACCTGTGATCTCGAACAAGCGATCTGATTGGCTGATGGATCTCTAACGGATGATCTGATTGGCTGGTATCAACAACAGAGCAATGCCCGATTATTACCATTAATATATATTATTTGCACAGTACTGTGTCAGCAGACAGCTTTGATATAATATAAATATCTTAATGAGTGATACATGTCAACACTCACGATTACATTCCTCTGAGATAAGAATCGTCTCCTCTTTGCAAGCTAAATATAATTTATTTGCAGTGTCATGGATTGCCGATTGATTGTGTTCGCTTGGACGATTCATTGATAGCAATGTGTCTGCAGCTAGGTTGATTGCTTGTGCAAGTTTGGTCAGTGGTTTGATAGTAAAATTAGCACACGCTAGTACACCGCAATGGTCGTGGATTTTGTACAACGCCCAAACAATCCTTTTGCTCCCTTTAACTGATATAAGCATCATAAAACATATCATCTATTGACTATGTAGCAATGTACCACGCTCATTATTTGTTTCAATTTTATACAGACAATTAGAACAGAGATTCCTATGTTTTCCATCCTCACAAGTTACTTTCGCCGTCCGATTTTATCACCGTGTTTGCTTCCGTTTCTGCCTCGGAGTCTGATTGGCTGACGGGTGTTTCTGCGCCGACCAATCCTGTATCATCTCGGTCATCGAGGTCTTCATACTCGCGTTCGTGTTTCACATAAACGTAGAAGTACGCCATGAACGCGAAGATGATGATGTCCAAGGCCATCACTATCGAGAAGAAAAAGAACTCGATGGACTGAAAATTAAAGTAAACGTAAACTGAATTAATATCAACAATAAGTAGGTATAGATATAGAATCAGCCTGTCATACTATTGGGAGAAAAAGTAACAGAGCCTACAGGGTGCACTACGACCGTAGTACATAACAAGACAATAAGATGACGTCACTACACCATTGTTGCATGGATGATGTCACACTATACATGACGTCATCAAACAATACTTATCTACTACGGTGTCAGTGACCTCGTGGTACTTTTACCTCCAAAAACATAATATTACACTTTTCATTGTCAATATTTGTAACACAAATTACTGTTCATGTCATTGGCCATGTTCGTTTGTCCTATAACTGCAACCGGCATATAAGAAATGTTCAGTATAGTTCACCAACAGTGCAAATTTTAATATTGTGGTGAATCTCAACCCCACCAAGCGTAATTATTCAAATATTTATGTGCAGAGCATTTTCAAAGAAATTTTTGCTGGGCGACAAGTATTGATGTGGTCCGGACCACTTAAGACAGGTCCAATCCGGTATATTTGCCTGGACCAGACTTGAACAGGACTCCCTAAGGCGACAAACTGAAACTTTGATTCAAGAATCTATCGGCCTGTTTGCACTACTGTAACCATGGATGTATCTATAATACCTCCTTAACTGTACCAAAGGGGGATATTTTATTAAATGTTTGTCACAGATCATCCAAAGAGCTTGTCACTGATTTTTGATTCACTGGGAGACAAAATCCTTCACTGTAGACAATTTTGTCGCCCAGTCAATGTGATAATAAATGCTCTGTTTGTGTGATAAACAAGTTAATTTCAAGAAGTATTATATTAACAAATTGCCAATATATTTGCCAATACCTGTTCTTTGATGAACCTTGACTCAGCAACAATGACAACAATCAGGTTGCCAAAAGCGACGGTCATCAACCATCCTGCCTGAACAACGGACTTCATACTGTTTGGTGCCTATTTAAATAGTAACAGAATGATACATTAATATTAAAATTAGGATGTGTACAATAAAGCGATGAAGTGAATTGATCAAAAATATAAAATTAATATTTTAACAACACCGATAGTTATGTAGATGAGGCTACAAGTCAATACGACTGAATACAATTGTCTCATTCGCAAATGTCAATATTACAGTCAGATCCAAAAGTTCATAAACACCAATGCAGAATGCAGTTCACTTCTGTTTCCAAATCTATTCCCTTAAATAAATGATAACCTTCCTTTACATTCCAATAAAAATTCCCCACCATTTTCCTTTGCTTCTATCAGCCTTTTACAATTTCTTTTATCACATCTTGTTCAAGTGCATGTAAACCTTTTGGTCCAACTATAACTTTTAGCAAACCATATCACTTCTATATTTTTGGCCATAGTAATAATTTCTGCAATCACTTAAGTAATAATTTATACCCTGAAATCTGTCAACTAACCTGGGAATAAGCAAAACTAAGTCCAGTGATGGAGAACATGACCTCTCCGGCTGTCATTAAGACGTACTGCGGAACTTGCAGGAAAATCGACAGCTGGTTCGGCTGGACATTCGTGTAGTTCATCATGTGGAACTTGAATATAAATAAAACAATAAACGATTAGCAATTTGATGCGGATGTTTATTATTTCCTTTTCTAAATATGGTCAATACGGTTAAAAAATGATAAATCCATGAATGAAAAAAGTATTTTATTTGTGGGAAAACTTCAAACACTTGTGGCCACTTTAGGAAGGGTGCCACTATGTCCGAGTTTTACTATTTCAAGTTTGACTATTAAAACAAAACAATCAAATTAATCTCATCTTCCTAATGCAAGGTCGCCTTCTTTGCGCAGCTCCTCTAAGTAGCCTTGCTAGAAATGGGCTTAATTACTATCAGTCTGATTGGTCGCGAAGATCTGTGGAGCGCCAAATCAGCGTTAGTGTTTATGAAAGAGATCTATATTTAGCACAGCAACGTGGCCTGCAGTGACGCTCGAGTCATTTGAAATGCTGGTGTGTTGCTTGCATTGGCTGACCTACTTAGTCATGCGCTTATTTACCGCTAGTTAGCTATGGCGATAATTTCATAGAAATGGCTCCAAATCAGGCATCGCTTTGCTTCTAAAAATTACCTTATGATCAGGACTAGACATTCCAGGCTGCAAGATAACTGTGTAGACCCCTCCACTTTTGACGAATAAACTCTGGTCCAGCTTCTCATATGCGGTCTCGTTCTTCATAACTAGGATATTATAGCTGGAACAAAATGAGTTTTGCCATCATTTTGAATTTTAATTCAATTAACAGATTATACCTTTCACAGAAATAATACAGCAGTGATAAAAATTTGTCACCAACAAATTAATTTTTTTTTAACTTAAGGAGACTGTTAAGTCAGGTAACGTGTGAAATGTTAAGACAAAAAAAAAAACGTCAATAATCCCACTCGTTAGTTGGACTGATTTAAATTGCAACAAAACAGTATTTGGCTTTGATTTCAAAAATTTTCATCAACCGATTTAAAACAACTTTGTGCAAGTTAACTAGAACTATTTGAAAACAATGTGTGACAAATTTAACAGTGATCTAGAAAAGATTGATATCACCTTACCGCAAACTGCTTAAATTTGAGAAATAAAAACATTTTACCTACACAGTAAGTTTTTATGAAAAGATCTAAACATTGTGATCTTAGTTTGAATAAAATAGACTTACCTTCCTGGAGATATTTCTTGAAATGGCGTCTCAGAAAATTCAGTCAAATTGAAGGTAAAGGCTTCTGAATTAGTGTCCATACTTAGTAGTTTTACTAAAGTCAGGTCCGCACTCATTTCACCCGCATAGATGATACTGAGAACAAATTTAATAGACAAGTTCACAACAAAATAAAGCATTGTATAACAAAAATAATAAAATATAGTCAATTAACTATTTAAGAGGCAATGGAATTTTACTAAGTAATTATTTTTTGGGCGTATTCACTGTACCTGATATTTGCGCCACCTTTCTCTGGTTTGTTAGAATTATAAATGAACTGAAAAAGAAAATCATTTTCAATTTCATGCATTCTGCACAGATTAATTGTAGAGAGGTGGTAAACTTCCTCATTTGCATAAGCCATGCACAAAGAATTATGGGATTGTCAGGGTAAGGGGATAGCGTCCGTTGTGATAGCGACAATGTCACACAATAATCACCACAGTCGCACACGAGGTCCTTGTGATGGTTCTTTATTGTTACGTCATATATCTGCGGGGTTGATATCACATAACATAACATAATATTTATTAGTCACAGAGTGAAATTTTGATCTCTGACACATACAATGTTAAACAATGTTAAACATTC
The DNA here is from genome assembly GCA_932294295.1 of Alitta virens. NCBI lineage: Eukaryota > Metazoa > Annelida > Polychaeta > Phyllodocida > Nereididae > Alitta > Alitta virens. The sequence continues at coordinate 19,460,795 of OW028585.1, read as the reverse complement.
ATCAACATAATGGATCTCGGCACGAAGGTGTTGTTAAATTGCTGAGTCCTCATCCTTGGCACCCTTAACCTTCGTCCACTTGGCAGCATAATGTATTCCCCATTTAGGGGGTGATCACTGTCTTTCAAAATGTTCTTTGCCAAGCTTTGACCTCTTTTGTTATAGATAAGCTCATTACATTGAATTAAAGAGGAATCAGCAATTTTTCCACATAACTTGTACGGCCGGTTCAGATCTTTCTTCAATACTGAACAGGCTGACATTGGTTTAATTTCAGTGGTGCCTTTGGGTTTTCTCTGTGGCTCACTGAATAAAGGGCCTCAACATTTATTCTCTTTTCCCGTTTCACACTACTTCAGTCATTTCGACTTACCTCTTTGGCCACCAGGGAGCCTCCTATCGCCGTAGCGACCACAGTGTAGCCCCTTCCACCTTCAAGTGACACGGAAAGTTCAAATTCTTTCTTGCTGACTGCAAGGCATTTTGAGTCTGCCCTCAGAGTAAACGTGTAGTTATCCGGCAGAAGTCGCATGGGCTCAATACTCTGAAGAGTTAATATCAAATCCGTGATTACTTTTTTCTCTCGTAAATGTAGCATTAACTCATTCAATCAGGGATTGCAATTTGAAATGGGTTGCATGAGTGACTAGTCGCTCGCGCAAAATCACCTTTGGTAACTTTGCGTGAGCTGCTCCTCACGGAAATTTGTTCAACGGTAACCAGTCGTACTAAGCTTTTAAAATCAAGTGTTCAATTGCAATCAAAGTATAGATGATATACGATGGGCCTTTCTTAGATTGCAAGTTAGTAAGAAGTAGTCCGTTTATCCAAACAACTCATGCTGACCCTAACTTTCGAGGCGTGTGCGAGGAAATGCTCACACAAAATCAAATTTCAATCCCTGTTTAATCATATAATGATACTGAAAATGAACTGTTTTGTTTTTCTGAGGAGCAAATAAATCTGTATTCATAATTTATCACACAAATTAAGTTGCAAAAACATGCTTTAAATTCCAATATCAGAGATTAATTTTACAGCATTTGAAGAGTTATTTAATTTGGCGTCCATGGTGTACATATATACTCAGCAAAATAGTAAAACCCAGGCCCTGATACTGGGTTGGGTTTCTTTAACCGCAGTAGCATACACAGATTGTAATAATTGCTTGGATACAACCAATGCGTTGCATTTAAACAACGTTATTATAATATATATGGTGCCCAACATCCATTTAAAAAAAAAAGAAAAAAAAGACACTTATACTATTGACGGCAACTACAGTCAAGATATTCTGAATTACTGTACTGGAGCTCTAACGCAAATTATAAAGTTTCAAAGTTGACGTGCAATATAAGGGTCCGATGTGGAATATATTCAACCTTAGCCTGGCCCACCTGTAATTCTGGGATTGTTTTGGATGTATTAGGAGATCCTTCAAAAGTCACAGGACAGGAAAGTGCGTTAATCACTCGCACCTCTGCCGTGTCCATGGGTAACGGCTTCTGCACCGTTTGCTGCAATTATCAAAAGAACAAGTTTATGAAAAGCGTTAAACAACAATATCATAAACAATAACAAATAAACCCAGAGTTCTGATAGACAGATATGGAAAGTACAGCTCTCTAAGGCAAGTTCTTGCTACTAACTAGAGTTAATTGATGAGATGAGAAAGAGAGGAGTCTTCCCATCTCACACATTTACCCCATGGATGGGGTGGTCTTTTACTTGTTTCAGTAGACAATGAGTACAAGGGACCACCAATTTAATATCTCATTACTTTATAAACTTTTTTTCGGTGGCGCCATGCTCAAATGGCCTAGCTGGAACACTGTACAAAATCCGTGAATTCATTCTGCAAGACTTCATATTGTATGAGATCTTCCAGAACGCTGGATTATAAATTCACAACTACTTGTTATTGACAAGAAATAATTGCACATACATCTATCCTAAGCTGAAGGAAACCAGCGATCACGAAGGCCACCGCAGCTAAGAACATCCCAGCGCACATTCTCTGCAGCGGCCTGAAAATAACGGGGAAATAAAATCACAAATTCACCCGATGAGTTGGCATATACTTGTTTTGACATGAACGCGAAGTATATCAAATCCATCACATCACATACCTGTGAGGAATCTTGCAGAATTCCAAAAGGGGGTAAACCACGGCCTCAAACAGTGGAATGAAAAGAATGATTAGAACGGCGTTCAATGCTTGCATCTGGTCAGGTTCCAGCCGTCCTAGAGAACCCTGAAAAGAATAATTTACAGAAATAAAAATAATGAAACATTCGAGGTGAAAATCACATTCGAAAGGATGTGATTAGGATGAGTAAAAAATTTAAACACTTAAAGCAGGATAATCAATGAATTTACCTTCAGGAGATTTAAAGTATCAAAAGTATAAATTCGGAGATTGGGAATTTACATTCTAGACTTAGAGCAGGTTTCTCATAGTAATCATAAAACCAAATTTAATGACTTTTGTATGGCTCTTTAAGTAATTTCCATGACTATTTAATACTCCAGTAGTTTTAAAAAAGCTCAGTAGTGCAATATTTTTGATAAAGTATAAACGCCAAACTTTTAAATTTATTTTATTAACTCACCAAATCTCCATCCAAAGTTATCGCTTGTAGTGTCCACCTTGAACCCTGCAAAAAAAAATACCAGTTACAGATGATTAAAGTGGCTTTCAAAACCTATTTTATTTCCATTTATTTTTCTTTAATCTTTACACGGTAAGATTATTCCACTCATTAGCTCAGTGCCCAACTTTTTAAGGCCATTAAACAACTTGAAACCGTGATGAGCTCTAGGTTTGCCATCTTTCCAATGGCTTTCCATCTTTCCAATGGCTTTCCATCTTTCCAATGGTCAACGTACCTGTTGGTCAAACAAAGCCCAGAACAAGGGCAACGGCAGAAATAGGGCAAACACTCGAAGTACTGATTTGACATCATTCAGAAACGCCATCTGAAAACAGACAAGCATGAGTCTCTCTCAACTATCTGGAGTAAACATACATCTATATAATTTGCACAACTTTGCTGAACGGCATTAAGTTATACAGTCCATGTCAGTTAGACAACATGCTCTCACATTTAATTTTTAGATCCACCAATATGATGAGAAATGTGTCGACAGAAGATAAAAACAACATACTCAAATGTTATTTAATATCAATTTTCCTTTCATATTATTGGATTTTCGTCAGACTGGCCTATTAAACATTGTTATGAGAGGATCCAAAAAGCTAAAGATCGAATAAGTGTGGCCTTCCTTTTAATTAAAAAATTGTCATTTACCTGAGAAATGTTTTGCATTTACCATTTTTATGCGAAATACAGTAAAGAATGAGGAGAGAGATTCCGTCATTGACGTCAAAAGGTATTCAACAATGGACCTTGTCTTAAACCAATGCTTTGGAATGCTTACACAACGATATATGTCTCGTGCACGACCACAATGCAGGTTGATATAGCACGTGCCTTGAAAACAAAAATCAGGTCCACTTACATCATATTTATCACTCGCATAATCAAGCCAGTGGTCTCTCTCTTCCTTTGAGCTGCACCGATTTTTGATAGCTCTCTGAAACAACAACAGAGTTATTAGTTCATTGCGCAGCATAACGTACAGTCACACTAAAAAATATTCAGACACTTTCACAATTACATGCAATTTGAAAACATTGTAAAAGTGATTTAGCTTGGGGTGCCACTAGATTCTATAGTATCATGGCTATGTCAATAGCTCTCTGAGGGGGTGATTGCGATGTTATGAAAAGTTATAAATATTAGTGAAAAATCAAATGTGTCTTAATAATTTTTGGTGTGACTATATAAACTGTTAGCGGAATTGCAATCATACAAATGTTTCAATACAATAATTTTAGTGTAAAAAAGTTGTGGCAGTTATTTCCCATTGACATTTTGGAGTACCAGCCAGTCTGGACAAATGCCTCAGGGAATCAACTTTCCAATGAGAGCTAATCACCATGACAACCTACCCCAATAGCGCTGAACATGTTACCGATGACGTTGCCAGTCGGAGGATACCGCTTGTAGGAGTTTATTCCGATAACAAATAACACTGCAAAGTAAGTAACACATGTCAAACCAACAGAACTCTGGCAGCTGGTCTTATTAGCTGAATATGCTTCAGACCCAGTAGCATTGCTCTAGATAAGGAGACATTAAACTTTGCCCATGTCATTTCATAAAACAACCTTGCTCGAGCGATCTGCTGTTCACTTGAGCGCTGTTATTTATTTTGGTTATTCATTGTGGACGCTAGTTCACAGTCAGAGGACACGACATAGGCCGAGTTGGCGCAAATCCTTTCAATAAACGGAGGCAAAAATTGCTCATAACTTTGTTTATATTCATTGCTAGACAATGAAATTTTGCATACAGTATCATTTTCATCCCGCGATACAGATTTTGGGATTAGCAGGGCTGTAAATTTCCCCAAAAACCCACACGACACTGAATTTCATTTCAGCCAACTCGGCATAGGGTTTGTCCTCTAACTGTGGACTAGCTTTCACAGAAAATCGCCAATGATAAATAACGACGCTAAAGTGAACACCTCTGTAGCTCGGGCAAAAAAAAAAAGCAGCAAAATGGATCGCCAAGAAGGAAACACATACCTAAAGCTAGGAACATCAGTCCGGCTGGAATTCCAAACGCCAAAGGGAAACAACTTTCCGCTCCGAAGCAGTGTACTTTAGCTGAAACGGAGAATAGTGTGATAAATTTTAAATTGTTAAACTCGTTAATTTATCAGCACTGACGCATCGGTGAGTTCAACACAACATTTATGTGCATCACTGTACTTCAGTACAATTAAATTGATCGCTTGAGCACCGAAAGGAGGCCAACCTTGAATATACATCGATGGTAAATTTTACACATTTCAAACAAGCTATAATAATATTTCATTCAGTTAAAAAAGATAGGGCATCCAGCTACTTAATTCCTCGTCATAGTTTTTACTTTTTAATTATGAGGAAATAGTAAACTAAAATATTTAAACTATGTCGTTTTACTTTAAGCCTTACCTCTCAAAATTGGGGTAACAATAGTTGACACAAAACTTCCAACATTGATGGAGAAATAAAAGACGGAGAAAAACTGGTTCAGTTCTCTTTCCTAAAACATGAATATTGTTATTAATTTAATTTGTGAGTAGCAGGTTGCATCACGACTGTACAGTTTCATCGATGAATTTTTAATAACATTTACACCCTAATAAGTTCCAGAAACAGCTTTGTAACAGTGATTTTTGATTGGTGGTAAAAGACAATGACCACAATGGTCAGTTAGTGACGTCACAAAACTGACCATTGGTCAATTGTACTGAAACTAAGGTCATATGTGCAAATGGCTGATGCATAAAAAGTCAATTTTTATTTTGATAAGTCCAATCACAAGATATATGGCAATTAGTTATCAATCACTAGAAACTAACAAGAAAACAATTCACCAAAATAAATTACTGAGCTGTCCATTATGGTTAATTCTGAGCCAGAAATGGACTTACGTAAATCACATTAAACTGTATACCTGGTCTGATGCGAACTGGTCCCCACCAAAAGCGGCAACACATGGTTTGATTCCTCCAGTCCCAATCGCAATGATTAACAGTGCAAGGAGAGGTCCGATTCTACATGTAAGGAATAAAATGACAAGTTTATATTCGTTTTATTAACTACACTCCTTGCAAGTTCATAATTAATTAGTCTTATACTCCACTTAGACTGTTTTGCTATTGTTCTGAGTGGGCAATATCCAACGAAAATGTTAGTTAACTCCCTCCTGAATGCAAACTAATTTGTTTTGCATAATAAAGGCATTAAAACAAAACAATCGAACAAATTAGTAAATATGCCTAATGGCGTTGGGATATAACCAACAAAAATGTTAGTGAACTCCCTCCTATTTGGGATATAACTATTATATAAAACGAACTCTGCACATCACTTGATAATGTTCCAACACATTACTGGCATCTCAGAGGAATTTAGAAGTGTTTGTGATAGTTTCCTTAGAGTGGCGAGTTATTATAATATATGTTGTGGCGAAAACCCATGTCGCTGAGTGTACATATTAATTTTACTTCTGAACCAGTGATCCTCGTTCTTCTAGTATTGTCAGTAGTACACTTGAGTCCCTATTTTAACAATATTTAATGCCACTTTTAAGGGAATGATTATGACATGATTTTAGCAAAGCTCCATTGTTGTGATGTAACCATTGGCAACCAGAGACATACCTTTCCATAGGTGGAAGAGCGGTGAAGGCCATGAGAGCATTTCCGCAGCAGTACAATATAGACAGCCATAATATGGTCCTGCAAGAACAAACCAATTTCATTATCTTACACAAACAAATACATATTAAAATTGTTACTTATTAGCACTGTGTCTGACTTAATCACAATAATGATTTTCACCGAAGCTTCTCGATATTTCCGCAAGGTGGCTAAAACAGAATGCAGCAATTCTATTGGCTGAAAAAGTTCCCGCCCTTGACTGTAATTGGGTGATGCAAAGTCCATCCTTGCAGCAGTATTCTTTAGTGAATTTAATGTATATTTGACATCTTATCATTCAATTGATTTCTGTTATTTTCCTGAGAAAAGTATTTATTGAATGGGTTAGTTATGATCTTCTATGTCTGCACAGCAGAATGAGTAATAAGAGGAGAAGAAAGACTTATGTCTAGCTGAATTCATGGCTGCTCAGTGAAAATACCCTATTTGCTTTTGTGTTAGAGATCTTTCCTGTATTCAAATCTTTCTCATGCACTTGACTTTATCATCATATACATGTGCACAACAAGTCTTATCGGTAATAATTTGTTGGATTTAACTTCAATAAAATGGTAAGGGCTGTTCCATTTAAAAAAAGAGGGGGGAGGGGACCTGAAATTTTTTAGACCCCTCCACATCTGGTTTACAACAGTTACTGAAGAAACGACAAAATTGAGCAAATTTTCCCATTTTCTCTGCTCAAAGTATTTAAATCTCATTCATTTGACCTCCACATAACCAACACACTTTCATTACGAAATATTACTTGAATTTTCCGAGCCATCCATCCGCTATCATCGCTCCAAAAAGTGGACACAAATAACACAACATGGTGAAGCTGTGGTACAGCGCCGTCGACGTATCATTGTCGAATTTCAACCACTGCATCAGATAGATGGTCAGGATCGCTGTAATAAGAAAAACATGAACATCAAATCATTTGAAATGTTGATATAATGCAGACATGTGGACGGCTTGTCTTTACTTGTCAAAAGAGTAATCTTTGAGCAAAAGATGAACAAGATATATATATTGGCTTTTATTAGTTGCTTCTATGCACTAATGTTGAAATATGATGTAGTGTTGTTACATCGTGGAACAAATTATTTAACATCATGACTTATAAATCTAAATTTGTTGAGTAATACTGTGAATGTTTGTATGTAAACTGAATAACAAACAAATAAAGATGCCATTAATTGATATTTATTTTTCAAATCCTTACTTTTTATGCTTTTTCTTTTTGTAGTGGTAAAGGTCATATATTTAATTTAGGCATCAGGCCGTCAGTATGTTATATACTTAAATGGAGGCAATTTTGTATACATATTTCAAATTGTATGTTGAACATGGTCAGTAGTAAAATCGTCAATCTTGAAGTTACCTCGCATCCCATAGAACGAAAACCGCTCGCAGAATTCCGTCCCCAGAATAAAGAAGATGCTCTTGGGGTACTTCGACTTGTTCTTCGCCATTTTCTACAGGGAAAATAAGGATAGTACATCAAGTGTTCAGAAATGACATCACAAAGTGTTATATTGAAATAGCAAACATTGAACTTAACACAATAAGGAAGCAGCATCATTTCCATAGTTGTAACAATGTAAGTTGCAATTATAGACTGAAGTGAGTTACTTCTGTTGCAGCTACGAGATAATTTGTGAAGAATTTTGACACATAATACTAAGTATTAAATTATCGTAAAGTAGCAAACATAATTTAGCAATTATTGAACTTACTGGTCACAGAAAATTTAAATACAGTTTAACCCAAAATCCAAAGTTTATTTCCACATCAAACGGTCAAATCCACCTCAGGCTAAATCAGCAAAAACTAACCGCATTCAAGTTGCAAAAGAGTGACTGCTTTCCCAGTTTCTGATTTTACTAACAAATCATATAAATATTGATAATTGATTGAACCGACGGTTTAAAGCAAAAATTAATGACTCCTTTGGATTTTCAATAACAATAACAGAATAATCAACAGTTTAAATGAAAAAAAGAACCAATTTGCATTAACAGAATCGATGAACATAAATGTCTCAATAATGATCATATTTGAACAGAAAAAGTCCAATATGACAAAACTTGTGTAAAATTTAACACCAAAACAAAATAAATAAATATTTAAATAAAATACAAAAGAAAAATGATCATGCATACTCCCCCACCAATCACAACTGGCAATAGAAAAATTTACCAAATTTCTTAGTCTGACGTAGTACTAGTAATCGTAAATGTACAAAGAGACAAAAGATACAAATGAAACCGAAGAAATAATGACAAAACAGATGAATTGGTTAAATACTAAAAAAAATACTGAATTAATTAGGGCTGTTCCATTTAAAAAAGAGGAGAGGGGTGGACCTGAAGATTTTGCAGATATCGGGGAGGGGGGTGGGGGTCTGGGAAAAACTGATATCTTGGGTGGGGGTCTAACCATTTTCAGGTCCACCCCCCCCCCCCCCTCCCTTTTTTTTTAAAAAATGGAACAGCCCTTAGTTAATTTTAAAATTGCTGTCCCTCCTTTCAGAAGGAATGACGAATAGACTAAAAAAATTTGCAATTATGTGATTATATTATTGACGTCTAAATATCATATTTACCCCAACTCTGCCCCAAGCTTTCCCAGAAATTTTATCTGCCTCTGAGACGTCAATAGGGTGAACTGGCCCTGGTTCCGCCATGGCTGCTAGCTTTCTTCACTTCGGAGCCCAAATTTACCCTGCAAGACAATAACAATACCGATTATTTATATATTGTATAACCATATTGTACTGAAACGTTTCAATTCTGTCACTGAATCAGTTCATCAATAAATACAACCAGCTGTCACAGGCTACGTAATATTGATAATATTTTGGTTTCAACATGTACCGTGTCATTGAAACAACATTTAATTATTATACACGATATAATATTACCAGAGATTATTCACTTTATCATGAACATATATCGTTTGTCAGTACAAATGTAGTACATAATATTCTGCATTTTAACTATCGAAAAATATATACAACTTAATTATACAATAAAATCTGTATTAAATTATATACAGCTGGTAGAAGTATGCCGACTGGTCTAAGTCTATATTAAAGCACTTTAATAACAGTACGATATATAATAATACTGTTTTCTTGAAGTGATACAAATATTACTGTGAGCGGATAAGAATAATCTGTAGGAGTCTCCAGTGTCACCAATAATGGTAATCTTCACTATTAAACAATATTGTACATTATAATTACCAATTACTCTGCGTAGTATTCAAATACACACGAGAACTTGAATTTATATTGGTACCAGCTCAAAAGATATACATTATACAACCAAGATACAACATATAAATCTTCTTAAATTATACATATATAACCTGGCCTGGGCGCAAAAATAAATTCAAGTGCTCGTGCAAATACACATTTATCCTTACACAGACAGATCCCATAAGCCCAATGAAACAACTTATTCTGAAAGACTCCTACTGCTCACATGACCAGAGTACATGATTACCGCTGCTATAATATTTTCAAGTGCCATAATAGTGCACTTTGTACACCATTATATTCCTTCGTGAACACGTTTACAACCTAAGGCAAGAGTTAAGTTAATGAACAAAACAATGTGATAAACATTATTGGCTGATTCGCAATAAAATATTAAGTAATGTATAAGGCTGGTAAAAAAAATTATTAAAGGAAACAATCAGATTTTTGATTGTAACAAAGTTGTAAATATTCCACAAATTTTAAATAATCATTGATATGATGCAAAATTAAGTAAAACACAATTGTTGAAGAAATCCGAACATTCATCGCGTTAACTGATATTTTAAATAACATAAGGTGACAACTATAAATTTTCCGCTTCTTGGACCCACCGACAACCCACCGACAAGATGAGAAAAATAAAATAGCATGACCCAATGTTATTTAACAAGAAATTATATTTCATTTTTGCATTTTCGACTGACCAAACCATCAGAAATAGCCCTGAGAGATTATAATAAGTGTGGCCTAATTAATTAAATATAATTTTACTAAACGCATCTCACGTCAATTTTTTTTTGTCTCCCTGGCATCATTCATACATTTTATGGCAAAGTTAAATTCCTTGATTGTCTATATTGTAGACTCAAAATGTATCTTATTTACAACAAAAATATATTTGCATAACATGTGTATACACTGTAATTATATTGCAATTGAATTTGAAAATGTATTTAACCAAATTACTTGCTGTGAACATGTTAAATTTGATGTTCTCTGAGAATATTGCATTTTTTTTCAACTACAAAATTAAAACTTATCAATATTACTAGGACCTACGTATGGAAAAGCTGAACATGCACTTAACCCATACTTCCCTACAACTTGTTCAATCAATACAGGAACTTCAAGCTCTATCAAAATGCAAAGAATTGTAAATAAAATCATCATGAACAAATGTCAAATTACCTGGATAAAGCACTGTCCATATTAACTCTTTACGGTGTATACAAAGATGTTACAATTCGAGATTTAACAATGTTTTACAACATAACAGCTGTTAATGACCGTAGTTGCTCAGTACTGCGAAACAATGTTTCCAAGTATAAAATTTGTATTTTGAGTAGCATGATTTCCATTTATATCTCACCCCCACACTCGTCAAACAAAACGTCAAATTTAATCAGAATCATGTCAAAGCTGACAACGAATCAAACTATGGGTAAATATATGAAGTCAGCATTCCCATACAAGCGAAGTTAATCCATTGTTAGTTTAATTTCCGCAGCAGCAATGCACCAAATAAATTCAATACCTCACTGCGCATATATAGCCTTGTGCACAAGCTTGATCTGAGTATACATATAGATATATAATCACTAACATATACAGTTGGCCTCACTTATAACAAACCATTTGGGAATGTCAAAGAGTGTTGATTATAAAAAGATTTCGAGATATGCGGATCTCGTGTATGAAAGATTTACAAGCAAAAATCTGTTCCAGAACAATGTTCAATATAACTAGACTTTTGTTATATATTATAAACGTGTTCGTTGTATATATAAATGAGTCAAACTGCAATGAACTTCCAGTGAACTATGCAGTTCAGTGGATGATTACAATAGCCTTTCATTTCTGTAAAATTCCAGTAGAACTGTTGGTGATTCAGACGTAGAAGTGTTCGAACCCTTTTTTTTTTTTTTGGGGGGGGGGGGGAGGGGGGGTGGGGGGTCCTATTTTATGAAGTGCCCTTTTGGGTGTCTCTTACATTGATAATACACTCAGGGTCATCGAATTGGCCATTAAAAATAAATTTTCGAACTTTCAGAATATTGTAAATGATCAGAAGAGTTAGTGTTGTGACAATTTATGAAGTTGCAAGGTGTGTAATTGTGTTGTGGGGGGTGGCCAATTTTGATGACCCCAAGTGTACATGTATTTGAAGTGACCCCTTACTGGTAGCCCCCCCCCCCCCCCCCCCTATAGTTCAGATGAGCCTCAGATGATCATTGTACTGCTACCTCTGGACCCAAATTCAGCAAAAAGTTTAGGTAGTATATTTAACAGCGAGTAGAAGACTTATAAATAGTAAAGATAAAACAGCTGACTGAGAAGCTGAGTCTATTTCAGGGGTGGACTTAACATTGTAGTGACCACTCATGCGGGTGCGCAGAGCCACAGCTTTCTTAAGTCCAAATTTAAGACCTAGGAAAAACTTCAGTACCTAAATGTTAGAAATATTAAGAACCAAATATGGAAATCAGAGCTACTTTAAAACCCAATATAATACAATGATCGAGCAGAAATGGTACAAGTACATAATAGGCCGCAGGAGCGGCCCCGTAGGGGCCGCCCGTAGGGCTTTTATGTTTAGAGATTGGCCAAAAACAAAATCTACTGTCATGCTATTCTCAGATGACCGGACGAACTATGTTGTCCTAATTAATCTGCGCGGCCATGATGCGCAAAATCTTACAATGACCTACTTACACAAAAATCGTTCTTAGCTTAAAATGATACAGATCTACCCAACAAATTTGAAGAAACTCACGTTAGTACACTGTTAATCATCAGTTGTATGAGATTCAAGACTAGACAAGCAGTAGAACTACGGTTTTGAATGTTCCATGGGAGCTAAGTCCATTGCCGTGATTTTCCATGCAGCTAGCAAACTAAATGAACGTTCGACCAATCAGAGAAGAGCTTATATCATTGCTAGACCATTTGCTAGGCAACAAGCTCTAACATACTCTGTGATTGGCTGTAGCGCTTAGGTTTTAGAAATTAATGCCTCTGGCCTCACTTCACATCAGTAATACTACGCAGGCAATGCACAGAAGAGAATAAAATAAAGCTTAATATTTGAAGAAATAATACAAACAACACCATTGGTATTGGAAGAAATAATACAAACAACACCATTGGCATTCATAAGAAATCAGTTAAGAAAGAGGAGGCCGAAATTTTCGGAAAAGCCATAAAATAACACCAGCCTAAAAATAGATGTGGGCGTGTCCAAGTGGCAAGCACGTTCTTTTGTTTACAAACAAATCTGTCATCGTTGACAACTCGGTTTTGACAGCTTGCTAAAACTTGGTTTTGACACTATTGAAAAAGCCTATATCTATATCACATAGACAGAGAAAGGAGTCGATTTCTCCGGATAGTGTGACGTGATAGTCGCTTGTTCACTTGAAATTTTAGCAAAAAAAAAACTACTAGCCTAATTAGGCATTTGACAGATCTGTGTGTCACATGAAGAGTTAAGTGAATTCTATTTCTTGTGATAGTGTGACTTGATAGTCACTTTTTTACTTTAATTTAAATCACCTTCTGAACTGTTTAGAATAGAAATTGGAAAATGCTCAGTTTCCATAGCATGTAAATTTCATACAATTTCACTATAATCAGTTCAGTTGAATCAGGGTTAAGATTCTGATAGCTTAGAAATTGGAAAATGCTCAGATTCCATAGCATGTAAATTTCATACAATTTCACAAATCAGTTCAGTGGAATCAGGGTTAAGATTCTGATAACTAAGTCTTAGAGAGTATCACTCCTGACAGTGACAAAGTGTGAGTGTTAAAGGTAGCTACTTTCACACAGTATAAGGTCTGGTTGACCATTGTAAAAATTGACTTGTGTGCTAGTTGCTTCAGTCAATCAACAACCATAGCCTGTCAAGTAGCCTGCAGTTTTCTGAAAACCTGTCACTGTTGAATCAGGGTTAAGATTCTGATAGCTAAGTCTTAGACAGTATCACTCCTGACAGTGACAAAGTGTGAGTGTTAAAGGTAGCTACTTTCACACAGTATAAGGTCTGGTTGACCATTGTAAAAATTGACTTGTGTGCTAGTTGCTTCAGTCAATCAACAACCATAGCCTGTCAAGTAGCCTACAGTCTTCTGAAAACCTGTCACTGTTAATTACAGTGTTATACGATCTACTGACAAATTCATTTACCTAAAGATAAATATTTCAATTTCACTGCCTGCAGGTGATAGTTGCTGAATCATCATGCGTAGCACATATGCTCAAGTGTTGAAATCCCCGAGACCTACCACATCAGTAATGTCTCCAAGTCCTACCCAAACATATGATTGGTCTCCAAGCCCTACCCAGGCTTACTCTCAGTCCCTTAGCCCTACCCAGGCTTACTCTCAGTCCCTTAGCCCTACCCAGGCTTACTCTCAGTCCCTTAGCCCTACCCAGGCTTACTCTCAGTCCCTTAGCCCTACCCAGGCTTACTCTCAGTCCCTTAGCCCTACCCAGGCTTACTCTCAGTCCCTTAGCCCTACCCAAGCTAATTCTCAGTCTCTTAGCCCTACCCAGGGCTATGGGTGTGCTCAGGAAGCCCAACCTCTGATTCAATCACCGTTGTTGTTTTCTCAGGAAAACTGGCCAAGTTTGGGCAATTCACCTTTCAAAGCCCTGCCACAAATCCCTCCAAAATGGCCAAGTTTCAAACCTACAGTTTCCAACAAGGCAATCTTAAACCAAAGTGATGACCTCCAACAAAAAAACATCACTTCACCACAGTCGCAGTCACTATCTCTCCCACCAAATCTTGCAAATCTTAAAATCACCCCGTCTTATCAGATACTGGTCAGTGACGTTACTTACAACATTTTCAATGTTCCAGGTGATGGCAACTGTTTTTTTAATGCTTTGAGTTTGTCAATGTTTGGTAACTGCTCACGAGCTCATTTCCTGCGAAAAGAAATATGTGGGTTTATTTTGGAAAACTGGGATGCTTGGTATCACAAAATTGGTCTCCATCATGACTCATCCATGACATTTGCTAAATACAAAAACACAATGCTTCATGGAAATTGTTGGGCAACATCATCTGAATTAGAAGCAGCTTGTTATGTCCTCTCATGTGACATCAATGTCACATTAAAGGATGAGAATAAATTTCTCCAAAATTTATTCCGACAAGTGATTAACAATCATCCTAGATTTGTTATTCACTTGCTACTTGAAAATAACCATTTCCAGGTAATGCAGGTCGATTCAGTGAACCAAATGGATAGCAGAGAGCAGGTGGCTGTTGAGACACCTTTCAACAATTTTCCAACAGATACTTCTCTGAATTGTTCACAACATTTTTTTGATCATTCTTTTGAATACCCTCCTTCATCAGCACAACAACAGCAAAACAAAAAAAGAAAGTACAATGATCCCATGCAAAAAGTCCCAAATAAAAACCCCAAAAAGGTTGGTGAGACTACATCAAACCAGTCCACCTCAAGAAAACAAAAGAAAAGAAAATCATACAAAGTGATAACTAGTAATACAACAGACCAAGAAAATATTGAGGGAAATATAGCGACAGTGAGTCATGAAAATGAATCAAATCAAAGTGGCTTTAATGACACTGACATTCCGCCAATACATGAGAATAATGCATTAGACAATATTGAAAATGAATTTAGTACAAATGAAAATGTTGTCAGTGGTGCTGAATTTCAGCCTATTCATGTCAATGCATTGGACAAAATTGATGCAGATATTTATGTTAAATGCAGAAAAGTAGGGCTGACATTTGACTTTCCAGATGAAGGTGAAAGCAATGAACAAAAATATGCTAGAAGGAAGAAATTCAGAAGAAAAATCATTGCTAGGGAAGAACAATATGGAGTCAGTGTTGCTGAAATACCAGATGCTGCTCCACTCACTGACAATGATCATTTCAACAAGGCTATGGATGCAATTCGTGCATTTGAATTGACCCAGATGTCATATGCAATTAATTATTGCAACATCTGTCATGAAAGAGACATAGTTATGAACATGTTTGATAAAGATACATGTAAAAGGTGCCATTTAGACAAAAACAATCCAATCAAAATGTACTCCACAGAAAACAACATGAATCCAGGAAAAGTACCTCCTGAACTTACAAATTTGTCTATGATAGAGGAACAACTTATATGTAGGATTTCACCATGTATCAATGTTCACATGCTGAAGCATGGAGGAGTTGGTTCCTCTGGTCATTGCGTAACATTTCCTCAAGAGGTTAATGAACCAAGTCAGATCTTCCCTCGTCTACCATCGGAAATTAATGTCATAAAAGTTCGCCGACAAGGCAGAAATGATACAACTAAAGAATTTCTGGTTAGAAGACAAAAAATACAGAAAGCATTAGAATGGCTGAAATCCAATAATCCTGCTTATGAAAACATCATGATAAGCATACAAAGACTGCAAATGTTACCAGAAAATGGGGAAATGCAAGACATCCATACAGTTGTCTGTAATGACAATGATCACAATAATGACCTTGGTCCAGCCCCTGACCAAATAGATCCTGGCGACATAAATGATGGAAAAACCAATTCCGGTATATTACTGAATGACCAACCCCGTGACATCAGACAAGAGGTTGAAAATATTGTTTCTGATGTTGTGGGAGAAAGTCATGGGGATGTTACCATTAATAGGCGAAGGAACATCACAATACCTTGGCCCACTAGGGATGATGTACCACTTTCTGAATTCACAACACGAAACTTTTTCACATTAGCTTTCCCGACTCTTTACCCATATGGTTTTGGCGATTTTCATGTTAATCGTCCAATTACCTGCTCATCAATGGCAGATTGGGCACGCCATTTGATGCTTTATGATGATGGTCGTTTTGCTCGTCATCCATATTTCAAATTTGTTGTTCACAATGTAATAACAAGAAGACGAGCCATTGATAATTGTAATTTTGTGATTACACAGAAATTAGGCGATGCTCACATCACTGTTAATGATCTAAAGGAGCAGTTAGCAGCAGGTGATGAAACAATCGCAAAGCGTATTTTATATTTTTCTGCTTCGTTGCGTGGTACGGAGCAGTATTGGGCACAAAGAGCCAAAGAATTGAGGGCATTAGTGCAATACAAAATTCATTGTGGTGATGGTCTGCCATCTTATTTTACCACTGGCAGTTGTGCCGAATTTCATTTGAAACCACTGAAAAAGATTTTATCTAAATATGTATTCCAAACAACAGGAAATAAATTAAATCTGAATGACCCATCAGTCATGTTCAAAACTGTTCAAGATCACTCCCATATCGTTGCAAAGTATTTTGATATTCGCACTAAATCATACTTTGATTTAGTCATGTCACCTGTTTTTAATGTTCATTCCAGTAGGTAAAACACATAGAGAAATGAAACCACCCGACGGGCAAAGAGGAGAAACTCTTCAAGCTAACTGTAGTGGTCTTGAAGTTCTGCTTATTGATGAGAGATCACTAATAGGAGCCACCATTATGGGGTGGATGGAGTGGATGTGTCGGTATGGTGTAAACAAGGGTGCCCAATCTAATCAGTCCTGGGGCGGAATTCCTGTTGTAGTTTTCTTCGGGGATGATATACAATTGCCACCTGTGCTAGATTCTCCAGTATACAATAGCCATTCTAAGGTACCCGCTGCAATGCACGGAGTATTAGTGTGGAAAGAATTTGACACGTGTATCATTCTAAAGACTGCTGTGCGACAACAGGGTGAAGCCCAAAAATACTTTAGATCAGTCCTGACTTCATTACGACAAAATGAAACAACCCCTGAGCAAGCCAAGTGGCTCCAAAAATTCCAGTGGGATGAGCTAATTAAATCTCATAGTTCAGAATTGTCACAAAGAATGTCAAATAATGGTCTTTTTATTTTCCCTACTCACCAGCAAGAATGGGAACATAACAAATCCAAGTTATTAGAACTAAACAAACATTTCCCTGTAGCAAAAATTACAGCAAAATTCCAAGGTCCCCATGCTCAATCACTTTCTGATAACAAAGCAGCTGGTTTGCCTAAAACAATCTTCCTTTGTAAAAATGCTAAAGTAACACTCACTGCAAACCTAGCTGTGAAGTATGGTCTTTTCAATAGATCATCTGGAAAAATAGTTGATATTGTATACTTGGATGGGAAAAGTCCCACAGATTCTTTGCCTGATGTTGTTATGGTTGAATTTCATGATTATTCGGGGCCTGCTTTCACGTCACAGAATCCTAAAGTTGTACCCATTGTGCCAGTTCAAAGAAGACTTGAATGCCAATGTGGTGGCTGTAGGAGAACACAAGTTCCACTACGTTTAGGTTGGGGTACAACTATCCACAGTTGTCAGGGTCAGACAGTTGGGGAAGGTGAGGCAAACAGGTACATTATTATACATCCTGGATCTAATTCATTTGAATCAAGAAATCCAGGTGCCCTGTTTGTTGCCCTTTCCAGAGCAAAATCTGCTGGATCGACTGAAAAAGATCCAGACTTTGCCTGGCATCCTTCAGTTTTGGTTAATGAGGATCGCTTATGTTTCAAGCCAAACAATGCCACAATAAAAGCTCGGGCAAATGAAGTCATTCGACTTGAATCCCTGTCTTTGGCCACAATGTCCCAGCATAAAAATTTAGAGTATGACGAAACTTTACACAATTTTATATTCAGAATTGTTCAGAAAAATTTTGTCGAGCAATAATATACAATATTCCCCTGCACAAGTTATCAAAACTTGACAAAACCAGCATGGAAACATGGTTAAATACATGTTGAAATATAATGATACTTGGTATTAACATTAAACTGTTTGATTATGATTGCTCTGTACCAGTTACTGCGTCTGGAAGTGTAAACCCCTACAAAAGTCTGTCATCTCCCTTTTTGTCCCTTATTAATAATTATAGGCTATGGCACATGACACTCTAACTCCAAGGAACTGGCTTAGTTAACACGACCCGAAGCAGTCTGTTTGGACTAACGCGACCCGAAGCAGTCTGTTTGGGCTAATGACACTCAGGACTATCCCTGCGGCCTCTCATGCACTTTGCATTATCATATTAAATAAATTACTAATAATATATACAATAGATTACATGTATCACTGTCAATCAAAATTAGCACCTAATGCAATAAAATTATATTATGCACTATTTTGGCCCAAATAATCAAATAGCTTCAAATGATGGTGGGCACACTTATTTTTCTACTATGTAACTGACCATATATCTGACTATGTAAAGAAATTAATCACAAGTAATACTTAGGCTATGACCATATCAAGGACACTGAAAATTGAAATAATTATTTGTTTAGTCGCCGATTATTCATATTGCAGGCAGATTTACTGTATATATATATATAGTATATAATATTATGGTCAGTAGTAGTGTTATAAAAAAATTAAAGAATTACACAAATTTACGCTAAACTTGATACGATGAAACGTTAACAATACAATTTTAATAACAATATCCAGCAGTATTAAGATGATATTTGACACTTACTTTGGATCAGAATCAAGCAACAGGTGCCTCCATCAGGAGCCTACAGCACCTCACATATGGCAGGTGATTATGCAACTGCAGGGCTTTGACATCAATTCAGATCCAATTTTTCCAGTTGCCATTCATCTATAACGAATAATTACCGCATCAATCTCGTGCGATTTTGCCCTAAAATTACAGAAAATAGCAAAATTTAGGAAGGTACCTCAATTCACATTCCAGTTATGAGAAAATAGGTCAGCCCCTCCCATCATGTACATGAGGAAAAGAACTTTGCGATTCGACTCAATAATTTTTGCACTTCAAACCCTTACTGAGCAATCTTACAGCTCAAAATATACTTCTAACTACCCAAAAATTGTCACTAAAACATTATAAAATGTTGGGAACACCTTCATTCAGTTTGTGTTGTGATTTAGCGCGCCCAATCAAAATTGAGTTTATAGACGCAAAATGTCAATCATTTGGTGATCAAAAGTTTCGAGATTCCCATAGCCTCTAACCGAGTAAACTATATAACAATAGCTCTAACGCGATAATTGTTACAATTATACAATTTGTGTTGTTACAGAAGTATGTGTAACCAATATAGAATATGCATATGTATTGGTTTCTTGAAAATTATACATTTTGAGATAATTTTGTTTGAGCATATTTAGGGTAACCTCGAAACAGACAACTCCATATTTATTTGGCCCTCGGAGGATCGTCCATCTTGAATATTTGCAAGTTTTTGCAGAATTTGGAGGTTTCAGTTTTATTTGATCGCGACGGATCTTCGCAGGGACATTCGTCTAGATGGACAGTACGTCCATTATAACGCAAGTGAGCAGGGATGAAGAACAACTCGCCACATTTCCCCCATCGGAAAAAGGTCAGTGCTCTGCTAAAAATGGCGATTCCTCACATGTATTGAAACAGCATGTTTGCAGAAATTACTGGTTCTGGTAGACTCTCCTAAACCCTCCAAACAAACTCATCTGTCGTGTATATCCTCATAGAATCAACATAACTAGCTGAATGACCCAGTTTCCAGTCTAATTAACCCCACTACTCAGATGTGTGAATGTTGTTTATGTAGGAGCAATCGTGGCTGTTCAAATGTCAACTAGCTTTAGAAATAGTTTGTCTAAGATGAGCTCGACTAGACGTTGTTATTTGGAAACTATGTTAACTTGTGGTATGTTAAGAATTGCAATCAGTGCAATGTATTTTAATATTGGGGTACTGATATTGATTTTGGTATACCAATGCTTAAAACCCTATGATTTACAAGTTAAGTTTAGGAGACATGTCCTATCAACTTTAAAGAATCTTATCCTAGCTGACAGTAAATCAATGAGTGCATTCTTCGCAGTCATACATGGTCTGTCTTATCAGTACAGGGAGTGGCAGTGGTGATTTTACTCATTCGTAGCATCTGATAAAAAAGAAATATGATGTGAAGTTTTGTATCAGCATCAATTCCATCATTTTCTATGCAGCCGAGTCATAATTAGATGCACAACATTACACTGACTTCTATACAGACGAAGTCAGTGGTTATTATTAATTGATCTTTAACAAAGATGCCTCTGAAGTTTCTCTCATATTATTAAAATAGTTTTTTTTACTGACCAGTGACCCAATTAATTAATTAATAATCTCAATATATGTTCCCTTATTTGACAATGAAGATGTATGGCTTCTTGTGCCACACAATCGGCGGAACAATTATCGAGTGAAAATGACTACTTAGAGCTACTTCTGTTATCATATATGCACAATTGATTGTATATATATATTTGTTATCTCAATGGAGGTATAAAATGTATGATAATAGAACGTTTTTTCTACGTTATATATATGTGGTTATTTTTTGTATTTGTGCTATATGTGTTACTAATTAACTGGTCGTGGCATTGGGTCTTGCTAAATCCTTAGGTTAATCCATTGTTAATGCCTGATTAGGTTAAGCCACTTGGGCTTCTGTACTCCATACCAATTATTGATCCTTATGGAATGGTAATTATTAACGAATGACGAAGAGTTCCATTAGTGTTTGTGTGATGATAGCAAAATTATTTTCAATTTGCTGCTGCTGTTATTTTTATATATACAGTAAAACCTTGTTATTACGACCACCCTCTCACCTCATCAATCAACCCTCGATAGCAGCAAAAACTTGCCTTGGAGGGCTGCACTTCCCCATATTCTATCTATATATATATCTATATTATATATCTATCTATATATCTACCTATATATCTATCTATATATCTATATATATCTATTTATCTATTTATCTATTTATCTATTTATCTATTTATCTATATATCTATCTATATATCTATATATCTATATATCTATATATCTATTGACTGGCCTTTATATTGACTTAGTCCATAGTAGAGAGTAAAATACAATCATGACAATACAAAGGATACTAATAACGTGCCCAAAACTTTTTGGTTAGAGCATATTAAGGTATTCTTAATTGTTACATTGTCTTCATATATAGTTTGCACTGTATATTTTATAAGCAGAGCATCGCAATACAATACATGCATGATTTGTTTATTGCTGGATATTTTGTAAAGCTTAGAAATAATTGATTAAACATTTTTCTAACATAGATGTGTTACTGACGTTAAAATTAACTGTTCTTTACGACTAATGTAACTAAACTTGCTTAGATTTTATAACAAGACGGGTACAGAAGAGTGATAGTACTAGTTTGTGCTGTGAATTTCATGTTTATTTTCTGCTGGGCGTGTCATAATATTTGGTCACCTTGCCATAAGTGGCAACCTCCGAAATAAGAGGAAAATGGGCAAATAAACCTTGACCTGTGGACATTGATGTTGTATTTCGGAGATAATGGACTGCGAAATAGTGATAAAAGTGCAAATAACATACATTATGTGATTAGATATATGAACAGTCGTTATCGCTTTTATGAATTAATATACTGCAGTTTTGTGCAATTAGTTTCTAAATCAATGCCCATATATACTTTTTGTCACATAATTTTGTACTGAGCATGAAGCAATACAAATTAGAAAGAAATGTTATAAATAAGTCCAACACCAAATTTGTGGTTGATAATGGTAACTGTGGAATCATTTTCCTATAAAGTTTGTTTTATTTTCTATTATAAGTTTAAATCTTTCTTTGTTATCGTGGCTCTGACCACTGTGAAAATGACAAGAAGGCAAACATTCTATAGAATTGTCATCGGAATGATGAGGTTTGATTTATTGCTAACGTTTCGTGCCGTTGCGGGGTTTGTTAAAGTTTGAAAATTTCTGTAGTTGAAAAAAATTTGCATTTTTTTAATCCTACTGCATCCACTTTTTATGGGTTGGCCTTTCATGTGATGATTAACACAATATGTAATAACTACAGCCTTTATCTTTGGAAAAGGAAGGAAATACAAATTGCTGAATAAACATATATGATAAACAGATGGATTGTCCTCGAGGCGGAATGAATTCAATATATTTGAACAGCACGATAGACAAATGATAGAGTCCTGCTGACGATGTGTCATATATATTTAGACCAGTCGTGTATCAGTAAATTTATATTGTGCAATTCAGCAACTGCATAGGGGTGATGTTAATAGTTCAATCGGCAGTAGATGTATGTAAACGCCATTATGGCACCCTTATTAATATCTGGGCAATCTGGAACCTGTTAGCTATTATGAGTATGTTGTGTGGTTCGCAGAGTTGTCTTGTGCATAAATATAGAGCGACAATAGTTTTTATTAGCACTCAAGGATAGATGATTTTTATTTTGCAACATCAACCAGACAAGTATTTATTGAGGAAGCTTTTAATAAAGCCAAAATCAAGAAAAAGGTGGTATGAGTCATGCTTGTTAAGTTTTTAACTGTTCCAAAAGTAAAAATTTGTTTCAAATGGAAATTTTTGAATAAACGTAACTTTTAAAATGAATGGTGTTTCACCTTATTAATGTGGCATAAACTTAACTATTAGACTAGTTTTCGTCATGCATGCACAAGAATTAAGGGACACAAACTTCAGATTGGCCTTAGCATTGAGAATAATTGCCCCCCATTTTTATTAGAAATTTTGGTAGTTTCGTAATTTTAAGTTAATCGAGGGTGCAGTAGTAGTTAAAATGTATTAAAAAGTATATATATAAGTGTTGATTGTATTTTAGATTTGTATGTACGATTGTGAAATTTTTTTGATTCTGAGTGGTTTTCTGCTCGTACATTTTTTGCAACATGTTTCTTGCTTCACTTGAAATTGTATGTAAAATGTTCATTCAAATTATAGAAACAGCTTTGTACTTTCACAATACATGTGTTGCCATATGGTGATATAAATAACATGTACAATAAAAAGCAGAAGTATGTATGGAGCTCTATCGAATGTATTTGAATGGAAGAGAACTATTTTGTGATTCAACCCAGCTGTTCGCTCTGAAGGTTGTGTTATTGGGCTGGTTGTTGTTGTTGTGCTGTACAGTACACATTTGTTTCAAAATGACACGGACAAATTAACAATGATTAATGACAAATTAAAAATGATACGGTCATAAATTTGGTTAAATTGTTTTGTTTATTTTGTCATGTAATGCTGGGGTTTCCTCCGAGGGAACTCTTGGGGGGGGGGGGAATATACCCGCCCTACTAGGAAGTATCCCCCTCCCTCGCCTGCCTTCAATTAATCAAGGTGTTAAGTAAAATTTCCAAAGTTTGTCTAATTTATTTTCCAACAACTTCCGAACAAGAGCTGATTCAACAGTTTCTAGTATTAACCGAAGTCCCCCCCCCCCCCCCCCCCCCCACCCTCTTTGCCTTGGAAAGGCCAGATACCCCCCCCCCCCCCTCCCCGGAAAAAAAATAACTGGTGAAATATAATATATTCCCATTGAATACATTTCAAGCAAACATCTGGTTTATCCCCTTTACACTATTGACAATTCTGCGTCTCCCTTTTCATTGTATTATATCTTCATTTTATTTCGATTTCCGATTTAAAAACACAAACTTTATGTTGTAATTTCAACTTTTTAATTGCCAACCAATAAAACATACATTGCCAATCAATAAAACATACACATACTCTTGCCTTACTCTAGACTACATACTATTTGTAAGAATATTGTTAAGTCATTAATAAGTCTGATTGTGACTTGTGATGTCAATCATTTTCTTAAGTCGACGATCGGTTTGGCACCACTATTCTTGAGTGGTGATGTTTGTTTCTTCTGATTTTGCAATATTGCACTCATCATTGTTATCGCTGATAAGGGGATGTATATATATCACAGATATTTTTTTTGTACATAGTGCAATATTTGCTCCATTTCAGTCTAGCTAGGAAGTATGTCTAGTCGTGGTATACGCTGAAAAACAAGAACAAAAAATACTCAGAAGTATAGTTGCCAAATGTTCTGTGCGAGGTTCCTGTCGTTTGACAGTTGCAGTAGGCATTACGGCAGTACAGCATCCAGTTCTCAGTTCTCTGGTATTGCTGATTCTTAGCCTCTGTAATGTTTTCTGAATGCAAAAGATGGCAGCACCTCCTATGTATGTATATCATCACTTTGTAATAATATACCTGAACACAGTACACGTGATACAGATACTCAAAATGATACTCGAGTTGTCTGCACTCACTGGATAGTCTTGTCTCAAGGATAGTCTTGTCTCAAGCTTATGGCAAGGAAATATATTTACGAGGTTGTATGTTATGGCCATGTGAAAGTGCATGCAATCCTATGCATGCATTGGTAAATCTTCTATGCTTAAGTAGAAATTAAAAAAAACGAATCCTGGTAGGATTGTCTTAATCATTTGTCATTTTTGTCAGATAGTTTATTGAGTTAACAACCTAACAACATATATGTCATGTATATACTGCATATCAAGGATGGTGAACCTAAAGAAAATGTACTTTCGTATACATGTTTCTTGTCATTCTTGTACATCGTATTGTTGTACTGAAGACCAGTAATCTTTGTACTGAAGACCAATAATCTTTGTACTGAAGACCAGTAATCTTGCTCCAGTGATAGTCTTAATATCCAGGTCCTACTGTAGTTGCTGTTATTAAATTCAGTACGTAACCGATATTGCTTCGTGGTTATTAACCAATGCATAACAAAAGCAGAAGTTGTTCGTCTGCATGTGCGATGAGATGGAACAGTATTATTCCCTAGTAAAGGCTGTGTCCTTGAGAAGGTGGGGGCCTAGCTCAGTGGGCTTGCAACCACTGGGTCCGGGGTTCAATTCCTGGTCGAGCCTAAGTTGGATGGCCGTTTCATCCATCATCTCATTGCCATGGTCCCTGCCTGTGCTAAGTAGCCAAACAGGTGCAGAAATACAGGACAAAAAGCCCTATTCCACACACCACAAGCTGTTGCCCATGATCTTTCGTTGAAATTAAAATTTGTTTTGTGGTTTCTATTAGTTTCTAACAAATTTGAAGAATATTTTTATGAATTATATAAGCAACAAACCTCACATTTAAAACCAGCTTATGTCTGGTTATACCCAGGAATCACTAAGTACTCCTAGGTTATACTTTATTTTGTCATTATTTAATTTGGTAAATTTAATTTCAAGAAGTACATGTATCTATTCTTGACCGTGAGATTAAACAATGTTCAATTGTCAATAAACCAGTGTTTTTAATATTTGGGTCTTCGCGGCAATATAAGACTTTTTTATGTGGATTAACTGAATTATTTTTGTCGTAATCATTCGATCATTGATAAGAATATAACTTAGACCAGTTCAAGTAGATTTGTTTGGCAGCGCTTTACAATTCCTACATTAGTCGATAAATGGTTAATTAACTAGTCTGCTAATGTTCGTAATAGCGGGTCTTGACTGTGTGCAGTCTAATGTAACCTTAGACATTCTTATGCACAACTTCTTACCAAGCGGCCATAAAGTTCTTTGCTCTGTTTTGCTTTCATGGTCTGATAAACTTTGTTTGTGCAAAGTGGTTGGAAGTTTGCAAAGCCTCTCCAAAATAGCATTCGTTCACGTACAAACTTTTACTTGATGCACTAAGGAATGTAGTGGTTGTATGTTGAGGTGTTAATAGTTGGACTACTGCTTGGATGGTTAATAATGTAATTGATTGTTGGGTCTCGTAATTACTGTTCGATCTACATGATTTAGCTGTGTTATATTACATGATTTAGCTGTGTTATATTACATGATTTAGCTGTGTTATATTACATGATTTAGCTGTGTTATATTACATGATTTAGCTGTGTTATATTACATGATTTAGCTGTGTTATATTACATGATTTAGCTGTGTTATATTACATGATTAAGCTGTGTTATATTACATGATTAAGCTGTGTTATATTACATGATTAAGCTGTGTTATATTACATGATTTAGCTGTGTTATATTACATGATTTAGCTGTGTTATATTACATGATTTAGCTGTGTTATATTGCACTCGTTTCTTGTTATACTAGTCCGAGTCTTTTGGAAATTACTGTAAACTCGGTCTGCCGACATTGTTTGGATTCACTGGAGCTCACTGATGTATAACCACAGCAACATTTTTGAAAAAAAGACTGGGATTTTCCATGGGCCGATGGCATTGCAAACTCGTTTTGGTGAATGTTAATTATCTGTTACTTGACGGTTGTTGATGACGATACATTTCGCAGTTTTACCCAGCAGGATGTTCCATACAGCATAAATTTTGGATATTGTGATTAAGTACTGTTTATATGTCTACATAGAGCATTCTGTACGACAATTTCTTTCACTTGAATTTCTTTGAAATCTAATATTTACAAAAAATTTGGAGTCGTACATTCAAGAGACCTGCCGCAAAACCCAACAATTTTGTTTTTATCATATGTTTATTGATGTCGCTGGTATGTAGAGGTCATCACTGTTTATGTATTACACATATTTTACTGTAGAGGTCACTGCTGCATAGTTATTTCCATAAACAATGCATTAATCAGTGATATTCTATATCCTTGGATGCATTGTCTCTGATAATAATACTTCATTGTTCAGATCTATGTGATTTTAGATCACGCTGATAGGGATATATATCAGCCCATTGTTATTAGAATGGGGAATTTCATGAATCTAATATTTGGATTTGCCAGTATTTACACATTTGTTAATTGATCTTATTGAAGATTTGGATTATTGGTAAATTATATTTGTAGAGATCCCCATAGTCGAACGGGTTGCTTTTTAAATTTTTGTAATCTCAGTAATGCAAACAGTACTTAAATTACCAGTGGTCGTAATTTAAGATTAAAGAGACATGCACTGATACTTATTGATTTTAATTGGTTGATCGACACATCTGCCATTAGTATTGATTAGCATTGATAAGTGTGCATTTACTATGCTAAACTGATGTTTATTTAAGATTTGTTGAATTAGTGTAATCAAAATTGTGACATAAACTTATGATTACGTGATAACCGTGTATTGAAGAATACATGTAATGTTACGACATCATATTGACAATCCCTGCTACTTGTGCTACATGGAAAATAGCATGTGCGCAAATTGACATTGGTACTTGTACATTTTTGTCTTGCATAAATCAGTTCAACTTGATCGTTCGATTTGACTTGGAACTTCAACTTGTGTTTGCGCTGACTCGATGTACAGTTTTTTGCGGTCTGATAAATTTATCGATCAATTGATACGTTGATAAAGACAAAACCGAGGAACATTTAAGAAAAAAATTAAAAAGGGAAAGATGTCTGACTTTGTAGACGATCAATAAACGACTTCCATTTATTTAATAACGTTGGATTGAATATTTCTGTATCGTCGTTGAACTTTGCACCGTAAATTGCACGTATATAACTTACATAGATTTTTTAAAGTACATGTATTTGGGATTAATTACAACCATACTATCACGATCACACTGTCTGGATTCTGGAATGCATTCATAATCGGTTGCCATAACAACAGCTTAATATGCAAATGAGCTGCGTAAGACAATCTCAGGTCTGTTGAACATTCCAAGGATCTATCGTAACTCTTGATGTCAAGATTTAAAGATAAAACCTCGATACTACATGTAAGAATTCATCTAATCAATGGATATTATGTTGCCATAGTGATGAGAATTGTATAACATAGCAACCATCGTCATGGAGATGACAATGCCAGGAGGGGTGGAGAGCCCCGCTATTTTTAGTTGTCGATTGATGATGGACGTGTGCTCGTCAACAAAAAGGTCAATCAAGTCTGACAAAGGTAAAACATATTTTAAATAAGATTTTAATTTTGATATTATGAAATATTTTTGGTTACGGTCATACAAGTGTTTAGTATTTAGTTTATTCAGCATCATATACAGTTATTTAACATAATTTCACATACCAAACACACACATATATATATCATACATATAAATATAAATATGACAATATATATATTGGACACTAAAGTATTGATGCCTGTGATTGTGTCATTAACGATATGCAATGGAGGAATCTGTAAAATGCCACATGTGGCAGTCTGTGGTTAAATGGGAACCTGTCATTGTGCTTGCTAAATTTAGAGTTATTTGGTTGGCATTATAGGAAATAGTTGGTATTAATAGAGTTGTTGTGGGATGCTTTTAGTGTGGTTTTAACGGGTTGAAGTCGTTTGATGTGACATTTTGAATTCCAACTTCAAAGGATGCTGATTAATAAGTGATGACATAAGATGATGAAAAGGATGGGAATCTTATTTTGTGACACGTAATTCTGATGCTTCAAAGTCAAGAGCTTAAATGAAGCGTGATGAATGTTTGTGTCCTTTTTGCTAATTAATGGCTTTAATGATATATTCATTAGAATTCATCATGCCTTGTTGGGTAGGGAAATAACAAGAGATTTGTTGCATACTTTGCTACATAACATAAAATGGGCTTGTTGGTTATCGACGATTCTCGATTAATTGAATTTAAATTCAGAAAAATGCGATTTTCAATTACTTATTTGTAACCTCGGGGTTTCGCGGGGCTTACTATTGCTCATTTTGTCACAAAGATCTGCCGGTGGCTACCAACGTCATGTGCTGGCACCTCGGTTGCAGTGAAAGAACTAATGATTTATGTGAAAGGAAGATTGTTGCCTCACAGAAAATGTAAATATGGTGAAGTTTGAAAAAAAAGAGAAGTCATATTTCATTGATGTAGCATTGCATTAATACTTCGCAAAAAATTGACTTGATTCCTAGCTCGAAACATAAGCAATGATGTGCTCGATGAGACAGAACTTCAGCCACAGTCCTGTCCAGGCACTATGGATTTATAGTGTCAGCATAGAACTGAGATATATGAATTCAACAATATTTCATTAATTTACAGTGGAACCCAACAATTTAGCCCACCCTTGGGAATAACTGAAGTTGTTTTAAAGTTCGACAACAGATTGTTGCTATCACAGTTGTCTTAATTCTGGAAAATATTTTGTAACAGTTTCAGAACCCTATGAATTTGAGGAAGTCTTTTAAAATGTTTCATCGTAATTAGGGAGTTCCACTGCAATTATAAAACCCATAAATACCATATTATATGCACAATAAATACTTCCCAGAATTTACTGGTTTGGACGTCGTCAATTACAGATATGTGATAAGCAGATAAGATACAGGCCTTGGGTGTTTTTGGTCGAGATATTGAACTTAATTTTGAAAACAAGTCCAGTGTACTCAACCTATTTTATTATCGTGTTATATGGATTGGAGTTGCTCGGAGTCGAGTGGTAACTCTTTCCTTGTAGCATATTTAGAGCCCTATAAGACAAGATAGGACTAAAGGATGATTTAATGGTAGTATAAGGAGCTATTACTTCTGATATGTCATAAAAATGTCTTGCAAAAACGTTAACCATGAAAAAGAAGATTTATTTTAGCTTTTTTTTAGTTCAGTGTTTGCAGTTTATCGTGTTTATGTCGCAGCAGTCTGAATTTCCAAGAATTTTGACTTCAACAAAGGCAGTTTTTTGGCGTTTGCACTCCAATGTGTGCTATCCTCTCAAGTTGATAGCGATAACCAGTCACTCCTTGTCCGTCAAATCTCAGTTACTTGATCATATTACTATTAGACATTAGTATCAAGAATTTAAGAAAAAAATCAATAGAATAAAAATAAAATTCTCAATACTCTGGATCTCCAGGGACAAGATTACCATCATGGATTTATTATTAGACATTACATTTGTAGTGTCTATGCTGGGTCTAATAGCAGACACCACCTTACTGTAAATGGTTCACAGTTTGGATTTACTGTGTCTATAGATAACTATGTCTCAATGCTACTGGGTCTGAAGCTTAGTCAGCTTATATGACCAGCTGTCAGAGGCAAATGTAATGATGAGATGATAAGTCTGCTTGGAGTCCACACCATGTTATACATTTACCCCATGGGTGGGAGTACATCAGTACAAGGCACCTCCAATTTAACGTCTCATGCGATCAACATATCCAGCTGGAATGTGGCACATATATATATATGAGGGAGCACCCAGGCCGGGGATCGAACCTGGGACCTTCAGCAGAGCTTGCCAATGTGGAATCGGTGGATGCCTTTACCATTGGGCCACCCAAACGCCAGTCAGTTGTCAAATAAATGATGACTACATCTAGCTCACTAGTGACTTGTAGATTGGAGTGTGGATACTATGAAAAAGGCATCAGATGCCATTTTTTGGCAACAACGTCATCAAGATGCCATCGAAAGTACCTCCTGAATAATTAAAGAACTATGGTAGAGAGTGTTTGTTGTCATAAATTTATGTATATTGTGGAGTGTGCTTAATATATTAAAAGAGAATTTAACTAACATCTTCAATCATAATTTTGCAGCGACACCATCGGATATGCCTCCTCCTAAAACATAAAACACCCTGGTTTGTGATCGAATAATTACGGTAGCTTGGTACTTGATATCATGAATGTATTCTTGGTTTCCATCACGAACTCATCTTAGGTTACTTTGTTTTTCATTTATTTCTTCTTGTTTATCTTTTAGCGATATCAGTGTCATACATTTCGACTATCATAATAAGCATGTAGAACTCGACCTCCTATCTTTGTGTCTTTCTTATTGTTTGCTTACTTCAGTTTGTGGTCCCCAAGCTATAATTATGACCTATATAAGCAGCATACTCGAACAAAGTATAAGTTTGAAACACTTGGTTGTGCCAGGTCGCGGGGTGAACTCAAGCATTGATTTTGAGACGTTCTCATATGTAACACAGGATTATTATCGGTTATATTGGATTAATTTACTTAAAGTTGTGTGTAAACTTATTGCATTATAAGGCAGAATGGATTTTTTCACACCCCAATTAGATAGCGCGATGCAATATACAATATTTTCTCCATTCATGGGCAAGTATATGTATTAAGTTCTCTGAAGAGGTGGACTGAATGTCAAGGTTTTTGGCTTTTAAAATATTAAGTTCATGTAACTGTGACCCAAATTATGGATTATGCCACAATTTTGATGTCTCTAGTTTTAGAAAGATGATTTGTAAAAGATCATTATTTCTTGATTTTAAGTGACATTAAACTCGCTTTTAAATGGGTAATGTGTAAATCATTAACCTATTGATAGACATATTTAGTTCAAATAAGTTCTGTTCAAAACATTTGAAGTTATTTTTAAACTTTTCTTGACTTTTTTTGGAAGTTGTTTTGACATGGCATCGGCATATTTACAAGGTAAAATAAAGTATGATTCTGGGCCAAGGATGATTTTTCAAATTAAATTTGAGATGTTTTTAATGTACTCATTGTACCGAATGACTGCACATAAGTATGCGCTCCTTGCTCAAGTGTGGCTAAAAATTTATTGCATGCAGTGAATTTGAAAGTAGAATTTTAGAATTGAAATTGTAGTCTGTTCAAGCTAAAGTTCAAGGGTTGCAATTACATTCACTAAAAGTACATATACATTTTTTATCAGAGATTTTCCTTGATGTGTTAAAATTACTGTTCCAACTATTAATCAAACATATTGATGTAAGTTGATGCGTTTTAAATGAATGTCATTTTGATATTGGCATGAGCTTGTAAATCATGGATGCTGCTATTGTCAATTACTGATGTTGATTACTCATGAAATTAGAGTAAACTCCATCATTATTGTGATTTTTGCATCGTTTTATAGCAAAAAGCTTACTACAGTCACAACAATTATTATTCAGACACTTTTGACTTTTAACTGATAAATGACCTTCCATAACTTGTAAACTACATTTTCAATTGCATTGCAATGAGTTAGCATAATATTTTGACAATGACACAATATTCTCTGCTGATTTCACGGTGGGCGCACACACAGTCACTCGAGAATCATGCGGAAGCTTTTTTGATTTTGATGCTCATGACAACAATTGCATTTTAGAAAGCTGACTACAGTCGCACCAAATATTATTCAGACACTTGACTTTCAACTGATAACTGACCTTCCATAACTTGTAAACTAGATTGGCAAATGCATTGCAATGAGTTACATAAAGCATAATATTTTGAAAGTGGCTGAATATTTTTTAATTCTCTGCTGATTTCACGGTGGGCGCACACATGCAACTGGGGGCGGGGGATGTGTAGTCAAGTACTCATCATGACACAAATGTACAATTGTGTGAGGATAAACAAAGAATCGAAACATGAATTTTGTCGATGTTGATATCAGTATTTTCTCGATTCATCGGCATACAGCGTATCGATGACAACCCTAGGTCATTCACACGAGAATCATGCGGAGGCTTTCTGATTTTATGCTCATTCAAACGATTGCTGATAGCGTCACATTCTCAAATGTCAGTGGCTGTCTATGGCTATTGCTTCATCAGGTATACCACTGTTTACCCTGTTGTAGTTTGCAAGTTCCAGGAAGTACTTGTTCAAAACGAGGGCCTTTGGATTTCCTTGCTAACATGAATTAGATAGACAAAAAAAAAAATTGGTTTATATTATGTACAAGTGTATGTGAATAATTTGACATGGACAACAAATGTGGAAAAAGTTCCTTATTTCAACCACCGGGAAGTTGAATAATCATGAGAAAGTTCATGACGAGCCATAGTAAATTTTAGTGTGACCTTACTGGTACATGTATAATATAATATTCCCGTACAAGGCTTGACATTACCATTTGTATATATTTGCCTGAGTGTCTGTCTTGGGCATTTTCAAGCATGTGTTGAATATCATATTTGAATATCATATTTTTCTGTTTCTTCCAATTATTACTTGCCTGAGACACACTTAAAACTTGTCTCGGACAATCAGACAAGCATTAATTATTATGTTTATCCCTGCCTAAAAGTGCTGTGTTTTTTTTATTCTTAATTGCATTTTTAAACGTTTTTCTTTTTGTATTTGCAGGGAAGACATCGACGAAAAAGAGAAATCGGAGTATTTTGAGTAGTCTCTTCTGTTGCATTCGAATAAACGAACCCCCAGCTGCTCCCCCCAACACTACTGTGCCTTCATCCCCTGACTCTCCGAAAGGTGTACAGGTGAGTTGCTCAATACGACATTAAACATGTACAGTGGAACCCCACAATTTTAACCACACAATATTTAGATTTAGGCCATTCACCCAAAATTAAGATCAAGATCTGCTAAATATTTTTAATTGGGTTGTAGATATGTGATTGCAAAGTAAAAATGTTCAAGAATTGAAGTTACCTACATATTAAGACCAACTGAATTCCACCAGATAAGTCTTCAAGACCACATCAATCAAACTATGATCACAATGTAAAAATAAACGAAAAACAATGCTCTTAAATTTAGAAAACTTTGAACTAGAAGTCACTTTCCTAGGTTCCAAAACGTTATTTGATTCCGTGTAAAAGAAAATAACAGAACTTAGGCAATCTCAATATTAAGACAATGTCTCTGGTCTTCTAAAGAATAGGTCTCATTTGTGGAGTTTCACTGGAGATAAATGATAATCATATGATAATCGCATAATATTTATCGTATGCTAACATAAACAAGATAATGTAGCTCAGGCCATAACTCGTAATACTGCGGCAATCAACCTAAGATTGTAAATATAGAACTGTCCATAAATCATTGGTCTTCAACATCAGGTTTTGGTCTCCGGTTGATCCACTCATTGATTGGCTGTGATTGATTGTGGGTTGTATGAACACAGTTGGCAGGGTTTCAAATGTGGATGCCTTTATCCCAAACTGCACCTTGGACTGAACTGGCCGAAACTTGTGTATTGGGGAGGGGGGGGGGGGGGTGTACTAAACTAAGTGCTCACTGGGTCAGCAACTTACGAAGTCCTCAATTTTGAAAGTAAATTTATAGTATTAATAAACAATGATCAACTTAAAGTTAGACAAGATTTGTGTTCGAGATTATCATGATAATTCATAAATTTACAAGTGCAATGGTAATCATGTAAAAATATGATAAAATGGCTTTTTTGAAACGAGCCTTATTTGTTAAATTGTCTAGGAAGTCTTTGTTAAATTAGACCACATGTGATTAACTGCACTGCATCAGCCATGCAAATCTTAACTTGAACTTCACACTTTTAGTGACATTGCTTCAGAATTACTCAAAATAAGGCAAATCAGTCCAATTATCGTGTCATTATATTGTTGATTTAGGACACATTATTAAGACTTTATACCCTGACTAGCAATAATGCAAAGTGTCAGTCAAGTGCACAAAAAAGAGAAGATGCTCTTTGCGATATTGCTCTGTGCCCAGTACCCTCTTACTTCCTATTACCAGTGGGTATTGTACCCGCTTATTGTGCATCACTGCGGGGTGCTGCAGGGGGCTACTCCCCTGGGAATTTGCTTGCTATATAAACACGATAAAGTTGTATTGTTTCTCAGTGGTTTGTAGACATAGAGCTCTGGTGCATATTGTGTTACGTCCTGTATTTCTGCACCTGATGGGCTAATTAGGACAGGCAGAGACCATGGCAGATGATGGATGAAACAGCCATCCAATTTAGGCTCCACCGGGAATTGAACCCGGGACCCAGTTGTTGGCAGCCCAGCACGCTACCACTGAGCTAAGCCCCCCATGCTGCTGATATCTTTAATTTTATAATAACTTATGTTGCATCTACTTTCATGTGACATCTTAATAATGGTATTATGATTATGAAATATAAATGATTTCAATATAATTTGAATTTTGCCTGAAAGAAGTACTCTCGTTCCTTTTGGTGCAGCGAGAATATTGTAGTTAATTTATGTGTAATATGCATGGACTCTCCCCGTCTCTCTCATCTCTTCTGTCTTATCTTGTTAGCGGCAACTATTTGCCTTAGAGGCTTGCACTGTCCCAATCATTGAGGTAGAATTGGTAAAAACTCTCTGATGTGCTGCTAAATACTTCACATGTAAAAAGTTAAACTGAAAAGCAAGTGGACGTTACTTTTAATCCTACTGTAATCCTCAACCTAATCAGTGCTAATCCTAAACTTAACTGGCAAGTGGTGAGGTCTTTAATTGCTCCAACAACTCCAAATGCAATGTCTTATGAGTGGCACTCGAGACCTTTAGAAGAGTTTCCTTATTCCTTAACCACTGAAACACTTCGCTGCTTTTGGTCTGCAAGATGCAGTTTTACTAGTAATCAGTTGATGAACTCATAATAACCATGACTCTGAATGCAATTGATGATTGTAGCCTCATTCAGTATATTTCATGATTACCTATGGGATCGATTCAAAGTTGTTCAAAGCCATATTTATAAAGATAACAGAAAGGCCGAAATAAGGATATTATATGCTCTATTGGAAGCAATCTAGAGTGATAAACTTCGACCTACATTGTGCGGGGTTGCATTGCATTGCATCGGTGTAGCGATAACGTACATATAGTCCGTGTGAGCTTTGGTAGACTGCGAGCAACACACAATAATAAGCAGTCGACTTGTGGACAGGAGAAAATGACTATTCTGGAGCTTCATACTGGTAATTCCCTGCTAGAAAAAGTTATTTGCTGGAATTTGGTGTGAGTGCCCCCCTGCAGTATGACTGACAGCAGCCTGCTGCTTTGTATATACACTTTCTTTATGTATGTCCTCGGGTCGGTAGTTATGGGGTGTTAGGCCACAGGCCTTCGCTGGTCTCTCCTTCCTCTTCTCCTTTATGTTTTCATTCTTGTCTTATTTTGGCCCTCTGCAGGGTCAGACGACAAAGCTCTGCAAAAAAAGTTTCATTCAATTGATGGCCTAGTGTTGCATGCACTAACGTCATTTGATCATGATCATATGTAGATGCAGGGATTAGATCTGAGTGCATGCTAATCGTGCAGGGATTAAGAGCAAAACGGATCATGGGTTAACTGGATATATCTGCAAAATGGATTAATTGGGATTAGCATAATTAGGAATTCCTTGCAAAAGTAAACATCCCTGGAGGAACAGAATATTGTTTATCATTTGTTTATAAATATTAAGGACTGCAAGTTGTACAAGTTAACAGATGCTCAAACACACAAGATAGGATTATAAAATAATTGTTGTTAAATCATTAATAATATGATTTATTAATTCATGACATTTGTTGAACTAAAACATCTTATACATTCTTTCATTGTTCAAACCTATGCTCTCTGCTGTGGATTACACAATCAAGAGGTCTAATGAAACAAAGATGCTGACCTTTTCTTCTTAATACCCTTTCTTCGGAATATAAATACCATATAATCATATTATCACAGTCAGTGATTTCGACCAGTTCAGTTCTGTTCGAACTGCGTGAACCTTTCATATCATTTCTACACTTATCAGCTTATTGGAGTATTAGTTTTAAATGTATTTCACATGAAAGGGGGCAATGCCATTTGTATACCACCCGTATGTTGGGTGGGTGCGAGTCCGTGTCGACCAGCCGGTGAGTCCATTCAGCCTCGTTTTGAGTTCGTGCCTCCCCAGAAGCGCCGCTGTCTCCCTCTTCTACGATTGTGATTAATTACTGATCTAGTAAGCTGAAGATGTGTGCAGTGTGCCTAGAGTGTGCAAAAAGTGATGAAGTAAAGTTTAAATGGATGTAATGATCCTGAAATGATCCTGAAATGATCCTAAGATATTTGTCAAGTTTTTGTAAAAACTATGAAAAAAAATGAGTACGGACAGCTTTATTTTGTTTTAAAATGTGAAGTGAAACAGATCTTATCTAATAAATGTGCCCAGAGTTTGCAAAAAGTGAAGAAGTGAAGTCCACATGATTGTAACAATCCTAAAAAGGTCCTTAAAAATGTTGAATTTTTTTTTTAAGAGATAGAATAGGACGATAAAATGAAAATAGAATGCTAATGTCTGCTGAATGATGCCTTAAAATACACACGACTGAAAAATTGTATCTGATAAACATCTGATAAACGTGCCTAGAGACTAAGAGAGTGCAAAAAGTGATGAAGTCAAAAATAATGTAACAATCCTGAGACTCCTAAGATATTTTTATTGAATATTGTAAAGATGATGAAAATATTGTGAAAAATTAGGTTTAAACAGCTGTATAATATGAAATTAACTTGCTTATGAGAAAGATGATACCTAATACATAATAGTGTTCAGACTACATTATGACCCATACATTATTTTTGTTAGCTAGACAATAACTGCGGTTTGACTATGCAGTAATTTGACTGGGATCCAGGAGGGCTAGACATTAACAAGGGCAGTTAAATAAAGAAAGAAGTAACTAAGGGTTGTGGCTCGTTGCCAAATTGAAAAATGTACGGCTGGAAAGCTCCCACAATTGGCACTGACTTTTTATAAGTATCCTTCTGACAAATGCTATAAATGTATGCCTACAAATATTGATAAATAAAATAAAAGTCAATGTCATGGTTGACATAATATTGTCAATAACAATCCAATATATGATAGACATAATTATAATGATTCTATCATTGTGCAATTATATGCATGTTATGCGATATATTTACATGTAGTTGGGAAAGTGACATTCTTGTGTTATTAGTATATACATATGTGTGTGTATAATTCAGTATTTCACAAACAATGGTCTGAACTCAATGAAGAGTATCATAGGCCAAAACTTAAGTATGATTAGTCATACCACTAAAGTACTGGTGAATGAATTAACAAAATTAAATTCAAACTTCACACAAGTATAGAAATGCTCTACTGAAGACTACTGTATTATACAGTTAATCAGAGATTTACGAAGTCATGAACTTTATGTGGATCCAGATTCACACACTGACACTTAGATTTACTTTTGTACTATTTGATTAATTATTTATAAAATTTTGTTATTTGCAATTTGAATTTAACTAATATTTTGCAAATACACCATATTGTAATGCATTATGTGTGTCTACAGCAATAAACATATATATATATATAGTCTAGATCTTTGGACAGCTGGGTAATTAACTATTTCCAAATAAAAAATAAACTAAATAGCCATAACCATAAAATACAGTCAGTCAAACAGTCGGCCAATCAATCTTTCAATCAGTCAGCCAATCTCGTAAAACTGGGTCATGCAATACCTTATACAGTCAATGCAATTTATGCTCTGTGTCCAATGTTGCATTAAACTTTTTGATATTAATGTAAAAAATCTTTTTCCTTTTTTCAGCCACCGTGTCAGGGTTTTCTTTTACCTGCTCAAAGACCTCAAGATGCGAACAGAAAATGCGTGGTGATCGACTTGGACGAAACGTTAGTGCATAGTTCATTTAAGGTAAGTCAATTTGCAGTTGTTTGTAAATAATGTTCAATGCGATGTGCGTTAGCCAACCATTTTACGTCAGATGTTTCCATTTTATGTAGTTTTGTAGATGCAAAAATACATAAACAAAATTGATATTTAGGCCATTCTTATAAATATTTCTGTTGCGGGTTACATGACACTTGAAAAACCCATCAGGTAGGTAGGAATTTTATTATTTTTTCCAGAAGATATATTCTCGATAAAGATTGAAAACTTAAAATAAAAAGCAAGGAAAAAATTTCATACGCACTGATATGTTCAATACGGTCGCGTAACCCACAACAGGAATATTTTTATTAATGGCCAAAGGTTTGAATTGAATTGAAAAATGTTCCTACATGTAATGATTGTATCGCTGTTATAAACATTGAATTGTTCAAACGTAGTTGAAAAATATTCATGAAACGTTCATTCGCTTAGAGAAAATACTTTAGCGTTCAATTCTGTTTGTCTTTGAGGAACCCACATTAGCCTTGTTAATTATCATGTCAAATGGCAGCTACGTCAAAAACTGCTGCAATGTAACGAATATTATTGTTTACCATTTTGTTCCGTATATACAAGGTACCCGTACATTATCTCATTGTGCAGTGCATTGGTTATAAATCCTCTATTAAGACGTAATTGGCGACCTCACAGATTCGTACTCGTTCAATGAGTACACTTGTAAGATAGAACTTAGTTAAAATTATCTTTTACATTTTCAGCCCGTGAACAATGCAGATTTCGTAGTCCCAGTTGAGATTGATGGAACTACACACCAGGTATGGAAAAATTATCTCTTTTTAAAATATTTCCTGAAAAATTGGCATCTCACAATTAACTTCGGCACACGGTCCTACCATTTTTGTGGATGATATCATCAATCTGCATGCAATGGCCGTGTTGTATGATGACATCATTAAAGAATGTTTCAAACCATCTTGCTAGTGGCTCCCTCTGTTGATATCGAAACTCTCAATTGGGCTAATTATTTAATGCATATTTTAAAGTTACTGTCAAATTTTTGTAATTACATTTTACAGCTTTAGAACGAAGAATGGCAAAATTATGAAGAGATGAGTTTTGAAACAATGATGTAATTCGATATTTATGTGTATGAGAATGAACTAGGTCTATTCAGCCGAGCTGCTTGGCATGTCTTTCTACTTAGAGTGCCTAGCAGAAAAGTGGTTACACTGGCAAACAATTTTTTCATTCGTTAAAAGTGCTTCTGCCTCGTCAGTACCATTGAATATCTCCAGCCAACCTTGACGGTTTATAAAACACAGTAATCAACATTTTATGATAATCCCTCGGTTGGTCAAAGCTCCAGGCACTCAAATGTTCAATTTAATGAAGTACATTTTTGTTTTAATTTTCGCATTCATGATACACAATAACAGTGCCCTGTGTTTTGACATCTCCGACAAACTGTTGTCTGTGATTTTAATTATAAATATAAGGAAATGGTGTTCTCTTATTCCTGCAAATCGTATTAATTGTTAATTCCGTGCATTTGTGATTTTCCAGGTGTACGTTTTGAAGCGGCCTTATGTAGATGAGTTTTTGCAGCGAATGGGAGAGCTCTTTGAATGCGTCCTCTTCACTGCTAGTTTAGCTAAGGTGAGAGGAATAAATCATCTATGTTTGCCCGAGCAATCTGCTGGTCACTTATTTATTAACGGTTATTTGCTTCGGACACTAGTTCAGAGTCAGAGGACACTGCATAACCTGAGTTGGCGCGAATCTTGTCAATGAGTGGGGAAAAAAAGTCACCATAACTTTGTTATTATTCATCGTTCTACTTTAAAACTGGGTATACTGTGGGATTTTAATCACACGAGCTGTCAAACTGTCAGAAACAATTAGATGGGCTTGTCCTCCGTTCACAGTGTATGATATCCACTCATATGGAGTGTGAAAACAATTTACCTTGTTCAGAGTCACTTTTCATAGCTTTAATTTACTTATACAGACCATTTCTAGAGTAAACAAACCCTCGTGGTTGACGGTGGTTGTATCCATTGTAACGGAATTTACCCTTTTAAAATTGAAGGCCGGACCCCATTGGCCAGGGGTGGTGGTCAGATCATGTCACGGCGGGGTCCACTCATTTACATATCACATTTTGGTCTCTGCTGATTGGTTAGTTTGGAGCCCAATTTCTACTTATTTACTGGAGCTTTTGATGGAATGTGTTACGGGCAACATCTATGCATTCTGAGGCGGGCCTAGCTCAGAGGTAGAGCTCTGGGATTCCAACCGCTGGGTCCTGGGTTCGATTCCCGGTTGAGCCTAAGTTGGATGGCTGTTTCATCCTTCATCTCATTGCCGTGGTCCCTGCCCGTCCTAATTTTCCCATCAGGTGCAGAAATACAGGACGTAAAGCCCTAATCACCCACCCACCCACCCATCTATGCATTCTGATAGTTGTTTGGTAAAATTTCTCAATGAATTGATGATGTACAGATCGAGTGACCCTCTTTCTGTTCCTTATGGCAATTTGCTACATCGATGGCCTGACATTGAGAACTTCATCCAAGTCCATGAAAATCCTCATTTGAAGTAGCATTGGGACTCCATTTAATATTACTTATGATGTGATATACGTAAAACTTATTTCTTTGCTTATTCTATTTTCAGTATGCCGACCCTGTAGCAGACTTACTTGACAAGTGGGGTGTTTTCAAAACTCGCTTATTCAGGGAATCATGTGTCTTTCACAGAGGGAACTATGTAAAGGTGAGAAACGGAACTTACAGTACTACAGTTGCATTAAACTAAATTGCCGAGATGCTGTTATATTTCGATTCAGTCCAAATTGCGATTAATGAGAGTATTTTATCGCATCATTCAACATTTTGATGGTCATATACATGTGACAAATAGAGTCTTTTCACTGAGCAACCCTGAATTCAGCAAGACACAAGTCTTTCTTCTCTTATTACTCATTTTGCTTTTCAGACATAGAAGATAATCAGACTTATTCAATAAATATAACTTTCTCAGAAAAATAACAAAAATCAACTGAATGATAAGGTGTCAAATATACATTTAAATGCACTAAAAATACTGCTGCTAGGATGCACTTTGCTTCAGCCAATCACAGCCAAGGGCGGGAACTTTTTCAGCCAATAGAATTGCAGTATTCTGTCATAGCCACCTGGTGGAAATATAGAGAACCTTTTCGAGAAAATCCACTATTTGGTGAACCTATGGCCATTAGTACTGACTTGCGATTGAATGATACTGAAGAGAGTTTGATGCTGTCTTTAACTAATGTACAATAACATCTAAATTTGGAATTGTTCAAATGTTATTTAACCGACTTTAGCCTCTATGTTTAGTCTTTGTTGAGCGTTGGCCTCAATGCTAAGTTATGATGTCCAAAGCTGTTTATCGAAATACTTAATATTATATGTGTGAATGTCTTCTTTTTCCTTATTAGGACCTGAGCCGATTAGGGCGAGACCTCAGCAAGGTGATCATTGTTGACAACTCTCCTGCATCTTACATCTTCCATCCGGACAATGCAGTGAGTGATTTTGCAAATATACGTTGTATTTTAATGTGAGATTTTAACCTTGTACAGACATTAGCGTTTTGCTCACCTTGAGCTTTCCGCTATGTCTAATAGCCTTGTAAATTCTGTGTTCTCAGTGAATCTTAAATGGATTATGTCAGACATAGATGAATCTCAAATGGATTATGTCAGACATAGATGAATCTCAAATGGATTATGTCAGACATAGATGAATCTCCACAGTAACCTTGTATTTTAATGTAATAGTAAAAAAAATAAGCCAAGTATACGATGCTAAATCCTGAATGTTCACTGTCCTGCTGAATAGTTTGTAGTACCTGCACATATCACAGGTGGCAGTATTATCATTAAATAGCAGAGCCCCCTGCATGATGTGGGGAGAATTTATTTGTACTGCCCAGAAGAGCAGTGTAATTTGGTTTTCTTAAAGCGCCATACTAATAACAATGGTATTCAGTGAGATTACAGCTGGAGCTTTCACTTTGAGATTGTCTGTCCTTGTAAAACCTGATAACGTCACAGAGTTCTCTTTACGCTGAGTCAGTTCTTATGCTCTCCTTCTAAAGTCATTTTCAGGCACCACTGAATTTTCTTGTGCAGCAGTTTTTGCTATTCCCGCCGAGCATGCTCCTTTTTTCAATACTGGTCTTATTTGGTCTTATTTGTGTGTATTTTTTCTTTGCAGGTCCCAGTATCGTCATGGTTCGATGACATGAACGATACAGAACTGCTCGACTTGTTACGCTTCTTTGAGCGCCTAGCTCACGTGGACAATGTTTACACTGTGTTGCGCAATGCCAACACATAGCAATTAAGTTGGTCACCACCTAACGAGGAACCGACGAATATCAGGGAAGACCAGGAAGAAGAATACCAAGTGACCTTGCGACAACTTCATGTGCCCAGTTTGTTCAACCAATTTAATAATACAGCCGGCGGCCAGCAGCAGCAATACCATCACAATCAGAGCCAGAATAATCACCGAAATCACTCAGACGTTGTCCATCAAGTCGTGATGACCCGTGCAAGTTGTCATCGTAATTACGACTCGGACGACTCCACGGCATCTGCTGTATCTTCGACGATAGATAAGCTCGAAGACTGGCCAGCGATCTAAAATACAACGCCAATTATAGTACCATAAGAACACTGCGCAATGCAGTCCATATTCTGAAGTAACCAATTCATCCGCGGATGTAACTGTTAAATCTAATTACATACATGTCTTTCATGTGTTGGATGTGGACGCACTGCGATCGTAGCACTAACACTGATTATCATCTGCATCGCATGGCAACTTTTGTTTTTTGTAAAAACGCATACATTATCAATGTGACATATTATGTACATGCAATAGTCCAGCTCTAACAAATGCATTTATCCGAGAGTATATTTTATATTCATATTTGGGTTACTTTAAAAAATCACCATCAATGAGGATGTGCGACATGATTTTATGGTATCTATGAAGCCAATAGCCTTTTGTTGATGAGGAGTTCGTTATCACAACAACACTGTTGCTATGGAAACGCTTGGAAATTAATTGGAATCGCCTAATCTTGCACACTTGAGCTTTTGAATGCTGCTGACTGTAACTAATAATAACGATTAACAAACAAACGTCTCTTCCCTGAGGATATTAACAGGAAGGTTAACCCTTCCCGCTTAAAGTTAGGTTTTTGGAACACTGTGGAAAAGTTTGGTGTAGCTCGCGAGCCAAACGGGTGGTGGCCTATTCGATAGACAATTTGCGATGACCTTTTTTGGTCAACTCGTCCCTGCAGGCAGGATTTTTAGCGAAACGGCGGGGTTTAAGTAAAAAAGAAAACTTTTTAACGCCCCTGCGAATTCGCTTCCTGCATTGAACTGGCGTAGAATAGTTTTGGAATGAGAAGCTTGAAAGAATTTTTGTCTGGTTAAGATTTTTTTGTTTCGATTAAACGATTGTTTTCGTCTGGACAAAGAAAGTTGTTAGCTGACTGTTTAGGAATAGTTTAAATATGCTGCAGGCTTATTTTTAAGTTTTTTAAAGAGTAATCTTGTTGAGTGACACCAAAATCCCAACCAAAGTCTTAATTATGGCCTATGCACACGATAATTACCTAGATATGTCTTAACATGTGATTCGTATCCGTGTAATACATGCTAAACCAGTCTTAAACTAATACATACTCATATTAATTAATCATCATTTTTCTTGTGTCATCATGTCATCATTTATTGTATTGTCATCGTCGAGCACTAACATCATCATCATCATCCTAAATTTCATCTTCATTCTTCGTGTGCTATCTCATCAATCATACTAGCAATTTCACTTATAACTTTCATAATGAAGGTTACCGACTATCGAGTCCCGTGTCATCTCATCTTTACGTTTGTCATTTTCATCATCGTCATATCATCACTGACGGACACCGTCGGTGTGAACCGTGTTGTCAACTGATTGTCATGAAAGCTTCATATCAAAATTATATCA
This sequence comes from Alitta virens, assembly GCA_932294295.1. Lineage (NCBI taxonomy): Eukaryota > Metazoa > Annelida > Polychaeta > Phyllodocida > Nereididae > Alitta > Alitta virens. Next base: position 19,415,977 of record OW028585.1, on the reverse strand, counting down.
TAGTATTTGTCACTTCATCCGATTTTCATAAAACCATAAATATCATAAACCATTTATTGTGTCGTTTTTATCACTCACCGGATATCATAAAATGTGGATATCGTTTGAGTCTTTTTGTTGCAACTAGTTTTGTGTGCAAAGTCGTCAATTGAAATATAATAATTACCTTGATGGCCGTCAGCGATGGTCTACACAAACATATCGTATTTGTTGTCCGATTTTTGCAGCTTTGTTCCCTTTTCAAATTCTGTTTAAAACCTGACATATGCTGAAAAAGCAAGGTCCTTTAATAGTAAATTTGTGATGATGAATCTGAATTAAGTTTCTCCTGAGTAGATTAATAATGTATACTGTACTTGAAGCTGCTGAACATGTCTTTTGTATTTTGATCATTCATAATTTGTACGCTTCTCTGGTTTATCGATCGGTCAACTGACCCTTATCTACCCCTTTTTTTTTTTATAAAAGTCGCACTGTGTGTATGCTTTCAAATTGTGAACAACTGATTCGGTGATGTTTAAAATGAATTGTAATTTTGCTCTTTAGAAACCTTATAGGCAAGTCTGTACTGCTCGATCATTGGAATGTGAAAAAAAATTGAAACAAATCATTTTCGGAATAATATTGAGATAAAACGCACACACACAAAATCCAGAAATGCTGAGATAATTCATCACGGAAACAGTTGACATAATTTTGAAAGATGTTTTTTTTTATTTTTGTAGAAAATGCAGAACTTGTTATGTAAACTTCAAAAAATTATTTGTGTCTTAAGTTTGTACAGATTTGTTCAATTTTGCATCGGTCGCGTTGTATGTTTGAAGAGATAAAGATATTTTTGCTATGGTAAAAGATAGGACAGAGTAATCTTAGAGGTCTAATGGAACTGCAATGCACTGTGGAATGAACTGTGGAATGAACTGACATGTTAGTAATACATCATATATATTTTCAGACTAGACAACACTTAAAAGATAACTATGTCGCACAGACTTGTATAAAAATTCAATTGTACATAGGCTTTACTTGATACCATTGTACTCGTTGTTGGTCATTTTATAGTTTCCGAAATACCGCATTAATTTGTTTTCTGTTTGTGTGCAAGTATATGAGAGTGCTGTGGCATTTTTTGTTGTTTAAAAATAATGGGAGTTATTCTTACATTCCTCTTGGTGAAACCAAATATATGGCGTACACGGAAAAATAAAGAAAAAGTTATGCGATGCGGAGACGATCTAGTTTTGCGAAGATGGGTAGATTAAGAAATAAGTTATTTGTGTCATCTCTGCTACTGAGACTGATAGTCCATACAGTTTAGTATTCTTTTTCCTAACATTAATCAGGCTAACATTAGATTTTCCTTATTCTACATCGTTTCTATGACTACTGATGTTGTCAAATTCTTTTTATACATATTTGGAAATCACCCGATTGGCTTAGATGTGACTTCAGTAGCCTAGGTCGCTACAGCAACCGTTGTTCAGTAGTGATACGGTGCATCCTGTGCATAACGGTCTCCCTTTAGGATTGTTTCAGTCACCATAGCAACGGTTTCGCTAAGAGGAATAACAATGTACTGTTTGAAACGAGGTGCCAAATCTAGTGTGTTGTGTGTGTTGTTATTTTGTTGCATTCAACCTAATTCTCCGTTTGTTAAAGATGTTAAGTACATGACGATAACGATAAACGCCCTTGAAACGAAACTTGATGTTCGTCGAGAATATGTACGTATGGTCCCAGGTAATATTTTTGGCTTTATGAGTTGCATAGTCTCCGCAGTTTGATACGTTTTTTGCTGCCATGTTTTGATGTATTTCAGTAAGAAGATGAAATAGAGCATACGATAGTTTGCATTTCAGTCTGTAATCACAACTTTTGGATGTTACTGAACTCTGTAAACTTGCATCACTTGCCCATGGTTTATATTATTGTTAATGCTTTTTTTAATGAGCTTATTTAACAAGGCGCATACTCACGAGAAGAGTTAAGGTGTGACAGGTTTTGTGGTGAAACATTATCGTTGAGTGAATCAGAAGTGAGAAAATGTGATTAATGTCACAGACTTTGTTTCTCTAATTTTTGCCTACAAAGCGCACTCTGGCCCAACTTAAGTTTTTGAAATTGTTGTTTGGTCTTGTATTAAGTTTCAGTCAATGAATGGCGATGTATTTGTGTTTTATCACAGCAAAAGGTTAGGAAACTTTCGAGGATAAATTATTATACTTTTGTGGAGATAAAAAATAGCCCATCACCAAAGTTGTAATGCATTTTAACATGAACTTAGTACAATTTATTCCTTGATTTATTGTTTATCATGAAGTTATACTCCCTTGGTACGAGAGAATAATGTGTATTATTCAAGTTAAAGAATGAGTTGTTAGTTTTCATTTACTGTTAGTATGTTGAGAGGTTGTTTCATGATGGACTTCTATCCAGAAATCTAGTTGACTTTCCGATGTGCAATGACTCGTTTTGTTTCTTCTATTATATTTTTCTGTCTTGTTTTGTATACTTAACCTCATTTCTATCAGTTGTGTGCGATTTTCTATAATTTCTTACTGTATAAAATTAATATATTAATTAACGACTGCTTCTGTTCCATGTAATTTCCACTTCAATCAAAGCTAATGTTTGTTATAATTTCAGTCATTCGATTTGTTATCTGTTGAATAAGTAGGGGCAATCGTATAGGAGAAACTTCCTATAATTGAATTACTAACTTTTGAAGTACTGTTAAATTCGGTAGGTTATTAACCTACAAGTTCAGTTTATTTATTTACGTAAATAAATAAACTTACTTTGATTTATTATAAGCATGATGAGGCACTCGGCAGTTGCGCAAAGTTGTAGACTGAGCGAATGGTTCTGATGTGCCTATGTTCTTGTAAATTCAAATTGTGTGAGAGTGTGATGTTATGTTTGTTTTGCTGCTTATTACCCAAGCTATATGTTTGATAAAAGTCCATACAAAAGTGGACACAATAGATTCAAGTGTATTAGGGCTGTTCCATTTAAAAGTGGGGGGGGGGGGTGGACAGGAAGGGTTTTGAAAAAGCAAGGGATGAGTTCACCAAGAGGGGGGGGGGGGAGAGGAAGGGGGATGGATGGTGGGGACATCCTCGGCGTGCGAGGGTGGGTGGGGATAGTGGACCAGTATTTTCGTAATTTCTTAATGTAGAAAAAAAGTGGGTCTGTGAAAATTGTCCTGTCCTCCCCCCCCCCCCTCTTTTTTAAATGGAACAACCCTTATGGACTTTGGTTTCATTTCATTCACTCGACATACCATTAAAAACCTGAATATATGGTTTGTAGCCACTAAGTTGACTTAAAAGTTGAAACCTGTCGTAGCCTGTTGCGTCGTAAAATAGGTTACGCCTGCCTTATGTAGTTCGAAGCCTGTGAAGCATTTGTTTAAAAATGGTTGTCATGCCGTTTCTACGGGAATTGATCGGCGACATAGGGGGGTGGGCTTGTTTTATACACTTGTATAAAGATAATATGAATGAATTGTTACAAATTTGAGGAGTTGTTATATCGCATTGGGATTTATTGTACATACAAAAATATCATGTCACTGTGTTGAAGGTTGCTCTCCCTGTATGTAAAATGTGATTGAATCGGCGTATTGTAATATCTGATCACAAGATAGGTTGTATGCCACTATCACAGCATTTGTTTATGAAGTAAATTTTGCATTCATCTGTCGTTGATAGCGTCGTTATAACACATGTGGAGTCTTCTGTAATGATAAGACGACCAACTAAAAAAAATATATATCAGTTACAAACTAACCATGCTATTTCGCAACTTATTTGTGGACTGAAATTAGTTTTTTCCCCCGAGATTTTTGGTTTGGGCGATTTATTTCACATAATTTTTTAGATACAAGTGTACAGAGCAATTGACAGAAAAGTTTTTCTTTTGATGAAATTACTTACTTTTAGAATGTGTTACGCTCAACTTCTATGCATTATTTTTCTTTTTTGTACATTTTCAGTCCCATAGTGTTGGGCAGCAAAGTCAATTAGAGCGATTATTTATGGAGTATGTAATATATTATATCATTAATTTAGTAACGAGTATATCTGTATTATGGGATTTATAATGCGACGCTAAGTCGGCACTTGTATATACGTGTAATTTGCAGATCTATACTAGTGGTTGGTGAAATGTGTTACTCCCCGTGTAGTGTACACTCTGCTCAATTGTCTGAAATCGGTCGTCATAGTAAACAAATCTGGTGATTGTGTCTTTTGCGTTACCATGGTTACAACCTATACTTTATGCAAAACTGCATCTGTCATTTTACCTCACGAGAAAGACGTTATAAAAGGTTGTATTACGTGTAAATACTATAATAGAGCATTAATTATAAAGGACTTTAGCGAAAAATAAAAGAATGGTTGCCTAGCAACCAATTAAAATAGGTGCAATCTAAACAGGGGGAGCAACAACCATAATGATCCCTATGCTGGGAATGAATGATGCTTTTAACACAAAATGTAGTCAAATCTTTTTGAAAATAGGAAAAATAAACTTTGCTATAAATTGTATTGGTTGTTTGTCTTCATTTTCTATCAGTCGCATAAATGATGTGATAATTGTTTATAGAATACAACAGGTTTTTGCCAAATATTTAGTCACAAGAATTCAATAGTAAGACATTGAATTGCACTTTATTGGAAATTTTGTGAACATATCTTATCCAGCTAAAAATAGTAACTGTTTATTATACACCCTAAAAATAGTAACTATTTATTATACACCCTATGAAGTATTCCATATATAGGCATAGTAAATCGAATGTGCGAAGTCAAATTTGTGCACGACTTGGACCAGACCAAAGAAATGCTTGCAATTTGTTTATTGATTCTATATTTGTCATCGATATAAATATTAAAGTTTCAATATATTTGCATTAGGGAACATTTCCCACTGTTGAAATGGAACACACTAGTCACTTCCAAGTCATTGGAAATGAATTGCAAGTTATATGAAGTGATCGATGGTGGATTAGGGCTTTACGTCCTGCGTTTCTGCACCTCTTGGCCTTTTAGGACAGGTAGGGACCGAGGCAATGGGATAATGGATGAAACAGCAAGCCAACTTAGGCTCAACCGGGAATTGAACCAGCTACCACTGAGCTAGACCCCCACCCTGTCTGTAATGTGACAAACTGCTTTCAATTTAAGATTAAGTTTAGCTGCGTGTGGCCAAGTGCTTATTTTCACACATATATATATCCATAGAGGATAAATAATTGAAACATGAATTTCTTTTTAATTTTTTATATTGACATCTATAAGTTGATTCATCCTCATACAGCATTTCAATAACCACTTTATTTACACATTTTTGGATAATTTGAGATATCACCTAGCTCGCTTCAAATCAGATAGTCCCATTATAATGATATTCAACAATGTATTCCGTTTGCTAGATACTTTATTGCTACATTTTATCTATAAATAAGTTGAATTTGTACAATGCATACAACAGAACATGCACACGACCGAGAATATTATTTACATTGATTACAAGAATATACCATTGAAAACTAAATGTATATCTATGCTATGAATTTAATTGAAAAACTCGCGCCGTTGAATCACCAGATGCTGTCAAAATATGGTTGTTATTCCTGCAAAGAGAAAAGAGGACTTGTGTTACAACCAATAGCACTTACTGCCAAATTAGCTGACCTGGCAGGGTTTTTAGTTTATTTGGCAAAAACCAATCACGCTGACCATACCCAGAACACTTACATATATGTTGTTTGGTAAGCAAATTTGTCTCACTGGCTAATTACCATATTGACATTACAACGTTATTATCAGCATCGCCGATTCGTGATCTCAGAGTCATTTAATGAAACTTGACGTCAGAATAGTTTCAACCCATGATACAAGAGAAACACCTACACATTTATGTACAAAATAAACTTGGAATTTTGAAAATCGGACAAAAGCTGAAGAAGCTGTGGCGATTACCTAAAAATTTGTATGATCTCTGATGAACATTTTGCCAACCTTTTTGCCGAACTAGTAGTTTGTAGGAGTTTGACAAGCAGTACGGCAAGCTGGGAACAGGGTTTAACTCGACAAACGTTTTGCCGAACTATTAGTTCGTAGGGGTTCCGCAAGTAGTATGACAAGATGGGAACAGGGTTTAACTCATATGAAACAGGTGGTCCATGTGAAGTTCTATACATGTGCACAGTGTGTGTACTTAGTAACATGAAACGGACTCCAAGCCTTCTCATCTCATCATTAAGTCTGCCTCCATCTGCCTCTGGCAGCTGGTCATATTAAGTTATCGAAGTTTCAGACCAATAGCACTAAGACAATTGAACTACTAAAAAAAAATAAAAGTTACCTAGTTAAATGGAGATCTAGTATTTCTGCTCTGTGACCAAGTAACTGTCGCACCAATCCACCTGTTCGTCCATCCCAAATGTTTACAACGCCATCTAGTGTGCATGTATAAATTACCGGGCTCGTTTCATTCCATTGTAACCGCACTACTCCAGCCTGCAATGATTAAGAATTATACATGATGACATCTTATGATTAAATGAGATGCACACAAAGCAATTATACTTGTAAAAAATATTATAGGAGCAATCAAAATTAATGTCCACCTGTTTTTTGGTCATATTTTGCCTTAAAATTTGCTATGATCTCCATTGTAATTTTTGCTGCTACGTTGTAACCATAACAAATGGCTATAAATTGCAAAGATAGAAACTTGAAGTTAATTTGTACAGAGAGGGGTTTTTATGGGTTAGAAAGTTGGGGCTCGACATGTAGGTAACATCTATAAATATCTATTTTGTGTTTCTACGTGAGTTATAAGTATAAAAATAAGACCAAAATCAAGTGGACATTAATTTTAGATTATACTATAATTGAAATTTCATATTGCTGGCATACATGACAGTTAATACAAGTTACATTGATATTGCTCTATGCCGCTGTGGCTAGCATAATATAATTTAAAATTGTTTGAATTGTAATTCATAGTATATATGATTATATCCAAATTTATCATATACATGTTCGTACTGAAAAATTAAAATTTAATATTCAACTGGTTTAATCATATGATAGCACGAACATCAGAACTCTGCATAAATTGATGTGATGTGTATGAAAGCCTCTTTATTCGGAAACAGAATAATCGAAGCAAACAAAAAATTTCAAATTTGGACTGGTCAATATTAATATAATACATACGTCATGTTTACACAGCTGCCGAGCCGTCTGGGTTGGAATATCCCAAAGTGTCATTAATCCTGATAAGGTGCCTGTCGCTAGAAGTGGAAGTCTGGAAGAATAATGAGCAATTAATGACTAATTAAGTAGAAGGAAGGATTTGTAATTTGAAATGGCTGCATGAGTGACTAGTAGCTCACGCAAAATCACTTGCTGTCAAAACTAGTTTAACAGTTTGTATAAACAGTTACAACACCAAGCTTTGAATTTGCTAGGGTTAAATTTCAATCAATGTATAGCTGATACACTCGGCGACAGTGGATTTCGCCACGACACTGAGATTCGCCACCCTCATAAAACTACAATAAACACATTTTAGATAGCTGCCGCAATGTTACAACACTGTTAATGATTTATACAATTAGTTTGCAAGCAAATCAAGACCTTGCAATGTTTATATTCATGTTTAAGGGGGGTGGCGAATCTCAGTGTCGTGACGAAATCCACTGTCGCCGAGTGTATACGATTTCTTTATAGTTAGATTGCAAGACGTCTGCTCGCAGTAGTCCGGCCATCTCTTTATCCAAATGACTCACTGAGTAGCTTTTCAAGAAGCCCTTGCGTGTATAAATGCACACGCAAAATCACATTTGCATAAGTGCTACTTGAGAGCAGGAACTTGCGTCAAATTTCAATCCCTGTAGAAGTAGAAGATATTTTCTTATTTAGCATTTCAGAAATGGCGTTCTTACCCATAAGCAAATCCAACGGCTTCTACGGAATCCTCCTCATCATCCTGTGTTGACGAGCAATTAAAAGTTGCCACCACCTAAAAATGACAAAATTGGGAAACCATCAATGTATACAATAACTCATGAGATGTACAATATTACCCCTAAAAATTAATATCACCTTTGGGAATCACTGAACTTGTTAATTGTGCGGTCCCATTGTGCTTATCATGTTTAATGTTGAATTACATTTATATTTGCATCAAAAATATGAAATAAGATAAGATGAAATAAATCTTTGTTATCCAATGGAAATTTTGTTTGCTACATGCACAGGCCAAGATATTTACAAATACAGAAAAAAAGAAATAAAGAAGACATAATCAGAGGTTATTAAATGGATTGATTTAAGAGTCAAATGCTTGCCGTGACAAAGCATGTGCAATATTATCATAAACTCAGAAGAAATGCTGATTGCGAATCGTTTGTGTGCATTAAACACCAAAGCTGCATCACGATCTGGGGATTATGAGTTGCAACAAATTGAACAATTTCACAGAATCGTCATATTTAATCCAGGTGGACACTAAATTGCGGTGTTACTGAATTCAGTGTCAAAGTGGGTCAAGTAAAAAGCGGCTATTTTAAGCCCCACTCAATCATCAGCCTCTTACCTTTCCGTTGACGGTACTGGTCAGTTTAGCTGTTAAATCAGTCGACCCAGTGGCCACCAGTGATTCTGTCTTATGAACGTCCATTGAAGTGATTCCGTCAGTGTGTGCAAGATGTCCGGAAACTGTGTGTGATGCTGCGCCTGTTTTTAAGTCCCAGATCTTTACAACCCCATCATTGTAACCAGCACAAGCATGTCTTCCTGAAAAAAGAAAAGACAATCTGACTAAAAACTGTTCAATAAAGAGCCATTTTTCCTTCAATGACAAGGTATGCTTCCTCGAGTCTCCGAGAATTTTGCATTCATTGTCTACTGAGAATAAAGTTTCATGTCCTGTCAATCCTGCACTAGTGTCATTACACACCAGAGCAAAGACACAATCATGTATACCAAACAAAATATTAATTGGGTTTTAAATCTATAAATTAATTATACATTTGTCCAGAGCAATTTCATCCCCTGTAGCAGAGTGAGCTGAGCGTATTTCACAGTTGAGTTTTATGTTGCAGCCCTTGACATAGGTTTCTTTAAATTACTGGTCCTATGGACTAGTATAATCAGTATGTTACTGGCCCAGATCCACAATCTATGGGCCCCAAATTGCTACTGTTGCCAGATTTATAAGTGTTCGAAGTAAAGAAATTTAGTAATTCAGTGTTGTGGAATACCCCCCAAAACATTATCCTCCTAAAAATTTGTTAATCGAAATAAGCTCAAACTTTCATTGAAGCTATTAAAATACGCCCCTTTAACCGTCCATGTGCAATTTACCTGGAGGTAAAAAATTATGACATCTTTGACCTTAATTGCTATTGCGTAACAGGCTACATAGGCCTATTCACGATTGTTCTGGATGATCACACACACTACGTAAACAATCAGCAAAGAAGTTAATTGGTCAGTAAGCATGCACTGGCCCATCAGGCCAGCAGAATTGTGACCTCACTGGTCCATAGGCAAAAATAAGCTCCAGACCATCGGACCAGTGCTTATGTCGAGCCTTGTGTTGATAATAAAGGGAAAAAAACATACCATTAGGCAATACTTTAGCAATGTTACAAGCCACTCCGTGCGACTGAAAATTTTTGGTGTCTCCTGACGGAATTTTCCACATCCACATTTCGCCATCTGTGGAACCAGCTAAAAGAACTGAAGCCCCAGGGTGCCAGTCCATCCACTGCAGGAAAAATAAATAAAACAGAAAAATTTATTGAACACATGACTAAACAACTCCCCAGCCGTTATAATTATATGGTCCCATGCAAAGAGCTTTCATTGAAATGAAATTTCTACCGCTCTAAAACAAAGAAGCTTTTATGTGATCATGATAATTATAATATATAAGCCATATCTGTTAAAGGAAAATGGTTGACAGGCAGTATTGGCAGACATCGTCGTCAATGGTTCACTGCCATGCCGTACATGCTGAAAAGGACCCTTTTCATGCCTCAGCCACTTGCATGTATGACCTCAGTGGCCAATGGTCAGTTTTGGGACATCACTAATTTCACTATATTAAGACATCACTAACTTACCATAAATGATATTATCACAATTCTTCTGAAGGATAAATTATGTTTCATACTGGTTAATTGCACTGAAACATCTATACATGCTACTGACAAATAAATAGTCAACTTACAAAATTTTGATTAAAACTCACCTCGATATCACCCATCTCGAAGTTCCACACAACTTCCTTTTTTGCAACACTCCAGACTTGCAGTAAGCCACTCATGTCTCCTGTGGCTATGTATTTGCCATCATGACTAAATGATGCACTTGTGACCGAGTCTTTGTGACCTGGCGGGGGAAAAAAAACCAGAAGAATATTGGGTTGTCTTCATTATTATTATTGCATGATTGATCTAGTTAGGTTATAACACAAGCCGTTAGACATAACGATGAGACGGTCTACAGGCCAGGGGCATTTAACAATGTGATGTCTTGTATCTGAGTCAGAAATCCAACACAGGACTTCAGAGGAGCTGGCCAATGCCTTAACCACTAGACCACACAGAAGTTAACTTCATAATTTCTGTAGCATAAAATAAGGGATCGATCAAATCTAACAGATATATATACACAATATAAATGTGAGCACAAATAATAACCTGCACACTCAAAGGCAAGAGAACCATCAGTGAGATTCCAGACGTATCCTTTGTCATCTTCACCCCCTGTAATGACAGTCGTGCTGTCAGCTGGATTCGCAGAAATGCAAAAGACAGAACCTGAAATTGGAAAGGAGAGCACATCGTTGATCTTTCATTGAAACTATGGAGTGTAACAGAGAAAATTTCATACTGATATTCGATGTTTAATGCACTGGCATACAACATCTGATGTCTAGCTGCAACAATTTCTTTGAAAAAACAAAATAATACTTAATATTTTCTGAAAAGTACTTAAATGTAGTGATTTTTGAATCTTTAATGAAAACTACCTAAAAGTTTTAAGTTAAAATTAGTAATTTTCTCCATTTATTTGAAAGATTTAATAATCATTTTCCTTGTCCCAATTGACTATAATTTGAACAAATGGAAAAGGAACTGATTGAACAACTCTCGGCAATACCTGTGTGTTTTGAGAAAACGACAGTTGCATCATCTCTTTCAGGAGCAGCAGCCTCGAGTTCCATATCTTCAAGATCTCCGGCCACATCTGAATCAAATATTAGCAGTAATACTACACAAGAATATAACTGATAGACAGACAGACAGAAAAACTTTATCTAACTGATAAGCCTTAGACAAGGATCTGAATGTATGAGTCTATTTAGGTAACCTAATATTCTTGTGCGCCATGCCCAATTGAAATCCTAGCTGGAACACTGGACAGAAATAAAAAGTTGCGTAAAATGGTTGTACAATTCACAAGCTTAATTTTAACAGTTCAAGATACTGTAGCATAATGTATGAGTACTATAACGTATAAAATTTCAATATTTACCACCACTGGGATCATCATCCAACTCTATAATTTCATCAATGTCCTCTTCATAAAGTTCTATATCTTCTTCATCATCGATTTGTTCTTCCTGAGCGGGGTTATTACCGCTTTCCTTTGGATCATTCATGTTTGGTGACATCACAATTCAAACTCCGACAGAGAAATGTCTAGTTTTCTGTTGTCATCTGTTCATAAATATGCTCAGCTCAGGATGACTTGACAATTCTAACAGATGTTGCGACACGGTCACACTAATAACAGCCTTGTCATCGATAGAAACTAGTGTTAGATGGTTTAGAATTAATTCAGCATTAACTTCAAGAACAAAATGTCAAGATTTAGCACACAGAATCTGGATTTAAACTTGTCAAAATCCACAACTCACTACTCGCACGTGCTTGATTTGTCAAAATACGGCTGAACTCAATTTGTCGTCTGCAAAACCAACGGGATCGCGGGAAATTTCCTTCAGATCAGTAATTTATAACAAGTCAAAACCTTATAATCACATATTAGTTTTCATACACAATTAAACATGATTACTATCTAAGCTTCGAATACGTCCTAAATTGTCTTTGAACGTTTCCATAAAATGTGTGCAAATAGAGTGATAAAATTGAATGCGACCCGGCTTATTAACCTCGTATGTAAATGCGAATTTTAAATTTTCCATTAGCTTATTTTTTTGCCATGATATTACTTATTTTTAAATACGATTGATATGAATTGATTTTCTATTGCCATCTAAATTGACAGACAAAAATATAGCATTTGTTCCCGAGTTGATGTTTTTTTTTGACGGCAGAAGTTTGGAACGTGCGTTTTGGCTTCAGGATGGTGAATTTTGTGCCCAAAAGCAAAATAACTAAAGTAAATCTGTCATGGTGAGTTCAGTATTGAATATGGAAATTAATTGTTACATTGTAGCAATGGAATGAAGCACCATTCTCTTCCCTTAAATTTAACGCAGTGTGTGACCTTGTCGTCTGCAAAACCAACGGGATCGTTAAAATTACAAGATACGTCATTATGTAACATTGTCATAATTTTGTTGTCAGGATGTGTCAGGTATATAGCCTTAAACTGCTCTTATATCAAAAAATGTATATACACTCGGCGACATTGAAATTCGCCACGACGTCGAGATTCGCCACCCCCCTGAAACATGATAACACACCTTGCAAGTTCATGATTTGTCAGAAAACTAATTGTTTGTATATATAATATGATTATGCAATGTGCATGAGAAGCCGCAGGAGGTGTAATACATTTGTCTGTACACTGTCTTTGACATATCAACACATGCATTGAACCTAGACAAAGCTGTTTTATATTTCAATCTGTGAATGAATCATAAAAAAAAATCGGATATATATGTCTTAAGCTTCGCTCACTCCTGGCATTGACAGCTACATATATATCACCTATTTACTAATAGTTTACTTAACAGTCTATCAACTAAAATCGCGATCGTTCCGGTTGTTCGCCAGTGGTGCGGCGCCAATTAAAGCCATTTTCTGTGACGTCATCAATAAAAGTTTTAATTGTGACGTTTCTAAAGGCCTTTTTTGTCAGCGCGCATCATGACGGCGCATTGATTTTAAAACCTAAGCGCCACGGCAAATCACAGAGTTTGTTAGAGCTCGTTGCCTAGCAAATGGCCTAGTAATTAAATAAGCTCTGCTCTGATTGGTCGAACGTTCATTTAGTTGGCTAGCTTTGTGGAAAATCACGGCAGTGGACATCCCTACCATGGAACATTCAAAACCATACTTCTACTGCTTGTCCAGTCTTGAATCACATAGAAATGATCATTAACAGTGTTTTAATGTGAGTTAATTCAATTTGTCTGCTAGATCTTAAGTTAAGAGCTGATAAGAACGATTTTTGGTTAAGTAGGTCATTATTATTTTATGCGCATCATGGCCGCGCAGATTAATTAGGACAACATAGTTCGATCCGGTCATCTGAGAATAGCATGACAGTAGATTTTGTTTTTGGCCAATCTCTAGTCATTAAAGCCCTACGGGCGGCCCCTATGGGGCCGCTCCTGCGGCCTATTATGTAGTATTTATTGCACACCATGGCAAACATAGGTGTAATACAAATAAATAGACATACAGAAGTCATAATAAATTATCATTGACAGTATTCTATCACTCTCTGACGGCCATATCTAATAAGTGTTTATTGCACTTTATTCCAAGTGGCGAATTTCGATGTCGTGACGAAAATCAATGTATGTTGTTATTAAGATGTAGCTTTTCTAGTTTCATAACAAGTGTTTCAATCAATGAACAGGGTCAAACTGTCATTAAAAAAATAAGAGGAAAAAGAATTATTTCACTGTAGGCCTATACGTATTTATCCTGACCATCATCAAATTATATTTATTGTTTGCTTACAGGGGTTTGGCTATAGCTGTTGGAATTGGAATGTTCGCTGCAGCCAAATACAGTGTTGAGAAAAACAGAGTCGAAGTAATGAGAAGTAAACGAAGGATCCAAGAGGCACACAAACGGGACAATGAAGAATATGGCAAACAACTCGCCAAATCTTGACGCGTTTATTAAAACTATATTTTTTAATGTGATATTCAACATGGACAGAGAGAGACTTACAAATATGCTGCAAATTACAGCAGTTGTTACCCAAGTATGATTGTTTGACTGCGTCAGTTTGATTTGATTTGATACATGGCTCTTATAAACATGAACATGACATGTTCACCGGAGATAATGTCTTGTGCAGAGATTACTGCTCCTGAGATTGTGAAATTTATTTATGAGAGAGAATGGAGAGATATAATCTAAAAGTGTAATTACATACCAGTAATGATAATGTTACAAAGTATAAGATGTGTACAAAGTTGTATATTTGACTGATGTTTTTATAATAATACGATGTATTTCTATACATAAACCTTTCACAGAAAGTGACCCAGTAGCACTTTTCTTGTTTTAATGGAAGTACCCGAAACCACGCATTGGTATTTCTGCATTCTAAGTATGAATTATGATTATTTATGTCACGAACTGTAGCTTCTTGTACTTCTCCTATTTTTGTGCGTGTTTTTGTTGATTGTGCAAATGTGGTTGTCTTCTTTCTTGTGAATCTTGTCCATGAAAATGATACAACAAAATTCCCTCCTTTTTTTTTTCATTCATTTATTTCAACTGGAATGCCTCAGCGGCTTCTCTCAAAATCAATTCCAAAGCATCATCATGGGGAAGATTGCTAGGGGGATAACTGTATTGAAAATATTTAACATAATTTGAAATTAAGGTTTGCATTGTTTCAATTTGCAACTGAGATATTTTATGTAGTTCATCAATAATACTATGTCCAGCTTGAACGAAGCTTGGAGACAGAGTCACTGTTATATTTTCATACGGTATGTAATTTTGAAAAGGCCATTTAACTTCGTAGCGTTCTTTGAAAAGAACGGGTATGCACCCACTTATAAGCCCGTCATAAAATGACTTCCGAGTAGGGGAGTCTCCTGGTGGCTGAAGACAAAATACAGAGTTTTTCATGTACTCTAATGTGTAGTATTTGTGTTTTCCATGGCATTCAGGGGTGATTAACCAAACTGCGTCAACAGAACTTGTATTTTGTAATCCTTTCGAGTGTAAGTAGTCTTTTAAACCTACATTAGTTTTACTATCTTTTATTTGATCCAATATCTTGGCACGAAATGTATTTGACCTACGTGTACTGGCTGCTAAAAATACCAAAATATTGCGTTGTTTAGAAAACAAAGCTTTTTCATAATTCCCAGTGTTCAGAACGTGTAGGTGTCCGTATGACGGGTAAGGTGCAGCAATCATTTCTGCTGTAACTTTCATGTAAGCACGATGCCCTGGGTTTGATTCCTGCTCTATTCCAATGTATTTCACATTCGGAGAGTTAAGTTTCCGCAACAAAGGACATCTTTGTGAAGCCTGTTCTCTCTCTATTTTGCTAACTGTCAATAGATGAGGTTTTCCTTTTTGGAAATAAGTTGAATTTTTAAGAAAATTTATTAACAATTCCACATTATTGTCAATTTCTTTCGTGAATACTTGACCGAAACGATCATAACAGAAGCATGCCATTGCTCCGTAATATGGCACATAAAATAAATTTGCCTCCTCTGGATCATGGGTTCTATGAATGCTTAACATGAGTTTATTGTGTATTATTGTTTCCAGGGCAAATTGCCACGTAGAATGAACGCTCAAATCTTGGTCAGTGTGCAAGAATTCTCCAGCTCCGCATTTGCTGATGTCAAAACAAGGGTCATGCTGCATTGAACACTTTGCAGTTTCTGTGTTCAGTTGTGCGGGAAGGTCATAAACATATATCTTAAATGGAAAACTTGTCTTTTGAATGTCAAATTCAGTGTCAAAGAACAGAACTTCGCAATTAGGTGAAAATTTATCAAAACGTTGCTTCCTGTATCCTGGATCGTTTTTCTGAATTGTTTTTTCCTTGTTGAAATCATGATTTTTACTGGTGATGTTTTGTAACATTGATATTTTGGTTAATGTTGAAATATGATGATTTATCTGTTCCTCAATAGTTGGCTTCTGTCTGTGAATTGAGAGATTTGGTTCATATTTTCGATTTACATGTTCCTCTTTGACGTTACCCAAGTCATATACCAAAGTTGTGAAATAATATTGGAAAGAGACAATGAACATTAAATAGATGCCTAGAAGCAGGGAACAGTTTGCCAAAAGTCGTCTCAAAACCATTTTGAAGGCACTGAAAAAGAAGAGAAAACATTGTGTAACGTTATTGTTTTAATTTTACTTTATGACATTAAAACCAGATGCAATGACAGGGATGGAAATTAATGAAAATTATTGGTAAATGTTTGTCAAACACTTGGCTTAATTTATTCATGCCTCAGATATTAGCACATATACGTGACCTCAATTGATCAATTGTCAGTTTTGTGAAATCGCTAAATACACCTGCAATTTGTACCTTCCTACCTACCTACTATAGTACCTACCCTACCTATTTCCCTGTTAAATGTTTTACACACTTTCCAGGTGTGACATTTTAAAGCCATATTGTGCAGATTTTATTTAGAGCACACCTTCTTTAGTTTCCTCATGCAAAGTCACTTCAAGTGCAATAGTAGAACCAGGTCATTGTGTCATTGAATCATGAGTTCAAATGTGCTAAAAACTCATTTTTATTTATTTTTTTCAAAAGATCAGATATTCAGATCTGTGATTTTCATCAAATTTGCAGTAGCTCACAGTGCATGTGACCTGTATGATTATTACGAAGCCCATGGGGTTTGGATTCAAATCTTTGAGATGGAGTAGGTGGTCTGTCCTGGTTCTATACAAAAGGGCATGGGACACATGAGCCTATGTTAAGGCAGTATGCGAGTTTCATAAAAAAATTATATTTGGTTTTGATAATGGAACTAGGGAAAATGCCAGTTACAAGGCATGTGATTTTCATCTAAAACAAATGGGAATATGAATGCCTTTGTATATGCATTTTTATTATCTATTTAATAATTACCTATTTATTTTGAAAATAACCAGGTACTCAACATCATCATAGAAATGGGAGACTTTTCAGTCAACAGAGGGAGCCCCATGCTGGTCCCAACTGTCATTGTGATGTCATCAATGACTCGATTGTATGATGATGTCATTAAACAGGCTTTTGGACCAGCATATAACTGTTCACCCGAATATCCCTCATTATCTAACTTAATATTTAATAACTCCAGATTATCACAGCATTGGTTGAATTTTTGTTATTGATTTTGTGAAGTGTGTTGCTTCCATGCTGTCCTGGGTGGCTCCCTGATGGCAACTGGTACTTGTCTAGAAGGAGTCTTCCCTTCTCGCAACTATAACTTTGTTAAATAATATTACCATGTTAAAAAATATTACCATACGTAAAGAATTTTCATCCTTCGTCTCATTGCCATGGTCTCTGCCTGTCCTAATTAGCCCAACTGGTGCAGAAATACAGAACGTAAAGCCCTTATCACCCACCCACCCACGTAAAGAATTATGTGTGAATAAAAATATTCTGATCCCTTGTTCTGCAACTGGTCTAGTTCTATAAAAATGGGCGTAGGATACAAAGAGTAGCCAGGCAAGGAATCATGCCTGGGACCTTCAGAGGAGCTAATAAGCCAGGGCCTTAACCACTAGACCACTCAGCTGCTAAGCTGCCAATGACATTTTTGATTTACAGTTTTACCATCATTGTAAGTCCTGGGCCTCCTCGTGGCAGGGTTAGTAACACTATGGAGGAAGACCTTGAACCTCAGTGACCAACACGCGAGTCTGCAAAATGCTCACTGTCTAGCTCTACCTAGCTCTCGCTGCTCTCCCTATACCTGGTGCTTTGTTCCAAGAAACTACTGGAATACTACACTGTAGAAAAAGTAAATGACATGTAACCCATTGGTGGGATTGCGCCCTGGGAGTAGCAGGCTTGATTCTATTCCGACATGAATGACCCCTTGGTGGTTAATGCGCCATTAATCTCAACCTACTAGTATTAGTACTGAAGATGGTGAGTTTCACCCTGATGTTTTGGGTGACCTACAGGTGGCAGTTGAGATGGTGGTCTGGCAGATGATGTTGAAAGTAGCAGGCAATTGATTCCATCTGGGCCTCACAACCCAAATAGCATGCAGATACTGGGCCAATGTTCGGTCAAAGTTGACAGTCTTTCTGCACTAATCACTCTTTGCTTGCCCTTACAAGTCCTGGCCTCCTCATGGCAAGGTTAGTAACACTGGAGGAAGACCTCGAACCTTGCGAAATGCACGTTGTCTATGCCAAACTTTCCTTACACTCGCCTTAGCCCCCCATGCCATGGTCTCTGCCTGTCCTAATTAGCCCAATTGGTGCAGAAATACAGGACGTAAAGCCCTAATCACACACACACACACACATAGCCCCCCATACACCGAGTGCTTCTTACGCCTAGCTCTCCCTACCTAGTTCTCCACACCTAGTCTAGACCTGTCAGGTTAACATGTCATAACATGTAATTCATCCACACACGCATCCTCTCACACTCAGAAGCATGCACACACTTTTTTGTTAACTGCTTACTGGCATTCATCCAGAAAGTCATCAAGTTCTCCCTGGAATAAGTCATAGTCTATTTCTGCATCCCTCTTGTCATCTGCAAGACTCAAAGTATTAACATCATTGCCATTGTTCTTTCTGGACTGTTCGATCACACTTTCCCACTCCTTTCTCACTTTGTCCTCCTTCAAAAGATCTTCCGTTGTTGCCACATTCTCACTTATCTTTAATATATTGACTTCATAGTCTCTGTCAGCCATCTTTGATTCCTCTATTATTTCTGGCCACTTGTCATTGGCTCTGTCTTCTGCCTGGCACTCATCAACTTCCTTTCTGCACCATTGCTCAAATGGTATTTAGTATTCTCCTGTGTATTAGCTAACCTTTTTTCTATATCCATATCATTGCCAGATGTAAATGACCTTCCAGGTTAAAGCATTGTTAACTTCAACTACCCTATAACATATACCCAGTGCTCCACTACCTCCAGGTCTAAATCATATATCACTTCGCTTTGCATAGAGAAGATCTGCTAGATGATCATGAAATGACTGTCAGATTCAACTGTCGTAGTATGACGGAATCTCTCATAAGGGTCAGGTGATGGCCCTTTATCATTTGTGCACATTGGCAAGGGATTGGCGCAATGCCATTGTTGGTACTATGTTGGCCCACCCAACCCCGATTGTTCAACTACAGTCTGACTTCCTCCTCCTTAAAATATCATATTCTGTTGTCACGTTCTCACTGATCTATAGTATACTAACTTCGAAGTTTCTTTGATTCATCTTCGATTTCTCAATTATCACTGTCCATTCCTCCTTGGCTCTTTTTTCTGTGAGGTACTCATCAACTTCCACTGGTATCTCATATTCTCCTGCACAGTAGCTAATCATACTTCTACATCCATACCGTAGCCAGACGTTAATGACCTTCTAGATTAAAACGATAACTTCAACTGCCCTATACCCATATTGCTTCAGGTCGTACTAAAAGTCTGATCCACTCTCATGCAGTACTGCACTTCAGAGAAGAATAGCCAAGTGATGGCCTCGAAACAAAAAATGTAACCCTCGTCTACTGTTTTGCATTGCCCTCGTCCCTTCCAATAACTATTCAATCCTTTTCCTCATATCAGTTCTGTTCTACTACCCATCAAACTGAATATGTTACCATATATTGACTTGAATGACCTCAGTAAGCAAAATAAGCCTACACTGATAATGTTTTCCTTGTCCCCCACTGACAACTGTTGAATCCTTTCCCTCAGCATAAATATTGTACAGATGTAATGCCACTTTTGGCATTCATCATAAAACTACACCCAGAGGAGTCTTGGACTTACTAAAGTTTTTTTGAATCGACAGGCAATATGGCGGCAGTTATTACAAGGGTGGCTGAAGCGTTCGAGCACAATGATGCAGGAACGGACCGACAGTTATCATATTGGTGGTAGGTCAGATGTAACAGGCAGGGTCAGATGTAATTAACACATGTTACAACCAGGTGGCATTTTGAGAAAAAAAAGCCTTATGCAGTGTAAGCAAATTTAAGGTTTTTTAAAAACTGGTTAAATTTTGCAAGCATAGTAGTAGTACTTTACACAAGCAATATATGACCCCGCTATCACCATCCTGTTGACTTACATATGTATCAAATGAGTTTTCAAAACATACTTATTTGGTTAGGTGTCCAAATTACTGTGAAGGGAGCATAATGAGAAACACCAAAGCTGCTTCAAAAGTGCAGAAATTCCACCAAAGCATGTTCCAATTCAGTGACATTAATGAGCTGTACACTAGCTACATCCAACTATTCTTCTATACCTTCCAGGTTAAAACGGGCGGGGGCCTAGCTCAGAGGTAGCGCTCTGGGCTTCCCACCGCTGGGTCCCGGGTTCGATTCCCGGTCGAGCCTAAGTTGGATGGCTGTTTCATCCTTCGTCTCATTGCCATGGTTTCTGCCTGTCCTAATTAGCCCAACTGGAGCAGAAATACAGGACGTAAAGCCCTAATCACCCACCCACCCACCAGGTTAAAACATTGTTATCTTCAACTACCCAGCCCTCGAAGGTCCTGGGCCTCCACGCGGCGAGGGTGGAAACACTTGGGGTGAAGTCCTCTATCCCCAGTGGCTAAAACAGGACAGTGCGCATTGCAGCTATCCAACGCAGACAATTATTGATTTTTTACATGCTTCTGGTTTCTACTACCAACTATAGATACTCAATCTTACCCTAGAGAGCCTCTACATAGCCCACTCAGGTGCTGGTGAGGCGTTAAACAATAACACTAACTAACTAATCTTCAACTACCCTATATACCCATTGCACCACTGCCTCCAGATCCACCTCAAAGTCTAATCCGCTCTCATATGGCACTTTGTATCGAAATGCTGCAAGACTCGAATGACAATAAAGATCTGCTGGAAAATCTAGAAATGACTGAACTAGGTGTCATTGCAGATTCAACTGTTGTAGTAAAACGGCATCTCTCATTAAGTGATAGCCTTTCTTCAGGTGTTTCAATTATCAGTGGAGCAACTATGTTGCTGCATCTGAACATACCTCGAATGCATGTTTCTCTGTTTTGAATTTCTGTCTTTCTGTCATTGTTCTTTGCATCCCTTTCGAATCAGTGTTGTGATAGGTCAATGCTTACCAGTATTGGTTCTAGTTGTCCCGATATTGTAAAATATTAAGCTGTTGCACTGTTAGTCCTCTCGTCTTCTCACTCCCCCCTCCCCTCCTCCTCCTATCCCTCATTTCACCAATCAATTATCAGGTGTGTGGCAAGAAAGAGCTTGTATTAGAGAGACTTAATTTACTCATTTCTATTCAATTCAATCATCAAAATTGACATGGAGCAAACACATACAATGCAATATATAGCAAGTATATCTACCCACATAGAATGCATAATATATGCGTGGGATTTATAGTATACTCTATCTCTATAACATATTATATACAACATAATATAGGTAATAATTCATATACTATGTATTAATATAGTGACATACATATATATTGATCGAATACTCTTCATAACACATGTATTAATGCAGTAAAATACAGACAATGCTCATTTGGTAAATTTAACTGTTTTTGAAATATCAGTGATACACCCAGCTATATACAGTGTTAAATGAAGGACTATCTTTTCAACTGAATGATACATAACTTCCTTTAAATTAGGCCTAGAAATTTAGAACGAAACCACAATTGACTCTGCAGGATACATGTAAGAAATTATCAAAAATGCAACGTGGTTATCTTTGATGGAATACATGAAGAAAGCAATTAAGATTATGGAATATAAGTTAAAAGAGCCCTCACCCAACAAACTGAGTATGTTATCACACCTTGTCCTGACTTGAATGACCTCTCAGGTTAACATGTTTGTTGACATTAATAAACCTAAGCCTAAGCTGAATATATTGCCCTCGTCTACATATGTACTTTTTTGCATCAACCTTGTCCTGGCTGATAACTATTCAATCCTCTTCTTCAGTGCAAATATTGTAAACAATGTAGATGGAATAAAGCAATTCAGTGTAGCATTCATCATAATACTACACCAATGAGGAATTGTGGCCTTATAAATGACTTAATAAAGTAGAAATGGGTAAAAGTATTTAATGATACTGCGGCAGCGATGACGAAGGTAACGGAAGCATTCGTGCTGATCCCCTGTACAGTTACAAACGGCCTGTCAACGATGCTACCTGCCATTAATTGGAACTATCTGGCTATAGCTGGGTACTCGAAGCCGGATCTTAAAGTACAAGCAGCACTATTTGGTGCATAAGAGGAGAGTTACACACATTTGTAATGTTTGTTTTGAAGAGATGCATGTCGAATTGTCAATTACACGTACAAACATATTTATGATATATTAGATACATTTCTTAATCTTACCAAGATAATATTTTTCAGTAGTGGTAGGTATAAGTTGACTATAAGCTTGGAGTAGACAGAAGCAGCTGACTTTAGTCGGTTATAGCTACATAAGCAACACCATATTTTACAAGAAATCTTTTCTGTAAGGGAAGACATTTATAATTTGAGGGCAACTGACACTTTCAGTATCCCACAGTTTAACTCCATTAAATATGGCAAAAAAAGTTTGAGGTACTATGGAGCAAAATTATGGGCGCATATCCCGAGTAACATTAGAAGCAAAGTCTCACTCAGCAGCTTCAAATCCGTTGTGACTGACTGGTAACATAATCAAAATGACTTTATGAATATTAATTTTTTATAAACTACAATCTCACATAAAATGTAGAAATGACTAGTCAAATGCATTGATTTATTAAAGAGCTGTTTTTGATAACTTGTAACAATGCTGACTCAAAAGGTACTGAAACTAAAATGAAGTGCTATACAGAAATGTGCTTTATTTATTATATAATTGTTAGTCCTATTAGATTTGTTTATGTATTCTTATTAGTATGTCGTACAGAAGCTTCTGCTTGGTTCGTGTATTTTGTCTCGAACAATGTATGTGATTCCGCGAATTGAAACGACAATAAATAAAATTTTACTACTACTACTACATATACAGCCTGGAATAGGTTGCTACAGCTGTCTAGAGTCGACCATATTTTATGAAACTAAATTTTTGCTCCACTCCACCCAGGAGCTAATGAGTATTTGGCTATAGGCAGTTATGGTGATTGTAGAGTGTTTGTCTGTGTAATGGGTTGTATACACCACAGAGAGTTGAGAAAGGCTCTTGCTTGACCAGGCCTGCCAAGGGTGTAACTGTACAGTCAACAGAGTACATGTGTCATGTAATTGAAGTCACATACATTAATATTTGCTGTCAAAGGCCATTTGTTATACTCCTGCTTATACATGCTGCACTAATTTATTGCAATGGGTTTGTATAATTGATTAGAATTTATGACGTCTGGCAGCCTAGCAGTTAAATAGTTGATGAAATTATTATTTTTGGGTGAATTTGAATTATCTACAGTTTTACTAACACAATATGACTCAATTGCCACACAACATTTTATATTAATAACTATTCATGAATGAAATGGTAAGAAATGTATTATTTTAATGTGATAATATAGAAAAAGAAGCTTCTTACCTCTTACCCAGCATACAAGATGATGCATCACATGTGTACTGCAATGATGAAAGCTGTTGCCAACTGAAGTTAATGGTACAAAAACATCCAAGTTGGCTGTCATGCTATTCAATATGAGACGCATAAATCGTTAATATTTTATTCAATAGTCGCCGTGACTGAATTTAGTATGTGGTGAAGCCTGAAAGATTTCAACTGACAGATTATTAATTGCTATCATGAACTATTCATAAAATAAACATTCACACACATGGTAGGGGAGAGTGGGACCAGTTGAATGAAATTTAAAAGTGACTAATTCACAGGTTAAATGAGCACTAACAGTTAGTTTCATAAAATATGGTCGACTCTAGACAGCACCTAATGCTGGCTGTAGCCATAACTGGCTTCTGTCTATCCCTATCTTATAGTTGGTTTACACCTACCACCAAAGAAAAAAATCTGAGAAATTTATCCAAGATAGAAATATGTATTTGCATGTACTTTTAGATCCAGCTTTGAGTAGCCAGCTATAGCCAGACCGTTCTGGTTAGTGGCAGGTAGCATGGTAAGGCAGAAGTTTGTCTAGTTTTGTCTAGGTTTAATTTGACAGGCCGTTTTTAATGAAACTAACTGTACCTGTCTGAAATTTGACAATAATTTTATTGAGATTATTTGTGTCACGGAGGTGATGTCACCCAATCCCAGCGGTCAGATTTGATTAAATAAGATGGATGAATCAGATGTCCCACCATGGGTTAGGTTGGGAGGGTATGTGATACCTCCATGACACAATTAAGCTCCATAAAACTGGTCAAATTCCAGACAAGTAAGTCCTTATTTAACTTGTGAGTTTTATTTCATCATGCATGGATTGTGTCACTTCCGGTATTCCACGAGAGTTCTGAGACGATCAATCTACCAGGCAATTGCGTTTTTTTCTACTTAGTATGAAGGTGCACGGGAGAAGCTGCTCCCTCCCCTCCCCCCCCCCCCTTTCCTGAAAAATAATGGAGGACATTGTTAATCTTAATACTGAATAGTGATATATTAGTTTATCTGACACCACATTGACCTTCTTCCCAGCTTTCAAAGTTTTTGTTTTGGCTTTAATATTTTTTATTTTAAAATATATGCTTTTATTGACACAGTTATATCATACATGATACATAAATTTTGTCAAAAATAACAGATAAAAACATGTAGTAAGTCAACTTCTACTCACTATATCTATATTCAATATATATATACATGGTATAAAAGTTAAAGGTATACATTATCAATAGATTATCTACTCATCCATGGTCCCAGTTGCTGAACAATAGCACGGTAAATAATATATATATATATATATATATATATATATATATATATATATATATATATGGGTATAGTGCAGTATAGCGGACCCAACTTTATGAAATCTGCTCTTCAAGCAATCCAAAATAAACAACTTGATAACCCTGGGATCTTAGATGTTCTTATTAAGTATTTCTATCTTCACGAATACAAAGACATAGTATTCTGCTGGATTCCTGGACACGCTGGCATTGAAGGGAATGAAAAAGCAGACCTGGCAGCAAAAAGGGCTCTTACAAAAGAGATAACTGATTTTACCATTCCATACACTGATTTTAAAATGACTATAAAATCTTTTATCATGTCTTGCTGGCAAAGACAATGGAATGAATGTAATAACAACAAGTTGCATTCAATCTTACCTTGCATTAAAAATAAAATACCTAGTAGGTTCAATACTCGCAAAGATCAAGGAATATATCACAGATGCCTCATAGGACATTCAAGACTTACACATTTACACCTTTTAGTCAATGAACCGGCACCAGTATGCCAGAGTTGTCAGTGCCCCCTTACAATCAAACATATTTTATTAGATTGCAGCCACTTACAACGCTTTAGAAGACCTTTGTTTCAAGCTAATACCTTACAACATCTCTTTACCAGATATCCAACCCAGACAATTATTGATTTTTTATATGCTTCTGGTTTCTACTACCAAATATAGTTAATCAATCTTAACCTAGAGAGCCTCTACATAGCCCACTCAGGTGCTGATGAGGCGTTAAACAATAACTCACACACACACACCCAACTTTATGACCATATTTGATCGCGCTATATTTAGGTCTAATGACGTCATCAACAGCGCACATGTGCTTTGTGGGGCTGATGACGTCACTGTTGCGCGCACTTGTCAATCGACATTTTCAAGGCAAAGCATTGGATTTAAGAAACACTTTTTGGTTGATTTAACAATTCATTTATTTTACATGCATATTATTTGAGGATGCATTTCAACTGGATTTTAAAGGATCATTGTCATTTTAAAACCGGACATTGTGAAATTTGAATGATGGAATATTTTCTCTTCTGCAAGTTATGGGAACTGGTTTGGCTTGTTTTTCTGGCAATTTTGGCGTGTATGTTCTTGCGATCAAATCTAGGAATTTGATGAACTTATCAGGTGAGTGTTTCAGATACATTTGTTGGACACTGTACTCCGCAAAAAAGCCGTTAATGAGCCCCTTGCTCAACCATTCTGGGGGATACCGTATCTTTTTACAGAATGCCATCTTGATTCTATGGTTTGTGTGTGAGCCCCTGTTTCAGCATTAACAAACTCCTTGCTGTGATTTACAGTTAAATGTACATAACCCAGGCTTGTGAGCTTGTAGTAAGATTTCCAGCATCGCTAATTATTGTGCTTCCTGGTTCTATCCAATCTTGGATTATTGGAATTAGTGTTTCTGAAGTACGGTCATTCACTCTGACAAACAAACAACGGCCAGAATCTCTCTCAATCGCCCCAAATACCCAGCCAATTCCATCAACTTTTCTTCCTCTGTTATATTTTCTTTTCCCAAATTTTGACTCATCGATTTCTACAACAATTCCTGGGCCTCCAAGTTTTTCTTTGTCATTTATTAAGATTTCACAACAGACTTCACGGCAGAACTTGTACCAGTCAACAATAGTGTTTTGTGATCCTAATTTTAGTTTGTCTTTGCTGACTTGATTGCTTGTTTTTCGGACCCAGTAATAGGTTAATTTCAAGATAGTTTCTAGGGGGAGCTTTGGGGCGGGGGCCTAGCTCAGAGGTAGCGCTCTGGGCTTCCAACCACTGGGCCCTGGGTTCGATTCCCAGTTGAGCCTAAGTTGGATGGCTGTTTCATCCTTCGTCTCATTGCCATGGTCTCTGCCTGTCCTAATTAGCCCAACTGGTGCAGAAATACAGGACGTAAAGCCCAAATCACACACACACACACACACACAGGGGGAGCTTTGAGTTTTCAAACCATGTGCCATGCACCGCCAACAAACTCCGTCAGTAGAGAAACTTTGGTCTTTAATCAAGTGCAATTTTCCGGTTTCACGGCGACCACAGTTACAATCTTTGAAATTTCCAAACAATTCCCTGCTCTGAAGCCAAGATGTCAAATTGTTTTTCTCACTACAAATTCCTGATAACTCGTCATAAACAATAGGCATTTTGGACACTGATGATCAAGCTTTGTATACAAACAAACAGCAGTCAAATTTTATTGTGATGTCACGCATTGTTTTCAATCATATGACGTCATAGGCAAGCAAGGCAACTAGGCTCGCTAAATATGGTCATAAATTTGGGTCCGCTATACTGCACTTTTTCCATATATATTTATATAGACATATTTCACATGTATACAGTAACCCTAAATACATGTATTACTGGAGTTAATACTGTTCATTATCACAATGTTAATTTAAGTATAAAAATGCTTATAGTGCAGAAACTGCTAGTTTGGGGGGTGATGATCAATGCAAATGTTTTGGTTTATAGTCTTGAATATGACTGTCCAATCAGCTTACAATTTAGACCCTTGGCAGGCCTGCTCAAGCAAGAGCCTTTCTCAACTCCCTGCAAGATTCAGTCTAATATCAAATATTATCAAATATGCTACATTACAAGTTAATTCATTTCACAAGAGTGCATACAGGGGCTGGTGTCCACCCTCCATTTTCTACCCCTCCTTTTACCTCTCAGAACGTAAAGGTAACATAAGTTGATTGTTAATAATGTTCGTTGATTACCCAGCAAAGAAGGTAATGTTAGATGGTAATTACCTTTTTGTGATACATATACCGAGAAAATAAGTTATATCATATTACCTATTCGTCTGAATTGAGATCAGCCCAGATAGCATTCCAAATCGCGCGTCGTTTCTATATCGGCTGCCGTCGTTACAACATCGTTTTGACATCGCCGACATCGTGTGATTTGGAATGCTATCTGGGAGATGGTAATTGCCTTTTTGTGATAGTATATACAAATAGATTTTGCATCTAAAAAAATATGTTTTTTCCATTTCAGTTTGATGTATCATATTTCTAAGATCATTTCAGTTTGATGTATCATATTTCTAAGATCATAAAGGCCCTCGAAGGTCCTGGGCCTCCACGCGGCGAGGGTGGAAACACTTGGGGTGAAGTCCTCTATCCCCAGTGGCTAAAACAGAACAGTGCACATTGCACAAGCTGCTCCAGCTATCCAATGCAGACACTTATTGATTTTTTACATGCTTCTGGTTTCTACTACCAACTATAGATAATCCATCTTACCCTAGAGAGCCTCTACATAGTCCACTCAGGTGCTGATGCGGCGTTAAACAATAACACTACCTACCTACCTAAGATCGGGGCGGGGGCGTAGCTCAGAGGTAGCGCTCTGGGCCTCCAACCGCTGGGTCCCGGGTTCGATTCCCGGTTGAGCCTAAGTTGGATGGCTGTTTCCTCCTTCGTCTCATTGCCATGGTCCCTGCCTGTCCTAATTAGCCCATCAGGTGCAGAAATACAGGACGTAAAGCCCTAATCACCCCACCTACCTAAGATCATAAAGAGCTGTCATCATGTCAGAGATGTGTGTAAATAGCTTATAACACCAAATGAAAATCATACGTCAATAGTGGCCTGGTGGTTAGGGTGCTGGCCTTCAATGCAAAAGGTTGCAACATCCAGCCCCCACCATGGCATGGAGGACCTTAACAGATCCTCGGTAAATATTTGCCCCATTCCACACAGGTGCAAATGGTCACTTGCCACTAGAGTGCTTAGCCCCCTGCAGTTAACACTGTGTAATGGGCTGTATATTCCGCACACTGCACAGAAGGTAGACCAAATTGAAAATGTAATTTTGCAGTTTTTGACATTGAATTAGGAATAGTCTTATTTGATATTAAAAACTAATGCATGATATTTACTGTTTGTGTTGGCTCATAAACTGCAGTATGCTCCATACATTATTGTACTAATTTATGATAATACATTGGCCCAGTATACATAATGCTCATTTTATGATAACTGGCTTCCAGGAAAATATATCTTAATTTAGGTATGGTGTCTGAATCAATATAGTATATATGGGACATAATTCATGCTTAACAAGTCGTAAAACTTAATATTTGTAGGCGTTCACAGTATAGATAGACAGATAGATACATAGATAGTTACATAGATAGATAGATCCATAGATACATAGATATGGAAAGTGCAGCCCTTTAGCCTGTTAGAGATTGTTCTTGCCGCTCACGAGGGCGGGGGCCTAGTTCAGAGGTAGCGCTCTGGGCTTCCAACCGCTAAGTTGGATGGCCGTTTCAACCTTCATCTCATTGCCATGGTCCCTGCCTGTCCTAATTAGCCCATCAGGTGCAGAAATACAGAACGTAAAGCCCTAATCACCCACCCCCACCCCTCTTGCCACTCACGAGACTTGATTGTTACGTCGCACATTTACCATTTACCCCGTGGGTGTTTTCTTTACTTGCCTCAGCATTACTGTAGAGGGAGGAACAAACCTACCTTGTTCCTCAAAACCTTCATGTAACTGCTTTAAGGTATGCTTATATGAACGAAGGTCACAAATACAAAAGGATATGTTCATCATAGCTTGCTCTAGCCTGCTACTGGAACTTTTGTATAACTACTATTATTAATGTTGATTCATTTCTCTAGAGCATGAATTAAAATTAAAAAACTCACCAATGAATTCAGGAGAATATAACATCAGCTTTAATATGAATACCAACATTGCTATAGTGTCAGTCGGATTTTGTGACAAATATGTATACTTAACCATTGAATTATACATACTTGCTAACAGTGTTCTCTAAAGCTTTCGACAATTCAGACACTGCTCTCTCTCCTATTATCATCTAAAATTATGCTGCCTCCGTCAGATTTTTTTTTCAATTAATGTTTTAAGTTTACAGCAAACTCTGGATATTAAGAAGCCTCCTTTGCTTTAAAGTTACATTTTAATAATGGTGAGTATAATACCAGAAACTGAAGATCCCAAAGTTTAAAAGCAACACAGGTCAGTCATCTTTTCTGTATAACGAAGCAATGAAATTCCCAATGTCATACGTAGTATATCTAGTCTCAGTTTTTTCAAAGAAAAAATAGCACAACGTATTTTAAATGCCAAATCCATTTGATTTTAACTTTTTTTTTATCACATTTTGTCTCATTTTAATTATTGGTTTTAATCTCTCCACTAATTTTAACTCCTAAAACTTCATATGTACATACTCTTTTAACATATACATTTATTTATATCATTACTTGTTTATTGTTTATAGTCAGCTTCATTGAAAAACTGTGTACAACTGAGTGAAATTACCACTGGTGTTTAAATAACAATGGTTTGGAAAGGTTTTTGTTGGAGACTCTCTGAAGTCTGCACCTCAGCAGCGACACTCCATGTCTTGGAGGTGTCCCCTCATATCACATATACAATGAATATAATTATTTCTTGTATATATGTTATGACAAAATGTAGTTGATATATGTAATATGAAATAAATGATTCTAAATAAAGGTTTCTTTGACACGAGTTATGAACGCATCTGCTTGCATTTCTCAGCGGGCATAACATGCCAAGATGAATATGAAGGAATTTTCTGGACATGGTGGAGTTATTTTGCAGAATAAATATTACAATATTCTGATTATGTATGACTGAATGTCATCAGGGTTAGGGTTAACACATCAGTATTAAGATCATGCAGAACCTATATTTGATAATATAATAATATTAATAGATTTATTTATAAAAACACATTATCACAATAGAGTTTCATCTGCGCTGTACAATCATATCAAATTGAAAATTAATCAAATTATGTATATAAATTTAAAATAAACAGATGTCAAAATAAGATGGATTAAAAAAAAAAAATATATATATATATATCAGTCACAGAGTGAGGTTGACTCTGACTCTGAATTAAACTTTCAATTTGTGTGAACCGAACTAACATTATTTGAAGGGGGTTGCTAAGTTCATAAAGGATTAATTCAATTAATAAATGGTTGCATTTATAAATGGTATAATTGCAGTAATGTGAATGTTTCATTGCAAAATTAAGACTGGACATGTAAGGTTTGATATCTAGTTATATCAAACATCAAAGTATTTCATCGTTTTAATCATTTTTACAGATGATACGTAGTATATTTTAAGTTTTTGAAATATTTTTCTTGGTTATACCAAGAGCTTATTTATTAATCTATTACATATTTATTAAGTATTTTATGATGAAAATCACACTTATTTTTTATGCAATCGATGACCGATGGCTATAATTTATTTGTATTCAGAAGGGGCGGGGGCCTAGCTCAGAGGTAGCGCTCTGGGCTTCCAACCGCTGGGTCCCTATAGGGTTCGATTCCCGGTCGAGCCTAAGTTGGATGGCTGTTTCCTCCTTCGTCTCATTGCCATGGTCTCTGCCTGTCCTAATTAGCCCAACTGGTGCAGAAATACAGGACGTAAAGCCCTAAATCCACCCACCCATTTGTATTCAGATTGTGCACATGTAAGGTTTGAATCTAAATATATAAACAAATCAAAGTGTATCGTCATTGCAATAATTTTTAGAGATGAAAACTGGTATATTTTTAAGGTTTTTTATAAAGTTTCTTGGTCATACCAAGAGCTTATTTATTAATCTATTACAGATTTATTAAGTATTTTACGATGAAAATCAGACTTATTTTACATACAATCGATGACTGATTGCTATAGTTTATTTTGTATTTAGATTGTGCACTGATGTTATTTTACACATTTTTCAGTGTCTGGATCTTTGTCTCTTGTTGTTTATGTCAACTGGGCATCTTTTTGTCATACGAGGCTTTGTTACCACTGCGAATTGAATCCATCCCCAACATTTATCTGAAAATGTGAAAAACTGGTTGCATTTTATTGGAGCCCTGCGCAAGTTTGGAAGTCTACTACCAGTCAAAATTACTGTCAAACATTCTTACCTAGGCCTAAATGATAATTCTATTTACCATTTTTAGTTTTATACAAACGATAAATATACGATAAGGACATTATGCAAGAAACAGATTTTGGCCATTTGAATATAAGCGCAGGGACTACACTTAAAGCCTACTTCGGTATTACATTTGAATATAAAAGCAATGACCATTACAATTTCCTATACCTCAATCATGGTTCAAACACTGCAGATAAATGAACTTTGTGCAGTAGACCGAATAATGTGGATCAGTTTAATCATACAATAATGAAAGTATCTTCGTTGTTATCAATTGAAAATGTACAAAATTTATTAACTTTGTTCGTCATATGTCGTCCAGTAGCAGCAGGCTGGAAAGCCTGCAGAAAAACATTTCAATGCCAGATTCATGAATCTCATGCAAAATGTGCCACAAATTTGGTTAGTTACACCATGGTTTTGCATTTTGTCACCCCCCTCCCCCCCCCCCCCCCCGCTTCATCATTAGGGCTGGATCGATTAACTGGTATGATACGATTTTACGATATTTGATATACAATACTGATACTCTATTTTAAGATAAGATTTTATGATATACAGGAGCGCCACTGCTGCAACGAGTGTGTTTTCCACATGCTACAATAAATGCAATATATGGTAGAGTTGCAGTCTTTTGACCCTTTTATGGTAGGCTAATTAATAGCAATTGAAGATGCCTAAGAAGGTTGTGATTGACTTGGCAGATCAGCATCAAAAGCTTTCAAGTTACCCGTCTCAATTTATTGTTTTCATTAATATATATTATGAGTTTCGGGTGAAAGAAAATACAACCCCTGTGATCAAAGATGGCATTGTTTAGGGTAGATGATTATTCCTCATGTATTTCATGAAAATAGTTCAAATAACTATTAAGATCCAACATGTGATATTGTTGAAACAATGATTTTAAACTACATAAATACCGACAAAGTATGAATTTGTTAAATTCAAAGAAGCTACACTGATATTCTATGTTGGTCATTCACCTTCAGTAATCTGCATTTGATACATTCTTATTTTTGTGGCAAGTAGAAGGCAATTCCTCATGTTTTATTATACAAATATAATCGTATAAAATATTGAATATTGTATAAAAGTACTGTTTACAATATTGTATCATATAGCAGCAAATGATATCCAGACCCACACAGCATAGGCACCAAACTACAAAGGACCGCCAATTTAACGTCTCATCTGAATGACATCCATTTGAGAGGTTTTATGGCCTCTGTCTCCAAGACAGTTTTGTGGCCTCTGTCTCCTAGAATAGTTTTGTGGCCTTTTTTTTTTGTCTCCTAGACACATGAGTCTGGAATCGGGGTCAATAAACTGTTTTGTTTTTTTAATTTCCACCCGTTTTATATGTTAATAAAGTATGTTCAAATTAACTTTTTGCTCCCAAGCTTTCGTCATTCATTCCAATTGGATACTTTTCTGTACTTAAGGTAAAGGCTAAGATAGGTGTTGTTCACTTGATCGTAGCACCATTGCAGCTCTCACTTAAGCTTTATTTATTGCAGGGCGGGGTGGGGGGGGGGGGGGCATAGCTCAGAGGTAGAGCTCTGGGCTTCCAACCACTGGGTCCCGGGTTCGATTCCCGGTTGAGGCTAAGTTGGATGGCTGTTTTATCCTCCATCTCATTCCCATGGTCTCTGCCTGTCCTAATTAGCCCAACTGGTGCAGAAATACAGGACGTAAAGCCCTAATCACCCACCCCACCCTTCTCAGTGCAACTGCGATTTCTCAGATGTTATGTCTTATGATGTCACCCGAAATCTGGATAATTTAAGACGAAATTACTTATGGGGTAAATGTGATATGTGGTGGGGACTCCAAGCCTTTTCATCTCAATATTACATCTGCCTAGGCTTCAGACCAAAGATCAACAAACGTTTCTGATACCGAGAACTGTGCCTAGAAACTTCTCACCTGGCTTTACCAAGAAGCATTGCATTCATTACCTGGATGAGAATGCCGCCGGCCGCCGACTGCCAGGTTTATCTTTCGTCTCAGGCCTTTGAGATTCTTTACAGAACCTCCAAGAGAAGAGTCAGAAGAGTTTCAGGTGAGAGAGTCTCAGGAGGTGAGATTTGACTTTTTCTGTTATTAACAACAGTCCTACCAATTATTATTTATCCAGATGCTTTGAATATCTCTATAATTACCGTTCCATAACTTGTTAAGTACAATGATTAATGCAGTGAACAAACCGCCATATACAGCCACTGACATCAAGGTTTGAAAGAGAATCAAGTGCATTTTTAACTGAGTTATTGCAATTTTGACTAGGTTACTTACTTCCATTACAGTTACAATTTGCATCAAAACTAATTTTTAAGAGCATGATAAATGGAGTAAACCAATAGCCATATATACAGGCACTGACATTAGAATTACAATGATATTAGCACAGCCGTATTGACAGCCACTAACAATAACTGTAACTGTTGGATGGTTTGAAAGATTAAGATATCATCAGTTTATGAATATTTGATGATATGGCTGTATGTATGGCTGACTCATTTATAACGAAACACTTTGTTGTTTCAAGTTGGTGAACATCACAGACACTGTAATTACAGATATTTTACAAAGTTTTGGAATGGAATGAATAGTAATTTTATTCTTATTTTCTATTGATCAGCAGTTGCTTGTAACTAGGTACTGTATTTATACTAACTACTGTATAACCTCATTGACGTCTGATAATGTCAATTTGAACTTGTTGTCTAGTGACAAGGAAACTAATTTTTACTCTTGTGGCAGTGCCTGTCCAACCACATAGTGCATATTCTAGAAAATGTGGATGAGTTTTGTTTCATACAAGCTCTGCCGCCATTAAAACTTACACTTTTGACAGGCCTCCCAGATAGCATTCCAAATCGAGCCAGCGTTGTTTCTCTTTTGGCCGCCATCGGTACAACATCGTTTTGACATCGCCAACATCGCGCTGACATTGAAGCGATTTGGAATGCTATCTAGTCTGTTCAAACTTATTCCTTTCTCAACTTCCTAGGGGGGATATACAGTCGTTGCAATACTTGTTGGGTCAAGCAATCTATTAATTGCCATCACCATTTGGTCATGTGGAGTAGAGCAGTGGTTTACAGCCAATTTTATAGACTTGGAAACACAAATCCAATTGGAGTCCTGTGAACCCATACTCTTGCTGGTTTTGAATACCACAACCTCGCATGTGAGACTCCAACACCTTCTCCACTGGACCACCCACAAGTAATTACATGCAGTAATACTGATTTTATAGTGCAAGATATAGTAGTGGTGTCATGATGATTGATAATACTCGATAATTGGTCGTTTTGTCTAAGAATTCAATGATCAATTACTAATTAAGTATAGCAGATTTTTTTTTTTTAACACATCAGTTGATTATCAAAAATCTAAAAGAAAAACCTATTGCACTTCCTCCCTTCAGGAGTTTCATATGATCATAAATAACTCTAGATATTATAAGATAAACGCCTTTGAGATATATAAATTGTATTTTTTAATTAACTGGGATATAATATTTATGATAGCAGTTGATTTTACATAGGTGACTACTCAAATATGAACTCCCCTCGAAGGTCCTGGGCCTCCACGCGGCGAGGGTGGAAACACTTGGGGTGAAGTCCTCTATCCCCAGTGGCTAAAACAGGACAGTGCGCATTGCACAACCAGCTCCAGCTATCCAACGCAGACAATTATTGATTTTTTACATGCTTCTGGTTTCTACTAGCAACTATAGATAATCAATCTTACCCTAGAGAGCCTCTACATAGCCCACTCAGGTGCTGATGCGGCGTTAAACAATAACACTAACTAACTAACAAATATGAACTGCACTTGAACCGACTAATAATCGATCTTCGGTTGGTGCACCCAAACTGATAATCCACTACGAAAATGTAACTGATTTTATACTACAAGCTAGACTACTACTTAAACACCCAGCTACTTGCCATTAATTCTAACAATGTAGCTGTCTGCTTGAAGTTATACACTCGGGGTCATCAAAATTGGCCAGGTCTTCGAAACTGGCCTCCCTGACAAATTCAGTTACACACCATGCACTTTCATATATAGTTTTGTGCTAAAGTATCGGTTTACTTCATTTACAACGTTCTAACACTTCCGCTAGCATCTTCGAAGTGTTTTTGATAGTTTATTTAGAGTGGCGAATTCCAAAGACCCTGGTAAATTTCGATTACCCCGGTCAAATTCAATGACCCCAAGTATAACTCAAGAACCTATACTGATTAAGAAATATCTATATATATATATTCATATTGTTTGTTTTGTTTTACTGCCTTTATAACAAGTTCAGTTTGCACTCAGCGGGGAGTAAACCAACATTTTCTTTGGTTATATCCCGCTCAGAACAATAGGAAAACAGTCCCAAGTGGAGTATAAAAAGTAGTTATTATCAGTGTTATACTAATGCGGGATTTCAATTGAGTCAGTGATTAGGTGTCCCTGGCTAGGTATGAGGGCGGGGCCTAGCTCAGAGGTAGCGTTCTGGGCTTCCAACCGCTGGGTCCCGGGTTCGATTCCTGTCGAGCCTAAGTTGGATGGCTGTTTCATCCTTCGTCTCATTGCCATGGTGCTAATTAGCCCAACTGGTGCAGAAATACAGTACGTAAAGCCCTAATCACACACACACACACACACTGGCTAGGTATGGCTTGATTTGGCTCATTGAAGCTTCAGTCAGTTGTTTCTATCTAGCTCTGGATATCTTGAGTTTAATGTTCTTGATGAGTATATAGTACTTAACATCACTTTCGCATAGGTCACTAGGAAAGGTCGTCTCCAAGAAACCAAAATGTCAAATGTGACCGATGTGTTGGACTTCAGCGTGACCACCTGGACTCCCACAGACTCTGTAAGTAACTTATGTTTAATAACTCTTGTCTTTTTGTCTGATCTTGTCACTGCTAATTCATTTACTATGTACATGAAGCTTTTCATTGCTAAGTTACACTCCAATCCAAGTTGATATGCAAGTAATACAGCTGGTGTAATAGGTGGAGAGTACTACATCAGGTAGTTCATTAAAGCCAAGTTCATAGATTTGGAAACAACTCCAGCAGAGGATGTCATGTGAATACAGAAATCCCATCGGTTGAGGGACTGCTGCAACCATCGAGAGTTCTGAATTCTATGAAATTGGCTGTCATGTTAGCTGCCACTGAAGTGGAACCAGATATCATTTGATTGCCAATAGAATTAAGTTACATACCAAGCCAGTTATATATGCTACCAGTCAAAACTGCAAATAGATGTGTATATTTGAACATATTTTGCATGGGTAGCACTATCAGTACAAGACTGTTTTACATGTGGCCCATAAAATACAATAAAACATAATAAATAGTACAGTAATTTTAAAACAATTAATAAAATATTAAAAACACAAAGTAACATTAAAATATGTTGTTTAAGCTTAAATTTAAAATCAGTGTAATTATGTATGTCTTTTAAAAACGAAGGGTGTTGTTCCATGACATAGCACCAACATATTGAAACGATCTTTTCGCTAACTGACTAGATATATGAAAGACTCGTGCTAAGATTTTCTATAATGTGGCTGATTTCAGACCTTACCAAGTATGTGAATGCTTTGACTACACAACTGCACTGCAGCAGTTATGAAAGAAATGTCACATACATATATACTTTCAATTATGGCCTTATGCAACAGGATGGGCCTAGCTCAGTCCGGGGTTCGATTACCGGTCAAGCCTAAGTTGGATGGCTGTTTCATCCATCATCTAATTGTCATGGTCTCTGCCTGTCCTAATTAGCCCATCAGGTGTCCTAACAGGAAGTAAAGCCCTAATCCACCCATTACCCACCATAGCCTTATGCAACCAGCCACCCAATATGACTAGAAATGTGATTAGTTGGGAGTCTTGGGAAAATAAGTACACTCAAATTGGAGACCTTGCTGCAAGATTTTCAAAAGCACATGATTAAGGTTACATAATGTATATATAATAATAATAATAGCAGATTTCATTGACTTGGAAACTAACCATCAGATGACGTCATTTGTATTTAGAACTCCCATTGGTTAAAGCAGTCCGTCAACCGAAGAAAGTTCTGGACTCCCATTTCCTAGTTTATGATTCAGTCGTAAGAGCACTAGTCCATAATGATTTTGATTTATTTATTTGATCAATTATTTATTTTCTAGTTCATACAGTAACAAGTAAAGTAATAGATTTAAAACATAAGACGATTATAAACATAATATAATGAAAACATGTGTTAGAAAACCATGCGTTGTTACTAGCGGATGGTGCTAAAAGGTAGTTTGATAGAAAATTAACTAGGAATAATGATAAAAACTAAAAGTAAATTTAGAGGTATCAAATAGCAATAGTAGTTGCGCTTACATGGAGTAAACCAAGATATGGAAAGGATTAAGTAGTAATATTGTAATATTGATGAAGAAACTAAAATTTGACATAATTAGAAAGTGGCCTAAATATTGAATGTATCTTGTCAATTGATATTCAGGATGATGATGATGATGATGATGATGACGATGATGATGCACTTTATAAGGGAACTGTACGATATACTACCACCACAATGAAAAAATCACTCTCAGAGAAAATTGGAGTAGTTTAACCCTATGCCAAAAATTAAACGAAGGAGCAAAGTTATTCTCCAATAGGTTGTTTCAGTACTTTGTTGAGAGTAACAGCTGTATTGCAAACTGACCAACACCTTGACCACTTCA
Source organism: Alitta virens (assembly GCA_932294295.1). NCBI lineage: Eukaryota > Metazoa > Annelida > Polychaeta > Phyllodocida > Nereididae > Alitta > Alitta virens. The sequence goes on along the minus strand of OW028585.1, from coordinate 19,377,172 downwards.
GCTAAAAAGAAGTTTCTACTAACCAAGGGGCAGTAGCCTAGTAGGTGCGGTATTTGCGGTGGGATCTTTATCACTACATGACAGTAACCTTAATCCCTACAGGGGCCTAGTTCAGTGGTAGCGCTCTGGGTTTCCAACCACTGGGTCCCGGGTTTGATTCCCAGTTGAGCGTAAGTTGGATGGCTGTTTCATCCATCATCACATTGCCATGGTCCCTGCTGGCCTAATTAGCCCATTAGGTGCAGAAATACAGGACGTAAAGCCCTAGTCCACCCACTTCCAACAGAGGGTACATTTTACTTTCAATACTCCTTTATTGGAGTAAATTTGAACATACTCAACTTGTAGGGTTAACCGGTTCTAAGAGTGATTGAATGGACAAGGTATTACCTGGTACATATGAACGATGTCTTTATATTGACTCACAGCCATAATTATCTCATGATTTATTTCAGAATTGTGTTTGGGGTGGTGTCCAATGGTAAATCTAGAACGACAGTTTCATAAAAAACGGTCGACTCCAGACAGCTGTTGCGGCCTATACCTGACTGTGGTCTAAACATGCTAAAGCCAGCTGCTTCTGTCCACTTCTATGGGTAATAATCGGCTTACATTTATCACCAGAAAAGTGTTAACACTGACAAATGTAAGAAATTAATCTAATGTAAATATGTACTTTTAGATCCGGTTTTGAGGGGGCAGGGGCCTAGCTCAGAGGTAGCGCTCTGGGCTTCCAACCGCTGGGTCCCGGGTTCAATTCCCGGTCGAGCCTAAGTTGGATGGCTGTTTCATCCTTCATCTCATTGCCATAGTCCCTGCTTGTCCTAATTAGCCCATCAGGTGCAGAAATACAGGATGTAAAGCTCTAATCACCCACCCCACCCAGATCCGGTTTTGAGTAGCCAACAATGACAGCTTTGGTTAGGTTCAATTTGACGGGCCGTTTTTAATGAAACTAACTGTAACTATTTGGCTGAATAAGCAAGTAACCAAATCATTGTTTTCAGGGAGTGCCAAATACTATTGACTGGAAGACCATTGTCTCAAAACGCCTTTTGCGATATGTACCAATGACCCTCTTGGTTGTAGGAACGCTGGGAAATTCCCTGTCTGCTGCTGTTTTTAGGTGAGAACATCATGTATTATGGTTTTGTAGTTTTACTTTATGCCTGTTTAACTTATTAAAATTCTCCGTAGTGCAGTACACAGTTATCTATATCGTGTCCCTCGAGAGTCCTGGGCCTCCTCCTGGCAAAAGTGGTACACTTGGGGTGAAAATCTCGAACCCCAGTGGCCAACACAGGGCTCTGTGCAATGCACACTCAAGTTATGTACACACAGATGTGAATGATCTCATCAATTCAAATATCATTAAGCACAATTAACTGGATGACGATGTTGTCTGTATCACGTGTCCTACATGTTGTTTTATCAAACTTCTCAGTAATCATATCAGTTGCAGAAACCAATGACCCATCATTTTGCTCCTCCCTCTGACCTACTTAATCTTAACTGGATTAGCATTGTGACTAAAAGCTACACATCGGCGACAGAATTCAAAATAACTTGGGGGAGGAGAGGAGTGGGTATGTCACAGGCCTATACCTCGTCATTAGGACCTGTTCTAATCCATAAGATTTCAATGTTCAATTAATTGTATATTTTTTTACTAAAATTAGTGAGTTATTCTACCTAACTTATCTCACTCTTACCATTTAAGCCGCCCCTGTATGCGGAGTTCCTTACCAGCATTCATGTTTCGCATTTTGGCATTCGCGGACACTGCCACCATCTGGTCTGCTCAACTTCCCCCCGTCCTGTACATATGGTTCCAGGTTCCTGGTGTCCTTGTCAATGATGCTTCATGCAAGGCCCACATGTTCACTAAACAGGTCGGTATAGATTGGCCCTTTGCTTGTGATTCCTATGCAAAGCTGATATTTTTGTATTGCTTAATTAGAAATAATTGTTGTAAAGCCCTAAATCCACCCACCACCCCAAAAGTTTGAATTTGCAAAATTTGAAAGTTTCGATATTTTTGGTGTGATTTGTGACAGGTCTGTGCTCGGTTTGCTATATGGGTTCTCGTTATCATAAATTTGGAAAGAATGGTCTACGTGATGTTCCCCCACAAAGCAAAGCTGATCGTTACAAAGAAAAGAGCCATAGTCTTTATGACAGTGATCCTTGTCAACTTTATGTGTGAGTATATCGTTTGTCCAGGCTGTTTATGGCATTAACACAGTTCAGGTAACATGAAGAGTGTTCTCATACAACCCAACTGCTCCACCAAGTGCCTGAAAAGGCAGCAAGTTTGTTGGAGATAGTGACGGAAATCTCCCTTATATAGAGAGACCAAATGAAGTGACACATCTCTAGATCAAACTCTATGATGCTAGACTAGAACTTGACTTTTGGATTTTCAGTACTGGACATCTCCTGTGATTTAGGTTGTCCATGGTCATTTTGATAGTGGTTGGAAAAGGCCTTTTGCCTGAGGAAGGGAGGAAATTTATCAATATTAGACACCTGATAGGCACTAGATATGACTCTCATTCAGTTGTTAAGAATCCACTGAGCACGACCAGATGTTAAAATCTGTGTCTTAGAAAGAACTGTATAACAACCTGAATCATGTAACATCTTTCCAATCATTTGATGAACTTTGTCTTCAATATGCAATGCTATCATCATCACAACCAACCTGGAAATCTCTGTTATCCCTCATAGTCTAGAGTTTCCTAACAATTTTGTTGGTTATACTGCATTAGGCATATTTACTAATATGCTTGATTGTTTGTTTTTGTTTGACTGCCTTTATTACGCAAGACAAGTTTTGCACTCAGGAGGGAGTTAACTAACATATTCGTTGGTTGTATCCTACTCAGAACAATAGGAAAACAACTGATGGTAACACCCTGGCCTATGAGTGCCCTGCAGCACCGTTGATGATTAATAAGGCCTAGTAATTTCTAACTTGCCGTAAAGACAAACTATTCATGATTACTACTATACTTGCCAACATAAATACATTTTGTTTTATATTATCCTTTTCAATGTGTAGGTCTGCTAGCACCAGTCATTCTCTCAACAGGACAAGTGACAATGAGAGACTCTGAAGGGAATGTCATGGGAGTGTTTTGCCTACTTGTTGCCAATCAAAAATGGAGGTAATGTAACATTTCCGGTTCAGTTTCTAGACTTTTTCGATCCAGTTTGAAAGTCGAGCTCTGAGGTAGATTGTACGTTTTGTTTAATCGGTTTTCAGTTCAAGGTCATGAATATTCCTGGAATCTGAAACTCATTACATACACTAGAATTCCTATATGTTCTGAGTTGACATCTTACGGCAAAACTTTTCCAGTGATTTTCCAAGCTTTTACTTTCATTTTATGGAGTAAACACTAAGTTTCAGCTTCCTACACCCAGCTATCATGCAGTTCTGGTTGGGTTTATAACTTTGATTTATAAGCATTTTCAAGTGAGTAAAAGATTTGAACCAGTGTAGTAAGTGTAAATCTTCTATTTTACCTGTTGTCCTCATGGCAAGCGCGGTAATACTATGGGTGAAGACCAAAAAGTGATCCCTGTAGTTTTCCATACCTAACACAGATTTATATGACTTCACAGGTGAACTCACAGGGCGGGGGCCTAGCTCAGAGGTAGTGCTCTGGGCTTCCAACCGCTGGGTCCCGGGTTCGATTCCTGGTCGAGCCTAAGTTGGATGGCTGTTTCATCCTTCGTCTCATTGCCATGGTCTCTGCCTGTCCTAATTAGCCCAACTGGTGCAGAAATACAGGACGTAAAGCCCAAATGACCCACCCACAGGTGAACTCACAATTAAATGTGATATACTACCAACTAACGCCTAGGGTGGGGGCTTAGCTCAGAGGTAGCATTCTGGGCTTCCAACCGCTGGGTCCCGGGTTTCGATTCCCGGTCGAGCCTAAGTTGGATGGCTGTTTCATCCTTCGTCTCATTGCCATGGTCTCTGCCTGTCTTAATTAGCCCAACTGGTGCAGAAATACAGGACGTAAAGCCCTAATCACACACACACACACAATCCTGCCAGGTACTAGACTGCCAATCTGCACCATTGCGCCACTGCCTCCAGATCCAACTCTAAGTCTGATCTGCTCTCATATGGCACTTTGCTTCGTATTGAAATGCTATAAAACTCAAACGAAGACAGAGAAGATCTGCTGGATGATCTAGAAATGACTGGTCTATGTGTCATTGCAGATTCAACTGTCGTAGCACTACGGCATCTCTCATAAGGGTCAAGTGATAGCCTTTCTTCAGGTGCTTCAAATATTAGAGGAGCAACTATGTTCCTTCATTCAAACATACCCCAAATTACTAACATACTGACATTTCAGAGACATGGCTTCTGTCTATCTTCCTGCCGTCTCCTTCATAACTGGTTCTGCCGTTCCATTTCTCATCATTCTCATCTGCAACATCTTGATTTTGGTCCGGATGCTGAGGTCGAACCGCCTGCGACAGGAATCTATGGCTGCGACTGATGACAATAGCAAAGGTCTTTCACTTTTTGCATTTTATTTATTTATTTATTTTGGAGGACAAGGTATACTGAATATAATATTTCATAATGTTTGGCTGAAATTGGTGTAGATTTCATGCCAGTTTTTTCCTGTTGTTTTAGAGTAAATTCCACATGATATTGGTTGTAAAATATTGCATGGCTTTTTTAACGCTAACTTATATTGTGCGCAGGATCAATGATGATAGTGATGCAAAAGTCTATAAGTATTTCTTCTTTCTTTTTAAATTTTAGGATTGACAGTGACACTCCTGGTGAACAGTACTATGTTTCTGTTACTCACGATGCCAAATGCAATTATCGTCATCTTCAATGTTGATTCAACATCCAGCCCCTTTCGATACTTTCTGGCAATTTCATCACAGATTGCAATTGGGAGTCAGGTGATTTTTTCATTAGAATTTAATATTACTTCAGGTATTTGTCAAACACTTGTTCTTTTTTATTTAATTGTAAAGTTAAGGTATATTTACAACTAAAGCTATCAGTTTGCAACTTTATGAAAGATCAAGACAAGTATCATTTTAAAGAATGTATAAATACTGATCCAGAAAGTATGAGAACAGTACCATTATGAGCCTATTTACCCTGATACCACAAACAAAGAAACAAAAAAAGGGAAAAGAGAAAAGATTTGGGCAGTTTACAAGAGGTTGATGGTCTTTTATATTACTTCATGTCAGTAAACAGGAGGGGGTTACAATTATATTAATAATTGCAAGAAATCCTGATATACCATTACACCTTGGGGGCAGGGGCCTAGCTCAGAGGTAGCGCGCTGGGCTTCCAATCGCTGGGTCCCGGGTTCAATTCCCGGTCGAGCCTAAGTTGGATGGCCGTTTCATCCTTCATTTCATTGTCATGGTCCCTGCCTGTCCTAATTAGCCCATCAGGTGCAGAAATACAGGACGTAAAGCCCTATTCACCCACCCACCCATACCATTACACCATTTACAACTACCGATACAGAGCTGTCTACACGTCGACTGCTGGTGCCATCTATAGTGATTTTAATTAGCGGGCGAGCACTGCAGCCGTCTACGGATTCTCATTTATAGCAACTCACTGAATGTCTCGCACAACTAACCCAGACAATTTTGACCTATGGTCATCGATTCAAAGTTGCTCGGTATTATTTTAAAAAAAACGCTGAAACTAGGATATTATACGCTATTTACGAAGCAACCTCAAGCAGTAAAGATCTACCTATTTTGTTCGGTCAGTAATGCGTTATGTGTGCGTAGCGTGGGCGGAGGCCTAGCTCAAAGGTAGCGCTCTGGGCTTCCAACCGCTGGGTCCCGGGTTCGATTCCCGGTCGAGCCTAAGTTGGATGGCTGTTTCATCCTTCGTCTCATTGCCATGGTCTCTGCCTGTCCTAATCAGCCCAATTGGTGCAGAAATACAGGACGTAAAGCCCTAATCACCCACCCCACCCACGTGTGCGTAGCGATAACGTAAACGTAGGTTGCTGGAGTTTCCAGGGACCCTAAATATTCAAGGGTCCCGGGCAGAGACAGTATACAGAGTATTTCTCCAATGGCCACCACAGGACTCTGCGGGGCCGCACTACCTTCCACAACCAGCACAGAGTCACAGACTTGAATGGCCTTACCATTAAAGTTATATTAATGAGTCATTGAACATGTAGAGCTACCCAACTACTATGTTGCACTAACAATTTCATTAACACTCGTATTACTTTCAGTTTGCTGTTAACTTTTTCCTGTACTGCCTCGCTGGACAAACCTTTCGCCAGGAACTAGTAAAGATGCTCCGATGCAAGTGAGACAACTTTGGGATCCATGAAGCCTGTTGATTACTAGAATATTAAATGTTTGCTATAAACTGTATTGCATATCTATCATATATTATGAACCAATTGGTTGTTATTGTAATCTATTTATACAAATGTTAAATTTGGTTCTGTTTTCATTATTTGTCTTATCTTTTGGGATGTACTCATCATCATCTCATCCATGGTAGTGACTGTGGGTGCATGGGTTCAAAGCCCACTCCCTGCACTGTTTAGGAGCCACATTTCAGTCCTTGTCCCATCACATGGGATGTACTCATCATCATCTCATCCATGGTAGTGACTGTGGGTGCATGGGTTCAAAGCCCACTCCCTGCACTGTTTAGGAGCCACATTTCAGTCCCTGTCCCATCACATGGGATGTACTCATCATCATCTCATCCATGGTAGTGACTGTGGGTGCATGGGTTCAATGCCCACTCCCTGCCCTGTTTAGGAGCCACATTTCAGTCCCTGTCCCATCACACGGGATTTACTCATCATCCTGTCATAGCCATATTACACATTTGCCCCATTTATACTAAGTATGCTTTAATAAATGTCTTGTAACACTAGGGTCATTGCCCAGAAGTCTGTTGTTTCCTCAAAAAGACTACCGATAATGAAACCAAGGTATACAATTTTTGACAGAGTTAACTAAGTTCTAGGAGGTATTTACATCTCATTTCATTCTTTGCCTGTGTATGTGATGAAAAGTGTTAACCCCAGTACTAGTCGTAACTGTAAGAGTTTTAATAAATCAGAACCGATACCCTGTAGTTGATATTACCCACACACCCATACCCTGTAGTTGATATTACCCACACACCCATACCCTGTAGTTGATATTACCCACACACCCATACCCTGTAGTTGATATTACCCACACACCCATACCCTGTAGTTGATATTACCCACACACCCATACCCTGTAGTTGATATTACCCATACCCTCTAGTTGATTCAATTCTTTATTATTGATAAATCCATTTAGTTCCAGATTAAGGTAGCTGTTTCATCCTTCATCTCATTGCCATGGTCCCTGCCTGTCCTAATTAGCCCATCAGGTGCAGAAATACAGGACGTAAAGCCCTAATAAGATAAAATGAATGAAACAAGGAATGTAAATATTTTGTTCTTGTTTATTGCTATGAACACAAATATATGGTACAATAGTATGGTATAGTATGGTAAGTGCAGCCCTCTAAGGCCTCTACAACTCAACAGTGCACTAAAAAATTTGACTTTATAAAAGTCATTTGAAGCTTAAATGCAATCTTCATCTTATACAATAATGACAATCAATAATACTGGAATGTTTTTTAAATTCAATTGAAGAATTATTAAACACCAAATGGAACTGGTAAAATATTTACAAAACTTTGGTAAATCCAGTTATATATACCTAAAGAATCGCTGTAGTTTCCCTGAAAATATTATCAAAATATGAAAATGTTATGCGTATACGAAGTATTTACACATAAATGCCTTCAAAAGAATGTGTGAACCTGAATTTGTGAATCAAGTCCTTAGTAATTGAATCAAATACGAAACCAACAAAACCAAAATCGGTGGCACCGAGATATGGGTGATCAAGTGATTGGCAGAACTATCAGTTATCATAATCGGAGTAGATACTCCTGTGGCTGGGTTCAGACTGTTACAGTCATCGTTTTCACAGCAGTAGAAATTGTACACAGCTTCCGGGATATCGCCTGGATAATCGCCAGTTTGGCATATGGTTGTATTGGCGCAGTAGCGTTGAACTTTCCAAACCTTCCCCTCATCATCTTCATATGAAAGTCTGCTAGCCTGAAAGGTGATTTTTTTTTAAATTAGGGAAATTCTACATTTAAAAAAACATTACCATATTAATGACTCCTGGAGTTCTAGCTTTATCTTTTATATAATAATTTGTAAAAGTATGCATCTGGCAGCTGATCATATTCATAGAGGCGTAAAAGAATATGGAGCAAAGCCCGGATCTGAGATATTTCCTGCGATGTACGGAGCGTTCAGCAGCTGATAGTGCTCTGGTAGTTCTAGTATACTATTTGACTTGTAGCAATTGAAATGTTAGTTAGACAAAATATATAATTCTATAGTCATCATAAAAACAAAATCAATGCACTTAAAATTAAATGTAGGAGAGGTCTATAAAAACACACACACAAATATATATTTTACCACTATTAGCACTTACAAGGCATAGATCTCCTTCGCCAGCACATGTGAGGGAAGGTATGTTATTGATATCCATTGGGTCATCACAGTCTGGTAAAGAATTTGGGTCAGGGTATGATGTGAACATACAGGTGTAGCACTGCAGGCATGCTGGAATAAAGAAACCAAAATGTTACTATAATTATTATTATTATGTTTATTCATACTCGGAAGTACAACAAGCCATTGGGACTGGAAATCAAAAAGTTATGAAATTGAGGTAAGGAAAAGTCCAAATACAATAGAATTAAACGACATAAAGGTTAAGATTTGGACTTGGTAAAATTTAAGAAATATAAAATTCATGTAGTGCACAGTACATAAGAGCTCATTGATTTCACATTTGGCTAGTCCACAGTTCATTTCTCCATGACTGCATTGCAGCAACTCCTTAATAACTCCTGCGGTTACTCTGTTTTAAATTACAGTTCAATATACAGGGTGCGCCATAAAAACTTGCACTGGGCATCTACTCTTTCAGGATAGCTCTAGGTTACTCAAATGCTTACGAGGTCTTTTAAAGTTCTACCACAGTTAGTTAGGGGTATAAGCAATTGGTCATTGTGATCTTTTTGATCTTGTAATGTCAGACAATATCAGTGTCTGAATTATTGAGAGGGTGCATGCTGCAGGGCTTGTTCTGAGAGACACATATCACAGAAGTCAGACTTCAGTCTGCTTGCATGGTGTCTCTAGTTGCAAAAAAAATTACAAATTAGAGATTTCCTAGTTAATACACCTCTGAAGCCTCAGAAAATATAATATTTGCATAGAATCCTGCTTCAATGTGTTTTATACATGCATATATATATTATGGTATTAGATGATAAGAAGGTTGAGTCCAGTTTTGTTCCAGCAAGGTCATAAAATTAAAACAGAGATATATAATGGCATTCAAGAGGGTTCTTTTGAATCTACCATTAATCTGGAAAAAATCACATGATTTTCAAGAGGATGAGCCAGTTAATAAGACAAAAAATACTGAAATATGATCAGAATCCAAAATGGCACTTTCCACCTCAAAGGTGTCAATGGTCTACCTCCTTATTAAAAATGAATCTATTTGCCCTATTTTTGGCGGCAAACATCAAGAAAGGTGTCAGTAACACATCTGTATGATCAGTGACATAACCAAATGCTTGTATTACAAAGGCCGAGAGGAAAATGGCCTGAAGGTGTGATAAGTGTGCATGTGCTATTTTTAGATCCATATTATCTATAATTCTTGAGGAAACAAGAAAATATATTCATAAAGATAATTTAGGACTATCATTACGTTTGTGTGTGTGATTGCAGCTGCATGCGATCATTGTCATTTGAGGTAATAACAAAAGAGGTAGCAGTAGCTGCTGGTGCAAGTTTTTATGGCGCACCCTGTAGTGTAAGAAAAGTAAAAAAAAAAAAAAGAAAGACTGAAATGTTAACAGTGGAGGTCCAACCAGCATCCTGCCAATGTTAATCTTGCTAATATTAATGTTACCCTACAGAATTAAATTGTGCTGGTTTGCCATAACCTCACAATGTTGTGATCGACAACTCAATGACCGGGCCCCCAACTGGTCCAAAAGATTAATCAAAACGTAAATGAAATGTAAGGAGTGGCAGCATGCTATATACATATTTGATACGTATCAATAATAATGCCAGGGTCAGCGCAATGTTGCCTGATATTTTTCTCTCCCATATTTCATTTGAAACCTATATGTAAACTGCAAATTTTAACTTGTATTGTGATATTATTATCAGTATTTTGTATATAATTATGAAAATTTTAATCTTATTTTATGTTGTGATCAGTATTTTTGTTAAATGCCTCACTGGTTGATATGTGATTTATGTTTTATGTAAATCTTACTCTATGTTTTATGTAAATCCTACTGTAAGGATATTATTACCTTGAATTTTTAGCTATATTTAGCATATTATGATTTATGTATAAAATAATGAGAACCTGTATAGCATATTTCTGTAGATCGGTGTAGCTTTAGTTAGATTTAGTGAGTAGAGCTGTAGTTATATGTGACAAATATATCTTTTCTGATATGAATCAATGTCAATAAAAGCCATATATAATAAGCTTCTTTTTTTTTGGGGGGGGGGGGGGTCTCAAAAAGTTTCTTTTGTTTTCTTTGAAAAATTCTGTGAAACCTCTGGCACTGCATATAAAATATAGCTATAAATTGTGAAAAAAAATTTAATCATGTAACGGAGTTATGCCTTATTAGCAGAGTATTCATAAACAATGTATACTTATATTATAACAGAAACAACCTTATCAGAGAGGTGTGCTGTCCACAATCTGGGGCGGTGCAAATATAAATGTACATTTGGCAGTTGTTTTGATTGCATGTAAGAAGGTCACTTGAGATTGTGTTGCTTGAACAACAATCAAGGAGTTTTGGATGTATTTTTAGATTCAACGTTTATTGTCCAGGTCTGCATGACACTGAGCCATAGCTGCAGCCAAAGAGTTTTCTGACACATGCTATAGAGGTTGTATTATTACACTGGCCATGTATTTAGCCTGGGGTATTGCGATGGCCTGCACGTCTGTCTGATCCTCACAATGTCTAGCTGTCTGTCTGTCATGCTGGCTGTCATGCTGTCTGTCACGCTGCCTGTGTGTCTCACGCTGTCTGTCACGCTGTCTGTCTGTCATCAACCAATGGAAACTATGACTACAGATCCATTGACGCTAAGGCTTAGCTCACGCAACTACAGGGAATATACCTCAGCAGCTACTTAGGAGAAGACATTGGATGAGTTCAAAGAGGGTCATGTTGGCATGTTTTTTTGTTTTGTTTTTTAGGTCACAGTGGCAGTCAATATCTTCCACTTGTAGGTCTTCTCTCTCAAGAACAAAGTCAGTCTAGGCATGGCAGTAATGATAGTTAGTCGTGCAGTATCAACAATTATTTAGTCGTAACACTTTGATATGCAGTATTGTCATGTTGTCAATTGCTGGGTGGCCCAATTTCCATGGTTTAGGCATCAATTCCATATTGGCCAGCTCTACCGATGGTCCCAGGTTCCCAGCTGGATGTCAATCGCATGAGACATTAAATTGCAAGTGACTTGTACTCGGTGTCTATGCTGAGTAAGAGATCCCCACCCATGGGGTAAATATGGACTCCAAGCCTTTTCATCTCATCATTACAACTGCCTCTGGCAGCTGGTCATATGCAGGTCATAAGCTTCAGACCCAGTAGCATTGAGATAAACATATGACAAGCACTATAGTATGGTATTTACATTTTGTGCAATGGTAATGCCAGTATTAAAGATAGGTTATGACTTTCCAAGCATGAAATCAATGGTTGTGAAGATTATAAACATTCAAAGGCCTATGTAGGTAATTTAATTTACAAGTGGGAATTCTGTTTGAGAAAATTGAAACTGATATCTTACCCATAATCATGAATATACACTAATATAGTATTGCAATTAATGGGATAAATGCACACAATGTCAGCCTTTCAAAGACAACACGCTTAGATCACAGTTAAAAATCAAATTCCTTCACCCTACCTGCTGTTGTGACCAAAGCTGCAAAACACAAACAGTGACGAATTACTGACGTCATGATGTTCCAAAATCTAGTAACACAGTAATATAATGTGTGTAATTGTGCATGCAAAGGAACGCAATCTCTTATCTTTCCCACTTTTCGAGTAACGCTTTGATAAGCCGATAAGATTCAAGACAAAGGTAATGGTGCCACGTTTTGAAATCTGCCAATCAGATAATTTATAATAGGTGTTTAGGGCTTATATTAGGCATATCAAGACTATCAGATAAATATATTTAAAAAAATTTTTTTTAAATTTTCTTAACAAAGTGCAATATCAAGGCGAACTTCCGAATGTAAGAGGAGATAATATTATCTGTGGGATTTTTTTTTTAAAGTATGTTTTATATTATCTGCAGAGTTTCCAACTTCTGAAGTGGTAAATATGTGAGATTTGGCACAGTTTACATTGAAATATTATACATATATATATATAATTTTTATTGACGGAAGATTTCAGAAAAGACATATATGTCACAAATATCAAAGATTTATTTAGCTCTCAATGCATAAGACATATTTAAATGTTAAGAAAATATTTAATACTTAATGAGTGAGGCTGGTCATACAATCATGATAGTTCTTAATGAAAATGTTATATATATATATATATATATATATATATATATATATATATATATATACAAATAAACTGATTGATGTTGTATTGTATTTTAATCCAGTGAAGTTGGCTCCCAGAATCTGGCTCACTCACAGTGCCCTCACAACTCCCCAAAAAAGTGAAGGGCGGGGGCCTAGCTCAGAGGTAGCGCTCTGGGCTTCCGACGCTGGGTCCCGGATTCGATTCCCGGTCGAGCCTAAGTTGGATGGCTGTTTCATCCTTCATCAGTTTTCATCCTTCGTCTCATTGCCATGGTCTCTGCCTGTCCTAATTAGCCCATCAGGTGCAGAAATACAGGACGTAAAGCCCAAAACACCCACCCACCCACCCACCGGTCGAGCCTAAGTTGGATGGCTGTTTCATCCTTCATCAGTTTTCACTCAGTGGGGAGTAAACCAACATTTTCGTTGGTTATATCCCACTCAGAACAATAGAAAAACAGTCTAAGTGGAGTATAAAAAGTAGTTATTATCAGTGTTATACTAATGTGGGATTTCAATTGAGTCAATGGTTAGGTGTCCTTGGCTAGGTATGAGGGTGGGGGCCTAGCTCAGAGGTAGCGCTCTGGGCTTCCAACCGCTGGGTCCCGGGTTCGATTCCCGGTCGAGTCTAAGTTGGATGGCTGTTTCATCCTTCGTCTCATTGCCATGGTCTCTGCCTGTCCTAATTAGCCCAACTGGTGCAGAAATACAGGACGTAAAGCCCTAATCACCCACCCACCCCACCCCTAAAAAAGTGAAGTTGAAGTTGGCTTGATCGAGCTGTGAGGGATCGAGCTGTGAGTGTGAGGGATCGAGCTGTGAGTGTGAGGGATCGAACTGTGAGTGTGAGGGATCGAGCTGTGAGTGTGAGGGATCAAGCCAGATTCGGAGAGCTAATTTCACTGGACTTTTAAGTTCATGCAGTCGTTCTGAAAATGTTTAAACATTATATAGGTCTCCTAATTTGTGATCTCTACATGACTCCAGATTATCCCTTAATGCTAGTGGCTCCAGTTTGTGCAATGGTCATCATGATGCATGCCCTTGATGACCTCTATAGGGCGATTCTAAATGAAAATTGAATGAAGCGCCAGACTGCAGCCTGCAGCATCCCATTTTCCCCCTTTATTACCACAATGGAAATTTGAGCCAGGGTACCTATCATAGTGTATTATTTTTAATGACGTCATCAGAGGTTCCACAAACATCAATCATTAAAGATCTTAATTAAGATTCCATCTGGGTAAATGCTTCACTGATATCCTGGAGGTGACCTGATTGCAAAACAATAACAAAGCTGTGACAGTTTTCACTCAGTGGGGAGTAAACCAACATTTTCGTTGGTTATATCCCACTCAGAACAATAGAAAAACAGTCTAAGTGGAGTATAAATAAAAAGTAGTTATTATCAGTGTTATACTAATGTGGGATTTCAATTGAGTCAATGGTTAGGTGTCCTTGGCTAGGTATGAGGGTGGGGGCCTAGCTCAGAGGTAGCGCTCTGGGCTTCCAACCGCTGGGTCCCGCGTGTTTGTATAAATTCATAACAAAAACGACAACAACAAAACTTCAAATAATTTTGTTACGTTTTATAAAATAAATAATTACTGATGATCAGTTTATGTTCTGTTCTTTTTTTCACATTTCTGTTTCTGTTAAAAGAATATTAATTTTTCTCAATAACCCCAATTAATTGATTCGATATTATTAGCTAAGAAATACTGTAAAAATATACAAAAGACCTGCGTGAGTATTAACAGGAAAAGCTTGGTCCCAGTGGATTTTGAATAACAACCTACCTACCTAACAATCTGCACCAGACTCCTACACCCTAACCTACATGGGTTTTATGATGACTTGTCTGGGTATGATGATGGATACAGATAATAGCAAAGCTGCCCCCTACCTTAATTGAACAATTTGTCACAAGCAAGTTTAAATTTGGTGTTTATAAATAAAGTCCCTAATTGGATCAATATGCCATATCTTGAAGAATAAATGCCTAAACAATTATAATTCTCTTTAAAAACTCATCCTGTAACACTGAAGCTCTTGGAAATAAGCTTGTTGATCATCCTACTGTATTAGATTGACACAATTGTTTATTCCTTTTTGGGTGGAACGGAAGATTATCCAATTAAGGTTTGCAACAAGTACTCAGATTTGGAGGGTGGAAAAATATTCACACTAACAGTAAAGAACTTAGCATATGAAGATGGTGGAATGTACAACTGTGTTGCATACCGACAGCAAGCAATTGCAGCACTGGTTTTAATAGGTTGGTCTCATACCTAGGCTAATTATAACTATTCTTTAATTAATCTATTCAGTTTATTTGCATCGTATTATTAAAAAACGATGCAATTAGAACTTCTTTTTTTTTCATCAAACTTTTTATTTTTGAATTTTTCTTTGTTGGACAGAACATCACATGACCCTCTCAATTCACACCTGTATTTAAGCATACTATGCCATATTACATAATCTAGCCTGGCTCTTATTCATCAAGAAAAAGTCAAATTTCAGATAAGAGAGACATTGTATGGAGCCCCTAACCTATGGAGACGACGACTACTTACATCAATCCAAGCAAACCTGTTTTGCATATATTACAAATAAAAAATTATATTTGTCAGAATATAGTTTAATCTTTTGAGGTTTAATAGGATAGTGGATTATATTGAGGGCTACACAGTCCACGGGGGTTAAAATATTAGACTGGTTTGGACCAGTTAATAATCTTATTTGTCATGTATTTTAAGTCTTTTCACTGAACAGCCCTGAATTCAGCAAGACATAATTCTTTCTTCCCCTCTTATTACTCATTTTGCTTTTCAGACAGGTCATAATTAACTGATTCAATTAATATAATTTTGTCTTGGAAAGAACAGAAATCAACTAAATGATAAGGTGTAAAATATACATTAAAATGCACTAAAAATACTGCTGCTAGGATGCACTTTGCTTTTTCAGCCAATAGAATTGCAGTATTCTGTCATAGCCACCTGGTGGAAATATTGAGAACCTTCCGTGAAAATCCACTATACTATGACTACACGAAAGTGCAGCTCTGGGACAGGAGAAAAGCTCTCACAGCTCTAGTATGACTCTTTCATTTAATTCAAATCTATTCATTTTATTTGGCTTAATTATAGCCTAATCAGTGTCCCAGGCAATTATCATTCAGTCTGTCCATTGGTGGTGAGAATACTTAGCTAAGTATGTTAAGTAATTCAAAGAGTTTCATTTGCATATTTTAAACTATCAATGTTATTTCTACAATTTTTTTCAGGATTTCTGTTACCATGACGTCCCGGACACTCTCACGATGGTTGACGTAGAAGGTAGAAGTTCCCAAAATCAACATAAGGGTATTGTCAGAGAGCAACACCAGATGGCTTCCGGTCTTATGGTCTCATTGGATATTATCTTAATTATTACATTTTACTAATTTAGGACCTAGACTAAATGAAGATAGAAATATAAAACCAATTTAGCATGAATTGTGGGTTTTCAATAACTGTACCAAAATTCAAGGTCATGTCAGCACACAGCTACTAATTTCGCAGAGCATGGCTTTCCGTGTGGGTTAGACTTGTCTCATATTATTTATAATGGAATAGTAAGAATTCATTTTCTTCTATTTTTTGCTGTCAGTTGCACATTCAACTTCAAGCATAACTGAGTGCTTTTGCGTATGACTCCCAGAGGGCGCAGCATTTGATATAGATACATTTCTTTAATTGTTTTACAACTGCAACTGATTTATGAAGCTGTACAGTCACACCAAAAACTATTCCGACACTCTCAGTATGTAATGCAGTTTCGAACTGTATCAGAAGGGAGTTAGCTTACAATGGCATTGAATGTATATAGTACTAGTAATAAAAAGTAAATATAAAGCACATGAATTAGACAAGAGTATCTTTATTCATATAAAATAATATTGAATTAAATGGCAAAATACAAATACAACAACAACATGGTACCATACTTAAGAAAATGAAAGAATTAGGATAAAAGTAGTGTGAGCATGCATAAACATAAGCCTACATGTGGCATGTTATAAGAAAATGAAAAATTAAACGATAAAATATAAATTGAAATGAAATGAATTAAAATAGTAAAATTAAACGAGAGAATTTGGATTATTAGTTAAACATGAAATTAGCATATCAATTTATTCTATATTTAGACCATACTTAAGTAGAAAACGAAAGAATTATAAACATCGATTATTATAATGAACAAATAAGACAGAATTTATAAATAGTATGATAATGTAATTGAGGCAATATAATAGATCTAACTTGCAACAATGAATCGTTTAGACATAGCAGCCTTGATACCATCCATGGACAATATTAATGGAATGATAATGATGACATGATTATGATTGATGTAATAGGGTATTTCATAAATTTCTCTTTTTCTTATGCATGAGTGTAAGGTAGACAAATTCATTTGATCCAAACGGATCAATGAGTGAATGAATAAATTATTATTTCTAATAGCAAACTTGTATGTGTGAATGAATGAATGAATGGAATGAATAAATGAGGTAAAAGTTTATTTAGAGTCAGTTATGCTTTTGACCGACAACAAATATGTCATATTATATACAAATTAAGAAAAGTATTTTCAGTGACATGATAATGATAAAATCATTAAAAGCTATCAGATCAGTGAAAGTAAGTTTCTATGTTTGGAATGAATGAACAATGATAGCAAGTTTCTGTTTTTCATAAGATTGAATGAATGAATGAATTAATTCACAAATTAATGAATGGATGAATATGTCACAGTGTAAGCAGTAAGCAAGTTACTATGGTTGTGCACTCAAAATTAATTAATGTCTATAATATAATAATAGACACAAGTACTAGTTGCTTGAAATGTTGTGAAAATTACACGTTTAGTGCATTATGTGGCACTTGAAGTTTAGTTATGAACCATTTCTCACTATTTTTTTAATCTCAAAATAGGGGTACAAAAACAACTTTCAAAGCATCTAGAAAATACAGTTAAACGCAGCAGTGGGTACGTGTCAGAAAAATTTTAACGTTCATAATTGATGATAGCCCATGAAAAAATCTCTGCAACCAACAGTTTGGAAAATGCATTAGCTTAGAGTGTCAAAAGCCTTGTGGATGGGTAGATTAGGGCTTTACATCCTGTATTTCTGCACCTGCCGGGCTAATTAGATGATGAATGAAACAGCCATCCAACTTAAGACTTCACCGGGAATTGAACCCGACCCAGTGGTTGGAAGCCCAGAATGCTACACCTGAGCTATAACAGACTAAACATGAGACTTGTCAATCCCATTTTGGTGTGTGCCTCATTGCAATGTGAAGTAATTTGACTTAAAAGACCTGCTGAAAAAATGAAAGGACTAAAAACCAAAGTGTTATGCCATAAAAATGCCCATTTTTACTTACATGGCTGTTTAGATAATAATTCATTTCAGCCAAATCAATATACATCCCATGAATTGTATCAATGTGTGTGTGTGTACCTTTCTGGAAAATACTATAAACATTTTGCAAATGTCTTGTTATAGAGAGGTAGCCAGTCAGACTAGATAGTCTGACATTATTAATACTGCAGGAAGTTGCATTGGGTCATCCATGCCAAATTACAAAATTATATTCAAAGTAGGATTAATTAATGAAACAATCGTATAATATAAATTACATCTTTCCTATGGGTCAGCCATTTCAATAACAAATCTCAATTTATTTAAAAGGTAAACGTTTGACTCAGATTGAAAATTTACAGACAAAGCACTTTCAAGAAACAAATCTGCGTCTGAACTCATGAAATTGCTTTCAGAGTGTTACAGAAAATTTAAATGTTTAAAACAAAGATGTTGCAAGTTTTATATGCTTTCAAAGCCATTTAGACTAAAAGTATGACTTGTCAATCCCATTTTTGTGTGGGCCTTATTGCAGTATGAAATAATTTGACTACACTTGGACCTAGTGTCAGCCAGGTCAAAAAACATCCGATGTGAAATCACATCTATATTTGTGGACCTTATATAAAAATATGCCTGGACTGCAAACTTGCAGATGATTGTAAGCAATTCTAAGTTTCATGTATTTTCAGAGCGTACCTAGGATAAAAGGCTATGTCATTAAATATAACATGTTTATGAAGTTTCAGCCAGGCTAAATTTCACTCAAAATCCCATTAAAAAAATGCCTGACATAGTTGCTATGTAATTTTTTTTAACTGTGGTAACTACCATTCTGTCAGCTGTCAACGTGGTTACACAACTTGCAGAAAGCATTGACATAGACATGATTACTTCAGGTCTATTGATGCTAGTAGGCTCATGGAACTACATGTAATATTATGATGGAGCATTAAAAATAAAAAAAGTCTTGTGGCTAGATAAATGAGTAAACATGACTGATATGATCATGCTTGGCCAAGTGCACCACCAAACAAAACCACTTTTAATTTTTCTAAAGTCAGACTAAACAGTCAGACATTATGAATAGCAAACATTGGCCCAAAATTGGTCTGACAAAGACAACAACAGACCATTTGACATGCTATCTGAATAGCCTTAATTTTTTGTTGCTGAAGCACTACCAAAAACTTAGGTTCAAATGGTGAAATATTATACAGTAAAATGGCTGATTATTTCACATTGCTTCCTGTCAGCTTTATGTGGTTCTTTCAAAATGAAAGGCCCATATTGCATATTTACATAAAATAATGTGTGGAACTAACTTATGTGTTTAAAGCTCTTCCAGGAATATAATAGTCGCGGATTGCAAAATGCAAGGCTGCAAATCTACCCTTTTTAAAAGCTACTGCATAACATCTCACACATGAGCAAGTCGGGCACAATAAAACATTTGTTAACGTGTAGTCCTTTAGGCAGATAGAAAAAAAAAATTGTTTGGTTCCGAATCCTGACCATCTGTGAAACTTTTTATAGACTATTCAAGTTGTTTATTTCAATAATACATCAAAATAATTATTACATTTTATTTTTTGGCCATAAAACTGACCCTACATTATGAGGGCTAACCAAACAAATCTTTAGCTTTCAGGTTTATAAAGGAAGAACCAAAAATTCAAATTTTGAAGAAATGCCCTGTTATTTTAGATGGTTGTACTTGTGCAAGTCATGGATATCAGTTAAACATTTTAAATAGCTGTGTACCAAAGATGTTTTTCATGTGTCAGCAAATATTTGATTATGCACACTGACAAACCAAACCCTATTCATGTGCAGACCTCTTTGCAACATAAGACATGCAGAACATTGCAATTTATTTGTTCATAAGCCTAATAGCATTAATACAGGCAGTCCAAGCTTATTTTAACCCCAAAAAATATGTAAATCGTGATGTAGGATCAGTGTTGTTGAAGTCAGGCAAACATGGGCGCAGTGTTGGCCCAACAGCAACAACAATAGACCTTCTACACCCTAATTTGACATTATATCATGGTAGCCTTATTTGTTTCTAGTCACTACCAAAAAGTTTAAGGTTCAAATGGAGAAATGTCATACCATACAATGATCATTTCCCATTGCCTTCAGCCAGCTCCATGTGGATCTTGAAGTAGAACGATAGGCCCAGATTACAAATTTTCATTGACGAGTTCAATATGAAAATGTTATGCCGTATGAAATTACCAATTATTTCAAGGGCCATAAAGGTGTCAACCATGTCTTTCAATACACCTCCAGTAATAAAAAATTAATGCTATAGGTCTGCACGAGTGAGCTTTGTCAGTGTGGTACTGGAGGAAACCGGTTCGTCATTTATAACGGCTAAGAAAGGATTTTCTTTTTTTGTGTCAGACATGCCAAAGATTTATTTAGGCCATTTTGCAATATAAAACAGGTTTCATTCAATGCACTAGAATATTACGTAATATGAAAATGTTATGCCATACAAAATCGCCAGTCATTTTATGAGCCAGGTGTCTACCATGTCTTTCAATGCACCTCCAGCATTAACATAAAAAAGGCTTAGTTGATGAATGTTATACCAGACTGAATTTCTGACTTCTCACATGGCAATGCACAGGATATTCCTCACTTAGGAAAGTCAGCTCAAATCTGTAACACATTTCTTGTGTGTAAGCCATGTCACAGTAAATGTACGATTTCTGACATACAAAGTTTTAGCTTTCAAGTGTATTACATGATGCTTCATTGATGAATCCATTAATTTTCAATAAAACAATGTTACAAAATAAAGGTACAGGACATCCCTTCCTCATGCAAGGATAGGGGATAAATTAATATTACCAATGCATTGCTTAAAGGGCCAGACATAAAAAAATGCTCTTTCCATTTTGCATCCAACACTCAAATGCAATTTCTGGTTGAGCAATTGGAGAGCTAAAATTATAATTAGCCAAACATTACACATTAAAACATCGCTAAGTTTCACATCAATTGATTTAAATCATATGTGGCACTGCGTAAATATCAAAGTGTCTTCATTTGATGTGCTTTCAAAGCCTGAAGTGTTATAATAGACTAAAGGTGTGACTTTTCACATGGTGTAATAATGATTTGTTTGTAAAATATCAAGCCAAAATTTGATGGCTTATTTATTATCTAACTAGTTGGTTAAGCACAATGTAGGATCAATGTTGTGTCAATGTTGTGTCAAATTCGGCCAAACTTGGGCGCTAAGTTTGCCTGACATCAACAACATTCACACAAAATTCACACTAATGGGTTGGAAATTATGAATGTTGAAAGCACATCTATTTGTTAATGGATAAGTTTAATTTTCAATTCAATTCTTTGTAATGAGGGAAACAGGGCTGTCATTTAAATGGCTATAAAATAAATGTTTTTAGTGCGTCACCTATGCCATAGTGCACACTACTGGTTTACAATATCAAATGTATTTGCAATCAATGCACTAAAATATTATACAATCAATGTGAAAATAGTTGGGTATACTTTATAAAATCATGATATTTATTAAAATTCATTCAAATCAATTAAAAGCTTAGGTGAAAATTATTTATGTATATACAAATGATATTAAAATTAAGTGTGCCACAGGGAGGCCCAGGGCTTTCAAGGGCATAATAACAAATGTTTATTAAAAGTCAGCAGTTTAAAAGCAAAGAAACGCTAGCATGAAAGTTATTTGGTGACTAAAAGAGATGTGTTTACATGTATGCTAAAACAAACTAAAAACAAGAGTGAAACATAAAAGAGTAGCTTATCTTGATAAAACAGCCCATAGGCGGTCATAGGGTAAATCCCAGCTATAAATAAAATCTTTAAAAATAGTCAGTTTTAGGCACTACCTAAGTAAAAGTTTAAATTAGCGTAAAACAGATTTTTACATTGATATGGATGATCCCTTCGTAATTGACATAGTGTTATTGCAACCTACTTCTTGAAGTGATACATTTATACTATTACATTGTAGTTCATTTGGTTTTTTTTATAGAAAAGGCCATTCAATGATAAAAAATGATAGGCAACAAAAGATAATACTGAAGAACTGCAAGCTGAAGCTGGTGGTTAGATAAATAATTATAGTAAATATTTAATTTTATATTTTCAGTAAGCCTTGTAGCAGGCCAAGTTTACGGATTTTGACATCACGCCAGTGACTTGCAAGACTTACGGGGTTTTAATCCACGCCAGAGGTCTTGCATCCTGTTCTCCAAGGCACGTAGAAATGAACATGTGAGAAATATTAATTTAATTTTGCTATTATAACATGCCCACCCCAATTAATGAGATAGCTAGTAAACAGAAAAGATTCCCAGACAGAAAAAAAGAGAAAGAATAATATATTATAGAAAGAAAAAAAATTCCACAGTTCAGCTGAATAAATATTTTGCAACTTGTGAGACAGAGACATTAACAGGACTTACTACTCTTGATATTTTATTAAGAAAATCTAAGCAAAATGAATTATATGTACCATCACGAAGGAATCATCAATTTTTGTATTGCAATAATTGCGTAATCATTCAATTTTATTAGCTACACACACTATTGGTGTACAAACATTTCTGCAGTATTATTTGCTGTCAAAGTATTACAGAGAATTAACGGATAAAAGCATAAAATATTACAATTGGCCAAATATTACAGATTAAGACATCGCCAAGTTTCACATCAATCCATTTGTATCATATGTGGCACTGCGTAAATGTGAAAATGTCGTAGTTTTATGTGCTTTCAAAGCATGAAGTGTTATAATAGACTAAAGGTGTGACTTTTCACATGGTGCGATAATAATTTGTTTGTAAAATATCAAGCCAAAATTTGATGGCTTATTTATTATCTAACTAGTTTGTTAGGCACAATGTAGGATCAACGTTGTGTCAATTTTGTCAAATTCGGCCAAACTTGGGCGCTAAGTTTGCCCGACATCGACAACATTCACACAAAATTCAGACTAATGGGTTGGAAATTATGAATGTTGAAAGCACATCTATTTGTTAATGGATAAGTTTAATTTTCAATTCAATTCTTTGTAATGAGGGAAACAGGTCTGTCATTTAAATGGCTATAAAATAAATGTTTTTAGTGTGTCAGCTATACCATAGTGCACACTACCGGTTTACAATATAAAATGTATTTGCAATCAATGCACTTAAATATTGTACAATCAATGTGAAAATAGTATACTATATAAAATCATGATATCTATTAAAATTCATTCAAATCAATTAAAAGCTCAAGTTAAAATGGTTTATGTATATACAAATGATATTAAAATTAAGTGTGCAATGTGCACAGCCCCATGTTGGCCAGTGTGGGTTGGAGGTCTTCACCCACACTGTTTCCACCCTTGCCACAGGGAGGCCAAGGGCTTTCAAGGGCATTATAACAAATGTTTATTAAAACTCAGCAGTTTAAAACCAAACGCTAGCATAAAAGTTATTTGGTGACTAAAAAAGATGTTTACATGTATGCTAAAACAAACTAAAAACAAGAGTGAAACATAAAAGAGTAGCTTATCTTGATAAAATAGCCCATTGGCGGTCATAGGGTAAATCCCAGCTATAAATAAAAATCTTTAAAATAGTCAGTTTTAGGCGTAAAAGTTCAAATTGGCAAGTAAAACAGATTTGCAACATTGCATGGCATACAAAGCTTCAGAATTTTTCAATATTACAAAAGTAATAGGATAATGTTACATTGATAAAACTAATTTGTGACAATTTATATGGATGATCCCTTCATAATTGACATATTGTTATTGCAACCTACTTCTTTAAATGATACTTACATTTATACTATTACATTGTCGTACATTTGGTTTTATATAGAAAAGGCAATTCAATGATAAAAAATTATAGGCAACGAAAGATAATACTGAAGAACTGCAAGCTGAAGCTGGTGGTTAGATAAATAATTATAGTAAATATTTAATTTTATATTTTCAGTTAGCCTTGTAGCAGGCCAAGTTTACGGATTTTGACATCACGCCAGTGACTTGCAAGACTTACGGGGTTTTAATCCACGCCAGAGGTCTTGCATCCTGTTCTCCAAGGCACGTAGAAATGAACATGTGAGAAATATTAATTTAATTTTGCTATTATAACATGCCCACCCCAATTAATGAGATAGCTAGTAAACAGAAAAGATTCCCAGACAGAAAAAAAGAGAAAGAATAATATATTATAGAAAGAAAAAAAATTCCACAGTTCAGCTGAATAAATATTTTGCAACTTGTGAGACAGAGACATTAACAGGACTTACTACTCTTGATATTTTATTAAGAAAATCTAAGCAAAATGAATTATATGTACCATCACGAAGGAATCATCAATTTTTGTATTGCAATAATTGCGTAATCATTCAATTTTATTAGCTACACACACTATTGGTGTACAAACATTTCTGCAGTATTATTTGCTGTCAATGTGTTATGATAGACTAAAATTTGATGGCTAATTTATCACAGAGTATTAAAGGATAAAAGCATAAAATATTACAATTGGCCAAATATTACAGATTAAGACGTCACCAAGTTTCACATCAATCGATTAAAATCATATGTGGCACTGCGTAAATGTGACTTAGTTTAATGTGCTTTAAAAGCATGAAGTGTTATGATAGACTAAAAGGTGCGACTTTTCACATGGTGCGATAATAATTTGTTTGTAAAATATCAAGCTAAAATTTGATGGCTAATTTATTATCTAACTAGTTTGTGAAGCACAATGTAGGATCAACGTTGTGTCAATGTTGTGTCAAATTCGGCTAAACTTGGGTGCTAAGTTTGTCCGACATCGACAACATTCACACAAAATTCAGACTAACGGGTTGGAAATTATGAATGTTGAAAGCACATCTATTTGTTAATGGATAAGTTTAATTTTCAATTCAATTCCATTTATTTGTACTGAGGGAAACAGGTCTGTCATTTAATTAACTATAAAATAAATGTTTTTAGTGTGTCAGCTATGCCATAGTGCATTGATTGCAAATACATTTTATATTGTAAACCGGTAGTGTGCACTATGGTATAGCTGACACACTAAAAACATTTATTTTATAGCCATTTAAATGACAGACCTGTTTCCCTCAGTAAAAATAAATAGAATTGAATTGAAAATTAAACTTATCCATTAACAAATAGATGTGCTTTCAACATTCATAATTTCCAACCCATTAGTCTGACTTTTGTGTGAATGTTGTCGATGTCGGGCAAACTTAGCGTCCATGTATGGCCGAATTTGACACAACATTGACACAACGTTGATCCTACATTGTGCTTAACAAACTAGATAGATAATAAATTAGCCATCAAAAATTTATTCAAATCAATTAAAAGCTTAGGTGAAAATGTATGTACAAATGAAATTAAAATTAAGTGCAATGTGCACAGCCCCATGTTGGCCAGTGTGGGTTAGAGGTCTTCACCCACACTGTTTCCGCCCTTGCCACAGGGAGGCCCAGGGCTTTCAAGGGCATTTAAAGAAACGCCTACTCACAAAACATTTCATAGTTTATTTAAAGACTAATCGGTAAAAATAGTGTGCCATACAAATGGCCAGGAGAAAGGCACAATTCAGCACAATTACTAAATGGTACACCATACTGAAGGTCTATATTACAACATGGTAATTCATTTTTAATTTCTGCAAGTCTTGGGTAACAATTGTTCACAGGTTGAAATTTAAATTTGAAAGTAGCTCAAAAGTTTACTTTAAACACTTGTAAAGTTATCACCCAATTAGTATGGTAAATTGTAACATATAAGCTCAATAAATTGGTCCGACTGTGACAACAAAAGACCTATGCCAGGTTAATTTGACATGCTCTCTGGGTTACCATATTTGTTTCCAGTTTTCAGAGCACTACCTTACAGCCCCCTTCTCTCCCCCAGGACCTTTTTGCAAAAGTAGCTTTTATAGATTTCCTGAAATATATCAAAACTCTCTACAAGATCTGACTTTCCCCCATTTCATCAGTCTCTCTTTCAGTTTTATATCTGATATATCCTTTTATAGGTAATAACCTTATATATATACTTGCGTCCTATACCACTTTTTCTTGGTGGTTAACAACTACTACAACTTCTACCTAAAAGTTACAGGTTAATCACTGAAAATGAAAGGCTATATAAATTGCTAGTAATTCAATATGCCCTCAATTTTCCCTTTGTGTCCATGAACAAAAAATAAAGTTGCATCAAGATGTTTTCAGGCTTTTCAGAAAAAAGGCCACAATTGCAATCAATTTATTGGCTTATGTGCCTCCCAGCTATAGGCTGAATGGATATTTCTCTTGTAAAAGACTTGTCAAAACATTCACTGTACCAAAATTCTAGTTATTGGTGGGTAGGCTTTTAGCCCAGAAGGTCCTTCTAACATTGCAATTGTTCAAAGATATAAAGTCACTGATCTTATATAGTTTCAAAGCACTTTTTTTTAAAAAGAATGGTTTAGTCAGTAGAGATGACCTGTTATACAAATGGCTGGAAATTTTAAATGGAAAATTTTGGAAATGGTATGCCATACAAATGGCAGGACATTTAATGTGGATGTGTGAGACGTTTCCAGTGTGTCAGCCATGCCAAATTACACATGCCAATCGCATTTGTGGGTTTGCCAAATTGTTTACTTCACTGATTGAGAATTGATTTCTCTGAATTGCAGTGAATATGTTAGGCAATACAAATGGCCAGATATTTCACATGGCTGTGTAGGACATTTCTCCGATCTGTCATCCATGTTAAATCATAATATATATATCAAATTTTTGTGCAGGCAAATGCAATTTTGCCAATACGAGAAGTGATGAACTTCATGTGCTTTCAAATAGCAATTTCCAGAAACAGTGTATATTATACTAGCCTTTTTTCCTCCAAAAGCACAGCCCAAAAAAGGTATCATATCTTATATCTTATCTTATCTTTATTATTGCATTATATTGCATTGATATTATTTGCTAACAAAAGTGTAAAAATATATAAATAGTACAAAAAACTAATCACAATAAAAGCACCATAACCTGGCAGACCACAGGGAAACTGCTAAATCTCTTGTTATCCTAATTCAATTGTTAAGATATCGCTTGTTAAAGTTGCTCTAACACATTATAGCTGTCAGAAGTGTCACATTTCTTACAGTGTAAAGGGTCAATAGCAAAGTGTAATCCCGGATTGCACCAGATAAAATATCTGACACAACATGCTACAAAAAGTCTGTCATTTCTCACTGCTCATCGCTGTGCAGAATATTCAACTCTCATAAAGGACAGCCATGTAATAATACGCACCATGTCAAATCATATTCAACTGGCAGTAAATCTTCAAAGCACCTGCAAACAGCAGTCTGAATCAGTGCAAATGTCATGCCAGACTCATGACTCGACTTTTCATATATCTATGCAGGTAAGTTATCCCAAGTTTAGCTATATGAAAAGACACAATATATAAGATAGCATTTGTTTGTGTGTAGGCCCTTCTGCAATATGCCATATATATATTGCTTTTGTTGACATGTATAATACCTTGTATCAAAATTCATATACATAATTTTCGACCTTTCTGTTGCTTCTCTTAATAAATAAATACATTTTACAACCATAATGCTGAATAAGTGTATATACTAGGCCAGTCTTCTTGGTCAAAACAAGAGCTGCAAAATTGCACTAATGCACTAAAATATAAGTTCATTAAAAAAATATTCTAGGTCTTGTTTTATCTAAAAAATGTTCTTATTTTTAGCCCATAAGTCCAATATCACTTAAATTTTCATGAGTAGTACATATAATCTATCATCATATGATATAAGTTGGCTTAGATTTTCAATAAAGGAAATTTTTATCAAGTTAACCAACCTAATATCCTTGTTGCAGCACAAATACACTGTATATCTAATCAGTATGTTTTACAACTCAAGGTACATGCATATTCTTATGTTGTATTGAAATTGAATCACTGTTTGCTAAAAATATACAAAAAGTAAAAATATAAACAATAAAAGCACAGTAACCTGGCAGACCATATGGAAACTTAGGTATTGAATTGTTATGACAATTGATTTAACAGATCTTTCTTGTCAAAGCTGCTGAAATGCATATTATAGCTGCCAGAAGCATATAATTTGTGTGAAGGTCCAATTGCAAAGTGTGAGCCCAGCCTGCAATTGTCCATTTTGTAAAAAGTCACTGATCTATTTACTTTAGAGGACTTCTGCTACACCATCTGATACATATCATACAAAAGGTCCCCTGTTTTCTCATGTATAGGATGTTCTGCTCTCATGTAAGGCAGCCATGTAATAATAATATATAAGCACAATGCCAAATCATTCTTAACTGGCAATTAAAGACTTATCATCCTTCGAAGCACTTTCTAACATTAGCCAGCGTCAGTGCAAATGTCATACCGGACTCTTGGTTCGACATTTCACATTTCAGTGCAGGAAAATTATCCTAAGAGTTAGCCATATGCAACAACGCACTATGCAAGTTTGCAATATATATATATATATATATATATATGGTTTTAATGACATGACATATATTACCTTTCACTAAAATCCATATACTAATTTTCCACCCTTCCTATTGCAATCTCTTAATAAATCAAGCAATGGATACCATAACCATAATGCTG
This sequence comes from Alitta virens, assembly GCA_932294295.1. NCBI lineage: Eukaryota > Metazoa > Annelida > Polychaeta > Phyllodocida > Nereididae > Alitta > Alitta virens. Next base: position 19,348,325 of record OW028585.1, on the reverse strand, counting down.
AATCAGTGAAAATACTAGGCCAGAAAAATGGTCTGTCTTGTTAAAACAGAACTGCAAAACTTGCGCTTATGTCCAAATATTGTACCAAATACATTGAAGTTAGACTAAATTTGCCATCAAGGGGTCAATGCATTCTCATCGTGAGGCCAATGGCACTTACAACAGCTAGCTTTGAAAGCCTTAAAAACTGGCCGAATCTTAAATGCGTTTTAGTGACAACACTAAAGTCAATGAAGATCCTGTACCATATAAATTGTTCAACATATCACATGACCATGTAGGACACTACTCCTGGTAGGTCACTCAAGCTAAATGTTTTGCATGACATTCAGCAATACATCAGGCCCAATTTGCAAAGATCTAAAGGCATGCCAAATAGAGCCACTATTGAACCGTTTTTGGCATCTAAAGATCGATGTGCGCCCAATATCACATGACTATGTAGGAGTCACAGGACACCGTTCCTGGTGTGTTACCAATGCCAAAGTACATTTGTTTGTGTGCGACTTCTCAGTAATGCAGGAAACCCAAGTCGCAATATGTAAAGATCAGAAGTTACTCCCCTCATAGCATGCCTAATACAGCCACAGTTGAACCATTTTTGTTGTCATTGGCTCGATGTGCGCCCAACATCAAGTCAATGACAGCAAAACCAGGCCAACTTTGGCCAACTGGGCAGCCATCTGGTAGCATTGTTACTTCAAATCAAGAAAAGTTATGCAAGTTTCATTGAGGAAGCTCACATTCAGGTAGTTTCATATGAACTTTGGTGCAATGTCAAACTGCTTTAGCTTGTGTCCAGGTTGGTATCATTCTATAAGTCTAAAATCAAATGGTGTTACACCAAATAATTTTCTAAAATTTTGTAGGGCATTTTTTCCTGTGATTACATGATATCACATTACAAAATATGCCCAACCTTACTTGGTACTGCCTTTAGCAATGCATAAAACAAAACTAATTTCCAAAAATTAAGAAATTATTTTTACTTATTTTTTTGTCAAAATATGAACTCTAAAATTGGGTCATTACCAGTTCTAAATAATCAAATGTTGCAATTAACTGTGTAACATTCTTCCTTGGTGCATACCAACTGACAGATTATTAAATCACAGTTTTGTTAGCCATATAAATAGACAAACTAAATCAGATTGCCAAATTTTGCCAATTGGTCAGCCATCTGGCAGCATTGTTATTTCAAATCAATGGCAGATTCAGTCAGGAAGCACACATTCAGGTAGTTTCATATGAACTTTTGTGCAATATCAAATTGCTTTTGCTTGTGCGCGGGTCAGTATCATTCTATAAGTCTAAAATCAGATGGTGTGGAAATCAATAAAAGTTATGGCAGATTCAGTCAAATGTCATGGTAGGCACTTTGACGTGAAGTTACTCCCTCCTCATAGCTTGCCAAATACAGCCAAAGTTGGCCTAGTGTTGCTGTCATTGGCTCGATGTGCGCCCAACATCGAGCCAATGACAGCAACACTAGGCCAACTTTGGCTGTATTTGGCAAGCTATGAGGAGGGAGTAACTTCACATCAAAGTGCCTACTATAACATTTGACTGAATCTGCCAACTTTGGCCCACTGGGCAGCCATCTGGTAGCGGTGTTACTTCAAATCAATAAAGTTTATGGCAGATTCTTCTTTGGTGCAAACAATTGACAGATTATTAAATCACTGTTGCATTAGCCATATAATTAGACAATCTAAGTCAGATTGCATTTGTTCACAGAAAGGAAATTGCTGATGCTGGCCTAAAAACTGAAGTTATACAGCCTTAAATCATTAGCTTTATTTGATTCGAAATAACAAAACAAATTACAGTAGTAAATATTACACCAGACCAAAGTTCTGGCATTTGAAAGAATATGTAGGCTTAAACTGCAATTTTGTGCAAGTGTAAAGTTATTAGCCCAATTTGCTAAAATCACTTTTCAAAAACTAAAGCTGGAATCAATCAACATCCCATGCAATACAAATTGTTCAACATAGCACACAACTATGCCATTGTTCCTGGTGAGTCACTAAAGTCAAAGTAACTCTTCGTATGGCATGCCAAATCGAGCCACTGTTGAACTGTACCCAACATCAGACACAATGATGGCAACACCAGGGCAACTTTTGCCAACTCGGCAGCCGTCTAGTTGCGTTATTACTTCAAATCAGCTGAAGTTATGACTGATTCAGTCAAATGCTATGGCATCTAATTTCTTCATGATTCAAATAGAAGTTAAGAAGTTTTGGGCTATGTCACACTGCATTTGTTTGTTTGAAAGTTTATAGCAATAATTACATCTGAAATAACATGGGTGAGTAGGTCAGCCATATCCTAAAATTATGTTTACATTTAACAGGTGCAAATTGCAATCTTACATAGATGCAAAGTCAAAATCTTATTTGCTTTCAAAGCACCTACTACAGCAACAAGGCTCAATCAGAGAAGGTAACAACATTCTTAAAATTCACATGGCATTTTCCCTGTGATTAAAACATGTTAAGATACACCATATCATATGCTTATTTGTGACACAACATGGCAACCTTTGTTTGTTTGTAGGCTTTTTAGCCCTATATAAAACCAGACTAATTTTGCCAAAAGTTTATGAACCTAATATGCCCGTCAAGTTTGAACTGTGAGATAACATATATAAGTAAAGACTAGTGTAGGACTTTAACCAACTGGATTTAAACTGCAATTTTAAGCAGATAACCAATATGCAAACATCAGCAGGCGGCCTCCTCTATTTCTTCTCAGCAGTTACCTGCGTGACAGATCACAATACGTGGAATTTAAGGACAAAACATCTCATGAATTCATAGTTAAAACAGGAGTGCCTCAAGGCTCAATCTTAGGCCCCCTATTGTTTACTATCTATATAAATGATTTGTCATTATCCACCAATTCATTTAAGTTCATTAGTTATGCTGATGATACAACTCTGTTTATCTCTCTAAATACTAAAGACTACAGCTCACACTTTTCTGCTGAGTACATAAATACACAACTAAACAAAGTAAGCGAATGGCTGATATTTAATAAATTGTCCTTAAATGTCAACAAAAGTAAATGCATGGCCTTTCATAAACCTAAAAAGACAGCAACCTATCCTAAAATATCTATATGTAATACAACTATAGAATATGTTAAATAATTTAACTTCCTTGGAATCATACTTGATAAAAACCTAAGTTGGAAAGACTCAAACATGTTTATGAAACAAGGAATGAGTTTTGGCAAATACCACTCATAGCCCATAAGTATGCCGAAAATTGTCTTAGATACCAGTTACCACACATATTAAATTGCAATATATCACAAATAACTGATAAATTTCACACACATTCAGAATTCGGATTCTCACTTTATGTAAAGAATTACTTCATCAATAATTATAGTGAAGAGTGCGAAATATTTAGTTGCTATGTGTGTGGCAGATCATCTCATTAATCACTTCTAATTCATATCACACGTTGTATGCTTTCTTCTCCTTTTCTTCTTTTTAATTTTTTTTTATTTTCTCTCTCTCTCTACCTTTTTTCAAAATTATCAGCTTTTTTTTTATCCAAACACTGAGTTAATAAGGTATTCATTTTTTTAACTTGAAGCAAACCAGAAATTATGCAATTATAAATCTGTAAAGGTGGGCCCTCACAATAGCGTCGGTGATAGCTGGCTTAGTGAGGGTCTCCCTAGCCACCAACATTTATATGCCATTTCTAAATGCTATATAAATTGCAATGAAATAGTTTGTCATGACAAATGCTATAGCATGCATCATATGTTTGGCCCCAGACTTGCCAAACTTGCCTCCCTCCTGTATTATATTCTGAGCTGATATCTCTTGATAGAACTTACAGAGTCAGCCACCGGACTGCCCCAGCATTGGTCATGTTAGAGTGAGCACAATTGTACAGTGACATTTGATGTGTTTATTGTAATAAATGTATAAACTCAATGACTGAGTTGATCCTCTATCAAATCAGAGCTAGAGTCTAGAAAAGCTAACTGTGGTCACCAGGCTAATTCAGAACCAGAACCGGTACATTTGAGCAATTGAACTAAATTGCAATTTGCAAAATTATTCCCACATAGCATGCCAAATTGGGCCAGGATGAAGCTGCTTTGCCATTGAAAGGGTCGATGTGCATCCAACGTCAATGGTTGCAACTACAGGCGAATGCTGGGCCGAGTAAGCAGCCTGTCTGGGAAGCATTGTTAGCAAAATGATGACTAAATCAATGCAAATTTCAGGTCAGCAAATTCTGCATATTGATTAAAGTTAATATTTCCAAAGATGATATAAAATTATTTACTTCAGGAAAATGATAGCAACAACCTGAAATCTATATTAGGCATCCTATTTTGGTAGCTATAAGTTTGGAAAGCTTTGGAATATCATGGCTGAGTCAGTGAAAATGTCATTTGTAGGCAATGGGCAGCATTGGGTTGAATAATTTGGTACAGATTATTATTCATATGATACCTTATACATAAGCAAAAATGAAGCCGGACCATTGCAGGATATTTCTCCTTATGGCAAATTGTATGTGTTTGCACATTCATAGACCATTAGCTACTTTATAACTATGATTCCTGTTGGGAATTCCCCTGATGACGATCGACTGCACAGAATGATGACATACAACACAGCTATTTCCATTAAAGGCCCACTCAATCCATAAGATATTTATATAGAGAAAAGTACTGCTATTCTTGGGAGTACCTATAGATCTAGAGCCAAATATAAAAAAATATCATCTAAGGAACGAGTCATTTTTTCTCAAAGCATCAATTGCAGCTTTACAATGATGTTTCACACTGTTTACCAGTCTATTTACAGACAGCTGTAGTTTAACAGTGCACTCTTCCAAGAGGGTTACTCATAGGTCATTAAGGTCACAGGTGCAAGGTGACCACCTTCTCTGTTTCGACCAAGCTGATTCCATAAATTTGACATGGGACTGAAATTGGGAGAGAGTGCAGGCCAGCACTTGACAATTGAGCAACATTGTCTAGCCATTGCAAAGCTTCAAAAGGGAAGTATGTCAACTGAAGTTGGTAATGAGTTTGGTTGCTGCAGAGTGTCTTTAGCAGGTTGCTGCAGAGACGGACCAAGAACCTGGAAGTGTTACTGAACGGTCTTGGAGTAGACACCTTACTTCTGCCTCTGTGATGATGACCGTTTCACTGTGAACAATGCCTTACACAACTGGATGATCAGTGTGACTCTGCCGACACATTTGAGGGAGGCGAGACTGACTCAGTTGTCATGTCGTACCATTTGAAACTGCTGGTTTTGAAAAGGGCTACATGCTCGACAACCTGTAAGGGTACCGAATGCCAATGGAAGACACAGGCAGGGTCTGAGAACATTTGCATTGGCAGGGAAATCAGTGGGCATCGGTATTGTTCTTTGATGAAAGTCACCTCACCCTGAGCAGAATTACTGGGTGGTGGCACTACAATAGTGTTCGAGATTTCAATAGGACCACTCTGTTCCATTCACTGCTTTGCCAAGAAGGCCATTTGGAGATGGTATAGTGTTATCATATGGACTAGACACATGGAATATTACTGAAGGCTATTTAGATACAAGTGTTCAATGAACCAGAACATTTATGGGACTGTTAATGGCATAGACACTTCTTGTAACTTTTACTGTTGACCCCCGCATTCTCTTTTAAGTGCACGGTTATGTTATGAATACTGTTAAAACTAAATTTGGATATAATACACCTAACAAGTCATGGGAGGTGAATGGGTACTTGGCTATGGGCAGAGATGGCAATTGTGAGTGCTTGACCCATGAAGCACCGTAATGGGCTGCATGCTGGGTGTATGCCCCCCCCCCGGGAGTTGAGAAAGGCTCAATCTTGAACAGGCCTGCCAAGAGTGTAATTGTCATAGTCGGCTGAGCTCATCCAACGAGGATAACAGACTCTAAACCCATACATTCTTATTACATTATTCATTATGGGAGGTCATTAATTTCTAAGTTCTTCTATTTATCTAAAGCAGTTACAAACATTTTAAGGTACTTTTAGGAAGTAGTGTATATGGAAGAGTCACACAATGCACTATATGTAATTTTCAGGCTATAAGAACATTGGTAGATTAGGCATATGCACTCGAATTTACAACTACATTTTTCTTTTTTTTCTTAAAGGACAAAAATATTGTAACCCTTTCTTTTTGTTGTGGCTTAACATGAATGAATGAATGTGGCTAAGATAAATCTTTATGAATAAACGAATGTGGCTAAAACTTAATCGCAGTGAATAATGGAATGTGTCTAAGCTGAATCAAAATGAATGAATGTGGCTGAAGCTTAATCACAATGAATGAATTTTTCTAAGCTTAATCATAATGAATGAATGAATGAATTAGTGAAGTTTAATCATAATGAATGAACGAATGTGGCTAAAACGTAATCGCAGTGAATAATGGAATGTGTCTAAGCTTAATCAAAATGAATGGATGAATGTGGCTGAAGCTTAATCACAATGAATGAATTTTTCTAAGCTTAATCATAATGAATGAAAGAATGAATGAATCCATTGATGGAGTGAATGGCTGCTCTGCTACAATTAGATGAAATCCTAAAGCTGCATTTGCAGCTCCATATATATATATATAACTACAGCATTGCAATATTAAAAATGCCTGCTATATACAGTTAACATTTCAGACACATAAGGTTTATCCTATTTCTTTAGTTTTCTAGTGATCTAACCAATTCTAATTTAGACATGGAACATGCCACTTTCAATGACCACTTGTCTTTGATAGTGAACAAAAGTGTTGTATACATTGAGACAATACTAATAATGCAAATTCTTTGCCTGTGATATTTTTGGTGCTAGGTAGCTTCAGTAGAGGTTTTGCTGTCTGAGGTTTCACTGCAGGATGGGTTATGCGGGGGTATGTTCTGTACAGTCATTGCCATCCATTGCAGCACTAAAGTAGATGCTGCATGTTGCCCAACGCAAGATGGAAAATTTGATTTTGATGTCAATACTCTTGTCTCCATTGAGTAGAGTACAGGAATGTGTGGATTCTGAAAATGAAAATAGAAATTTAGAGTGATTCAAACAGAATGTTCCCTTTTTTTGTTTATCAAGCTGATGGGTCACTGTTGATTGAACATTTCCAAGAATTTATCTTATCCAGTGTCTCTATTGAAGAACGTTGTCATACATGTGCCTCCCATATGACTATCTACTGGGACATTAGTAATAACAAAATACTGATATGTGGTTTTCAAAATTATGTAGAACAGTAGCTATGAGAGATTGAACAGGGAAATTTATTGGCATTCCTTGCAATTTTTATTCCAATGCATACTTTTCAGTTACCAAAAGTAGGATGTGAACCCCTTCACTGATTTATTTTTATCTTATTTTATTTGTTGAAACTATTTTGTAGAGAGCCAAAACTCTGCCATAGGAATGTCAATTAATGCTTTACCTGACATATCTAGTTGTCCTGTAAAAGATGTAACATTTGATGTGGTTGACCATAGAAGGCGCTTCCTGAGGACAACATTGATCCTTAAAAAGATAAAATTATAGTTGGATTACAAATTACATGTTTATGTGCACATTGTTTTTCATACCAAGCAGGAAGCACCTGAAAAACATGGAACTTGCCACTTGCACACACCATTACATCACTTTCATCATTATTTTATGGAAGCATATGAATGATTTTCCATTTTTTTTTCCTTTTTTAGTGACTGATGATATCAGTCGATATTATTTATATTTTCTGCATAACTGTTCATCAACATTACACACAGGGGCGCACACTTCTTCCAATACTGAAAAAATGCAAATACCTTGCTAGTGATATTTTCTGGTTTAGCCGGCTTCTGTAGATGTTTAGCTGTCTGAGGTTTGAAGAAGGCTTGCACTGCAGGATGAGGTTTGCTTAGGTATGTTATGTTCTATCATCACCACCTGTTGCAGCACTGTAGATGTTTAGCTGTCTGAGGTTTGAAGAAGGCTTGCACTGCAGGATGAGGTTTGCTGAGGTATGTTATGTTCTATCATCACCACCTGTTGCAGCACTGTAGATGTTTAGCTGTCTGAGGTTTGAAGAAGGTTTGCACTGCAGGTTGAGGTTTGCTGGGGTATGTTATGTTCTATCATCACCACCTGTTGCAGCACTGTAGATTTTTAGCTGTCTGAGGTTTGAAGAAGGCTTGCGCTGCAGGATGAGGTTTTCTGGGGTATGTTATGTTCTATCATCACCACCTGTTGCAGCACTGTAGATGTTTAGCTGTCTGAGGTTTGAAGAAGGCTTGCACTGCAGGATGAGGTTTGCTGAGGTATGTTATGTTCTATCATCACCACCTGTTGCAGCACTGTAGATGTTTAGCGATCTGAGGTTTGAAGAAGGCTTGCACTGCAGGATGAGGTTTGCTGGGGTATGTTATGTTCTATCATCACCACCTGTTGCAGCACTGTAGATGTTTAGCTGTCTGAGGTTTGAAGAAGGCTTGCGCTGCAGGATGAGGTTTGCTGGGGTACATTATGTTCTATCATCACCACCTGTTGCAGCACTGTAGATGTTTAGCTGTCTGAGGTTTGAAGAAGGCTTGCGCTGCAGGATGAGGTTTGCTGGGGTATGTTATGTTCTATCATCACCACCTGTTGCAGCACTGAAGAGATGACATGCTTGTTGGCCCACATGATGACAAAGTGAATTTTTGATAGGCAATGCTCTTCTCTTTATCAAATGGAGGAGCTTCCAGAGAGGAATGTGTTGATTCTGTGAAGATAAGGATAGACATTTAGAGTGAAAACACATGGACATACATTCTGAATCCTACTATATAGACAGATGACCATTTATACTACTGAAACAGGACATGTAGACAACATGCTTAATTGAACAGTCTGTTTATTAATCTAAATTCAAATAAAGTAAGAAAAGTTAATCAAACAAGGGAATTTACCTTTCTGCAAGTCATATATATCTATATAACCCCTTGAAGTAAATATTCATTGAGACTATCCAGTGCCTCATGTATACCACTTGCTGTTTCATTTTGTTTAGACTGGTCTCAGGGTGAATCTGAAAATGTAATTGCACTGATCTTGAGTCTTGCTAAAGTAATATTATGACTTTCAAACTGCTCTTACAAGGCGATCATGTTAGCGTTTGGTGGAAATTTAACGGACACCTCCTGTCTATATTTATTTCAACCACATGTTACAAAAGAAAATTAGATTAACATTAAAATAATTAATCTCTCTTTAGTGTTGTTATTATCAATTCATCTAACAACACACAAATTGATGGCATTGAAAAGTTTAATACACAGCAGTTATTACCCTTAAAACACAATGAACAAACTGTTATTTTCTGTTTTAATTAAAATATGCATGATCATTCAAATAAAAGACAAAAGATTACATACCTGTAACCTGTATAGCTGAGCGATATATCTGTAGATGGCTAGATGTAGTTACAGATACAGCTGTACAGATTGCTCATTGTGAGGTTTTCTAATGATCTTGCGGACTACTCCACCAAATTAAAAATATTCCCTGAGCCGGCCTGGATAAAAAGAAAAAGAAGCATCATTAATTTAAGAACAACGTAATGGCATGGTCACCAGATACATAATTCTGTGGTGCAATTTATTCAATCTTATAAGATAACAGAATCAAAAGACAAGACAAATAGTCAAAGACTATCCTACATATCACATGGTGTGACTAGTCTAGCAAAATGAGAAGCTCCACTGCAAATGTTGATGGCCATTGCAATGTTTCAGTGCTACTGGGTCTGAAACTTAGTCAGCTTATGTGACCAGCTGCCAGTGGCAGATGTAATGATGGGATGATAAGGCTTGGGAGTCCACACCATTGACAATAATCAATGATTTGAGCCTGCCGGAGAGGGAAGATATATGATACTGAGCCAAGTACTGAGCGAATGGTAAGAACTAGCCTTAGAAGGCTGTACTTTCCAAATCTATCTATCCATGTCGCTTTCTAGCTACGTATCTATCTGCATTGCCCTACACAAAAATACCCATATTTGGAAAAAAAATCTTTGGTAACCTTAATCTTTGGCCCATATATTATTATTAAAGTATATTTATGAGCATGGAGCTGTTCAAAATTTTGCTTGAAAACAAAATCATCCACAACATGCATCACATTGTTTCAGCAGATGTCATCTTCCTCAGATGAGCGCAGCATATGTTGCTTAATAGGTAGCCATAGCATCATCTTAATTGCCATGGATACCATGATTTTGAAGACATAAGGAAGTCATTTTCATAAGCAAAATAACAGAATCAAAAGACAAGACAATTAAAGAGTCAAAGACTATCCTACATATAACATGGTGTGACTAATCTAGCAAAATGAGAAGCTAGTTTGTGTGGTTTTCTGCTACGTTACACTAATTAGTTATTATATATGCCCTGCATGATTGAAAGAAACAATTGTTGAAAATGTCAAATATGGAATAAACCTAGGTGAAGAGTATTTTGCAACGAGGTAAAATTCTGAACCTACCTTTATGCTGGATATCATCATAAATGTCCAACTGAAATTTCAAATGCTGATTGCAATCAAGTTTGCTCACAACAGTTGCAATCACACTTTACCTAATCCTATCACAGAAACTAGATTAGCAAAACTGTGAACAATAAAACTTAATATTGGGCAATTTAAAACTGTGAACAATACAAGTAACAACTGTAAGCAATGTTTCAAGGCCACAACATGCATAGTTTGTACAGTGCATTAAAAGTTCATAAATTATAAATTTATTGTTATTGAGTTAACCACTTTCACATCTAAATTTATCTTAATTCGTTCTATTTTAAGATAAATGTACAGGCCTATAATTCTTAAATTATGAAAGTAGCAATCACGAGAATTCTGTACATGTCTTCTCTATATCTCATTTTCAGACTTGGGCCTAAGTGAAAGTAGGCTTAGATATAGACTTTTGTTTTGCCAAGCATGAGGGCTTTGTTTGGGGTCTGGTCAAAATGGCCAAATATAAAACGGCATACATACCAAGACGGCCAATCGCAAAAACAGCCACCATACCGAGACGGCCAAAGGATAAAACAGCCACCTACCAAAACTGCCAATTGTACTATTTGCAGCTTTTAGTCAGGGCCACTATGTATTGTTGTTGGCTATTTTGGGGATTTGAAACCTATACATTTTTTGAAAGCTTATGGCAGTGAGATTCGAAAAACCAATGTTTTCCTATCCTGTTATGACATTGGATGGCCGCCCCGAAAAAGCATAAACTATGATATCTAAGCTTGTAATTGAGATCAAAAGTCATGTAAATACTCTATTCCTATGTTTTCTGGTCAGGGAATCCAATTTTAACACTTTCAGAGAGATATTTCCAAGCTGAAAGTGCTAGGGGCTGTAATTGGCAGTTAGTTCACTGGGGACATCCTAAGAGAAAACGCCTTCCAAAAAAAAGCTGGGGATGAATTAGCTCATTTGCATGAAAACTAAATGGCTGCCAGCAATAATATAAACATTCAATATAGATAGATAGATATATGGAAAGTGCATTCCCCCCTAAGACAAGTTCTTGCCGCTATCAAGGGTTCATGAGGTGAGAGAGAGAGGAGTCCACTCACGTTACACATTTACCCCATGGGTGGGATCTTTTACTTGTCTCAGCATAGACACTGAGTACAAGGGACTGCAAATTTAACATCTCATCCGAACGACATTAAGCTGGCATGTTGCTCATAAAGGATGCCCGAGCCCGTGTTTGAACCTAGGTCCTTCAGAGGAGCAGGCGAGTGCCCTGCCACTAGACCACCCAGCTGCCATAATGTATCCGACCTCTCAATTGATACTTTGAGCCCTATAAAGGTATGGGTAATTCAACATTAAATTTTTTTTTTGCTATAACAGTAATTCCAAATTTGCATTATTCTTTAAAAATCCTCTACAAATGTATATGCTGTTTAATGAAGGTTACTTTTGGGTGTGAAATCTGTTAAATGGAGGATATATTTCACAAAACATCATGAATCAAATGTCTATTAATTCTCTTTTTATGAGCTACATCCCAGCTGTTGATTGCATAAAACATTGAATTGGAAATGCCTTGTACTCGGTGTCTATGCTGTACTTGGTGTCTATGCTGAGGCAAGTATAATACCCCAGCCATGGTGTAAATGTGTAAAATGGTGTGGACTCCAAACCATATCATTTCATCATTATGTCTGCCTCTGGCAGCTGGTCATAAAAGATTTGCTTGACTGTTTGTACTTGATATACTTCGGAGCTATTATAAATAAATACTGTACATAGAAGAATTGGTGTGTTTTTTATGCTGATCATGAAAGTGGCCTTGTACAGTAATTACAAAAAAAAATTGAGTTGGCCATCCTGGTAATTGGCCGTTTTGGTCGGTTGGCCGTTATAGGGGGTGGCCGTTTTGGCTAGTTGACCGTTTTGACTCTACTCCCATCACACATACTATGCCATATTACATAATCTAGCCTGGCTCTCATTCATTAAGAAATAGTCAAATTTCAGATAAGAGAGACATTGTATGGAGCCCCTAACCTATGGAGACGACGACGACTACTTACATTAATCCAAGCAAACCTGTTTTGGAACAGTTAATAATCTTATTTGTCATTTTAAACAGCTATTTGGAAGTGTGGCACCAATACTATGACTACACGAAAGTGCAGCTCTGGAACAGGAGAAAAGCTGTCACAGCTCTGGTATGACTCTCATTTAATTCAAATCTATTCATTTTATTTGGCTTAATTATAGGCGTAATCAGTGTCCCTGGCAATTATCACACAGTCTGTCCATTGGTGGCGACAGTACTTAGCTAATAGTATGTTATGTAATTCAAAGGGTACTATCAATGTTATTTATACAATTTTTTTCAGGATTTCTGTTACCATGACGTCCCGGACACTCTCACGATGGTTGACGTAGAAGGTAGAAGTTCCATAAATCAACGTAAGGGTATTGTCAGAGAGCAACACCAGATGGCTTCCGGTCTTATGGTCTCATTGGATATTATCTTAATTATTACATTTTACTAATTTAGGACCTAGACTAAATGAACATAGAAATATAAAACCAATTTAGCATGAATTGTGGGTTTTCAATAACTGTACCAAAATTCAAGGTCATGTCAGCACACAGCTACTAATTTCGCAGAGCATGGCTTTCCGTGTGGGTTAGACTTGTCTCATATTATTTATAATGGAATAGTAAGAATTCATTTTCTTCTATTTTTTGCAGTTTTCAGTTGCACATTTAAATATATAAGTAAATGTTTTGGTATTCTTCAACCATAACTGATTGCTTTTGCGTGTGACTCCCAGAGGGCGCAGCATTTGATATAGATACATTTCTTTAATTGTTTTACTACTGCAACTGATTTATGAAGCTGTACAGAAACCCAAAAACTATTACGACACTTTCAGTATTTAATGCAGATGCAAACTGTATCAGAAGGGAGTTAGCTTATAATGGCATTGAATTTATATAGTACTAGTAATAAAAAGTAAATATAAAGCACATGAATTAGACAAGAGTATCTTTATTCATATAAATTAAAATAATATTGAATTAAATGGCAAAATACAAATACAACAACAACATGGTACCATACTTAAGTAGAAAACGAAAGAATTAGGATAAAAGTAGGCTCACACATGTGGCAGGTCAAAAGAAAATGAAAAATTAAACGATAAAATATAAAATGAAATAAAACAGATTAAAATGCTTAAATTAAAAGAGAATTTGGATAAAAAGGGACTATATTTGAAGAGAGGAGAATAATGTAGGCATATAGTTAAACATTAGAATTAGCATATCAATTTATTCTATATTTAGACAATTACAATAAAAACGTGTTAAGTTAATTCATAAAATCGGACTTCCAAAATCAATAACTGATGTAAGTTTGTGACTATTGTATAACAATATAGATATGAAAATTAATATTCACAAACAAAATAAGAGAATATAATTGATTAGCATTTTTTTTCAAACAAAGCAATACACAAAATGCAAACGTTAACAAGTGAATATAAACATCGATTATTATAATGAACAAATAAGACAGAATTTATAAATAGTATGATAATGTAATTGAGGCAATATAATAGATCTAACTTGCAACAATGAATCGTTTAGACATAGCAGCCTTGATACCATCCATGGACAATATTAATGGAATGATAATGATGACATGATTATGATTGATGTAATAAGCTTTTTCATAATTTCTCTTTTTCTTATGCATGAGTGTAAGGTAGACAAATTCATTTGATCCAAACGGATCAATGAGTGAATGAATAAATTATTATTTCTAATAGCAAACTTGTATGTGTGAATGAATGAATGACGTAAAAGTTTATTTAGAGTCGGTTATGCTTTTGACCGACAACAAATATGTCATATTATATACAAATTAAGAAAAGTATTTTCAGTGACATGATAATGATAAAATCATTAAAAGCTATCAGATCACTTGATGTATCAGTGAAAGTAAGTTTCTATGTTTGGAATGAATGAACAATGATAGCAAGTTTCTGTTTTTCATAAGATTGAATGAATGAATGAATTAATTCACAAATTAATGAATGGATGAATATGTCAGTGTAAGCAAGTTACTATGGTTGTGCACTCAAAATTAATTAATGTCTATAATATAATAATAGACACAAGTACTAGTTGCTTGAAATGTTGTGAAAATTATACGTTTAGTGCATTATGTGAAGAACCATTTCTCACTATTTTTTTAATCTCAAAATAGGGGTACAAAACAACTTTCAAAGCATCTAGAAAATACAGTTAAACGCAGCAGTGGGTACGTGTCAAAACAATTTTAATGTTCATAATTGATGATAGCCCATGAAAAAATCTCTGCAACCAACAGTTTGGAAAATGCATTAGCTTAGAGTGTCAAAAGCCTTGTGGATGGGTAGATTAGGGCTTTACATCCTGTATTTCTGCACCTGCTGGGCTAATTAGATGATGAATGAAACAGCCATCCAACTTAAGACTTCACCGGGAATTGAACCCGACCCAGTGGTTGGAAGCCCAGAATGCTACACCTGAGCTATAACAGACTAAACATGAGACTTGTCAATCCCATTTTGGTGTGTGCCTCATTGCAATGTGAAGTAATTTGACTTAAAAGACCTGCTGAAAAAATGAAAGGACTAAAAACCAAAGTGTTATGCCATAAAAATGCCCATTTTTACTTACATGGCTGTTTAGATAATAATTCATTTCAGCCAAATCAATATACATCCCATGAATTGTATCAATGTGTGTGTGTGTACCTTTCTGAAAAATACTATAAACATTTTGCAAATGTCTTGTTATAGAGAGGTAGCCAGTCAGACTAGATAGTCTGACATTATTAATACTGCAGGAAGTTGCATTGGGTCATCCATGCCAAATTACAAAATTATATTAAAAGTAGGGTTAATTAATGAAACAATCGTATAATATAAATTACATCTTTCCTATGGGTCAGCCATTTCAATAACAAATCTCAATTTATTTAAAAGGTAAACGTTTGACTCAGATTGAAAATTTACAGACAAAGCACTTTCAAGAAACAAATCTGCGTCTGAACTCATGAAATTGCTTTCAGAGTATTACAGAAAATTTAAATGATTAAAACAAAGATGTTGCAAGTTTTATATGCTTTCAAAGCCATTTAGACTAAAAGTATGACTTGTCAATCCCATTTTTGTGTGGGCCTTATTGCAGTATGAAATAATTTGACTACACTTGGACCTAGTGTCAGCCAGGTCAAAAAACATCCGATGTGAAATCACATCTATATTTGTGGACCTTATATAAAAATATGCCCGGACTGCAAACTTGCAGATGATTGTAAGCAATTCTAAGTTTCATGTATTTTCAGAGCATACCTAGGATAAAAGGCTAGGTCATTAAATATAACATGTTTATGAAGTTTCAGCCAGGCTAAATTACACTCAAAATCCCATTAAAAAAACGCCTGACATAGTTGCTATGTAATTTTTTTTAACTGTGGTAACTACCATTCTGTCAACGTGGTTACACAACTTGCAGAAAGCATTGACATAGACATGATTACTTCAGGTCTATTGATGCTAGTAGGCTCATGGAACTACATGTAATATTATGATGGAGCATTAAAAATAAAAAAAGTCTTGTGGCTAGATAAATGAATAAACATGACTGATATGATCATGCTTGGCCAAGTGCACCACCAAACAAAACCACTTGTAATTTTTCTAAAGTCAGACTAAACAGTCAGACATTATAAATAGCAAACATTGGCCCAAAATTGGTCTGACAAAGACAACAACAGCATTTGACATGCTATCTGAATAGCCTTAATTTTTTGTTGCTGAAGCACTACCAAAAACTTAGGTTCAAATGGTGAAATATTATACAGCAAAATGGCTGATTATTTCACATTGCTTCCTGTCAGCTTTATGTGGTTCTTTCAAAATGAAAGGCCCATATTGCATATTTACATAAGAAATCATGTGTGGAACTAACTTATGTGTTTGAAGCTCTTCCAGGAATATAATAGTCGCGGATTGCAAAATGCAAGGCTGCAAATATACCCTTTTTAAAAGCTACTGCATAACATCTCACACATGAGCAAGTCGGGCACAATAAAACATTTGTTAGCGTGTAGTCCTTTAGGCAGATAGAAAAAAAAAATTGTTTGGTTCCGAATCCTGACCATCTGTGAAACTTTTTATAGACTATTCAAGTTGTTTATTTCAATAATACATCAAAATAATTATTACATTTTATTTTTTGGCCATAAAACTGACCCTACATTATGAGGGCTAACCAAACAAATCTTTAGCTTTCAGGTTTATAAAGGAAGAACCAAAAATTCAAATTTTGAAGAGATGCCCTGTTATTTTAGATGGTTGTACTTGTGCAAGTCATGGATATCAGTTAAACATTTTAAATAGCTGTGTACCAAAGATGTTTTTCATGTGTCAGCAAATATTTGATTATGCACACTGACAAACCAAACCCTATTCATGTGCAGACCTCTTTGCAACATAAGACATGCAGAACATTGCAATTTATTTGTTCATAAGCCTAATAGCATTAATACAGGCAGTCCAAGCTTATTTTAACCCCAAAAAATATGTAAATCGTGATGTAGGATCAGTGTTGTTGAAGTCAGGCAAACACGGGCGCAGTGTTGGCCCAACAGCAACAACAATAGACCTTCTACACCCTAATTTGACATTATATCATGGTAGCCTTATTTGTTTCTAGTCACTACCAAAAAGTTTAAGGTTCAAATGGAGAAATGTCATACCATACAATGATCATTTCCCATTGCCTTCAGCCAGCTCCATGTGGATCTTGAAGTAGAACGATAGGCCCAGATTACAAATTTTCATTGACGAGTTCAATATGAAAATGTTATGCCGTATGAAATTACCAATTATTTCAAAGGCCATAAAGGTGTCAACCATGTCTTTCAATACACCTCCAGTAATAAAAAATTAATGCTATAGGTCTGCACGAGTGAGCTTTGTCAGTGTGGTACTGGAGGAAACCGGTTCGTCATTTATAACGGCTAAGAAAGGATTTTCTTTTTTTGTGTCAGCCATGCCAAAGATTTATTTAGGCCATTTTGCAATATAAAACAGGTTTCATTCAATACACTAGAATATTACGTAATATGAAAATGTTATGCCATACAAAATCGCCAGTCATTTTTTGAGCCAGGTGTCTACCATGTCTTTCAATGAACCTCCAGCTTTAACATAAAAAAGGCTTAGTTGATGAATGTTATACCAGACTGAATTTCTGACTTCTCACATGGCAATGCACAGGATATTCCTCACTTAGGAAAGTCAGCTCAAATCTGTAACACATTTCTAGTGTGTAAGCCATGTCACAGTAAATGTTGTACGATTTCTGACATACAAAGTTTTAGCTTTCAAGTGTATTACATGATGCTTCATTGATGAATCCATTAATTTTCAATAACAACAATGTTACAAAATAAAGGTACAGGACATCCCTTACTCATGTAAGGATAGGGGATAAATTTATATTACCAATGCATTGCTTAAAGGGCCAGACATAAAAAAATGCTCTTTCCATTTTGCATCCAACACTCAAATGCAATTTCTGGTTGAGCAATTGGAGAGCTAAAATTATACTTAGCCAAACATTACACATTAAAACGTCGCTAAGTTTCACATCAATTGATTTAAATCATATGTGGCACTGCGTAAATATCAAAGTGTCTTCATTTGATGTGCTTTCAAAGCCTGAAGTATTATAATAGACTAAAGGTGTGACTTTTCACATGGTGTGATAATGATTTGTTTGTAAAATATCAAGCCAAAATTTGATGGCTTATTTATTATCTAACTAGTTTGTTAAGCACAATGTAGGATCAATGTTGTGTCAATGTTGTGTCAAATTCGGCCAAACTTGGGCGCTAAGTTTGGCCGACATCGACAACATTCACACAAAATTCAGACTAATGGGTTGGAAATTATGAATGTTGAAAGCACATCTATTTGTTAATGGATAAGTTTAATTTTCAATTCAATTCTTTGTAATGAGGGAAACAGGGCTGTCATTTAAATGGCTATAAAATAAATGTTTTTAGTGTGTCAGCTATGCCATAGTGCACACTACCAGTTTACAATATAAAATGTATTTGCAATCAATGCACTAAAATATTATACAATCAATGTGAAAATAGAATACCACATAAAATCATGATATCCATTAAAATTAATTCAAATCAATTAAAAGCTTAGGTGAAAATGATTTATGTATATACAAATGATATTAAAATTATGTGTGCCACAGGGAGGCCCAGGGCTTTCAAGGGCATTATAACAAATGTTTATTAAAAGTCAGCAGTTTAAAAACAAAGAAACGCTAGCATAAAAGTTATTTGGTGACTAAAAAAGATGTGTTTACATGTACGCTAAAACTAACTAAAAACAAGAGTGAAACATAAAAGAGTAGCTTATCTTGATAAAATAGCCCATTGGCAGTCATAGGGTAAATCCCAGCTACAAATAAAAATCTTTAATATAGTCAGTTTTAGGCGTAAAAGTTCAAATTGGCAAGTAAAACAGATTTGCAACATTGCATGGCATACAAAGCTTCAGAATTTTCCAATATTACAAAGTAATAGGATAATTTTAAATTGATAAAACTAATTTGTGACAATTTATATGGATGATCCCTTCATAATTGACATATTGTTATTGCAACCTACTTCTTCAAATGATACTTACATTTATACTATTACATTGTCATACATTTGGTTTTATATAGAAAAGGCCATTCAATGATAAAAAAATTATAGGCAACGAAAGATAATACTGAAGAACTGCAAGCTGAAGCTGGTGGTTAGATAAATAATTATAGTAAATATTTAATTTTATATTTTCAGTTAGCCTTGTAGCAGGCCAAGTTTACGGATTTTGACATCACGCCAGTGACTTGCAAGACTTACGGGGTTTTAATCCACGCCAGAGGTCTTGCATCCTGTTCTCCAAGGCACGTAGAAATGAACATGTGAGAAACATTAATTTACTTTTGCTATTATAACAGGACATATTACTCTTGATATTTTATTAAGAAAATGTAAGCAGAATAACAAATTATATGTACCATCACAAAGGAATCATCAATTTTTGTATAGCAATAATAGCGTAATCATTCAATTTTATTAGCAACACACACTATTGGTGTACAGACGTTTCTGCAGTATTATTTGCTGTCAAAGTATTACAGAGAATTAAAGGATAAAATCATAAAATATTACAATTGGCCAAATATTCCAGATTAAGACGTCGCCAAGTTTCACATCAATCCATTTGTATCATATGTGGCACTCCGTAAATGTGAAAATGTCTTAGTTTTATGTGCTTTCAAAGCATGAAGCGTTATTATAGACTAAAGGTGTGACTTTTCACATGGTGTGATAATAATTTGTTTGTAAAATATCAAGCCAAAATTTGATGGCTAATTTATTATCTAACTAGTTTGTTAAGCACAATGTAGGATCAACGTTGTGTCAATTTTGTCCAATTCGGCCAAACTTGGGCGCTAAGTTTGCCCGACATCGACAACATTCACACAAAATTCAGACTAATGGGTTGGAAATTATGAATGTTGAAAGCACATCTATTTGTTATAGGATAAGTTTAATTTTCAATTCAATTCTTTGTAATGAGGGAAACAGGGCTGTCATTTAAATGGCTATAAAATAAATGTTTTTAGTGTGTCAGCTATGCCATAGTGCACACTACCGGTTTACAATATAAAATGTATTTGCAATCAATGCACTTAAATATTGTACAATCAATGTGAAAATAGTATACTATATAAAATCATGATATCTATTAAAATTCATTCAAATCAATTAAAAGCTCAAGTTAAAATGGTTTATGTATATACAAATGA
The DNA here is from genome assembly GCA_932294295.1 of Alitta virens. NCBI lineage: Eukaryota > Metazoa > Annelida > Polychaeta > Phyllodocida > Nereididae > Alitta > Alitta virens. The sequence goes on along the minus strand of OW028585.1, from coordinate 19,327,848 downwards.
TATTAAAATTAAGTGTGCAATGTGCACAGCCCCATGTTGGCCAGTGTGGGTTGGAGGTCTTCACCCACACTGTTTCCACCCTTGCCACAGGGAGGCCCAGGGCTTTCAAGGGCATTATAACAAATGTTTATTAAAACTCAGCAGTTTAAAACCAAACGCTAGCATAAAAGTTATTTGGTGACTAAAAAAGATGTTTACATGTACGCTAAAACAAACTAAAAACAAGAGTGAAACATAAAAGAGTAGCTTATCTTGATAAAATAGCCCATTGGCGGTCATAGGGTAAATCCCAGCTATAAATAAAAATCTTTAAAATAGTCAGTTTTAGGCGTAAAAGTTCAAATTGGCAAGTAAAACAGATTTGCAACATTGCATGGCATACAAAGCTTCAGAATTTTCCAATATTACAAAAGTAATAGGATAATTTTAAATTGATAAAACTAATTTGTGACAATTTATATGGATGATCCCTTCATAATTGACATATTGTTATTGCAACCTACTTCTTCAAATGATACTTACATTTATACTATTACATTGTCATACATTTGGTTTTATATAGAAAAGGTAATTCAATGATAAAAAATTATAGGCAACAAAAGATAATACTGAAGAACTGCAAGCTGAAGCTGGTGGTTAGATAAATAATTATAGTAAATATTTAATTTATATTTTCAGTTAGCCTTGTAGCAGGCCAAGTTTACGGATTTTGACATCACGCCAGTGACTTGCAAGACTTACGGGGTTTTAATCCACGCCAGAGGTCTTGCATCCTGTTCTCCAAGGCACGTAGAAAAGAACATGTGAGAAATATTAATTTAATTTTGCTATTATAACATGCCCACCCCAATTAATGAGATAGCTAGTAAACAGAAAAGATTCCCAGACAGAAAAAAAAGAGAAAGAATATAGAAAGAAAAAAAATTCCACAGTTCAGCTGAATAAATATTTTGCCACTTGTGAGACAGAGACATTAACAGGACTTACTACTCCTGATATTTTATTAAGAAAATCTAAGCAAAATGAATTATATGTACCATCACGAAGGAATCATCAATTTTTGTATTGCAATAATTGCGTAATCATTCAATTTTATTAGCTACACACACTTTTGGTGTACAAACATTTCTGCAGTATTATTTGCTGTCAAAGTATTTTGATAGACTAAAATTTGATGGCTAATTTATCACAGAGTATTAAAGGATAAAAGCATAAAATATTACAATTGGCCAAATATTACAGATTAAGACGTCACCAAGTTTCACATCAATCGATTAAAATCATATGTGGCACTGCGTAAATGTGACTTAGTTTAATGTGCTTTAAAAGCATGAAGTGTTATGATAGACTAAAAGGTGCGACTTTTCACATGGTGCGATAATAATTTGTTTGTAAAATATCAGGCTAAAATTTGATGGCTTTTTTATTATCTAACTAGTTTGTTAAGCACAATGTAGGATCAACGTTGTGTTAATTTTGTCCAATTCGGCCAAACTTGGGCGCTAAGTTTGCCCGACATCGACAACATTCACACAAAATTCAGACTAATGGGTTGGAAATTATGAATGTTGAAAGCACATCTATTTGTTAATGGATAAGTTTAATTTTCAATTCAATTCCATTTGTTTGTACTGAGGGAAACAGGTCTGTCATTTAATTGGCTATAAAATAAATGTTTTTAGTGTGTCAGCTATGCCATAGTGCATTGATTGCAAATACATTTTATATTGTAAACCGGTAGTGTGCACTATGGTATAGCTGACACACTAAAAACATTTATTTTATAGCCATTTAAATGACAGACCTGTTTCCCTCAGTAAAAATAAATAGAATTGAATTGAAAATTAAACTTATCCATTAACAAATAGATGTGCTTTCAACATTCATAATTTCCAACCCATTAGTCTGACTTTTGTGTGAATGTTGTCGATGTCGGGCAAACTTAGCGTCCATGTATGGCCGAATTTGACACAACATTGACACAACGTTGATCCTACATTGTGCTTAACAAACTAGATAGATAATAAATTAGCCATCAAAAATTTATTCAAATCAATTAAAAGCTTAGGTGAAAATGTATGTACAAATGAAATTAAAATTAAGTGCAATGTGCACAGCCCCATGTTGGCCAGTGTGGGTTAGAGGTCTTCACCCACACTGTTTCCGCCCTTGCCACAGGGAGGCCCAGGGCTTTCAAGGGCATTTAAAGAAACGCCTACTCACAAAACATTTCATAGTTTATTTAAAGACTAATCGGTAAAAATAGTGTGCCATACAAATGGCCAGGAGAAAGGCACAATTCAGCACAATTACTAAATGGTACACCATACTGAAGGTCTATATTACAACATGGTAATTCATTTTTAATTTCTGCAAGTCTTGGGTAACAATTGTTCACAGGTTGAAATTTAAATTTGAAAGTAGCTCAAAAGTTTACTTTAAACACTTGTAAAGTTATCACCCAATTAGTATGGTAAATTGTAACATATAAGCTCAATAAATTGGTCCGACTGTGACAACAAAAGACCTATGCCAGGTTAATTTGACATGCTCTCTGGGTTACCATATTTGTTTCCAGTTTTCAGAGCACTACCTTACAGCCCCCTTCTCTCCCCCAGGACCTTTTTGCAAAAGTAGCTTTTATAGATTTCCTGAAATATATCAAACTCTCTACAAGATCTGACTTTCCCCCATTTCATCAGTCTCTCTTTCAGTTTTATATCTGATATATCCTTTTATAGGTAATAACCTTATATATATACTTGCGTCCTATACCACTTTTTCTTGGTGGTTAACAACTACTACAACTTCTACCTAAAAGTTACAGGTTAATCACTGAAAATGAAAGGCTATATAAATTGCAAGTAATTCAATATGCCCTCAATTTTCCCTTTGTGTCCATGAACAAAAAATAAAGTTGCATCAAGATGTTTTCAGGCTTTTCAGAAAAAAGGCCACAATTGCAATCAATTTATTGGCTTATTTGCCTCCCAGCTATAGGCTGAATGGATATTTCTCTTGTAAAAGACTTGTCAAAACATTCACTGTACCAAAATTCTAGTTATTGGTGGGTAGGCTTTTAGCCCAGAAGGTCCTTCTAACATTGCAATTGTTCAAAGATATAAAGTCACTGATCTTATATAGTTTCAAAGCACTTTTTTTAAAAAGAATGGTTTAGTCAGTAGAGATGACCTGTTATACAAATGGCTGGAAATTTTAAATGGAAAATTTTGGAAACGGTATGCCATACAAATGGCAGGACATTTAATGTGGATCTGTGAGACGTTTCCAGTGTGTCAGCCATGCCAAATTACACATGCCAATCGCATTTGTGGGTTTGCCAAATTGTTTACTTCACTGATTGAGAATTGATTTCTCTGAATTGCAGTGAATATGTTAGGCAATACAAATGGCCAGATATTTCACATGGCTGTGTAGGACATTTCTCCGATCTATCATCCATGTTAAATCATAATATATATATCAAATTTTTGTGCAGGCAAATGCAATTTTGCCAATACGAGAAGTGATGAACTTCATGTGCTTTCAAATAGCAATTTCCAGAAACAGTGTATATTATACTAGCCTTTTTTCCTCCAAAAGCACAGCCCAAAAAAGGTATCATATCTTATATCTTATCTTATCTTTATTGTTGCATTATATTGCATTGATATTATTTGCTAACAAAAGTGTAAAAATATATAAATAGTACAAAAAACTAATCACAATAAAAGCACCATAACCTGGCAGACCACAGGGAAACTGCTAAATCTCTTGTTATCCTAATTCAATTGTTAAGATATCGCTTGTTAAAGTTGCTCTAACACATTATAGCTGTCAGAAGTGTCACATTTCTTACAGTGTAAAGGGTCAATAGCAAAGTGTAATCCCGGATTGCACTTGTACATTTTTTATAAAGCCACTGATCGTTTTACCTTTCATAGCACTTTCGTTACACCAGATAAAATATCTGACACAACATGCTACAAAAAGTCTGTCATTTCTCACTGCTCATCGCTGTGCAGAATATTCAACTCTCATAAAGGACAGCCATGTAATAATACGCACCATGTCAAATCATATTCAACTGGCAGTTAATCTTCAAAGCACCTGCAAACAGCAGTCTGAATCAGTGCAAATGTCATGCCAGACTCATGACTCGACTTTTCGTATATCTATGCAGGTAAGTTATCCCATGTTTAGCTATATGAAAAGACACAATATGCAAGATAGCATTTGTTTGTGTGTAGGCCTTTCTGCAATATGCCATATATATATTGCTTTTGTTGACATGTATAATACCTTGTATCAAAATTCATATACTTATTTTTCGACCCTTCCTGTTGCTTCTCTTAATAAATAAATACATTTTACAACCATAATGCTGAATCAGTGAAAATACTAGGCCAGAAAAATGGTCTGTCTTGTTAAAACAGAACTGCAAAACTTGCGCTTATGTCCAAATATTGTACCAAATACATTGAAGTTAGACTAAATTTGCCATCAAAGGGTCGATGCATTCTCATCGTGAGGCCAATGGCACTTACAACAGCTAGCTTTGAAAGCCTTAAAAACTGGCCGAATCTTAAATGCGTTTTAGTGACAACACATATCACATGACCATGTAGGACACTACTCCTGGTAGGTCACTCAAGCTAAATGTTTTGCATGACATTCAGCAATACATAAGGCCCAATTTGCAAAGATCTAAAGGCATGCCAAATAGAGCCACTATTGAACCGTTTTTGACATCTAAAGATCGATGTGCGCCCAATATCACATGACTATGTAGGAGTCACAGGACACTGTTCATGGTGTGTTACCAATGCCAAAGCACATTTGTTTGTGTGCGACTTCTCAGTAATGCAGGAAGCCCAAGTTGCAATATGTAAAGATCCGAAGTTACTCCCCTCATAGCATGCCTAATACAGCCACAGTTGAACTGTTTTTGTTGTCATTGGCTCGATGTGCGCCCAACATCAAGTCAATGACAGCAAAACCAGGCCAACTTTGGCCAACTGAGCAGCCATCTGGTAGCGTTGTTACTTCAAATCAAGAAAAGTTATTCAAGTTTCATTGAGGAAGCTCACATTCAGGTAGTTGCAAACTTCAAATCAATAAAAGTTATGGCAGATTCAGTCAAGAAGCACACGTACAGGTAGTTTCATATGAACGTTTGTGCAATGTCAAACTGCTTTAGCTTGTGTCCAGGTTGGTATCATTCTATAAGTCTAAAATCAAATGGTGTTACACCAAATAATTTTCTAAAATTTTGTAGGGCATTTTTTCCTGTGATTACATGATATCACATTACAAAATTTGCCCAAACTTACTTGGTACTGCCTTTAGCAATGCATAAAACAAAACTAATTTCCAAAAATTAAGAAATAATTTTTACTTATTTTTTTGTCAAAATATGAACTGTAAAATTGTGTCATTACCAGTTCTAAATAATCAAATGTTGCAAATAACTGTGTAACATTCTTCCTTGGTGCATACCAACTGACAGATTATTAAATCACAGTTTCGTTAGCCATATAAATAGACAAACTAAATCAGATTGTAAAATTTTGCCAATTGGTCAGCCATCTGGCAGCATTGTTATTTCAAATAAATGGCAGATTCAGTCAGGAAGCACACATTCAGGTAGTTTCATATGAACTTTTGTGCAATATCAAATTGCTTTTGCTTGTGCGTGGGTCGGTATCATTCTATAAGTTAAAAATTAGATGGTGTGGAAATCAATAAAAGTTATGGCAGATCAGTCAAATGTCATGGTAGGCACTTTGTATTTGGTAAGCTATGAGGAGGGAGTAACTTCACATCAGCCAAAGTTGGCCTAGTGTTGCTGTCATTGGCTCAATGTGCGCCCAACATCGAGCCAATGACAGCAACACTAGGCCAACTTTGGCTGTATTTGGCAAGCTATGAGGAGAGAGTAACTTCACATCAAAGTGCCTACTATAACATTTGACTGAATCCGCCAACTTTGGCCCACTGGGCAGCCATCTGGTAGCGGTGTTACTTCAAATCAATAAAGTTTATGGGAGATTCTTCTTTGGTGCAAACAATTGACTGATTATTAAATCACTGTTGCATTAGCCATATAATTAGACAATCTAAGTCAGATTGCATTTGTTCACAGAAAGGAAATTGCTGATGCTGGCCTAAAAACTGAAGTTATACAGCCTTAAATCATTAGCTTTATTTGATTCGAAATAACAAAAAAAATTACAGTAGTAAATATTACACCAGACCAAAGTTCTGGCATTTGAAAGAATATGTAGGCTTAAACTGCAATATTGTGCAAGTGTAAAGTTATTAGCCCAATTTGCTAAAATCACTTTTCAAAAACTAAAGCTGGAATCAATCAACATCCCATGCAATACAAATTTTTCAACATAGCACACAACTATGCCATTGTTCCTGGTGAGTCACCAAAGTCAAATTGCATGTGGCAATACATAAGGCCCAAGTCGCAATTTGCAAAGTTACTCTTCGTATGACATGTCAAATCGAGCCACTGTTGAACTGTACCCAACATCAGACAAAATGATGGCAACACCAGGGCAACTTTTGCCAACTCGGCAGCCGTCTAGTTGCGTTATTACTTCAAATCAGCTGAAGTTATGACTGATTCAGTCAAATGCTATGGCATCCAATTTCTTCATGATTCAAATAGAAGTTAAGAAGTTTATTTGCTTTCAAAGCACCTACTACAGCAACAAGGCTCAATCAGAGAAGGTAACAACATTCTTAAAATTCACATGGCATTTTCCCTGTGATTAAAACATGCTAAGATACACCATATCATATGCTTATTTGTGACACAACATGGCAACCTTTGTTTGTTTGTAGGCTTTTTAGCCCTATATAAAACCAGACTAATTTTGCCAAAAGTTTATGAACCTAATATGCCCGTCAAGTTTGAACTGTGAGATAACATATATAAGTATAGACTAGTGTAGGACTTTAACCAACTGGATTTAAACTGCAATTTTTAGCAGATAACCAATATGCAAACATCAGCAGGTGGCCTCCTATATTTATTCTCAGCAGTTACCTGCGTGACAGATCACAATACGTGGAATTTAAGGACAAAACATCTCATGAATTCATAGTTAAAACAGGAGTGCCTCAACACTCAATCTTAGGCCCCCTATTGTTTACTATCTATATAAATGATTTGTTTAATCTACCAATTCATTTAAGTTCATTAGTTATGCTGATGATACAACTCTGTTTATCTCTCTAAATACTAAAGACTACAGCTCACACTTTTCTGCTGAGTACATAAATACACAACTAAACAAAGTAAGCGAATGGCTGATATTTAATAAATTGTCCTTAAATGTCAACCAAAGTAAATGCATTGCCTTTCATAAACCTAAAAAGACAGCAACCTATCCTAAAATATCTATATGTAATACAACTATAGAATATGTTAAATAATTTAACTTCCTTGGAATCATACTTGATAAAAACCTAAGTTGGAAGACTCAAACATGTTTATGAAACAAGGAATGAGTTTTGGCAAATACCACTCATAGCCCATAAGTATGCCGAAAATTGTCTTAGATACCAGTTACCACACATATTAAATTGCAATATATCACAAATAACTGATAAATTTCACACACATTCAGAATTCGGATTCTCACTTTATGTAAAGAATTACTTCATCAACAACTATAGTGAAGAGTGCGAAATATTCGGTTGCTATGTGTGCGGCAGATCATCTCATTAATCACTTCTAATTCATATCACATGTTGTATGCTTTCTTCTCCTTTTCTTATTTTTAATTTTTTTTATTTTCTCTCTCTCTACCTTTTTCCAAAATTATCAGCTTTTTTTTATCCAAACACTGAGTTAATAAGGTATTCATTTTTTTAACTTGAAGCAAACCAGAAATTATGCAATTATAAATCTGTAAAGGTGGGCCCTCACGATAGCGTCGGTGATAGCTGGCTTAGTGAGGGTCTCCCTAGCCACCAACATTTATATGCCAATTCTAAATGCTACTGGCTTACATAAAAATCATTTGTCTGTCTATCTTGTCTATGTTAGTTGCCTTATGAGCTTTGAAATTTTAAAATCTCACCACTACCACATAACCTTAACCTCACATTTGTTAACCAAGCAAAAATACACACATTGCCATATAGCATTTGTTTGTGTAGACCTTCCTGCAATATAAAGTCATAATCTCCACATGCACCTTCGTGCACATGGAGGCCCCAGACTTTCAAGGGCTTTTAAGATGCCTCCTAGAAGAATAAAGGTGGGAGCAGTACCTCATACTAAATGGTGAACACAATTTGAAACATGTCACATTTATTTGTGTGTAGCAATGAAGTGAAATTGCATTCCATACAATTGGCAGACAATTTCACAGGGTGGTACATGTTGCATTGTAAGCCATTGTGTTAGCCATGGCAATCACTACAATTTTTTTTTGTAGTAGACATTTCAAAAGTACTATCCACAAAAGGGGCCGAAGCCGTACATGTGACACCAGACTAAAAGGTCGAACATAATTTCAGATGGCTGTGTAGGACATTTCACCTTATATCTCTTCATAGCACTCATGGAAAAGGATCTTCAATAACATATGGAAGATATCATGCCAAACGTATGGCACTTCACATTGTCAAAATATATAATTGCAATGTTGCACAGACTGAAGCCTATATCAAGAAATAGTGCGTCATGACAAATGTTATAGCATGCTATAGTCTCCTGTGTAAGATCATATGTTTGGCCCCATGCCAAACTTGCCTCCCTCCTGTATTATATTCTGAGCTGATATCTCTTGATAGAACTTAATAGAGTCAGCCACCTGACTGCCCCAGCATTGGTCATTTTAGAGTGAGCACAATTGTACAGTGATATTAATTTTGATGTGTTTATTGTAATAAATGTATAAACTCAATGACTGAGTTGATCCTCTATCAAATCAGAGCTAGAGTCTAGAAATGCTTACTGTGGTCACCAGGCTAATTCAGAACCAGAACGGGTACATCTGGACCTTTGAGCAATTGAACTTAATTGCAATTTGCAAAATTATTCCCACACAGCATGCCAAATTGGGCCATGATGAAGCTGCTTTGCCATTGAAAGGGTCCATGTGCATCCAACATTGGTTCAATGGTAGCAACTACAGGCGAATGCTGGGCTGAATAAGCAGCCTGTCTGGGAAGCATTGTTAGCAAAATGATGACTAAATCAATGAAAATTTCAGGTCAGCAAATTCTGCATATTGATTCAAGTTAATATTTCCAAAGGTGAAAAATTATTTACTTCAGGAAAATGGTAGCAACAACATGAAATCTATATTAGGCAACCTATTTTGGTAGCAATAAGCTTTGAAAGCTTTGGAATATCATGGCTGAGTCAGTGAAAATGTCATTTGTAGGCAAATAGGCAGCGTTGGTTGAAAAAATTTGGTACAGATTATTAGTCATATAATACCTTATACATAAGCAAAAATGAAGCCGGACCTATGAATGTGCAGACACAAACAATTTGCCATATTAAGGAGAAATATCCTGCAAAAGCCATTAGCTACTTTATAACTATACTCCCCTGCTGGGAATTCCCCTGATGAAGATCAGTCGATCACTGCATAGAATGACGACATACAACACAGCTATATCCATTAAAGGCCCACTCAATCCCTAAGATATTTATATAGAGAAAAGTACTGCTATTCTTGAGAATATAAAAAACATATCATCTGAGGAACAAGTCATTTTATCTCAAAGCATCAATTGCAGCTTTACAATGATGTTTCACACTGTTTACCAGTCTATTTACAGACAGCTGTAGTTTCACAATGCACTCTTCCTAGAGGGTTACTCGTAGGTCATTGAGGTCACAGGTGCAAGGTGACCACCTTCTTTGTGACAAACAAGCTGATCCCATAGATTTGACATGGGACTGAAGTTGGGAGAGAGTGCAGGCCACTCCAAATGAGATATTCCAGCCTCCTGCAGATGTGCAAGGACAATGCCAACTTGACGAGCAGGGAAATTTCATCCATGAAGGTGAAGTCAGGCTTGTGTTGTTCCTACAGAGGTATGATGACTATATGAATGACCATGCTCAGGTAGTACTGGCTTGTCCCATTACCATTTACAAGACTGTTCACAGTGAAACGGTCAGAAGTGGGGTGTCTACTCCAAGACCGTTCAGTGACACTTCCAGGTTCTTGGTGTCTCTGCAGCAACCTGCTAAAGACACTCTAAAGCAACCAAACTCATTACCAACTTCAGGTGACATACTTCCCTTTGAAGCTTTGCAATGGCTAGACAATGTTGCTCAATTGTCAAGCGCTGCCTTCCACTCATGATGTCAAAAGGCACATGGAATTACTGAAGGCTATTTAAATACAAGTGTTCAATGAACCAGAACATTTATGGGACTGTTAATCGCATAGACACTTCTTGTAACTTTTACTGTTGACCCCCTCACTCTCTTTTAAGTGCACGGTTATGTTATGAATACTGTTAAAACAAAATTTGGACAAATGCACCTAACAAGTCATGGGAGGTGTAAATGGGTACTTGGCTACGGGCAGAGATGGCAATTGTGAGTGCTTGACCCATGAAGCACCGTAATGGGCTGCATGCTGGGTGTATGCTCCGCCGGGAGTTGAGAAAGGCTCAAGCTTAAACAGGCCTGCCAAGAGTGTAATTGTCATAGTCGGCTGAGCTCATCCACGAGGATAACAGACTCTAAACCCAGACATTATTATTACATTATTCATTATGGGAGGTCATTAATTTCTAAGTTCTTCTATTTATCTAAAGCAGTTACAAACATTTTAAGGTACTTTTAGGAAGTAGTGTATACGGAAGAGTCACACAATGCACTATATGTAATTTTCAGGCTATTAGACATCATTGGTAGATTAGGCACTCAAATTTACAACTACATTGTTTCTTTTTTCTTAAAGGACAAAAATATTGTTACCCTTTCTTTTTGTTGTGGCTTAACATGAATGAATGAATGTGGCTAAGATTAATCTTTATGAATGAACGAATGTGGCTAAAACGTAATCGCAGTGAATAATGGAATGTGTCTAAGCTTAATCAAAATGAATGAATGTGGCTGAAGCTTAATCAAAATGAATGAATGAATGAATGTGGCTGAAGCTTAATCACAATGAATGAATTTTTCTAAGCTTAATCATAATGAATGAATTAGTGAAATTTAATCATAATGAATGAACGAATCTGGCTAAAACGTAATCGCAGTGAATAATGGAATGTGACTAAGCTTAATCAAAATGAATGAATGTGGCTGAAGCTTAATCACAATGAATGAATGAATTGTTCTAAGCTGAATCATAATGAATAAAAGAATGAATGAATCCATTGATGGAGTGAATGGCTGCTCTGTTTCAATTATATGAAATCCTAAAGCTGCATTTGCAACTCCATATATATAAAACTACAGCATTGCCATTTTTAATTATATTGTAATTATATACAGTTATCATTTCAGACACATAAGGTTTATCTTATTTCTTTCGTTTTCTAGTGATCTAACCAATACTGATTTAGACATGGAACATGCCACTTTCAATGACCACTGGTCTTTGATAGTGAACAAAAGTGTTGTATACATTGAGACAATACTAAAAATGCAAATGCTTTGCCTGTGATATTTTTGGTGCTAGGTAGCTTCAGTAGAGGTTTTGCTGTCTGAGGTTTCACTGCAGGATGGGTTATGCGGGGGTACGTTCTGTACAGTCATTGCCATCCGTTGCAGCACTAAAGTAGATGCTGCATGTTGCCCAACGCAAGATGGAAAATTTGATTTTGATGTCAATACTCTTGTCTCCATTGAGTAGAGGAATGTGTGGATTCTGAAAATAAAGATAGAAATTTAGAGTGATTCAAACAGAATGTTCCCTTTTTTTTGTTTATCAAGCTGATGGGTCACTGTTGATTGAACATTTCCAAGAATTTATCTTATCCAGTGTCTCTATTGAAGAACGTTGTCATACATGTGCCTCCCATATGACTCTCTACTGGGACATTAGTAATAACAAAATACTGATATCTGGTTTTCAAAATTATGTAGAACAGTAGCTATTAGAGATTGAAAAGGGAAATTTATTGGCATTCCTTGCAATTTTTATTCCAATGCATACTTTTCAGTTACCAAAAGTAGGATGCGAACCCCTTCACGGATTTATTTTTATCTTATTTTATTTGTTGAAACTATTTTGTAGAGAGCCAAAACTTTGCCATAGGAATGTCAATTAATGCTTTACCTGACATATCTAGTTGTCCTGTAAAAGATGTAACATTTGATGTGGTTGACCATAGAAGGCGCCTCCTGAGAACAACATTGATCCTTAAAAAGATAAAATTATAGTTGGATTACAAATTACATGTTTATGTGCACATTGTTTTTCATACCAAGCAGGAAGCACCTGAAAAAACATGGGACTTGCCACTTGCACACACCATTACATCACTTTCATCATTATTTTATGGAAGCACATGAATGATTACAACAACGTTTTTTTTTTTAGCGATTGATGATATCTTGGCTCTTCAGTCGATATTTATATTTTCTGCATCACTGTTCATCAACATTACACACAGGGGCACACACTTCTTCCAATACTGAAAAATGCAAATACCTTGCTTGTGATATTTTCTGGTTTAGCCGGCTTCTGTAGATGTTTAGCGGTCGGAGGTTTGAAGAAGGCTTGCACTGCAGGATGAGGTTTGCTGGGGTATGTTATGTTCTATCATCACCACCTGTTGCAGCACTGTAGATGTTTAGCTGTCTGAGGTTTGAAGAAGGCTTGCGCTGCAGGATGAGGTTTGCTGAGGTACATTATGTTGTATCATCACCACCTGTTGCAGCACTGTAGATGTTTAGCTGTCTGAGGTTTGAAGAAGGCTTGCGCTGCAGGATGAGGTTTGCTGGGGTATGTTATGTTCTATCATCACCACCTGTTGCAGCACTGAAGAGATGACATGCTTGTTGGCCCACATGATGACAAAGTGAATTTTTGATAGGCAATGCTCTTCTCTTTATCAAATGGAGGAGCTTCCAGAGAGGAATGTGTTGATTCTGTGAAGATAAGGATAGACATTTAGAGTGAAAACACATGGACATACATTCTGAATCCTACTATATAGACAGATGACAATTTATATTACTGAAACAGGACATGTGGACAACATGCTCAATTGAAAAGTCTGTTTATTAATCTAAATTCAAATAAAGTAAGAAAAGTTAATCAAACAAGGGAATTTACCTTTCTGCAAGTCATATATATCTATATAACCCCTTGAAGTAAATATTCATTGAGACTATCCAGTGCCTCATGTATACCACTTGCGGTTTCATTTTGTTTAGACTGGTCTCCGGGTGAATCTGAAAATGTAATTGCACTGATCTTGAGTCTTGCTAAAGTAATATTATGACTTTCAAACTGCTCTTACAAGGCGATCATGTTAGCGTTTGGTGGAAATTTAACGGACACCTCCTGTCTATATTTATTTCAACCACATGTTACAAAAGAAAATTAGATTAACATTAAAATAATTAATCTCTCTTTAGTGTTGTTATTATCAATTCATCTAACAACACACAAATTAATGGCATTGAAATGTTTAATACACAGCAGTTATTATCCTTAAAACACAATGAACAAACTGTTATTTTCTGTTTTAATTAAAATATGCATGATCATTCAAATAAAAGACAAAAGATTACATACCTGTAACCTGTATAGCTGAGCGATATATCTGTAGATGGCTAGATGTAGTTACAGATACAGCTGTACAGATTGCTCATTGTGAGGTTTTCTAACGATCATGCGAACTACTCCACCAAATTAAAAATATTCCCTGAGCCGGCCTGGATAAAAAGAAAAAGAAGCATCATTAATTTAAGAAAAACGTAATGGCATGGTCACCAGATACATAATTCTGTGGTGCAATTTATTCAATCTTATAAGATAACAGAATCAAAAGACAAGACAAATAGTCAAAGACTATCCTACATATCACATGGTGTGACTAGTCTAGCAAAATGAGAAGCTCCACTGCAAATGTTGATGGCCATTGCAATGTTTCAGTGCTACTGGGTCTGAAACTTAGTCAGCTAATGTGACCAGCTGCCAGTGGCAGACGTAATGATGAGATGATAAGGCTTGGGAGTCCACACCATTGACAATAATCAATGATTTGAGCCTGCCGGGGAGGGAAGATATATGATACTGAGCCAAGTACTGAGCGAATGGTAAGAACTAGCCTTAGAAGGCTGTACTTTCCAAATCTATCTATCCATGTCGCTATCTAGCTACGTATCTATCTGCATTGCCCTACACAAAAATACCCATATTTGGAAAAAAAAAATCTTTGGTAACCTTAATCTTTGGCCCATATATTATTATTAAAGTATATTTATGAGCATGGAGCTGTTCAAAATTTTGCTTGAAAACAAAATCATCCACAACATGCATCACATTGTTTCAGCAGATGTCATCTTCCTCAGATGAGCGCAGCATATGTTGCTTAATAGGTAGCCATAGCATCATCTTAATTGCCATGGATACCATGATTTTGAAGACATAAGGAAGTCATTTTCATAAGCAAAATAACAGAATCAAAAGACAAGACAATTAAAGAGTCAAAGACTATCCTACATATAACATGGTGTGACTAATCTAGCAAAATGAGAAGCTAGTTTGTGTGGTTTTCTGCTACGTTACACTAATTAGTTATTATATATGCCCTGCATGATTGAAAGAAACAATTGTTGAAAATGTCAAATATGGAATAAACCTAGGTGAAGAGTATTTTGCAACGAGGTAAAATTCTGAACCTACCTTTATGCTGGATATCATCATAAATGTCCAACTGAAATTTCAAATGCTGATTGCAATCAAGTTTGCTCACAACAGTTGCAATCACACTTTACCTAATCCTATCACAGAAACTAGATTAGCAAAACTGTGAACAATAAAACTTAATATTGGGCAATTTAAAACTGTGAACAATACAAGTAACAACTGTAAGCAATGTTTCAAGGCCACAACATGCATAGTTTGTACAGTGCATTAAAAGTTCATAAATTATAAATTTATTGTTATTGAGTTAACCACTTTCACATCTAAATTTATCTTAATTCGTTCTATTTTAAGATAAATGTACAGGCCTATAATTCTTAAATTATGAAAGTAGCAATCACGAGAATTCTGTACATGTCATCTCTATATCTCATTTTCAGACTTGGGCCTAAGTGAAAGTAGCATTAGATATAGACTTTTGTTTTGCCAAGCATGAGGGCTTTGTTTAAACACCCAGTGAAACTGAGTAAAATGTCAGGTGCTATACTTGAATACTACATCAAAATACAGATAGTATCACATGGCAAGAGGCTGTATCTCTCTGGTATAAGTGCTAGGTTCACTAGACAATTAAAGACCACTTGAAGAATTATCTCCTGCAATTTCATAATTTTTGGATTAGCAAGACTAAAGTTATGGCTGTCTGAAGGAAAGTTCTGAAGTTGACTCTTTAATTCAGCACTACTTCAGCTGAGTCTATATTTAGCCTGGCAAGCTTGTGAAGAGATGATGTCACAAAATCGTCACCATACTAGTTGACATATTTTCATTGTTGGAGTACAATTTTAACAATAATTTCAAGTTTTAGAACAAGCACAATTAAATTAATCAATATATTAATTGAATAAGTAACTATGTGATTTAGTAATAGTTTCTGGTCCCAGTTAATCGAGGCAATAATAGTAATACATAGCAAATTGTAATAATGGTTGTGAACAGGAGAAGGTCAGTTGAACAATAATAGCATAACATAAAATATATACAAGATCAGAAAATGGATGAATGGTGTAGTAAAAAGCTTAAAAATATACACACAATGAATACAAAAAATGTCACAGTGAGAACTGTTCCAGAGTTCTAGACAGCTTATGCTATTCAGATCTTTGCATTGTGTTGTTTTAGTCACAGTGAAATAAGGACGATTGTCAGACAGAAGGTCCTGAACCTAAAGTTGACGAAAGTGAAAAAGGAGGTTTGGGTCTTGGGGTGAGGCTCCATGCAGGCAGCTTGCGCTGACCCTGGAGTTGGTCCATTTATGTTCAGGTGTAATATTCCAGGCAGTTTGAAGGGGGAATCTGCCTGTCTCTGCATATATAGTGTGGCTGTTTAAGTAGCTGTTTAAGCAGCTAGCTGTTATTATAAAGCATGGTCATTTGGGGAGCTGTGGCTTCGCAGAGCTCCCCCCCCCCCCCCAATTGTTGGAGACTCAGTTCCACTTTCATCACAGAATCTGATAGACCAAAGTAAGCCAAGTAAAGGGAAACTGCATCTAATAATGACTGCAATAGGTAGAAATTGCTATATATGTATTGAAACTCCTCAAACACATATCTATGCACAATTAGATAATGATCGCATTGTACCCTAATGGGATTGATAAAAGTAGCCATATTGAATATTATCCCAAAGGAATTTTATACTACATGTTACAGAGGGTTTAATGATGATGTTTGGGTGCTATGTGGTAATTCGCTGAGGGTTTCGCTGCAGCGTAGCCTATGTTTTTTAATGAATATTTTATCCTAGAGGTGACGCTGTAAATGTAGTTTTCCACGCCATCTGTCGCATTCGGTCCAAATCTCGTCTGAGTTCTCGCCTTCGAGATTTCAGTTTTGTGGGACGGGCGTTCATGAATTTTGGAAAAGGTGAAGTATTTGGCGAATTGTGGAATAACTAAGAATTCTGCCAGAGCGTAATTGTTGTAATTGAATTTAAGTCAATTGAAGATTGTTTCTTTACCGTTGCTAATTGCTGTAGTGCTTGGATTCTGTGATAAAATGAGGCCGAAAGTATGTTCAGCTCAGCTGGATAGTACTGCTGCTTCGAAAGTTTTCACATTCCAGCTTTATGATGTTATGTCATCTGTTAGTCGGTACTGTTTATATTTTGTGTTTGTATTTCGTTTACGTGACATGTTACCTTTACCCTTACCTAAGCAGATCTCATAGCTGACAGTGACACATTGTATTGACTTAACACTTAGTCACTGATAGATACTCTCATCTATATTATAGTCACTGTAACCATACCAATCCACATAAGCTCACATAGCCTTATAGGCTGCAGTATCATTAATGTCTCACTTGAAAGGGATTCTTCTCATAATTTAAACAATTAATTTCCATAGGTAGTATACTGCATATCCGTATCTTAAATGGGGACTGTATTATTATATATATGTGTATTGTCACTCTGTGCTGAATTAGGTCAATATCAATTACACTGGGCTTTGTGACTCATCCAATGCTCACTTGGACAAATAATACTTGTTGTGAAATCACTATAAAGACAAATATTGGGTTAAAAATTAATATAGATTGAATAAGATAGGTAAATGTGATATTTAGGTTTAAGATACATGAGTGGACACTACCACTGTTATCTGTCCATGATCAGGTAACGCTGAGTCAAAAGATCATGCTAGAAATATTGGAAGTTGTATGTTAACATCAGTTATCGCAACCTCCTCATGTATCCGTGTTTGGGATGCAATAGTATAATGTGTTAACTGTCAATGCAAGGAGTGAGCAAAGCCACAAACTCTCTCATTGACTTTTCATGTCAGCGTCAATACAAGTGACTTCTAGGGGGCCATGCAACATGCAATTACACTGCCCTTTACTGTGAAATGTCATCATCCCCATGTTGTTGATTCAAGGATATTTCCTTGATAGTCTGAAAGCTTTGTCAATGTAGACAATTGTTCTATACATCAATAGAATAGCCAGTCTAAGGCAACTAGTCTGAAGCCAAGTTTTGAGCAATATATCTCTGTGTGTGTTAGAAATGAATAAAATAAAAAACTACATAAGGAAAGGTCTTTGAAATGGCAACATTTTTTGATGCTATTTAAGATGTCATGTCTTGTTTTTAATTGGAAAAAATATAACATGCTGTGATTGGCTGATGTATCAAAATGGCGAGAATAGAAGTAATTGCCATAAAACAAATGGTGATAATCGCATCATTGAATTTTAGGCCAACTCCACTTTGGCGTGACCACTGCTGCGCAGGTGTATTTTGGGAAACAGATACAAAGATTTGCATTTAATAATATTTTGAGCAGGGTGACTCCTCTAAGATGATCATGTCATCGCTGCCGCGGGGCCACCCACAAACCAACACTTTCAATAATCTTTTTCTTAATGTAAATTTTAAAACTATATATTGAGTGAGTATAAAGTTTGTCCTGAATATCAATTGGCATATTATTAAAAGTAATAGGGAACCTGTAGCTTATAGATTGTCTTGCGAACATGTTTACGGGAGGTGAGTTATGCTCATGGCGCCAATGAATTATGACATCAGGATAACTACATACTATAGCTTAATCCACATTTGTCATAGGTTAACAGGGATCAAAATAAGGTTCAACAATGGTAACCCGCTTTCCGGTTACCATAAATATTGATGTGGTAACCTACTGTTGTTACCAATAAATTTGAGGCATTTTGTTGCAAACGGCAGTCCGTTCTCGTGAAAAGGAATTACGGTAACCTCCACATAACCTGAACGATCATTCTCGACTTATTGCGTGCCCTGGGTTAAGGAATTTGTGGGGGAGGTTTTTTTTTATGATCTGGAAAATGGCTTGCACTACTCTTTTTTAGCGAATGATTTGCTTACTAAAAATGCATTCTCGATTGATGAAATTAAATGTGACTTGTTACTAGTCGGTATGTTGTCATCATGTTTACAATTACTATAATCATTACAGATTTATCACAATGTGACTGATGGAATGAGAGACCCATGAAGTCAGAAGGACAGAACCGCTCTTTGTATGGACAATGTTTGCGATATCACCTATGTCCCGAACTCAGCGTTTTATCCTGGGTATATTTGTCCTCCTTGTGGTAGATGTCATTTGGGTAGCATCGTCAGAACTCACTGAAGTAGGTTTCTAACTTTCTATCATAATTGCCGATTGTTTATAACACACTGAAATAATGTATGTGTTTAATATTAAAATATTGACAACAAATGTGATTCAGGTTGAATCAGGATATTTTGGCGGGGTCTGAGAGACATTTTGAATAGGCTTACAATTCTGCCATAAACACGTATTTCGCAATTGCAATTCTGATTTTTTTTGGCTGGGTTGATGAAAAATTAGTGTTTGGGAGTTTAGCGGGGATCTCCACCACAACTAGTCAGGAAACCCGGGATACGTAATGTACTAAAATAGTGTCTGTCTGAAGCAGCGGTAAATTTTCATGAAACCAAATTGAATAGATGACATTTTGTTTACTATATCGTTTCATCTGTTGCAGTACATTTTCAATGACAAAGCCTTCAAGAAGCCTTACTTCAGCACCTACTTGAAGGTCTCCCTGTTCGTCTTATATCTTATCGGATTTCTGTTCAGGCGATCTTGGTGGCAGCAATGTCGTAAAAATGCACTGGTCAGTGTCTTAAGTCTTAGTAGTGATTGTATTTTACTGAAGTAATTGTAATTACTTTGTACCAACGATTAAACTTGAATCACTGCTTTAGTGTATTTCTTTTCTTTTCTTGCGTTTCAGTACAATGTGGAAGAGCCACGGATAGAAACTGAAAAATTATTGGTATGAAACTCTTCCTTGAATTTGGATTCTTTTGATCATTTTAGAAAGTTGTTGGGGATTTTTAAATTGTGAATTATTGTTTACATTATATATTATGTATTGTACGTGTATATTAATAATTAACTTTTACGCCAGGGTGAGCCTATGTACATACCTGTCAAGTTTGACGAGAAAAATAGCGACAAAGACTCAGATGATGGATGTGAGTAGTTTTTATTATTATGAATTTTTGTACCTCATCTCCATGATTGTAATAAATCCCTGGTCGTGGATGAAAATGTCTGCTGTTAATTCTACGTCATTGTTTTTAGAAGCATGTGTAACCCTTACTGCAAGTTGCGTAATGCATCTGAAAGAAAAGAGCTAAAATTTTATGAACTCATCTATTCTATTAGATATTTTAAGTTATATCAGCTTTAAGTTATATCAGCTTGCTTGAAATATTATATTCAGCTTTTTTTTTTATTTTTCAATTTTAGCTTCACAGAAATCAGTGCGTTTCAGTGACCTCTCAGAAGTACGACAAATGTCAGGTATTGGAACTATTATTCAAAGAAAATAAATTATATTGCTGTTTCCTTGATAATGTGTTTGGTATACTCGTTAGAACAGATTGAACACGCTTTGCAAAAATCATTGAGAAATAAGTATGCATTGATTGAACAATAAGATTTATTTCTGTGCATGCTGCAAATTTTAACCCCCAATTTAAGATTACTTGCTGAGCAAGTCTTGCTCTCATGTATTAAATATGTTTCTTACTAGTGATGGCAAATCGGTCTCAAAACTGACATAGATTAATCGGTAAGCTGTTCAATGCGATAATGGATTTTGTTTTTCCATGGACTGAGAACAAATGCAAAGAAGAACATTAACTCCTCAACGTTCAAGCTTTAATGACATTCGATTGCTTCACTATTCTAATAGGTGGCAGCCCAGACTAGCGCTAGTGCTGCCACCTGTTGGAAAAATCGATTTTTCAACACTAGCATTAATTATCGGCTGTTACTTTGTTTTGCCGACGATAATCAATTAAAATCGGCGAATCGTGCCATCACTATTTCTTACATCGAACATTTTCTACATTCAACATTCAAGTCAGCCATCGCGGCCTAAAGCCTGTTCGGCTAACTGTGAAATTATATTGCCATTGCATTCTCTGTGTTAGCCATTCGCCTCATGAGTCATTATTGAATTTATTTTTATTTAACAGAGGAATTTGCAGAAGATGCAGCTCTCTCTAGAATGTCTTACAACGCCTTTATTCGGGCAGAGGAAGCGAGGTACAGGGCTGCCAGCAAGTTGACAGTGCGCCAAGTGGCCAAACTGGCTTTCATCTTCTGTATCATCGTAAGTTTGTCGACATTTGAATCCCATATTGATGGAAGCTTCATTTGTCAAGTGGTTTATTAAAAGATATATATAGTATTATAGTGCAAGAATGAATTTTGGGCCTTCAGTCATGATGAATTTGCACTTCCATAAGTGTCTTGAATAATCAGTATTTCCTTGTCGTATTTAGTATCTTTTGTTGATTAAGATAAAGTTTATACATAACTGTGTGCCATATTGTAATTTGATAAATTCCAACAAAATTGAGAAGTATGATCTTGAAAAGATGAAAAAAATGGTGTGGATGCGCTTCGGTTTAAAAAAAGAAATGAAAATGTATGACACAACTTATGAAGTGAGCACTTGGAATTATGTTGCCTAAGGGCTGTTCCATTTAAAAAAGAAAACCCCTCTTTTATCTACATTAAGTTATTAAAAAAAACTGGTCAACCACCCCTCTCTTTTTCTCTTTTGGAGAACCCCCCCCCCCCCCTTCTTCCAAAAGCTTCTTGTCCACCCCCTGCCCTCTATTTTAAATGGAACAGCCCTAATCAGTAGCAATACTTTATTTCATCATTATTCCATACCTGATGATTTAATTGTCGTTACTGACCCACCTTGAGACGAAAATGGCTGGGATCATAAAATGTGCGGTTTTACTATTTTCCAGTTTTTCTTCGGCAACCTGGCATACCAAGAGGCCTTGAAGGACACAAATGCCGGAATTGTCAACGTTCTTTCCTCAACCTCTGGGTTGTTCACCCTCATTCTATCAGCCATGTTTCCAAGTGGCAGCGCTGACCGCTTCACCCTCTCTAAACTAGTTGCTGTTATAGTCAGGTAGATTACAGATAACAAATCATGCTCCGAAGTAGGGGTCTGTACCGGTTCACGATATATCTGTTAAACCGGTTATTTCAATCGATAAGATTACACGAATCACTTCATTGGGCCAACTGATAATCGTTCAACTTCTTAAATCCGTGTAAATGAAGTGTTTTCGTGGGTGATATTATGGTACCGCCACTATACCTTAGTGGCAGCTGTTGAAAGTAATTGGCCGTCTGGTGAATTTAGCATGCACTGCCTTTCGTCAGCTTAATTTTGTCTGCCACTGTGTATTTTGAAGATTTTATGAAGTGTCAATTGTCCAATCAAATTGAATCAATAGATACGTATCGTATCGTTTGAAACAAACTATATGGACCCCTACTCCGGAGTAATATTCCAATGACCCACTGATTTGTGACCACTAATCTTCGCCCCAAAACTGATATATATTTGTATTTTAAAAGGTCCCAAAATAATTGCATTGTGATGTCGATTTAACAAATGAATTAAAATTTTCTTGCAGTATATCGGGAGTAGTCTTAGTGAGTCTGGCCGACCGTGAGATGGAGAAGGAAGTCCCAATAGGGGCGCTCTGGGCACTCCTTGGGGCGCTGCTGTATGCGATGTATCTTGTCTTATTAAGGCGGCGGGTGGACAATGAGGAGAAACTTAATGTTCCCATGTTTTTTGGTAAGTTCAATGAGTTTTGTGTTGTCATTAAATTCAATGATTTTCAACATACATCACAGTATGCTTTCCAAAATTCAAGTGTTAATGTTTTTTAAATGGATATCTAATATCCCCTGTCTATGTTAGACTTTCTGTCTGTTTAAATATTTTCTCCTAAACTAAGTTTACATGTGCTTTCTTGAGTTACCATGTTTATGAATGTACAGTGTGACCTTAGGTATACTGCAACCCCTCCCCCTCTTTTTAGAGCTCAAAAACAAGTACAGAACTATTTAATTTATAATATCATTTTCCTTATGTATATTAAGATGTGCGCACTGCTCATAAATCAATACAGTATGAACAATGCAGAGATAAATTTGTAAGTTGTAAAATGTATGCACGTCTGTTACAACTTCTCGTTATTGGGTCGTATTTATTAATCATATTTGCGAGCGCTCATTTCTCCGTCTTTTCAGGTTTTGTAGGCATTTTCACCTTGTTACTCATGTGGCCAGGGTTTTTCATCGTTCATTACTCGAAGGCCGAGCCGTTTGCTTGGCCTAACAAAGTCCAATGGTTCTTCTTGTTATTAAATGGTCTTGTTGGAACTGTGATATCAGAGTTGCTATGGTTATGGTAAGTCTATGTATTTAATAACTCAATTATGGAGGAGTTAGTTCATTGAATTGACTACTGAGCGTAATGGGTGCTTATGCCTGGGCAAGTAAAAGACCCCACTCGTGGTAAATGTGTAACATGATGTTGACTCCAAGCAGCCTTATCATCTCATCATTACGTCTGCCTCTGACCCCTGGTCAAATAAGCTGACACTCATTTCAGACCGGTAGCATTGAAACAATCCAAAAAATATTCAAGCTTAATTTCGGTATTACCATTCATTCTTTGTTCGAGTTGGTGTCTGTTACACCGGCAACTGGTGGTAGCTTTGTAAATGTTCTGCCTAATAATGATAATCAAGTATCGCACAAGTGATAATGATATTTTAAAAATAGTGGATGGTTAGGAGACAAATATGCAGTTTTACTGGCCGCTGCTAGTGATACTGCCGAGCGCAATATCAATAACTGAGGCCAGTAAAACTGCATATTGGTCGACTCTCCATCCACCATTTGTTATATTACACAGCTATATTGTGTACTAGTCAATAAAATTTCCATCACTAAACAACCAAACTAAAGACCAAACTCGACTTTACTGCACAGACATTGTGACGTCATCAGTCCGTTACCTAACCAAGGCTGCTGAGACTGATGTCACAATAGCTTTGCTACTTTCACTTTTGCATGACCAATATCGCCTACCAATATCAGTATTTATTGGTCCTGTCACATGGTGCTCTTTGTAAGAGTTGATTGGCTGTTACAATCTAGGTGTATAATATAGACGATTATTGAAGGTGTAATTCCAGCAATGCCAGTTTACAACATCGCTGTTTCTTTACTGCCGCCAAAAAGAGAATGAAATGCTATCGATTTTGTATTGTCTGATTGCTTCTAGATATCTCTGTAAAACTAGAAACATATGTAGCCATAAAAACATTGAAAATATATGATATTATTTATTTCTTCTTCAGGGGGTGTTTCTTGACCTCATCGTTAATCGCAACGTTAAGTCTAAGTTTAACGATACCCATGACGATGATTGCAGACATTGTAATTAAGGGGGTAAGTCTACTCTTCTTGCATTGATGTAAGCAAATATTTATGTACAACTTTGTGTCAAGCTTCACTGTTGATTCTGTAAATTCGGCAATGCCAGTAGCCATACCAATAAGTACACCATTGATCTTCGGTAGAAACATTTTCAATATGTCTGTAATTAATCTGTCTCTGAAAATAATTAATATTCAGATACTACTGTATTGACTATTTACAATAATCTTATATCCTACAACTTGTTAAGTAGATTGTTCTGATAAATTTTGTGAACTCGTTAGTTATGGGTTAAAAAAAAGTTATCATTACACTTTTAAGTGAAAACCATAGATAATCACTGAAATTCACCTATGAATGACAGTATTTAATCTAGTGCTATCTTTAACTCAGGTTACGTCAATTGTGTTTAGAAATGTATATTTCGTAAAGGCGGGTATTTTCCGCACTCATATTAAAATGTTAATGATTTATTTATTTTTTTCTTCACATTTTAATGTGAGTGACAAAAATACCTGCCCTGTCGATAATACCCTCCGTTATGGTATATTTATATAATTTTCCTTTCTTTTTACCATACTTTTTTATTTGTGTATTTTTTTCTTTTATATTATATAATATATTCTAACATATGATAAGATATAATAAGATATAATATTTATGGACAATAATTTATATATACCGTCTGGGTATCAGCCCCCATTCAATTCCATCTACAGTAAATACCTTTTATGTTTATAAACAACTTTAAATTTTGTATACATGTACATGTATGAATATTATGTATATCTGATATTGTGTATAAAGTACGATATTGTGCATGTGTATGTGAGAGTAAACTGAATGAATGAGAATGATGAATGGAATAAAATGAATTGAATTAATTTGCATTGAAGTCTAGAAGCTTAATTGTAAATATCTGATGATTTGGGTTTGTGTACGTGATAAAGATTTGTTCTAAAATTTCATTCTTTTGTACTTCCAGATATCTTACGGCTGGATGTTCTACATTGGCACCGCCCCTGTATTCATTGCATTTTTTGGAGTCAGCCTTTTGACACATTACGAAAACTGGGATCCTGTTTTACTGGGCATTCGAAAATGTTTGCAATTTATATGTAGACGACGTTCAGTAGCTAGGTAAGTCCGAAAATAAGTTTCGTGAATGTTTGATCTTTAGTATTGCGCTGGAACTATTTTGGCAAAATTAAAAAATGATTTTACCACCCCACGAATTTGTCTCAGACGTGGTTGGTGGAACTTGATCTTAATTAAGATTTTTCAAATGCTGTATTTGATTTATTAGTGCTCATAATGATGAGTCCCTAATTTTAGATAATTAATACAAGTGACTATCTTTGCATCTTAATCTAGGAAGATATCAAATAATTTACTGTTGTTGAGACGGTAGGAAAACATTGCAGTTCATTAATTTGCTTTTCAAAATGTTGAAAGGTTCTAAGAAGTACTTGATCTGTTGTGTTTACAGTTGTGTGTCTGGTTTGTCACACATTGTTTTCATGAAAATGTTTGGACATTGCAGATTTTGTTTTGTTCCTTTTGAGTTACCTGAATTCAGAGTGAATTTTACAGTATTTGATAAAGATAAAAAAAAGAACTCTGAATAAAAATAAAAATTCATTGAATTTCACACGGTAGTGTAGCTCTTGTTCATGTCATTAAACGGGTGTCATTTTGTGATGACATTCAAATGACTTGGAAAGGAGATAAATACAAATTGTGTCAATTTGGAAATTTCATTCGTTTATGAAGGAATAACAAATTTTTAACAGTAATAACGGTCGTTAAATTTATGTTCTTATTTTTCAGACTTCGAGATTTGGATCGTGAACAGACGGAAAGTCTTATTGGCATCAATTCCGGTGATCGATCGCCGCAGACGTGACCTTAACTTTCACCAAAATAGGATTCCAAATATCAACGTCTGCTTACGTATGAATCAAAAGAAATGAAGCTGGTCTTTGTTGTAATTGTCTGCACTTGTTGTCATGGAAACCTCATATTTAATATTACGTAACAAGAGGTCCATTTAGTAGACATAGATGATGAGTATAATGAGTGTAAGTTCACGAATATAAAATGTACACACTTCACTAATGATCCCATAGTTGGCCACACTTTTTTCATGTTATGTTTTTCTGATGGTGACAAATTGACAAAATTATCTAGACTTTTGAAAAATATGATTTGGGAATTTGGTCCATGTGTATACTGTACAGTCAGTCTTTTGTTGCTGTTGGTAATGACTGGCAATACAGTTATATCACAGAATATGATGAGTAAGAGGTAATTACATTTAAGAGATTACCGAATATGATGAGTAATAGGTAATTACATTTAAGAGATTACCGAATATGATGAGTAATAGGTAATTACATTTAAGAGGTTACCGAATATGATGAGTAATAGGTAATTACATTTAGAAGCTTATGGATCAAAATTTCACTTTCATTTGAAATTTACAGGACATCTGGACTTGAATTTTATGCAACACATTGATTTGTTAGAGACATAAAATTGAATTAATTTATATGAAAGGGCTGTAATAGAACATAAAATGAAATGGGCCTGGCCTTATGGAAATATCATCTTAATGCATCTCATTGAACACATGGAAGTTGCGGAATCACTTAAGTTGTGTCTGAAATTCTACTTGTGAGTATTGAATGTGTGCTAACTTGTCATGAATAATAAAAATATCAGGTTCATTGAAATACCAGTGCAAAATGTACATGTAATTAATCTCTGAAAATACCAGGTTGTAGACGAATTGCGTAGTAGTAAACCAGAATTGCGACAATAGTTGCACGGTATCAATGGTTCGTTTATCAGTATGTATGCTGAAAGCGTGGTCTTCAATTTCGAAGACATCGGTCTTAGAAGTCATGAAAAGTTATTGAAATTGATTTCAAGGAAGCTGCAGCCACTCTCAAAATATATGGTCACACAATTGTTGGTGAATTGAGTGCAACAAATCCGCAAGGAAACATTAATTATAATTGAAGAAAACTAATGAATCCATTTGAAAGTTCGAATTAGTTTTACTCAATGGTGGAGTTGTGTAAGTAATGAATTATGTATATATATACATTTGGTAATATATTAATTGCGTGTATGAATTTGTACAGAAAGCTTTGATTGTTGAAACTGATATCGCTTACGGTGATTTAATGCTTTTTTGAAGGAAAATATAGCTTAAGTGACAAGTGCAATAAGGCATCACTCTGGAATAATTCTGTTAAAAGTCGTCATCTATTGCTATGAAACAATTTGAAATATGACAAGCTGAACTCATAGCTATTCTATTGTCTGCTTTTGTGTATTAAAATTAGTTTTGCCAAGTCATGACAAAAAAAATCTGGTATAATTACGAAAAAATCGGTACTTATTGCAATACCTTCAGTAAAATTTATTTATTATTTTTACAGAGGTTGAACATTATATTGCAAATTATGAATCCAAAATCGTAATGTTTAACGTACCAATAGTTAGTATTAAAAATGTCTTTGATGGCTGGTATTGCCGTTGTGAATCAGTTAATTAGTTTTTCTTGTTTGGTATTTCTTTGGGTGTAATGCAGGAATACAGCGCTTTTAATAATGTGGGTGAATATTGTTTGAGATGAAAATGTTTGAAGACTTTTACTTCATTAAGGTATTTTTTCCATATTTTTTACAAGTCATTATTTGATATAACAATTTCCTCTAATTTTCATGACAAGTTATAGTTTATTTTGACATATTTTTGTGCATTAATTGCATATGGTCACTGGTCTTTTTTTTTAGTCTCCATTGTTTGTGATTTAAGTTTGAATTATTTATATTTTTTTGTGCAATAATTTACAACTAATTATTAAGTTTTTGGTATTTTTTACGGATATAAAATATCGGCAAGTGGCATTTGTACAGAGAGGGTCTGAATAATACCACAATAACCTTGATCTAGAATTTCAAATTTATTTCATAAGGTGTGTATTTTTTGGATACCAGATGTTTTTTTTAATTTTTGGTAGATTGTATGGAGTGTGAGCTATTATGTGCCAGATGTTACTGTGGTGCTGGTTAATCTTAAATTAGAGCTTCGTAATTTTAAAAAGTTAAATTTTTGAGTCTCCAGCACCAATATTCATTTATTAATTCTGTTTCTTATTCTATATATGTATCTATTTCACCGTAACAAAATTTATACACAGGCTGTACAAACAAATTTTAAAAGTCATGCTTTGCACATTGTTTCCATGGAAACCAAATTTTTAATTGCTGCATAATGTAACCGAGTGATAGTCGATAGAACGAAATAGTAAAAGAAATGAGAATTGTAACAGTGAGGAATATACAGTCATGCCATTAATTATACGGACACTTTCAGAATAAGAAACAAATTCAATCTGTAATAAAAATGTTTTGGCATAGTCGTCATCGTAAACAATTCACGACAGTGGCTCTCAATGAATATGATTTCAATGTATTCGTCATTCTAGTTCCCAAGTGATACGGTTACATAATTGTGAAAGTCAAAGTGTCCGAGTAATATTCGGTGTGTGTCTGTCAAATACAAAATAGTATAAATTTTGCTATTAACTGATGAAGTATATTTGTAACATTGTACACTAGACTTTGGTGGTGATCTTGATTTTCTATCGGCCAATTTATCAGATGTCAGGTTAGGACCTATTGTATTGAATTTCTATGAAGTATTTTTCACTTTGTATGTTATACTTAAATACTTGCATCTTATTTCACTCTTTTTTTTTTTATCCATTTTTCATTTATCTTTCTGTGACACTTGATGGCTATATACCCAATGCTTTATCAAACAGAATATAATATGTTAATCTGTATTTTTCCTTTCTTTTGTATAATTTGTAAATATTTCTGTGAAGCAAAAGTATTATAGATT
This sequence comes from Alitta virens, assembly GCA_932294295.1. Classification (NCBI taxonomy): domain Eukaryota; kingdom Metazoa; phylum Annelida; class Polychaeta; order Phyllodocida; family Nereididae; genus Alitta; species Alitta virens. Next base: position 19,298,748 of record OW028585.1, on the reverse strand, counting down.
ATGTGGTATTTTCAAGTATTTGTTTGTTATTTGAACTCGTATTATTATTTATTTTGAGTCGATTTAAACTTAATATGTGCAATCTCAATTGGGTAAAACATATCAATTCAGCTTTGTTTGCGATTTACTAAAATGCTGGATATTTTAACACGTAGGATGCGGGATTCATTTGTACATTGTACCTGCAAGGGGGACTCTCATAATAATATGTTTTTACAGAATATATGACAATATTTGTCTTACATAAATAACAAACTTTTAATATCTACATAAACAGAAATATGTAAATGTTTAGCTTCAGACATATATAAATTTATTTAACTCCAAATTACTTAGTTAAGAACAATACCTATAAACCAAGTAATTGTTTACCTAGAAATTACTGGGGAAAAAAATCACTGAGAAATACGAGTCTCTGTCTTTGAAATTAGTGGGAATTATATCATTATTATTCAATAATGGGCTTCTTTTTCTTTTTTCGCTGTCTTGGGTAATGTATTTGTATGTTTTTATTTCACATTTCAATACAATTAGTTGCAAACCATATCATGAATGAAATACTACTTATGGTATGTGTTTTGGTCGCTTGGAAAGTTTGAAGTAATATGTCGGCAGAATCCTGATAACATCTTGCCTAAAATATTTGTAAAACATGACAAATTGGATGTAAAAATTATTATTTTTCAGTCATTGTGTTTTGACATAATTTCGGTAGGATGCAAGTATTTTCATTGCAATTAATGCGTGTTGTAAATTTCTGTAATCAATGCAAATATATCACAGCGTTGACCACGAAAAAAAAAATTGCATGAAAAATAAATAAAATATCACCATCCATGTTTAAATATTGGCGCAGCGTTTTCTTTTCATTTGCTTGTAATTAAAAGCCAATCTTGGGATTATGGAATACCAAAGTGCGAGCCATAACGCATGTGATTGTCATCAGAGTGGTAAAAACCATCCTTTGATGGGTGTCAGAATTCTGGATTGATAAATTACGATTTTGTGGTACTAGAAAGACTAATTAATGGAGGGAGATTATGGTGAACGAGAGTGCCTAATTGGTGAAGCATGTGCGGTTGGGACTACGCTCCCAGTTGGACTATGGTCTCAGATGGGATATGTGGTACATTTCACCCCACTAAAAATTTGAAGCAGAGATGCATTACTGGCTCTGATTTTGATGTAGGGCCTTAAGCTTCAAAGTCCATAAGTTGTGGGTGGGAGATGGGTGTGTCGTTCTGCATTGTATTGAGTCGGCAGAAACGGATCTATTAGAATTCCAAGTGGTAAAAAAGTTCTATTGTGCTTTGAGGGTTTGGGATTGATTTTTGGTGTGAGTGCTGTACATCGAAAAACGCTACGCAGTAATTCGTAGTAAATGCAAATTTGCTTGATATTATTAAAATATATCTCTGCCCAGAGGACAGAGCAGAGAGGAATAAAGAAACTCTGGATGGCCTAGTGTAGTGTGCCCATATGAAAATGAAAAATTCTGATTTGCAGTCATATATTGCTGCTGTTGAGAAAGACTCAAGCGTGTCCTCATTGTGTGGCAGAGTTGAGATAATTGCCCTGCAAGAGCTCGGGTAAAATGCTTACTTAATCCGTTACATTTAATACACAAAAGTTTGCAGATGGATATTGTGATTAAGTTTAAGCAGTTGGGTGGCCTAATGGTTAAGGCATCCAGAAATTGGTCAGCTCTGCTGAAGGTCTTTGGACACAGGTTCGATTGCAGGCCCAGGCACTCTTCATGAGCTACATCCCAGCTGGATCTTGATAGCATGAGACGTTAAATTGAAGGTGCCCTGTACTCAGTGTATATGAAGGCAGGGGCCTAGCTCAGAGGTAGCGCTCTGGGCCGTGCATCCGCTGGGTTCCGGGTTCGATTCCCGGTCGAGCCTAAGTTGGATGGCTGTTTCATCCTCCGTCTCATTGCCATGGTCTCTGCCTGTCCTAATTAGCCCAACTGGTGCAGAAATACAGGACGTAAAGCCCTAATCGCACACACACACTCAGTGTATATGCTGAGTAAAAGTCCCTATAAGGTAAATGTATAACATAGTGTGGATTCCAAGCCTTATCTCATCTTTACTGCACCCTCTGGCAGCTGTTCATGGGGTGGTAATTTTTTTGGCAGCTTGGAGACAATCGCCCTGGAGAACTTGCAAGTGATTTGGTAAAAGCATACTTTATCTGTTACATTCAAAAAAGTCTGTAGATGGATATTGTAAGTACAAGATGCAACAACAGTTTGGACTATTAAGTTTATTCGATATGTTCGACTCTTGACACAATTTTATTTTGTATGTAGCAGACTAGCAGATCTATGTTTGATATGTGCAAATCTAGCCCGAGAAATCTGATGTTTGCTTAGCTCTTATTTATTATCTGATATTTTGTGAGCGCCAATGGCGGCTCACTATAAACCTCACAATATAAATAAGAGCTGACAGCGGCGTGTGGTCAGTTAGAGTTTCTCGGGCTAGTGCAAATCGTATAGTAACTTTCACAGCAAACCTATATTCACCAATTAGTGTTTTCAAATTGCTTGTTAAAAAAAATATTAAAACATCACTAGAAAGCAAAATATGACTTCAAAAGTCTGATACAGTCAACCCTCATTTATCCACCTTCGTCCCCCAGTTAACTGCGGATAAATGAGGGAACCAGATAACTGAATATATATAAATGCACTGAGTAGATTTGTTCCCAGCCAACTGTGTGCGGATAGCGAGGGAACCGGATAAGTGAGGCCCGGATAAGTGAGGCCCGGATAAGTGAGGCCCGGATAAGTGAGGCCCGGATAAGTGAGGCCCGGATAACTGAGGGTTGCCTGTAGCAAGAGAATGAACCTTGGCAGTATAAAAGCTATAGACATCTACAGTGCATGCATCATTAATTCAGAAAAGCTTAACACAATCACTATTCAACAGAAGTAAGATCACTCCTCTGAAAGATTATTATTACCAGTGATGATTTTAGCTGTTCACTGATTCTGACGTCTTCCAATAAGGCTAATTAATAATCCTAGAAGGAAAAATAAGTCCGAAGAATGAACTTGGTGATGCTGAATATTATATAGAAGAGGGGTGCAATTTGATAAATCTCACTTCTGCTGTGTACTGCGCATACTGGCCAGTTAATTTCTAGGTTTACAAAGTGCTTTGGTTGTACTAGTGAAGTAATGCTGTCACAGCTGAAGTGGTCCAGTTAAAACGGTTCATCGAAAGGATAGTCTGGATGGTCCTTGGCCCTGAAAAATAAGAGGCGGAATAAAATCAATGAACTATTGGAAACTGGATATTTGAAATTTTAGTCGCTTAATGAAAATATCTTGACTATCCTGTGAAAATAAGTATAGGCAGCCAAGAATTACCAATGTTGAGTAAGTATATAATATATATATATACTTTCCTAATCAATAGTGAAGTCTTAATATTCACTTCAAATGGTCACAGTTATAGACCTATATAAAACTGAACAATGTTGGTTTCACTCAAACTGATAGTGGGTGGGGGCCTAGCTCAGTAGTGGTGTGCTGGGCTTCCAACCACTGGTTCCCGGGTTCAATTTCGATCTTGCATAAGTTGGATGGCTGTTTCATCCTTCAACTCATTGCCATGGTCCCTGCCTGTCCTAATTAGCCCATCAGGTGCAGAAATACAGGACGTAAAGCCCTACTCCACCCACCCACCCACTCGTACTGATAGTCATTAGCAGGGGCATATTTTATTTTGTAATGTTGTTATTATATCTTTAATATACATTATTATAGTTAGAGATATTTACACTTTTTTGAAATCGAAATATCTGATGTTTTTCGCCAAACCAGCGATGGCGTTCATATCATCCTCGGAAAGCTCGAAATCAAAAATCTCCAAATTTTCCTTCAAGCGATCTGGGTTACTGCTCTTTGCCACCACTGCGATTCCTCGTTGCACCAAATTTCTGAGGAGAACCTTGGAAAAAAAGAACAAGATAAAGCTCGCATTATTTAAACTCAATTAAGTCGAAATAGATTACTGCATGGCAAAGTTACTGCATTAGATTGACATCTTTTTCATGTACAAGATTGTTTTAACAAATTCAGTTCTAGTTAGAAATACTTTAAAAAACCTGTACAATTAGTATACGCGGAAGACAGTATGGACAAGATCATAAAACAGCATTTTTTAAAGCCACTTAAAAAAGTATTTATGTTGCCATGGCAGATATGCATAGTATAATTTTGTACAATGTAAATATTGTTTAGATAAAAGTCTCAAACTGCTTCAAGGAATGAACAATTTAAAGTCATGGTGATAGGGCTGGCCAGTTGTCGTGTGACCTTGAACCTGGAAATACTATTGACGTCACTGTAGTATTCAATGGTGACGTCATTTATAAGTGCTTCCGGGTAAAAGGTCACACAGGATCTGGCCAGCCCTATAGCAGAAGAATAGGGAGGCAAAAAAGTAACTGTAGCACGGTCTCGGAATATGACCAGTGACCAACTTTTGAAAAGTCTTGTTTATCAAAGAAATGCAAGCTTCCATAAAATGGTGACGCATTCAGTTTTTACATTCCTTATATAACAAAATAGAATTGTTCTAGGTGGCCCCACGGTAGCGAAAACTCAAGTTTTCTTAGTGGGGTCACCCGCCTTAATGTAAAATGGTTGTTATTGTAATGCTGATATTCATGTAAATTGCAAAAAAAATGCATCTGAATCTGAATCATAGGGTCTCAAATAGATGTTTCACCTGACCAGGGCTCTTTCCGGTCCTTTCAGCAATTTCTTGGATCACTGGTTCTTCCAGCAAAACGGGAAGATCTTCCTCTTTTAAACTATAATAACAACAAAGAATGAATGGATGAATAAGATATAATGTATACATAGTAATTCAAAATATTATCCAAACGCTTTCAAATTTTGGAAATAGTTAAAACTGCTACTGATGTAAGATAGCATCAAATTTGCTACCCGGTCATTTGTGCAGCATAAAATTTTTCCATAAATGTTTTCCATACATACGTAAAAATATGCTTGCATTTCATGTAAAGAAAAAGCCTTTAGTAATCATTTTACAACTGCTGGGATAGATATTTCTAGATATTTAAATTTGTCTGAGCCACTGAGGATTTTGTCTAGGCTGAATTTATTTTTGACTGTTTGGCTGATGCAAGTAGATGCACAGAATTTTATTTATAAGTGAAAACTCCTATGTTGTTGGCACTGAACACAGGACTTTGCAGCAACTGGCATGTACTATATACCCCCCCCCCCCCCCCAATAGACGACTCACAAATGCTTCGTATATTTTTGTCGAGGCCGCCTCTGTATCTTTGACCGCCTCAGTTTCTTTGACCGCCTCAGTATCTTTGACCGCCTCAGTATCTTTGACCGCCTCAGTATCTTTGACCGCCTCGGTAACTTTGGCCGCCTCGGTATCTTTCACAGCCTCAGTATCTTTCACCACCTGCGTATTCTTCACCGCCTCGGTATCTTTCACCGAAACTATGGCCGCATATGAAAAAGGGATTTTGCCGAGTCTTGCTCTGATTTGGCTTAATATAGGTAACTTATTTCATGCTTAAATAAGAATTTTAACCAATTAGCTTCCACAAAAATTGTTTTACCCTTAATGCAGTCTATGCTGCTCTGGAGACAGTAATATTTGGGCATGTGGTTTTCAATGACTCAGCAGTTGCTGTATACTTTGGTTAGGGAAAGCGGGTTATACACATGCCAGCAATTTGGAATGTATGTCTCAGACGAACATTGGGTGTAGCGGATTTTCATGACTTATGTGCAAATATTTGTTTATTAAAGTGACAGGGTCGTATTTTTGTGAAATCATCATGTAATCTGTTATTATGCATTCTTGCAGACTTTTGAATGGTGTAATTTGGTAATGTGATAAACCATCAATATTTATGGGTAAAAAGGTGTATTCTTGATGAACCCGTTTCACAGTATTGCTGTCCCAACACTCGCTGTGTCATAGAAATTTCTATATCATGGCAAAAGATTTTGGCTGCAAAAGCCATGGGCGGCCAAAGTTACCCCTCATTGGGGTTATTTTGGCTGCCCATTACTTTGTTAAATAAATCTGTTATGATGTTGAGTTTCAGGAAGCTGTATACTGTAGTTTATATATTCCCACATAACGTCCATTTTGGTGGCATGAAATGCATTAATATTTCGTTTGTTTTTGTGAAGCCAATAATGTTTGCAAAAGCCGCCAAAGAAACCCCGGTTTACGGAAGTGTTAACTTGGAACTGGTTCATTGTCAAGTCTGAACAAATCTTGACAATCAGATTTTCAATTCTATAGTGGTTTAAACATAGGTCAGCTTTTCTTAAAGGTCTTGGGTTCAATTCCTGTCTAATTCCTGGCAATACTGGCAATACTGGCTCGAGGTTAAACCAATCAATATCAATACATAAAGTACATGTTATTTGGGAAGCATTCTTTATGAGCTAAATAATATTCAATCATTTGACTCGTTAACTTGGTTATGCATTACACTTGATTAACATGCTGGAGTTAATATAACACTCCATCCACGGTGTGACTATATAATGTGATTTAAGACTCCCTAGCCTTATCATCACATTATTGTATTCTCATCCTACCGGGCAACCTTTTGTGGACATCCCAGCTGGACGTTGTTCGGATGAGGCGTTAAATTGGCAGTTCCTTGTACTCAGTGTCTATACTGAGGCAACTAAAAGATCCCACCCATGGGTGGACTCCTCTCTCTCACCTCATCAATCGGGTGGGGGCCTAGCTCAGAGGTAGCGCTCTGGGCTTCCAACCGCTGGGTCCCGGGTTCGATCCCCGGTCGAGCCTAAGTTGGATTGCTGTTTCATCCTTCATCTCATTGCCATGGTCCCTGCCTGTCCTAATTAGCCCAACTGGTGCAGGAATACAGGACGTAAAGCCCTAATCACCCACCCACCCACCCACCTCATCAATCAACCCTCAGTAGCAGGAACTTGCCTTAGAGGGCTGCACTTCCAATATCTATCTATCTATCTATCTATCTATCTACCTGTCTGGACGTCCTGGCGATCCAAATGGAGCAAATGCCGTCATGGTGATGTTCTTTTCCTTAAGGAACTCGAAGAGTTCGTTCTGTGGCAGATATGCATGGCATTCCACCTGTGAAGAGAAGAGATGAAGATTAAGTGGTCTAATATTTTTCATTACATGAAGGATGTTCTCGTTACATGTACTACAAAATTTAATAATGAGTTGATTATGCCAGCTCTTATTTTTATAGATAGATAATAAGGATAGCTATCCAACCCTTATGGCTGGCTGATTTTTTATTTAAAAGTAGTTTTAGAACATTGGTAATCATAGATAGACTTCTCTCTCAAATCTCTATTTGCTTAACTTATGTTACACTGTGACAGACCACCTCAATGTCAACCTGGAAAAGATTAACAAATGGTTGTTAAGGCCGGGCTGAGACTTAAGACTACCTGATTGTTTGCGATGGGTAGAGTGGCAATATCCAAAATTCTCTGAATCTGTCTTGAATTAAAGTTTGATACTCCAATCGCTTTGATCTTTCCTTCGCCAACAAATTCTTCCAGTGTCTGCAATGGAAATATTTCGCAATCAAAGTCCTATAGCCAACCTTTTTATGGGATTAATAGAAATACTTTGAGGTCAATCTTTGCTGGCCCTGATGACTTTAACCTCAGTTATACTCTGCTTAGACTGTCTTGCTATTGTTCTGAGCGGGATATATAACCAACGAAAATGTTAGTTAACTCCCTCGGGACTTCAGTTTAACATAGGCAAGATGGCTTTTGTATCTCAAACAGCTGTTCGGATAGTGAGACATTTGGATAACTTAAGCAGTTTAACATGGGCAAGATGGCTTTTGTATCTCAAACAGCTGTTCGAATAGTGAGACATTTTTTGGATAAATTAAGTCCAATCCAGCATAACATAATTAGTTTTCAAAAGAAGTTATTTATTGTCGTGTGTACCTCCCAAGTCTCGATGAGATCACAAACCTCCGGTTGAGGTTCGTACCAAGAGTCGTGAGGGAAGTAGGCTTCATCATCTTCCATCATCTGCAATGAATGAATGGATATTAATCAGTCAATGCATGAATGGATGGATCAGTCAGTTGGTCAGTCATTTAGTTAACCAATCAGTTAATCAGTCAGCCAGCCAATCCATCAGTCAAAAAATTAACAGATTGGTCAGTCTGTCTGTGGTGATGTTTGTCAGTCAGTCATAAAGGATGAAGTTATCATCAGCTGGTCAATTAATGATAAAACCCATTATTCAGTGATCAAAGTTTCAATTCAAACACTGGATGCCTACTTCCCACTGCAAGGTTCACAGAAGTTATTTTCGCCAGAAAAAAGATGCTCAATGCCCTGTCTGATGGCTGATGGCACAGCATAGTTACCCTGAATCCAAAAGGTGTGTGCAGCTGGACCAGGTCAATGTACTCCAACTGAAGACGCTCAAAACTTCTTTGCAAGCCTTTGCGGACCCTGCTCCCTGATCCCATGAACATTCCTGGCAGCTGGCAGAAAAAAATATCGAAAATTGAAATGATGTAAAGGCAGTTTGAAATCAATTTCAAACTGTACTGGACATGATAAGTCAGCAATTTTTGCATAATGATAGTGACCTTGAGACATTTTCAAGGTCAACTCAGAAGTGACCACTGCGACCTTGAGAGATTTATCATCAAATTCTTCACTCAGTTACTGAATCGGAATGTGACCGATTTATAATTTGTTTTTCTTCGGAGATGGCACATGTAAACTTTGTTAAAGAAAATTAAGGCCACTATTTGTGACCTTGAAAAGTAGGTCAAGGTCAACTAAATACTTTTCAACATCCTTAATGTACACATTTGATGAAAGTCATCAACTTTTGTCATAAATTGGTTGGGCAAGATCGCTCAATAAAACATCATAGGTCATCAAAAATATCGCTTTAAGTCATGAATTAGCTTAGAATATCTACAGTTGTATCTTCATCATGAAATTCTCAAACATCAACAATACTGTACCTTAGTTGTAACAAAGAGGTCTTCCCTAGCAACTGCCCCATTGTCCAATTGTTCTTTCAATACGTCACCGATGATCTTCTCATTGTTGAAACTCTGAGCAGTGTCGATGTGTCTGTAGCCAAGACTCAGCGCAGTCTCCAGAGTTGACTTGAGTTCGGCCTCGTCGGTTACCTGTGAAATTGTGAAGAAGTGATGTGTGAATCAACGGAACTTAGAGTTAGTCAAATTTCTTTGTGTCGATGGTCATCTGGTTGATGAGGCAGTGCATCAGATTAGTCACTCATTTAGTCTATATCAGCAGGAGATTTGACTATTCAGTCAGTGAAAATAGTTGGTGTGAATCAAATTGGTATGCTAGTCAACTAGTCATTCAAATTGACATGTCAGTCATCTGGATTTTTAGTCATCTTGAAATTTGGTCTATGGCAGTTAAACTTTTGATCAGTCAGTCAGTCAGTCAGTCAGTCAGTCAAAGTTAACCATGTTTGTCACGTCCTGTAAGACAGTCAAATAAGTCTATGTTGGTCAGTCAAATTAACTTATCAATGTCTTCTTGTATGTTTGTCTTAAGTTATGAACAGACAGAAGTTCTATAGTATTAGTGTATAGTATCACATTCCTCCTTATTTTTTGGTAGTCAAGGCCAGTCGCCTTAATAGGCCCCGTGCCTAAATAGGCCCCGCACATCAGTAATATTAAACCACGCACGTAATTGAAGAGCAAAAAAAAAAAAAGTCTTCACTTGCTGTTGGTAGTATTTGTCTTTCTGGATCACTTGTTCCTCTGTCACTGTTTGTCTGTCTGTCTCTCACCTGCCAAGTTCCTAGACCTAGGGCTGGCATCTGCGCTCCATTTGGAAGCTCGATTTTGGTGACCTCTGCCATCTCGGAAAGCTTGGACCTGGATTAACCAAAAAAATACAGCTGTAATGACTGGTACAAATATATATCTTAGGAGGAATGAATTCTGTTATACTCTTATCCTCTGAAAAGTTCAGAACTATGGACGCTTGTGGCCAATGCTGGGCAGCTGCGTTATGTAATTACGACTTCGACATATACTACAAACCCCCCCCCCCCCCTCATGTCAGGGATACCGACGCCCTGTCGCGCCTTCCAGGTGACTCTTGGAAGAAGATGATGTCCTCCACGATGCGAGCTGTTCGTCAGGGTCAGCTTGTGGTAGACCTGGCTACTGCTTATGGTAACCCACTCCAGCTGAAGTTTGGAGATCCAGGAGATGAGAGCCATTTTGACTTCTGACGGAATCACTACATCTGATGCTCATACGATGATCCGCCAACGTAGTAAGTTGGTCATAGATGAGAATGGCCTCCTTGAATGACATATCCAGATGGACGACACGACGGTTGGTCAGGTGGTAGTGCCTAGAAATCTTCAGACAGAGGTTTTGTGACAGTTGCATGACAAGATGGGCCACCTCGGGATTGACAGGACTCTTGAACTTTTGAGAGATCGGCTATACTTCCCTAGGATGGAGAACTTCACAACAGAGTACATCAGGAAGTGCGGTGCTTTTCTCAGGCAAAAGGCCAGGTTGCGCCTATGGGAAAATGGGAGTCTATTGGTCCAATGGATCTGTTGTGTATGGACTTCTTGTCTCTTGTGGGTGGATTTTCAAACATCTTGGTCATGACAGACCATTTTACGTGGAATGGACTGGCAGTACCCAAGAAAGACCAGACAGCTAAGACCACCGCAGGAGTGCTCATGGACAGGTGCATACATTCAGACCAGGGTGCCAACTTTGAAGCTCAAGTGATCAAGCAACTGTGTCATCTGCTAGGGATAGCCAAATTCTTAGTTTATAATATGTTTTACTATTGTTGAGGACAACGTTCTCCCAACAAGAGGAGGGCGGAGGCCTAGCTCAGAGGTAGCGCTCTGGGCTTTCAACCGCTGGGTCCCGGGTTCGATTCCCGGTCGAGCCTAAGTTGGATGGCTGTTTCATCCTTCGTCTCATTGCCATGGTCTCTGCCTGTCCCAATTAGCCCAATTGGTGCAGAAATACAGGACGTAAAGCCCTAATCACCCACCCACCCACCCACTCCCAACAAGAGGAATTTGTGGTACTGGTGAGTCTGGTTGACCATGAGCAACCTGTTTGGAGCCTCCCAAGTCTCTAAATGGGGGTGGGGGCCTAGCTCAGTGGTAGCGCGCTAGGCTTCCAACCACTGGGTCCCGGGTTCCAATTCCCGGTTGAGCCTATGTTGGATGGCGGTTTCATCCTTCGTCTCATTGCCATGGTCCCTACCTGTCCTAATTAGGCCATCAGGTGCAGAAATACAGGACGTAAAACCCTAATCCATCACCACCACCAGGTCAGGTGATTAAGTTAAATATAGTTTAATTAGGTCAAGCTCAGAGAGAGCCAGAAAGACTGAAGCAGCAAGCATGGCAACCCAATCCGGGTGAAGTAATTGAGGTATTTAGTTCCTTTAGCCTTTTAATTTAAATGTTTATACATGTACTGCTGTAAATAGATGCAAGCAATTGAATGTATTTAACTGCATATTGTTGCAGGCTGTTATTTGTGAAATAAAGTTTCCAAAACGTGGAAGTCTGGAGTGCTGAATGCCACAATAACATATCACGTAAAATTAGGTCAATATCTGCTTTGATCTCAGTCTTAAAGTCTAGTTCCTTCAGTTCCTTCACAGTTCCTTGAAAATGAGGTCAAACGGTCAGCATCGAAACTGGGTCAAATTTGTTCAAAGTCATACGGAATGACCTATTAAGAGGAGTATATAATTTCCTGCGCAGATTTTGCTGCTGTATACATATAAACTGGCCAGTACTTTGGGGGTCATCTAGCATGATCAACTGCATGATCTAGTCTGCGTTCTTGCAGCTAATTCTTCTACAAGATTTTACACAACTGCAGAGCTCTGTATCTCTTGCATACAATTGCAGCTATGTCATAAATTCTTAAGACACCCTTGAAGTGCAGTCTTCTTATATATATAGGCCTATATACAGCTGCTGCAGTGTTTGCTGCAAGGTGAAGCATTTTCTGCAACATACATGCACCGGCAGGGTTTGCTGTAAGATGCAGTGTTTGCTGTCAATTGTAGCTGCAGCAGTCGCTGCAAGCTGCAGCTGCATTCACAATTTTATGCGATTGAAAAGTACTCGAAAATAAATAATTTAAGTAGCAACTTGTCTAAAGTAATCATGTCCAGTCTCATGACTCATAGTTGCCATCACACGTGTCTGTACAAAACGTGCTAAATTGAGTCCAGAGCAGTTTATGGTACTTTCCTATATTACTTTTGTGTAATAATTTTCGCAGAAATTGCAAAATGAAATTGTGCGATCGTACAAATTTGCGTTACACCATCTGTAGCAGGCACTTGACAAACTACGGAGCACTGTCCACACAGAAAATGGCTTTGGATTATGTCAGATCGCTCGCCCTCGAAGGTCCTGGGCCTCCACGCGGCGAGGGTGGAAACAGTTGGGGTGAAGTCCTCTATACTCAGTGGCTAAAACAGGACAGTGCGCATTGCACAAGCTGCTCCAGCTATCCAACGCAGACTCTTATTGATTTTTTGCATGCTTCTGGTTTCTACTACCAACTATGGATGATCAATTTTACCCTAGAGAGCCTCTACATAGCCCACTCAGGTGCTGATGAGGCGTTAACCAATAACACTACCTACCTACCTATGTCAGATCGCTCGTGCAGCAGCATGTGACCAATAGGCGACTAAAAACCATAAATTTTTTTCACTTCACAATTTTGCACTGAATACAACCTATAACTCCCTAGTTGTCCATTTATAGTACACTAATTTAAAACGCATAATGGCTAATGTGAGACATATGTGAAAGTAATATTCATGTAGCTCAATCAACTTTAACATGGATTTGACTATCTTGCAATATAGGTCAGCTGCAACTTCGTGTAATTAGAAGTAAAGGAATGGACTTTATTTATAGGTACAGGGATGCAGCAAAGCAAAGGCAATTTATCGATTGAATTGTGTCATTTATTGACCATAACTGAGTTCATTTGAGTATGGAAAATTAAATTACTCCAACAGTGAACATGCTTTACTTATATTTATTACTCATAGATTCAAAACACTTGTACAGAGGAGATGGCTGCCAGGAAACCAAGAGTGCTATTCTCATTATTTTGCAAATAGAAAATTACATGGAATGCATGCAACAGCTCTCATGGTGAATCATGTGAGCCTTGGTTGCAGGATGGGAATGCAGAGTAAAACACTATAGTTAATCTTTTTAACATTTCTTGTCTGGTATGATGATAAACATCAATCATAATACGTCCATGTATCAATTATATTATTATATTCATTAATAATAAGTAAATATTTCAACATGACAATAGCTTTCTTTTTTTTGACACCAATTAACAACTTGTCTTGCCAGTATTCAGCTTATCAACATGTCATTTATAATATCCATCAGTTTAAAAGAATTAGTACCATAAATGCATGTTGCATGGCATACTATACAAGATAATTAAATTAGACAAGTTGTCAAATCAGTAAGTACAAAGTTACATAATAATGAAATTGATTTTAGCAGTCACAGTTTTCTATGTGTAAAGTTATTTCAGTCTTGTTATGTCAAGTTAAGAGCTGGACATTACTGAGTTTACAAATCTGTACTTGTTGCTCCCATATTCGAACAGTGCCAGACCACAGCTGATTGGCTGCCATAAATGCTGTGAAAGGAAAAGTTACGTAAATTGCTGCTTAGACCTTCTCTAAGCAAGCCCTGTGATTGGCTGAGCATTGAACTAGGTCAAAAGTAAAATAGTGAAACTCCAGAGGTAGATTCCCAGGGTACTGGGACCGAAGATGCTGGGGAGAAGGAACTGGCTTCACCTATCTACTTAGATATGTAATTGATACAATTTCATTCATGTAAGGTAAATAGTGTCGTTTGTATGGAGGTTTGAAAAAGAAGGAATGTTCCCTATTTTGCCCTAATTTGGAAAATTCTATAGTATTTACGGCCATGAGACCCCAAAAGGCACCACTACACTATTTTAGACATATCATGACAAAGTTTTAAGCATGTAGGTGCAGTCAAGTTCTGCTCCGGAAACAAACAAAATATTGGTTTTCAATTTTGTAAAACATAGCCAACGTACAGTATGTCAATGTGACTTTCAAAAGGCAACACTAGGCCATATAGAGTATTACTGTACACAATTTTGTTGGGGTAAGTGCATTTGTGTTAAAGTTCTGCTCCGGATTGAAAGTGTTACGCCCACCCGCCCGTCGGACGGACATTGATGATAACAAAAACCCTTTCCGAACTTCGTTCGCTGAGGGTTAAAAATTTAGTGGTCCCTGCATTATATTTTAAATTGTTAACCCCCTTCCCTTGTAATTTTTTATGGATCCACCCCCCCCCCCCCCCCGAGTTATTTCACGGTATATATACTATTTGATGGAAAACATGACTAAATGAAAGTATTTATTTCCTATGTCATTTGCAGTTTAACAGTTTTAATGTATATATGTCCTACATCTGAAATCCAGGTATCGAGGACACAATTTAAACTTAATGCCCCCAAAAATTACACTGTTAATATAGCCCCCAAGCCTTGTCTAAATAACCGTAAATGACGTGTGAATGAGAAAATGAAGGGTGCCTTGGTACCCCTGATATTCATCCCACAAATTTCCCACAGGCTGTATTTAATATTGGGAACATAAATATTTCAGTCTGCTATGTAATTGAAAATAATAGTGCAATTTGGTAATAAATACATTCATATTTTGCCTGAAGGACCTTAAAAGGCAATCTAACAATTAAAACAATTTCATGAAACACAGTGCGGCATATAAAATTGCTTATAGCCACCTCACCATTAAGTTAATTATAGTTAAATATGTTTAATGACATTTTAACCAGTAAGGTCTCATCTGTATAATCCCACATAATTGGAGTGCGAATTGCGCAGAGCCTTTTGTTGGCCACTTAGGTTGAAGTTTTCACCCAGTGTTACCGCCCTTCCCACAGAATCAGAATTGTTTTACTCCTCACATAACTTTACATATACATTTTGTAATATTATTATATATCTTTATTCGTTCAAAATGTTGAGCCATTTACAGTCAATTTTACGGTCTCGTGTTATAATTGTGATTTACTGTATCTTACCATAAAACGCTGTGGTATCATGGTGTAAACTTTGTAAAATAGTTTTACGTTATCTTTCCATAAAATATGTGGTGAGCTGCCATTTTCTTTACCTAAGCTGAAATTTTAGTATTATGCCATAGGATAGTTGTATGTTATCTTGCTGTACATATTTTGCGGTAGTCTGCTGTGTACCAAACATACAGTATTTTACTGTAAAATAAACTGCAGTAAAATTTCAAGAAAACTACGGAAGCTCGTTACAGTGTACCTAATGACTAGATCATAAAAAGTCATATATAAAGGCATTCATATTCACTTTTCTTACTTGTTATGAAAATCACATGCCTTATAACTGGCAGTTTCCCTCATTCAATTTTGTAATCAATACCAAATACAATTCATCCTGGTTGAGCCTATGTTGGATGGCTGTTTCATCCTTCGTCTCATTGCCATGGTCCCTGGCTGTCCTAATTAGCCCATCAGGTGCCGAAATACAGGACGTAAAGCCCTAATCCACCCACCCACCACCAAATACAATTCGACACACAAGGGAGTCCCAGACCTTCTCGGGACTCGCCAATAGTGGATTTTCACAGAAGGTTCTCTGTATTTCCACCAGGTGGCTGTGACAGAATACTCCAATTCTATTGGCTGAAAAACTTCCCGCCCTTGGCTCTGGTTGGCTGAAGCAAAGTGCATCCTAGCAGCAGTATTTTAAGTGCATTTTAATGTATATATTCACATCTTATCATTTAGTTGATTTCTGTTATTCCCTGAGAAAATTTTATTTATGGAATCAGTTAGGTATGACCTACTACGTCCAAAAAAGCTAATAAGTGGAGAGGAAGGACTTATGTCTTGCTGAATTCAGGGCTGCTCAGTGAAAAGACTATTACCACTGTGGTTTCAAATTAAAAATGGTCATAACAGCAAGGGGATTGGAGTTATATTTGCGGATATTGTAAATAGGTTATATCGCAGGCGTTTGCCAGCTTGACAGCACTTACTAAGTGAGCATACAATAAGACCAAGGCTACTGACTTTGTCAAGAACAGCCCCCTACGCAACTGCATTTCAGTCAAAAACATTGTGCAGCACCTCAAAATTGGCAATATTATTCACAATATTAATTTTCCTTTTAACCTAACTGAGCAATCTTTGTTTAAGAACTGAATGGAATCAATGCAAACAAAACTAATTGATATGCAATTTCACTGTTAGACATTCAATGCCCTAAGCCAGGCTATAGGCTATTAGGCAGATTTGTTTGTATTTAAGTCTAACTGGTAAACTAGCAAAAGAATTGCCATCAAGCTCAGGGCATTTCCTAATGTATTCAGCTACATTCTGATTGGCTGTTGCAAATGAATAAGCTGCCTCTTGAGATGAGAAGCCAATTAAGGCAGTCAGTAGCATTGCCATTAGTTGAAATATAAGTGCTGTCATCACTGAGCAATGTCATACATGTTGGCAAATGCCTGTGTTTACAGGTATTTTAACTTCCAAGGCAGCTGAGAAAGGCACAATCTGGAACAGGCCCGCTTTGGGTGTATGTCAAAGTTCAATGCTACTGGTGTCTTAAGCTGATTCAGCTTATATGAGCAACTGCAAGAAGCAGACGTAATGATGAGATGATAAGGCTTTCATGTCCACACCACGTTACACATTTACCACAACCATGGGTAAAAGTTTGGGTCAATAGAGCATTTGCTGAATTCCAATGGAGTTTCAGTTGATTGCACAAACTTTATTCTTTTGTATTATTCTAAGTGATAACTTCCATTATTTATGGGTATTTACCACTTATTTTCGGGAAATTCCTTGCCTATTTGCTGGGAATGTTAAATTCTCATCTCTAGTGGCAGCTAATTTGCATATTTCACTATTTACACACATGAGATGCTTCCTGATTGGCCAATATCTTCCAATCACTGTGTGCTGTCTGCTGTCTGTTGTCTGCTTCAAGCCAATTAAGTGACCTAAGTAACCATTGCAAATTTGTTTGTATTTTTAAGTGTAACCAGTTAACTAGCAAAAGAATTGCCATCAAGCTCAGGGCATTTCCTAATGTATTCAGCTACATTCTGATTGGCTGTTGCAAATGACACAGCTGCCTCTTGAGATGAGAAGCCAGTTAAGGCAGTCAGGTCTTAGTTAAAGTATAAGTGCTGTCATCGCTGAGCAATGTTATACATGTTGGCAAACGCCTGTGGTTACATGCAGTGTGTTTCATAACTGAAGGTAAATTTCAGTATTAAACATCACTGTTGGGAGCGAGACATTTTGAGCGGAATGACTCATTAAATCCACTTTTGGCAAATACTTCTCAAATTTTTGTCGTTTTATTTATCAATTCTTAATTAAGACTTTAAGAGGGGAGGACTTTTTGTTGGGGGGGGGGGGGCAAAAAGTCCTCTAAGAAACCCTGAAACTAATGCACTCAATTACAAACGTATTTTCACAGAGATGATGACTGCACTGCAGATGATGTCATGTGAATCTGGAATTTTGTTTCCAAGTCTATGAAATTGGCTGTAAATGTCACATCATACAGCAAGGAACTGGGCAATATGAATCTTAAAGGTGCATGATGAAATTACACGATGTGCTAAGCTGATTGCCACAGGCAGGCTGTAGTGAGCAATACCTCAGCAGAGCCTCTGAGTGTGAGGGACCACCACTTTGATTTCCATGACAAACTTTTTCAAATTATCCCTGACTTACAAAATCAACGTAATTTGTGGATCAAAATCTACACTTTAAATTTCAATGTTACATACTTAATATCATTGTCCTGTGCTCAATCTCACCGTCAACTTGGTAATTTCTTTTTGTTCTCCCTAATAAACTAATGCTTGCAGTGGTTTCCTTCATCATCTCCTAACCCAGGTGGCTCCCCAGTAGCGGCACATTTTTGTCTTTGGGGAGTCTCCATATTCCCATAATTTTTATTTATTTTTTTCTTTTTTATATATTATGTATCATCTCATTTCATTTCGTCCCACCAAAACATTGTATAATTTATATGTAATAAAAGCTATTTGTCTGTCTGTCCTTCCAACTGCTGGGTCCCGGGTTCGTTTCCGGTCGAGCCTAAGTTGGATGGCTGTTTCCTCCTTCGTCTCATTGCCATGGTCTCTGCCTGTCCTAATTAGCCCATCAGGTGCAGAAATACAGGACGTAAAGCCCTAATCAGACACACACACACACACACACACACTTGTCTGTCTGTCTGTGCTGTCTGTCTGTCTGTCATAATAGTGAGTTAGCATAAACCAATTATACACAACAATAGCCAATCAACAATTAGTGAGCCTGAGGTTGTGTTTTAGGCTTCTTGAATTGCAAAAATAATAGAAGCATTTAGGTCGTCAAGTGGAAATCTAAAAAATTAACCCTTTCGTGAGAAATAGGATCAAAACATGATTTATACTATATATGTGTGTGTGGTATTGTACATTACTAAAATCAGCAGTCCGATTTGTTCTATGTTATCACTAAATTAATTGTAGTGAAACTGTGAGATAGTTAAGTGTGAGGGTAATTATAGCCATAATGGTAAATAACAAAATTGTTTATTCAGGTCATATGTGGTCAAGATTATATAAATATAAATATATATGCAAGTTTAAAAATACCGCAGAACCCTGTCTTAGGACCACCTCACCATTTAGACCACCCATTATTTGATGCAACATTAACACCAGTAAAATTTGCACCAGGAATTCTTAATGGCGAGGAAAATATTATGAAAGCTCACCTGCATACCAGCTAGTGTGTTTGCAATTCAATCTATATATACAGAGAAATCATGTATGTCTTATAAACACGCAAAGAGTCAACATATATACAACTTACCTTGTGCAAGTGCTGGTAAATGATGACGATGACAATGTGTGTCAGTCAGTGATGGACTTGCCAAGTGGGTTAAATTCCTGAATCCTGACAAGCCAAGAACTGTAATGGACTGAGCAGGCCAGACTATCATCCCACACAGAATACACAGTTGCATGGCTAGGGGCTAAGCATGCCATGCTAAACTGTGTCAGATGGAATAAAAACGTGGGAGAATAGACAGGATTTTTATTGATGTTTTTACATGCTATCAAGCAGCCAAGTGCAGATGGGGAATTGGATAGATAGATAGACAGTTGGATAGATAGGTAGGTAGATACATAGTTAGTTGGATAGATCTATAGGTAGATAGATAGATGGATAGACAGGTAGATGGATAGATAGGTAGGTAGATGGTTGGATAGATAGGTAGATAGTTGATAGGTAGATAGTTAGAAAGATAGATAGTTAGTTAGACAGATAGATAGATAGATAGATAGATAGGTAGGTAGATAGGTAATTAGTTAGACAGACAGACCGATAGATAGATAGATAAAGATTTACAGATTACATAGATAGATAGGTAGTAAACAATTGACAACTCTATTGTTGCTGTCTTCCAGTAGACTACAGTTTATTAGTTTATTGTATCAGTTTAATAATGTGTCTGAATTTACTATTTAAGACAGTGTTAATGTACATCCAGAGAAGCAGATTAGATAGAGATGTGACCTCACCATATTTCAATTCATACACAACTGGCTACAATTTCAATATATAATATTTTGTGTTGTAAAGTGGTCCACTCATGAAGTTCAACACTGTTTACAAAATAGCACGAGACATGTCATGCACATTGTATTTTCCAAGGTGGTACTGAAGTAGGTCATGCATGCCCTGTGATTGATACTGAACACATATAAGCTGTATAAAAACGCTTTACAATATTGCACAGAATTCCAGGTGCTATGAATGAAATACTTGAAAGTGATAAAAAAACTTAAAAGGTGACTTGAGGCACATTTGCAATGGGAAATAGTTTTTCAAGATGAGTAGATGAGACACCTCAGGATGAAATATATTGTTTCTTGAATTATAGCACCCGTCAGAAAAATTGCGGCCGACATCAAGTTGCGAGCTATAATATCGACGACCAGTGGCAGAATGAAAACATTCTAATAAGAATAAAAGATACGCCCCTCTGACCATCTACAACTTTTTCAGAATGTTTTGAAAACAATAGCAACCAGTTTAGTTCGGAAAACTGAGTCATTCGGGTAATTATGTTGCCAGCAAAATTGTTTAGACGAAAAGACAGAACTCAGAACAATTTATTCGAAATATCACATATTAAAATATTTACATTTGGGAGTGGCCCTCTAAAGGCAGAAATTCTGCTGCTATCAAGGGCCACACCCTATAGTTAATAAACAAAATTCAAACCATGATAATTTGAAAACTTTTTAGTAATGACATTCGGATAACTGATGCCCACCTGTTATTATGAAACATGATTGTACCATTAATTGCATTAACTGGACCAGACGCATGTTAAAATATATTTATTGCATCCGCTTACAGTGCTCTCACAACTGGCACTGTTGCCTGGCTCTAGATACGGTATTTACCTGATTTTCTTTCGGCTCCTCTTCTTTGAACAGGTATCTTCATCAGCTGTTCTCGCCTATCTGCATTATGATATAAAAATCACACAGCCACATAAATCCAATCTAATATACATTTTTATATTACTGAGATAATATCAATGCATTCAGTACAATTTTAATAATGTAGTAACATCATCAGCAATTGTCACCTATCTGCATGATAAACATATCACACAGCCACATAATCCAACCTAATATGCATTTTTATTTACTGTGATAATAATATCATACATTCAGTGCAATTCATTAAATGTTAGTTATCCATTACATAGGCTACTCTTCTGCAAATTTTCTGGTATTGTTCTTGTACTCCGGTTTTTCTCTCCAACTGTTCCCCTAATTTCTACATTTCTTCTCGCTAATTTTTCTCCCAAGTTTATCCTTAATTTTTAACTCGTATGCTTGTCTGACAGATGGGATTTTGTCAACAGATCTGTGAAGTCAGCTACCTGGCGCTGGCTACTTGGCATTTACTTGAAAACCAACTTTCGGCCAAGTTTATGGAATTTTTCTCAAGTAAATGGGCTTGTATGCAAAAATGAAGCAATGAAACATAGTTCTAATGCTTGATTATGGTTTCTGGGGTCCTTAGAACTAGTTTTGGTAGGTTGGTTGGTCGGTTGGCTGTTGATCGAAAACCAACTTTCAGCCGATTTTTCTCAAGTAGATAGGGTTTAATGCATTAATGAAGTGAAATGAAATTTACTGTGGCTGCTTTATTATTTCTTCACATATGACAAGTTCAAGTCAACGCCAAGTAGCCAGCGCCAAGTAGCTATCTTCAAGCCCACTCAAGTAAATGCCAAGTAGCCAGCACCAGGTAGCTGACTTCAAGATATTTCAAGTAAATGCCAAGTAGCCAGCGCCAGGTAGCTGACTTCAAGATATTTCAAGTAAATGCCAAGTAGCCAGCGCCAGGTAGCTGACTTCAAGATATTTCAAGTAAATGCCAAGTAGCCAGCGCCAGGTAGCTGACTTCAAGATATTTCAAGTAAACGCCAAGTAGCCAGCGCCAAGTAGCTATCTTCAAGCCCACTCAAGTAAATGCCAAGTAGCCAGCGCCAGGTAGCTGACTTCAAGATATTTCAAGTAAATGCCAAGTAGCCAGCGCCAGGTAGCTGACTTCAAGATATTTCAAGTAAACGCCAAGTAGCCAGCGCCAAGTAGCTATCTTCAAGCCCACTCAAGTAAATGCCAGGTAGCCAGCGCCAGGTAGCTGACTTCAAGATATTTCAAGTAAATGCCAAGTAGCCAGCGCCAGGTAGCTGACTTCAAGATATTTCAAGTAAATGCCAAGTAGCCAGCACCAGGTAGCTGACTTCAAGATATTTCAAGTAAACGCCAAGTAGCCAGCGCCAAGTAGCTATCTTCAAGCCCACTCAAGTAAATGCCAAGTAGCCAGCGCCAGGTAGCTGACTTCAAGATATTTCAAGTAAATGCCAAGTAGCCAGCACCAGGTAGCTGACTTCAAGATATTTCAAGTAAACGCCAAGTAGCCAGCGCCAAGTAGCTATCTTCAAGCCCACTCAAGTAAATGCCAAGTAGCCAGCGCCAAGTAGCTATCTTCAAGCCCACTCAAGTAAATGCCAGGTAGCCAGCGCCAGGTAGCTGACTTCAAGATATTTCAAGTAAATGCCAAGTAGCCAGCGCCAGGTAGCTATCTTCAAGCCCACTCAAGTAAATGCCAAGTAGCCAGTGCCAAGTAGCTATCTTCAAGCCCACTCAAGTAAATGCCAAGTAGCCAGTGCCAAGTAGCTATCTTCAAGCCCACTCAAGTAAATGCCAAGTAGCCAGCGCCAGGTAGCTGATTTCACAGATCTATCAATTGTCAACACTCAGTTGGCGTTGTTGCTGAAGGTTCTACACCATTTGGTCATTGAGTAGGCCTATTGAAGAAATACTTACTATTGGGTTAGCATTCCTTGGGTAATTACGGGTCTCCATGAGGGGTAAATTGCAATAACTTGTATTTGGGTGATCGGATCTTCACCAAATTTGGTTTGTATAGTACATGATGTAATCCTCATGTTGTAAGATTTTTATGGTTGTCATGAGGTAATTACCCCATGCTGGGGTAAAATGTCTCTAATGTCATATTTCCCTTATAGGCGCATTTGTAAAAGAATTTAACAGAGAGGTGGAAGGTGTGCATGCTCTAAAACATCACTTGTGAGTCCTAAGGTTCGCAGCTTTCAGGTTTAGATGAGTAATTGTATACTAGCAAAACCCGTAAAAATGTACAATGATTATAAACATATACAGTATAGCTCATCTTGCTTCAAGTAAAGAAAATGAGCCATTAACTAGTGTCTATATAAAATGGATTAATGCAATAAATTTAAAAGACAGCAAATTTCATTAGCACAGTTGAATTCTACACAAAGGTTTTATTATGTGTGTTTTTTTTTTTGGGGGGGGGGGGGATTCTAAAATGTTGTGCAATTTAGGCCTTTCTCAGTCCACAAAACAGCAATTCAGCCTCTTTCTGGAACTGGAAATGTCGGGAAATGGTGACGTCGCTTAGCAACCAAGGTTGGTGAGGTCATGTGACCTGCCATTCAGCCTCGTTCTGAGTTTCATTTATAATAGGCCCTGGCAACAATGGTGTGAATGGTTGCTAAGGAGCTTTGACTTGCAATCATGGTTGTTAGGGAGGTCATGTGACCCACAGGCAGTTGCTACATCACATTACTTGACTCATAATTGATCAATTGGGGTCAGTAATAACTCACATTAATGCTGACAGTCTGCAGTTTATAGATATGATAACAAAAAAATATTTCATAGAGTTCATATATTTTCATTTCTTGATGATGACAATCGTGTCGAATTTTATCTGGACAAAACTTTTGTCGCAAATTATAATCAATCAAATTATAGTCCGAAAAAATTATCTTTTTCTGAAAAATAATACATCAGCAAATGAAATATTAGCCTGTTAATACATCATAGTTTAAAACTTACAAAATTAATGTGGTCTATGGGTACTTAAGCCTGCAGAACAGTTGCCATCCGGTTTGGCAAAGAGTTGTGCTTGGGTCAAAATTAACAGTTGATTACTGTTTGAGTAGACTAGGCCTAAGACTTAAGAGTTGATTTCTGTAAAGTTAAAATTTAAAACATTAACAATATTAACATTACTGTAAAGGTACGAGTACAGGCCCCTTCCAGCGGAGCTGGGCTGGAAGGGGATTTACTCTGTCTAGATATGCCAGCTCCGCTGTAAATCTGGTACAGTACATTTTGACATTTAACTGAAATAAAATTTTTGGCCTGAAACATAATTAAAATACGATGTTTTACATTTCAGATGCAACAAAAGAAAGTCCATGAGAGCGATACAATCTGAAAATGGTACTGTCCACAGCTGGATGAAACGGTTCAACAATTTTGATGACATACAGACGATGATTACTTAAGTCTGTCACAAATTCTGCCGACTTAACAACTTTTCTTCTTTGATTTCCTCTCCTCGTTTTCCTTGTTCTCTCTGTCATCCAGTGTCTTCCTGCGTTTTCTGCTTTCTGTTCCAACGACAAAGTTTTCGGTTCTGTTGATGATTCTTTTTCTTGACACTGAATGTTTTATACACAAATATATAACTGCATTTCGGTCCTTCCCACACTGATATCAATTGTTTAAACATCTTTACATCAATTACATCTTTGTAACTACTTGGGTAAGTCATAGTTTGTTCACCATGCATGACAGTTTTATACTTAGGTAACATAAGTATTATACATGAATCTCGGAGATCCTGCCGAACTTTCTTGACATGAATAAATTCATTGAGAAATACAGGATTCATATGATAAATATACTTGAACACTTCCATGACAATGGCTCTTAACCTTGAGAGAAACAATGAGGAACTATAATTAGTTTTCTTA
Organism: Alitta virens; assembly: GCA_932294295.1. NCBI lineage: Eukaryota > Metazoa > Annelida > Polychaeta > Phyllodocida > Nereididae > Alitta > Alitta virens. The sequence continues at coordinate 19,274,166 of OW028585.1, read as the reverse complement.
AGAAACTCACTGTATGAACATTTGAAATCATTAGTTAAGAATCTTAAAGCCCTTGAATTTTCTCTATTTTTTCTCACTGATTTTATACCACAAAATGTCCATGCTGTGGGACAGAAATTGAAACATGACAATACAAATGTATTTAAACAACATTAAACCAAGTAGTTTTCTAAAACTAAATGACACTTGAAGTTGACAATTTGCTTTTGCACAAAGCGACTTGACATGATTATCAAAATTCAATTTGCTATCTATGTTTACTCTGAGTTATGTGACACTTTTGCTTACATGTATAGTAATATTTTCGATATCAATAGTTTCAGGCAGTTCAGTACTGTTACTTCTTGGCTGCATAAACATTATTGAAATTTGTCACGATTTACCTTCATAAAATTTCTATTAAACCATTCAATAGCCAATGATGAGTCTTTTAAAAACATTTTATTGAAAGTAAACTTGATTGCTAAGATCAAGTAAACTAAACTCTCAATAATGTTGAATGTTGAATGGAATTCTTTTGATTAATTTAAGGTGTTTAAAATGTAAGGACCACACTTCAAATCATCAAAACTGCACAAACAGGTTCCAGGTTCGAGGTTTTTATTCACTCAGACCACTACTGCGGTATGGAGCATAAATCAAACAGTTACATGTAGGAAATATAGAAAAATGAAATAAATAAAGCAGCTGGCACTTAGATCACAGGTTGGCTCAGCAGTGTCTGTTGTTGCCAATAGATGGCAGTGTTCATGTCAATTGCAGCCGGTGCCACCTGTCGGTGATTAATAAGAGTCAAGAACCTACAGGTTTGTGGGTTTGGACATCTAGACATAGCATCTGCGTTGCCATGTTTCTGTAGATGTTGACAGAACTTCAATCCATCTGGCAATTCTTCCTTTTGTTTCTCACAAAATTGGGGTAATTTAGGGAATTAATAAATGTGTAAAATAATAAACTTCATTATGCAGTAATTTTTGTTGTTCTTTTATTTGTAAAGGGGGGGGGGGGGGGGTCCTTAAGAAATTAAGATCCCATGAGATGCTTGCTTGGGGCATTTTCAGTCATTTTTGGGTCCATTGTTAGGGGGAGAGGTCTGGCCTGGCATGGTACAAAATAATGCTGTAATTCATGTAGGCCTAGAAATGTATAGAATTGTAAACTATCATTTTCCTCTTTATCAGGTGAAGCATCTACCTCTCACAAGGGCAAATGGCAGTTTCGTGGGGTGGAATGTTGTCCCAGATTGCTACAACACCTACTATGCACAACATAACTCGAAGACTGTGTACCACTTTTTCAAATTTCCTCAGAAACATCCAAAGAAACAGTTTGCCTGAAACTTATCAAGAGTTGAAGGAAGGGATAATTTCAGAGTGACCCCTGCATCTAAAATATGCAGGGGTCATTTCCATCCAGAAGCAATTGTCACACTCACTGGCATATGGAAGTTGAGGCCCACTGCTATACCTGCTATTTGGCCAAACAGGAATGTTCAGCCAACCGAAAAACACCAAAAGAAAGACAATCAACTCTTCAGCAGGAAGAACCAATACAGAAAATGACTCTGAGGAAGAACCAAGTGGATCTATAACAGGTGAGCTTGACAGACAAAAAAATTGTCATCAGTGAGTGGTGGTGGATTAGGGCTTTACGTCCTGTATTTCTGCACCTGATGGGCTAATTAGGACAGGCAAGGACCCATCATTGGGTGGTATTAAATTAATATAAATGAGAGGACAAAATATCAGTTGAATGTTGTTTACAAACATTTCCCAGTCTTCCCGTGATTTTTTATCATGTGTCAGAACCAAATGATGCTTGTGATGATGTGTTGGTGTCAGAGGAACGTGCGCTCCAAATGTTACAGAACTTAGCAAATTGGAAGCTGAGAACAAGATATTGGCTGAACAAGTGGAAAGGCTTGACAAGGAGAAGGAACTTTGCAAAGAAGAAATACGAACCATGCTAACATATAATATGAAGCCTAAATTTCGACTTGACCTTCTCATGGGAAAAGATGCTGACATTAGGTTCTACACAGGATTTACTAATTATGCACGATTTAAAACTGTGCGTGACCTTTTGGATCCAGGTGAGAACTGTGAAAATACGGTTGCACATCATGCAGCAGCATATGAAAAGGATAAAAGATGGACAATTACATCCTATGAACATGATTACTGTTATCTCAGTGAAAATATAAAATTCAGAATACTCAATGTGCCTAAAATGTACAAAGTGTCGATTGCTAAATTTATGTAAATATATATATATAAAAAATTATTTTTGTCAACAAGCAACAAAGACAAATGTGGGATTTGATATTTTATTAAAGATGTAAGGATTTACAAAATGGTAGATGTTTAAACATGAGTATTTGATTTAAAATATATAATCCCAATAAAGATTTAGTTTAAGAGTAATATTATGTAACATAAGTGTAGGACTAGTGAAGACTAGGTATTGACCACAACAATCGAGATATATGATAAGAACATAATGTACAAGAGTAATAAAAGCAAAACATGTAAAGAATGTAGGCAATTGGCATATAGTAATGCTACAAAACATGAGGATATAAATTTGTTTGTTTGGAGTTCATGGATAGATGTTGGGAAACCCTCGAAGAGCGCCATAAGGAGATGACTGAACAGGCATTGACTGGGTTCCCAACATGAATCAAAGATCAAGTCTCTGATCTCACCGGTCGAAGCTGGGAATCATCTGGCATGGAGTGACAAGTGGAAGAATAGAGATATTGTGCATGTGTCACCCGGCATGGCCCGAGTGACAAGTGGACATATTGGTTACATGAGCTGGAGTATCACCTGGCACCCAGAGTGGGAAGAATGGGCGGAAGGATGGCCGTGTCACCAGGCATGGCTGGAGTGACAAGTGGGAAATAGATATGCTGGGTGTGCCACCCGGCATGGCCGGAGTGACTTGTGAGAAGAAAGTGAGGGAGGGCGTGATAACGGGGCCAGATGTACTGAAGATAGGCACTGCCACACCAACGGCCACCTGCGCGGATGGTGTTGTCAGTGTGCTGGTCTTGTGCGAGTTGGGTAGCTCGTCCAATACGAAAGGAGTGCATGTAGTATTGGCAGAATTGTGACCATCCAGTGTGTATCGTGGCTTTCAACACACGACTGAATGTGACTCGATCAACAGGGGTTTCGTCTTGGAAAAGGAAGTGGTCCTTTGGATTTCCCCGGATGGCTAGGTAACTAGAAAGATGGGCAATGGGGCAGCATGTATGTTCAGGGTCTGGTTTCAGGATGAGAGTAGGGGTGTGCTGTCTACTATGTTGGTTGGAATTAAAGGTTATTGTCAAAGAGGTTGGTGAAAGGCCAATTTGGTTAAGCTGTAGTATGGGTTTTATTTGTGGAGTGGACGGCTTCCCCTGCTCTCCGACAGGCATGATACATTAGGCTGTAGACAGCTGCCCACAGTAGCCGGTCATACCTTGTGATGTCGCTTTGCTGCAGGGACTGAATGATGGTGCTAAACATATGTCCTTGGTGATTGGCAGCAATTGCCTAGATCTGGTATTAGGTGTTGTGTTCTTGACCCCATGCAGGGCTTTTGACCCAAGGAAAGTGGTAGTAGGATCAGGTAGATGGTGCGGCTTATGCATAAAAGATATGGCGGACGTGTAGGTCTTGATAGTCCGGTATTGCAGGCCTTTTTGGTGGAGGTGTGTTATAAATAAGCACACATCCTGTGGGGATGATGGAAATTGGAGTTCCTTATGAATATGTTTGAGTGAAACAAACGAAATGCATTCCAATTTCTCTGGTAAATATCTGCTGTGGAAGTCTGGAGGGAGGCTTTTAGCAGCTTGTGAAACTCAGATTGAAGTTTGCTGGTGTTAGGTGTGGTGGAACCGGCGTAGGGGATGGCAACATCCCATATTTGCTGACAGCCTGTCGAGAAATGAGATCACATAACGTGTTATTTATGCCAGGAATATGGAGATCAGTAAGAAGGATATTATGCTGTAAAAGGACTAAGACAAGTGGGCACAATATCTGCATGACAAGAGGGCATTTGGAAGTTTGATAATTTACGATGTGCACAACAGCAATGTTGTTTGTGTAGAAGAGGATATTGTTATTTTGGAGCTTTGGAGGGCAAATTGGAGCAGACATGGCTTTAATAACATAGACGGGGTAGAGTTCGAGTACTGTGATATTGAGATTCTGCCAATGTGGAGGCCAAAGGCTATGTATCCACCAAAACAAAATTTGCTTATTTTTCCATTTTCAGTTTAAATTTGTGGTAAGGTTTGTTCACTCCTTACATGTTAAGCATGAGTACATTACACAGTAGGCAATGTAAGTGAGATGTCTAAAACCCCTTCTGCATTCACAGTACTTTTTACTATATTGATTACTATATTTCATGCCCCTGTACCCTTAAGTGTAAGAGTTCATGTATGGACAAGTTATGTTACATTATATTACAGTCGCTGAGTGGCTTAGTGGCTTTCAGAATAAAGTGCATTATCACCTCCAAAATAATTGTGATGATTGCATGTATCAGTTTTGTCCTGTGTACAATTATAGTTGATGTATTTTCCATCAAAGTCCATGGGGGATGAATACTTTCACACTTTCACTACCCACTCTACTTATTAAATACTGTTTCCAAATCAAATTAGTGCTACCAGAGAATTTGCCAGAGGTGCTATGATAGCATTTGGTATGTTTGGAATCTCTATAATGCACTATTTATATATGACTAAAGATTTACTGAAGGTGCTGAATATTCTGCTGGTATATCAATTGTTTAAAAGCATTTAATTATTTACCTGAAAGAATCTACCGTCCAGTACATTTTTCATATCTTACATTAAATGAATTTAGTAGATAAGCCATCTACCTCTGCGCTTGGTTTGGGCAGTTGTTTATTCTTATATTCACATATTTATGTAGATATACATTTTATCACTGACATGATATATGTCTGATTTTATGGTAAGTAGGACTTAAGAGAAATGTGATTTGTTTGACTTAATGCAAAGGTTTTCTTTGTAATGTATGGACTTCTCTGTGCATAGCTCTAATGAAGATTTATAAGATTGTACATTCAGGGTAGTAAAGTTAGTTTGATGAAGGTGGATTCAATTCAATTCAATTCAATTCAAGTTTATTTCAGACAAACACACGTTTCATTATTATATATATGTGTGTGTGTAAAGAATTCTTACTATTATGATCTCCAGAGACAAGCTAGATAATCTTTGTGGATTTATATTACATTACTAGATAAGCCCTGTGTCATACATCTATGGGTATCAGGTCGAAACATCCGGAAACCAAAACGTCCGAGTCCGAAATCTCCGATTCCCTAAACGTACGAAAAGTGTCCCGAGTCAGAAATTATATTTTTGGCTGTTTTATGTACTTTTACGAAATAGTTTGTTAAAAATTCATTTAATTTCTTTTACATACAAGTTCTGTCTGTAGTTTAACATGATATTTGATGCGCAAGACCTTATTTTAGTGCTTTAAATTAAAGATAAAGCTGACCGCACCAATCGGACGTTTCGGTGGCCGGCAATGCACCTGCGCCCCCCGCCGTCCGTCGGCCGTACCCCCGTCGATGAAATGAAAAAATAATAACTCCACTTCTAGTTAACATTTCTGGATAATTGAGACAGATACTGAATGCTAAGAATCTAAGGAATTGGTATATATATATATAAATATAAATATTGACTTTAATCAACTGCTAATTACTGAAATATAATCCCCATCAATTGAACTTAACAGGGGTGGGAATATCCAATTGTGCTGATATATATTTACATTATAGGACAAGCAACACAAACAATAAATGTAGACTTATACAATTTTTGTGTGATTTCAGATGCACCTGGTCAGCGATGGCAAATTGCGAAGGTACCAAAGAACAACCTATGCAAACTATCAAGTAAAAATAATGCAGTTGTGGGATGACTATGAGCAGGGAATCTTATCAATTACCCAACTGCTCAGAAGGATGTCCCATGTACAGATGACACCAAATTGACCTGATGGAGATGATTTATTTATATATTTATTTATTGTTACTTAAGTGTTTCAGTACTAAATGTTGTTCATCTAATAAAAAATAGCTGTACATTAAAATACCTCATTGTTATTTTTGTGTATATTTTATTCATCTGACACACTTGTGCTTTCAGCCAAAAATAAAAATAAAAAATCGGACGTTTCGGACATATTTGAAACTTAAAAACACCTAAACAGTGCCATTTTAGCACTAGAGAATAGTTCATCATATTAACAATGTGAAAAAAGTATATACAGGTTGCATTCTTTTGTACAATATCACACATGCGTAAACTCCAACAGTGCAAAATATCAAAACTGGCAATTTCAATGCAGGTACCCTGAATATAACATGAATGTGGCACTGGTGAGTCTTGTTGACCATGAGCAACCTGTTTGGAGCCTCCCAAGTCTCTAAATAGGCAGGCACCCATAGGGAGCCTCTCAGGTCAGGTGATTAAGTTCAATATAGCTTAATTAGGTCAAGCTCAGAGAGAGAGAGAGAGCCAGAAAGACTGAAGCAGCAAGCCAATCCGGGCTGTTATTTGTGAAATAACACTTCAAAACTTCAAGTCTGGAGTGCTGAGTGCCACATGGTAGCAGAGCATGCATGGTTAGTTCATCCCCCCCCCCCAATGTGTGTTGGTGTGCTGACTGAATTTCAAGACAAGACAGCGTTGCAGTGGTCCAGGGTGGTTATAGCCAGCAACACTTGCATCTTTGAGTGAGTGGAAGGTGTCAGTTTCCAGTCCAGGAGGACCAGCCAGGACACACAGTGGGAGACGTCCCAGGCCAAGTGGGTCATTATTCTCAGGAGCAAGCCAGTGGTTGCTGCAACTGATGGACAAGTGGAGACTGGTGGTGATCACAACACACGGAGGGCAATGAACTACTTGCAGTTTAGGACACTTATCAAGGAATTTTCAGCTCCAGCTCTATTTCATCTCAATTTGGAGACTGTAAGTCAACTTTATTAATCGAAATCGAAATTTGGAGATTGGAGGCCAGGTATGTAATTACCTTAGTTCCTGGTACAGTGTCACCTGAGCTCATGAACTGTTGACATTTTATTTGAATTTTACTTTGACAGTTTATTTGATGTGTTAAGTTATTGATAACATTTCAATTATTTAACATTTTTATTAATTTTTTGGCAATTTTAAATTGCTGATTGTCTAGAGACTAGACCAGACTAGATACTTCGCACTAGCACTAAGTTTGACAATTGTTGACCTTTTTGTTTAAGTGATCCAAATGCCTTAAGCAGGTCTCAACCCTAAACAGATTAAGTCATTAATTCTTTGTTTTGATCTAGTGCAGGGCTCTCCCAAAGCCAAACTAGCTTTGACTAATAGATTAAAGTCTATATTGTTTTGATATCACTCAGCTGATCAGTTCAATTTGGTATTTTGTTGAAATTTCACTGTTGATGCAAACTGTTATTGTTGCATTGATTTAGTGTTGATGTTTTGTTGTTCTAGTTACTTGCGTAACGTTTGCAAGGCATTCATAATTATTTTATGATTTTTTGATTTCTACATTGATGTTTATTTCATAATTGCCATATTGCATTTTAAGAGACTTTTGCACAATTGCTTAGTTTTCATATGCCAATGATTGCAAATTTGAGTTAATTGTTTTAAGACAATTGGAATTAAGTGTTTCAAAAAGTACGGATTTTCACTCTACTTGGATTGTGCTGCCCTAACCATTTAATTTATTAATAATCAATCTGATCAAAATTATAGATTCAATTGTGCCACACATAAAAAAAAATATATATATAATAATTTCCAAAAGCCTGTGATACCAGAACTTGTTGTGTTAGTTAGACTTGTGTACTGGTACTTGACTATCACACTGGTACTTGACTATCACACTGGACTATCATACTGGTACTTGACTATCACACTTGACTATCAGACTTGTACTTGACTTTCCTACTTTTATTACTTTGATAATTTCTGACTTAGTTCATCTGTCATTATTCGCAAATGCTGATGAAGAACTTAAATACTGTAAGACCATAGCTAAGAGTTACCAGAAAGAGGCAAGACAAGCCTCCGACTCAGAAATCAAACACAAATTAGAAAAAGAGGACCTCAGGTATGAGGTGCATAAACTTAAGAGTGATATGGATGGCCTGGCAGCCACTATAGGTGCCTCAGCATCTGCGCCTGGAGCAAATTTCCGCAATGTCATAGTCACTTCATCTGTGATTGATGATATGTATCAGGCAGATGGAACTGGTATGATGATGAGTTCTGTTCCGAAACTTAGCAGCTTTGATGGTAGGGAGGATGGCAACTATCCTTACCGGCGATACGCTTTTGATGTTAGGCAATTGCAGAAAGCGGGCTACCCGGAGACTATGATCCGGATGTCAATTTTACGTTCCTGTAAGGGAGTGGCAGCCGACATCCTACAAATTTTGGGTGATGAATTTACCGTGGATGCGGTTTTGACTGCTTTTGTCAACCTTTTATTCGGCCAAGCAGAAAGCAGATGAGTCTGCTAATGCTTGGGGTTGCCGACTGGAGAGTTGGTTAGCAAGCCCTCAATTGTCTCATCTGGATAGGGATCAGAGACAGGCGATGTTGCGTGAGCGATTTTGGAGAGGCTTAAGGTCTGATATACACCGTAATGCCCTCCGGCACAAATTTGATGCGGAATGCAACTATGATGACCTGTTGGTAGTGGCACGCGCAATAGAGCTTGAATCAGGGTCCTCCAGACCATCCAATGCTTCCGATAAGCCAAAGTCACACAACTTTAAGTCCGCCGCCAAGACTGTGGCTGCACCGTCGGTTGCCCAGAAAAGTAAACCAAATGACATCTAGAGTAAATTGGATGATATTTTGGCTAGGCTGACGGCCCTGGAGACTCGCCAGCCCCCTAAGGGGCAGACACCCACACCATCTAAAGGCAGGGGCAGTCGTGGTCATTTTCACAGGAGCCGAGGAAGAGGTCGACTGGATAGAGAGTCGACAAGCTCACAACAGCCATCTTATAGTTTGGCCTCACCTGGGCCAGCCATCACTTGCTATTAATTTATAAGTGTGGCAAGGAAGGGCACATGCGAAGTGCTTGTCCTTGAAATTAGTTTCAACATGTGCAGGGGGCAGGCGCATGTTGATTCAGCTCAAAGCCCCAATTCAACTTGTTGGACCCAGATGCGAATCTGTTCTTGACGTTTTTGGTCGTAAATGCAAATGTTTAGCTGATACTGGTTCGCAAGTCAGTACAGTCAGCGAGACTTTCTTTACGCAACAATTGCAGCGCCACACGAAGTTACGTGATCTGGCAAATTGAAAAGTATCGAAGTAGCTGGCGGTCATCATTTACCATATAAAGATTATATTCAAGCTGTGTCTACCCTCACTGGTGACCTGCAGTGTTTGGGTTGGTTTCGTGCAGGGACTATGTACAAAGGAATGGATTAATCATTTCGCATTTACGTCATCAGAGGCAGGAGTAATGCGAATGTGAACTTGCTAGGTCGTGAGGTAGCACACGCTACATATGAAGCTTATTGTGTCCGATTTTTGGATATTGGACCTTATGTCTGACAGGAAGAACTGTGTATAAAGACAAGGGTATTTAGATGGGCTTTTGGGCCTCATTGTTTGTTGATTATAAATAATTGTAAACTCATTAGATTTTTGAACCCTTTGTTAGCCAAACCGAAAGTGACTGAACCAGCCAAATATCACCCTAATATATCCCTGGCCAAACCAGCCTTTCCCAGCCCCACTGGCGATTATATACCGGCCTTAAACCTGCCTGAAAACCCCAACGTTTAAAAACCCGTTACAAAACATACAATTGTGTTGTGTGGGGCTTTTCACTTTGTACAAAAATCAATCAATAAACATGTGAAACATCAATAATACAATGTTATAATAGATTTAGAAAACATGTCAGTGATATTTAATCGATTTTAAAGTTAAACCGATAAATTTATTAATGCACTGCATGGGTTAGCTGATTAGCTTAACTAACAAAGTGTTTGCAATATACAATGCTACAATTATTTTGGTCGATTTTCAGGTAGGCAGATTCGATTTTCTTTCAAGCAATTACAAAAATCACTTACCTGTGAATCAGTGTGATATACGACGGACAAATTTCTGGTCTAATGTCACATTGACAAAGTGTATCATCATTGAAGACTCACGACCTCTCCAAATATAGGGAGTAATCCCATAGTTCTCATTCATTTTCTAGAATGCGCGTTTTTGCAAATGAAAACGAGGACAAACAATGTGATAGCGCCCCTGGCGAGCGTTGCAAAGTAAACTTAATGCAGCGGCCCTGGTGAGCGTTTAACTAACTATATTTTAATGTTGTTCCTCGTTCACAGCCCAACAGAAGGTATTACGAGTCTGGTTCAGCCCTTGCAATGGTGACAAGTCTAAACTTATACATCTTTGCATCTGCATGAAATTCATATATATATCGGCATATATATATTATAATTTTATGTACACGTATTTTGTGCAAATGTATAAAAAATAAAACGCATTATGATTTGATATAAACTATAAATAAAAGCAAAAAACGTAAATATATCTACTAGACACATTTGACATAATTTCATGTAAAGCGTAAAATTTAATATACTTTGGCCTATATCTAGGCATATATATTACTAGAACTAGTGCACCACACCCGTGGAACAACTTTTAAATTTTGACAAAATACTTCAGAAATGTTTTAAAAATACGGTGCTAGCATTTTTTAGCACTCAAGGCAGAACACACAGCACAGGGTGTTAATACCCACTCCCTTGGCGCAGTAAATTTTAATTTAACTGAGGGGTACGTCCAGCAATTTATGCACTTGAATTAGTCAACTCCCCCTCCCCCCCCCCCCCAATGTGCAAATTTCAGGATCCACCCCTGCACTATATGTCAGTCACAATAGGCCTAGTCTATTTTTGCATCATGGCCTGGATTAAAACTAAATTGCTATTTCAAATGTTCATTTCAAATGTTCTACATTTTTTCTCACTGTTCAGGGTTCAAAAAGGTCATACTCGGAGGTCATGTGACCTGCCATTCAGCCTCATTCTGAGCTGCATTCATTGGCCCTGGCAACGCTGATGTGAATGGTTGCTAAGGCGCTGTGAGTTGCAAGCACTGTTGTTAGGGGGGTCATGTGACCCACAGGCACAATAGCCATAGTGACAGGACCAACATCCATTCAGCCTCTTTCTGGTTTTGAATTTTCCACTTGGATTTAAAGTTTGTGCTATGTTATTTCCAATTTGGAATCACAAAATTATGTTAAACTTTAAAATCAGAAAATAAATTATTGCAAACTTAGCGGGCAATCTTCAACTAGGGTTGCTAGCATGGCATGGTAACCATAGCGCAATGGTGGACTTTTATGTGCGTTTTACAGCCGAAATAGTTCCAAATGCCAAATTTTCCAAATAGAGATATGTAGTGATTTAGGCAATCCAGTATCAAATTGCATGCTAATTGCTATGCAAGCCAGACATGACTTTATTTTTTGCAGAATTCAGAACGGCCGCATCACTGGCTCAGAGCGTCTCGTATCCCTGCCCACATATTAATTACATAGAAGCCCATGACAATACATCCACTTGAATTTATCGACCTTCCCCCCCCCCCCCCCCCCCCCAGCTGGGGCACAACATTTTTAAGTTTTGCATGGCCTGCATTATAATTTATTGGATTTTTTTTTACATTTTGTATTATAATTACATAGATGTTCATCCTAAAAAGAACAACAATTAAAATGTTGCCACTGCCCCTGAATTTTGTCTCCCTGTTCAGTCAGAGTTCAAAAAGGTCACTTGCTTTGTGGGTTTATGTTTAATACAAGGGCCCTGGAAACAATGGGATGAATGGTTGCTAAGGAGCTTAATTCTACTTGTTAGAGTGGTCATGTGACCCACAGGCACAGTTGCTATGGTGCCACAGGACCCACATCCATTTAGCCCCTTTCTTTAGTTCGCTCATATAATACATGTATGCAACTAAAAAAAGCAGTTGCTATGGTGCCATTCAATCTCTTTCTTAAAGTGATGGCGGCCATATTGGTAGAAAGCATAATGCTCACTTAGGGGAAAAGTAGCCTGGGTGAAATTGAGGGTAGAGTGCAAATAAAGAGTTACAAGTAATGGTGACAGTTAGTTAGAACCGGAGAAGATAGAATGAGGTAGGCCACCTTCATATTGTTGCACTTTTAAGTTAAATGTGACTTGACAATTACATTACTAAAGCCTTTGATAATTATTTTCATTTTTCATCCTGTTTTTAAAATCTACAGTTTTTCCAGACAGCTATGGGCATTACATTAAGTACTGCTCATTGCTCTGCCCAATAAGTTACCAAAAATAAATAAATATAAATTAGGTCCAATTGTAGTGGTAGTATGCAAAATCATTCATTGTGAAACAGTGTATTAAAGATTTACCCTGGTGGCAGATTGCCCATAATATTCCAATAGCTTGGTCCTCTCTGGTTCCCTGAGTGAATATCACTCAGGTTGGGTCTGGCGAGTTCTGTGATCTGATTGGCTGATATCTAGCATCCAAACATTGAGACGTCACTTTCCGATTGACAGACCCGACCTGTCTCCTTACTTGAGACGGGAACAAGTCAATATCCCACACTCGGTTGTGTTCCTCATAGAAAACCTATTAGGAACAACCCATGTGGTATTTATTGTAATCCACCATCCCTAATTATAATAAATTGTGATCCACCATCCTTAATTTAAATATTTGACGGACTACTTCAGCTTGATCAGTTTCACTTTCATTTTCACTTTCACACTAAGATCACAGCTTTGCCAATTATATAGACTACTATTCACGAACACAAACTAGGTATTTTGAAGTAAATTTGCTATTTAAAAGTAATTTTGAAAACTAAAAGTTGTCCGCAGTGGTCATTGGTCATGTCTGTGAGAGCCTTCAGTTCAAAGCACTTTCACTTTCACTTTGCCCATTCAAACTGGAAAATGGCCACAACTTCGTCAATTCTTGACGATTTTGACCAAATAAAATTGGCTTGAAGCTTAGTTTCCCTTCTCTTCAAATCTGCTAAAAATTCCTATATAAATGGAATAGTTGATTTGTACCGGCGACTCGTTTTTGCCGATGATACAATCTGTTGATCTCAAACAGTCAGACATCCACAACATTGAACATGCCATGGCCACAACTTCGTCCAATTCTTGTCCGATTTTGACCAAATCAAGACTGGCATTAAGCTGAATCTCTCCTCATTAATCTACTAACATTACATATAGATAATTCGTTGTTTATCCGTACCAGCGATATTTTTTTTTACCGACGACACTGTCTGTTAAACTTAAACAGATAGGCATTCAGCGCTGTTGCCATGGAGACCAAATGCACAGTGCCGTCACTGAGGAATTTGGTCGCATTGAGGTGTGATTTCTGACTAAAATATTAGCTTTTTTCACCAAATAACGCAAAACGTTATTCTACATGCATAAAACCAATGTTTTTTTTTATGAAAATACAGTCTAGCAAAGGTTTGTTTTCTGCTAAAAGCCTTCAAAGTTGTGAATGGGAGGACGTTGTGACGTCTGTCTGTTTGCTTGGTTCTCTTCTGTGATTGGCTGCTGAGTTCAGCATGAATATTAATGAGATTTTTGATCCTCACTGTTTGTGTAGGAATATCAATATGAAAAGTACAAGAATTTGGTCAAAACAATTCTTAATTTTCTTAGTTTTCTCAACTAAAAATACAGAATATATCTGTAAAAGTGTGGGATATAAATAAAACCCAACCAAATTCGTCACTCGTGAGTTCCTCCGCCAGACATCTCACTCATGGGTTTCAATGAGCTGATCCACCACTGTGGTTGGGTTTTATTATAGAGCTTGGTCAATCCCCAATAACTGGAAAATTCAAAAACCAGAAAGAGGCTGAATGGATGTAGCAACTGCCTGTGGGTCACATGACTTTCCTAACAACCATGATTGCCAGTCAAAGCTCCTTAGCAACCATTCAAACTATTTTGTTGCCAGGGCCTTTTATAAATGAAACTCAGAACGAGGCTGAATGGCAGGTCACATGACCTCACTAACCTTGGTTGCTAAGTGACGTCACCATTTTCCCGCCATTTCCAGTTCCAGAAAGAGGCTGAATTGCCGTTTTATGTCCAAAATTACATGCTTTGTTTGTTTTAAATTGTGTAAGAGAATAATTTTACATTTTTATGGTAGAACCTGTGGAATTCGGGAGTTCGGCAAAATACTAAAAAGTGACAAAAATTGTTCAGTTCCTATACTTGCCTGAATTGCATTTTAGAATCCCTGCCCCCCCCCCCCCCCCCACCCCTCAAAAAAAAAAAATTTAGCTGGCAGGATCTCAAAGTTGGGGTGGCAGAAAACGTACAAATTAGTGACGTAAAGTGACAAGAAAAAAAGATACAAATAATAAAACCTTTGTGTAGAATTCAACTGTGTTAACGAAATTTGCTGTTTTAAACTTATTGCGTAAATCCATTTTACATAGACACTAATGGCTCATTTCTTTACTTTAAGCAAGATGAGCAATACTTTTATATGTTTATCTGTTCAAACTGCTGCATTCATTGTACATTGTTACGGGTTTTGCTAGTCTATGTAATTAATACAGGTAAAGGAATACAAAATGCGCCGGGCCAGTGATGTGGCCGTTCCGAGTTTTGCGAAGAAATTTAAGTCATGTCTGGCATGCGTTGCACGCAATTTGATACTGGATTGTAGCCCTTGCCTAAATCATTACATCTCTTATCGAATAAACTGTCTCTCAATGGAAAATTCGGCATTCGGGAACTTTTTTGCAGTATAACGAACGTAAAAGTCAAACTTTGTGCTTTGGTTACCATGACACGTTAGCGCCCCTGGTCGTAGATTGCTCGCTAAGTTTTCAATAATCCGTATCTTTTAAACATTTTACAGATACTAGGAAATAACACCGGTTTTAACCATTTGAAATTTAATAGCACAAACTTTAAATCCAGTAAGTGGAAAATTCAAACCCAGAAGGAGGCTAAATGGATGTTGGTCCTGTAGCCCCATGGCAACTGTGCCTGTGGGTCACATGACTCCCCCTAACTACTATGCTTGCCACTCACAGCGCCTCAGCAACAATTCACACCAGCGTTGCCAGGGCCCATGAATGTAACTCAGAATGAGGCTGAATGGCAGGACACATTGTTCCTGAATATTGTACCTCATAAAGTATGACTTTTTGACTCTTTAATACCAGTGAGAAAATAAAGGGCAGTGTTTATTTTATTTTTTATTAATTTTTTTAACAAATGCAAAAATAGACTTGGCTTATTTGAATGGTTGCTAAGGAGCTTAATCTTGCAAGCATATGGTTGTTAAGGGGTGGTCACATGATCCACAGGCACGGTTGCTATGGTGCCATTCAGCCTCTTTCTGAAAGTGATGGTGGCCATTGTTAGCAAGCATTATGTGCTCACTTCAGTAAGTTGGGAGGGAAAAGGAGGAATAGAGTGCAAATAAAGATTTGTAATGGTAACAGTTAGTTAGAACCAGAGAAGATTGAGGTAGGCCACGGCACGATTGAGACCCAAACAGGGGCGTGCAATGATGCACAAATTCGGGCTTATAATTATAGCCACATATATAAATAGAAATATAGGCCTACACAACTTTATTAATGTTTGCTGGTAGTTGCAGAAAGAAAAACGCAGTTATGTATACCACAAACCACAACTTTATTTTCAAACTTAACATACTAACAATCAATATCTGAGAAGTCAAAATCCCCTTTCACAGCTGAAAACAGACCTATTGTAATATCCATGAATCTACTCTCAGTTAAGTTCTAATAAGTATTAAATGTCCAGAATATATGTTCATAGCTAACCATGTTAATTGTATGACAGTTTATAAATATTGATTAACAATAATTACAATTATAGGTCCAGTGTGACAGAATTCAGAATATGGGGCCTGTTTTCGCATTAAAATTTTTCTACCGAGACTAGAGCAGAACCAATATTTCAAGTTTGAAGTTCTAGCACAATTTAAATAACATTTGGTGAATGGCAGGGGTATGGGAAAAAAGCAAAAATAAACTCTTTACCATGAAGATGAAAACCGCAGTCATAATAACTACATTAGTTTGTGACGTCATACATTGATTTCAAGCATTTTTATGTCATATGCCTGGCAATGAGGCTCGTTAAATATGGTCATAAATCTGGGTCGGCTATACTGCACTTTTTCCTACGGTTTATTTTCTATCTTCTTCACATGACTTGATATAAACTATTTCCCTGGTTATGGATTCTCTTGCCAACCGATTCATTTTAAGAAATTTTATTCGGTTAGTGGTGCAGTTCAGCAACTTTGCATTTCATGTGCATTGCATTACTCGTTCCATATTATACATTGCCACTGGTATGGCCCCAATGGCAGCCTTAATTACTATATGTTCTCTGAAATGAAAGATAGGAACCTCTTTCAGTCAAGGCTGTCAGGCTTTTCCATCTCTCCTATAGACCCATCAGAAATTCGCAATTCTGCCACTCCTGAAAATTTTAATGCTGCTAACTATTATCATAGAGGCACTATTATGCTATTATTCAATGCTAACTTATTGAAAATTGTCAATTCCAATGAATGTATACTGTACAAAGCTGACTTTCTTATAAACATATGCCGCAATGCGGATACCCTCAGCATCAGGGGCAAAACACAATCTAGTATACAGAGACCATTATTAAAAGTAAGATAATGGTCATCACCATATTTTCAATGTATTTGTGGTATAAATATTATATTTTAATATAAAAACATTTATAGAACATCTATAGATAGCAATATACACAGCTTATCGGTCAAATGTATCTAAATGTACATTTTTTGCAATAAATAGCTGGGTCACATAAATTGGACGTGTATTTATTAAAAATAGGGGAGATTGGGGTATGGTTGAACCACAGGGAAAATCACACACATAACAAATACATCAATCATCGTCAATATAAAGTTCATTAAAATTAACATGAAGAAGTCCAGTGCATGAGGTAATTGCTAACTAATACTTTTACTAATAATTACAATATCAGCATTCATATAATACTTGCCAGATAAACCATACATAATATTATGTCGATCATCAAAGGATTTTTTTTTTGTCAATAATTCTATTTCTTTTAACTCTTGAGAATGTCAAAGCGTAAATATAAAGGATCAAGTACGTTACCATCTGACAAGTTATTATAAATTTGGGAATGAATATTATGATCCAATAAGAGGGCTGTGGGTGCATATCTGCTATAGTCTATGAAAATAGCTCATTTTGATAAATACTTTTAGTATAAAATTTAAAATGGTATGCAAGTTGCAGGAATGTATCTTACAATGTACAGGCGACCTCCTTGTTTAACACCACCAAATGTTACACGCAACAGTACATTCCAAAGGGTTATCATAATATTTAAGGAAAATACTTGTAAGAAAAATGTCGTTCCTTTACAAATTAAGTATTCTAAAGTATTTAAAGGTTAGATTTGGTAGTCATAATAGTGGGGTGTCTTTAAATATCTCAGTAATCATCAGTTACATATTTACATACCAAAGCACCAGACACTATTGTGAAATATTTCAAAGCAGACGGTCATTCACGCTGAGTTTCATGCCTTAAAAAGTTGAAACTCTTACAAACAGACGATGTTACGTAATTACAATTTAAACCACACTAACCAGACATTTATTATCTAATGTGCCAGTCTTTTCATCGAAATTATAATCATTGTGAGCAGCAAAAACTAAAAGGCTGAAACTTTTTTTTTCGCTGTACTAACCTAAATGCCGTTAATTTTCATGCTTTAAAATTATCTTAAAAATCCGACGTAACAAAATTTTTTTATTTTTAATTATGGGTTTTAATTTTTATGCATATACATTTGCAATAACTGTGCAAAATTACTAAAAGGCAAAATAACCATTGCACAGATGAAAAGTTTAGAGTATCAAAATGAACAAAGTAAAACAAAAATAAGCATTGGTTTGAACTAAACCACTTTATTTTGTCGAGAAAACAAAAACTGTGCAAGAAAGCAAAGAAAAACTATGAAAGTATATTATGCAAAGAGATGGTTGAACAGGAGTATTATAATCGATCGCAAACTACTATATGAAGAACTGTATTATACAGTAACACTATCCCCTGAAATTATCACCACAAGGAATGGGTATCATGTACCCACATTCCTAGTATCAAACAAATGCAGTCTACAATTAGAATTTCACAGTGGGACTAAATTAGCATAAATAAGGTGTATTAACCTGCACCTTAATTAGTTAGAGATTAGTAGTAGTTGTGTAATTATATTTACTACTACTACCTCAAAATATCAAGCATGCGCTATTTCGTGGGAACTCCCTGGACTACAAGGAGGTGAAATAGAATATCAATCAAGATAGAAGGTATCCTACAGCTTCCTAACATAAAGTTGATCAATCTGCAAAAATTCAATAATTTGAATTTTTTCAAGTCTTAAATGAATATTAATCAGTGGTCGTTCAATAGAAAGATTCAAAATAACTGATGTCTTTCATGAAAATGCAGGGACGTTCAGATAAGAATATCATGTGAGCCAGAAATTTATCGAAAATCATGGAATTTGTTCCCTATTTACACATCAGATCTTTGAGTGTCCAAAAAATATCATTGTTTGAACATATTGTGTAGTGTTAAACATTAACAATATCACATCGATAAACGAGTTATTTGCTATTATTAATATATCATAAGATATAAAGATCTTAAAAACATTAGCATGACCAGATAGTACAGCACAATACAATACTTGCGACAGGATTAAATAATCGCCCCTCTTTCAGTCCCCAAAAATTATCAAGAATGACGAAAGCAAAGTTGGTTAAATCGGCACGATCAATTTTTCACATGATGATACAAGGAAATGTTTTAAAATTATTTGTCACACATCAAGTACAACTTGCAACACGTATCTCCCAAAACGTAGCATTGCATTAAAAGTGTTAGCCAAAGTAATACATATATATATTAATTAGCATATATAAATCTTTAACACCTATATCAAATACAGTGTAACGGCGAAATATCTGAATTATTTTTTTTCATGTTTTGTTCATTATTTTCCATTTACTATCACAGACCAGACACAACACTAGTAATTGCAAAATATGTAACATGTTTTAGGTTCATAGGCTTTCATTGTAGAATTTGTAGTCATAATAATATCAATATGATTTTTCTGTAAAATGTCAACATTCAAGATATGAAAATGTCTCGGAATTTCGTTACGCTAATTTCAGATATCAGCATTTATCGGCTTGCTCACTGAAGCTAAAATCCAATTGAAGAGTTCATATATCTCCACTGGCGACTTTCAAATGAGATTGAGTTCACGGACATTTTCATATCTTGATTTGGACATAAGGCAGCAAAACTTCCACGAGTCAAAAAGAAGTAATTGTATCGGACATTACATTATTAGTGTATAAACATGTTCACCACACAATGCAGTTTGAAAATGTAATTCTTCACTACATATTATATACAGTGCCAGCTTGTTATTAACTGACAAACAATGCCCAGAACTTGCATGACAGGTTACTGCATCTTTTAATAGATGTTTCACTCTGTCCAAAAAAAAAAAAAGTATAACAATAGCAGAAAAAAGCTGGAATTTTATGTGATATCAAGGATTATATAAAGAATTATACATCAGTCATTTTTGCACAGACTCACAACTGTCACTTCACGAGAAAGGACAAAAACGTCAATAGAACATTAATACAACGTTCATATCTCAAGGAAATGGGACGATAACGGGACGTTACATTTATACAATCTGGGTATGTTGAAAATATAATTATTACAAGATCTTAGTCTGAATATCATACGTGGCAAAAACTGCTTTGAAAAATCAGATCGACAAATAAAAGTTGAAGTTTAAAACAAACAATATCGCACCAGTGAGGAGGTTCTACTGGTGTACCTATTTTCTATAGCAAAACTAAAATTATACAATAACATAATTACAGATCTATTTTTCTGTGTATGGAAAAATCAAAGATGATATCAATAGTCGAGACAAACACAGTTTGGACGACTCGTCGACCTCTTCGTATTACACCCAGAGGGCGCAGCATACAACTGAAGAAAACTCGCTCCAGATTGTGTCTCAATATTTTTACAACATCATATACAATATTTTATACCAGATCCAAAAGGCAAGCAAATAGATACCTAAAATATATTATACAAAATCTAGAGTAATATTGTATCTTCTAAATTATAAGCATAATTAACCATCGGTCAAAGTTCAGCAATATCAACAATGTAGTAAATACAACAGTACAATCGATCCATCATTATGAATTAATAATCCCTCATCACTAAAACACTAACAAATAACCAAAACGGCCCATGGCCGAATTTCATCTCTAACAAAAACTAATTTTGGAATTTTTTTCTTTTTGGAAAGTCTCTACAACAAGATACTTCTTTGCTGCTGATGAAAACGGACAGATGTTATTGGTTGTTGCTACGGCAACGACCTTCTAAACGACCTCATATTCTTTCTTTATACTTCGTGCGAGGCAGCAAGCGAGCAGGATTCCAAAGACCTGCAAGAAATAAAGACAAAAATTAATCAATGTTGCAAAAATAATAAGTACAAATATTTTGTCAATGCTTACACAATACAGAAATAAGTGATTACACTGTCTCAGCACTTGAGCGAGAATATTTTTATATTCTGCAACATAATACTTTTATGACTTTCCCTTCGCAAGATTTGTTTGAGAATATCATTCTTAAATTTTGCAACTCAATCAGTTTTTTTTCCCACAAGTTCATTTAGCAATTACAAGTGAGCTACTACTTTCAGATACCATGCGAGACCTGTATAAGCCATCCCGCATCACATTAGTTTCCAACTAGGCCATTCGAGCATGCCTGACGCACCATGCCTGACGCACCATGCCATTCCCGGAATAAAGTAAAGAGCTTTTTTTTTTGCTTTTCAACTAGCTGGGCACCCTATATGCCTCTATTTAGATGCCCTTATATCCTTGTGCGCCATGCCCAACTCAAATCCTAGCTGGAACACTGCATTATCAATTGTTAGACCTTATGCTAAGCTCTCCTTCCAATAAATTCCATTTTTTCAACCCAAGATATTGCCACAAACAGTACTGATATCAACCTGACCTTGTGCACATTTAAATGATCAACAACATTATGAGCGTGTAGTGACATTATATAGCGACACAATTCTCTGGACGTAGACACATTGTATTGAAATCTTTCATGTGAAATTGTTGATAAATAATCATAAAATATTTGTAAAAAGAAATGTAATATATGTAAGAAAATGATGCTGCCTAATCCTACTTATCCTTATAAAATTAAGCATAACAGAATTTTAGCAAAATAAAAAAAAGATTTTTAAAAGCTAAATTAACTGGGATGCATGTAAAGAATATCATTCAAAAGGAATTTTGTACATTTCCATGCAGAACTTCTATCTATCAGACCTAAGTATTTATAAAACTCACAACTAAATGTAATTTAATTCTAAATAAAGCAGAGAAATCAATCCGCGAAATTGGTGTGTGACAAATAATTAAGGTCAGTCAAGCAACGGTATGGATTCAAACTTTCTTCAGTCTGTTGCCATTATTGAACTAAGACTTTATTGCATACTTGAAACGATGCAGTTTCCTGCCATTTTTTCCCCCAGTTTTCCCAGTCTGCAGAAGCTAATTTAAATAATAATAGTTTGAAATCCAAACAGTTGCCATATTGAAGATTACTAGACTACTCGATGAAACGAGGGGGGATGAAAAGCTGCGGTAGAACTCAGGGGCAAGAGAGGAGCAAGAGACAAGCAGGACTCTACCTTATGAAACTCAACCCTGTCAAATATTCAGAACTTTACCTGCGACATTTTGTCGATTTAATAAGTTTCATACTCCCTGCGAATTGCCTGTGCCAGGCAACAGGCGATAATAATGCCGAAAACCTGTAGATGAACGTTACCTTTAATGTTATGCCTTTTAAGTGCTTAATTGCCAATTATCTTTTTTAAATAATACTTAATCATAACTTATAAATAAAATTATTCCTTCTGTTTTCATGTATTGTAGTAACTTTTGAATGAAGCAATATTGCAGTTTTTAATATAAATGTATTTTCTCCATATTGTATGGAATAAAATTGATTTATCCCTTAAAGGTCAAATATTGCTCATATAAGTTATCTACAAAATTTTAGCATTTTTCAAGTTAAATTAAAGTTATCAAATTCTAAGATACTTGATGTATACTATGTCTGCTCTTTGCCATTTAAGGAAAACGCTCTTCAAATGGAATCACAGGGGATCAAAACAAAAAGCACAAACCAAGACAGACACCAAAATTCCTAATAGTTTACACATGAACTACAGCTTCATACCACCAGCAAAAAAACAGTAAAGTCTAAAAATGAAAATTACCTAACGTTGCCACAAATAGTTGTATGGATGAAATTGTGTGTCTTGTCAAAATTTGTAATGTAAAGTGTAAATTTGTGTAAACATGCCTCTCCCCCTCAAATGGTGATGAAAAATCGTTTTATCAAAATACCAGTATGATGCATATCGTTTAAAGATTAAAACAGACTTTATATAAAGACACATGGAATGTGCCAAATCTGGCGTCGCATAATCCCCGCTTATTAAGCACTTAATTGCTGCCCAAGGGCTAACTACTGATTGATGTCATTACATTTTGTAGAACACCAACGACTCTTACTTTGCACCAGGAGTCGCCACTGACAGATGTCATTTTACAGAATTCCCAGCAAAGGCCACTAGCTAGATACATGGCTTATCCGCTTATATTGGCAAGGGAATCCCTGTGATGTGTACATGGCTGTTAAATAACTATATGTATAACTTTTTGATATATTACAAGAGCCATCTTAAAAACTTCGTCATCCGATACATTCTTTGTCTGTTAGCCTGTCGCCGCCGGAAGTGGTGACGGGGAGACTAAGATAAGTTTCCCAAACTTCGTTATGCCAAACGGTCAAATTTAAAAGATTGCAGCAAAATATGATCTGGCTATGCATAGCATACGCCAGATTAAGCACTCTTAAATACCAAAATCTATCTTAAAGGACATGTACTTACTTGAACACATGCGAGACCAATGCCGACACCCGCAATGATGAGAACGTTTTCCTTGACAAATTTCACGAATCCATCCACACAGCCCTGAAAATAAATCATATCCCATTTTAAATATTGTCAATATATATTAAAGAATTCAGTTTTGCAATACAATAGTAATTAAGAATGATGCAGTCCATTACAGACATCAGGAATTAATGAACTTGTATGCATGAGAAATACTCTTTCATGTAGAGCCATTGAAACCGTGTTGGTTATCCTGTTTCATGGTTTAGAAATTCAGTACATAGTAAATTACAAGGATATATTTGGTTTCTAAGGGCTATTCCATTTAAAAAAAGGAGGGGGGGGGGGGGTGGACCTAAAGATTTTTCAGATGTCGGGAGGGCCCCGGGGGGTCTGAGGGAAAACTGATATTGGGTACGGGGGGTGGTTGACCAGAATTAACTGTCTGTCTGTTAAAAACCAGATATCGGGGGTGTGGGGGGGGGGGGGGGGGGGCTGGGGGGGTCTACAAATTTTCTGGGCTTCTTACAGAACGCCAGTATTGTGTCTGAGGGAGTAGCTCTTGGAAGCTTCCAGGCAAGTTTTGCACACTTTTTCCATGTGATGTCTAGTTTCTTGATACTTGGTTTACTAAGATCCCATGTCTGGCTGCCGTTAAATGAGCAGCACTTGCTTTCGAATAAATAATAGAGTACACTACTTTGAGAAATGAAGTTTGCACAAATACTGTTAGTGCATCAGAACAGTTCGTTTGATTTACTTCTTAAATCTTCAGCATCTGTCAGCATCTGACAATATATGCATTAAATTATTGCCAATATGCTTAATTGTAAAACATTATATATTCATTAATTCATTAGAAATGAAAATAAAGCATAATTACGACGGTGTGAATTTGGTTAACGTCAGTCGTGTCACAGGATGCATTCTCCACTTTACAGCAGGAGTTGGGTGGTTTGTCTATGCCGTGGGTCTTCCAGTCTGTGTAGTTCTTAGCTCCGCAGCATTTGAAGTCATGTTGCATGGCGTCCCAGGTCTCCGTGATTCCCTCGTGTTCAGGCTTGTTGTAATTCGGAATGGCTTTCTCCATGTATTCTTGCACAAGCCCCTTCACCTATAACAAAGGAAGATTTATAGTCATCATGCAATTAACAGAGCGTCCAAAAACTGCCCGACATCATCTGAATGCACTTAATGGCTGATTGTAAGATGATGTCCTGAACTTAAGGCTACACCTATATTTGATCTTCAGCTTCTCGGATCCTCACAGGGCAACTTCTAACGGGTAGGTTGGTTAAAAATTCCAAAATAAAATAAAAATGTCATGCTAAATAATGTCAGGACATTACAGCTGTATATAATTTTTTCTGTCGGCAAATTTCTCAGCATACAGCCAGAATGGCAAGTGTTGAAGTTTGACACCTATATAGGAAAATTTAGAAAGTATTCAAATTTCACAAAGTCAGCTGAGCAGATGGTCACGCTCTGTGGCACTCAGAAAATATTCTAAATTATTGTCAAAAATGCCTTTAATGGCCTCAATGACTGTAAAGTCACCTATAGGGCAATTACATTTCTTGAGATCTATAGATCTGTAGCGTCTCCAAATATAGTTCAAGTTCATTGCAGTAATCGTGTTTGAGTTTATATAAGCATAGATAAGCATTAAAAGCCAGTCTTACCTTCTCTTTCATGATGTAGGCAGCAATTCCAGCACCAATCTCCACTATGAAGATAATGATCAGGAAGGCAGCGAACTGAAAACATTTATTAATAAGTCATTTTATTAAAGTAAAATAGGCTGGCTTCAAAAAATAAGAGCAATCAGTCTTGTTATTATTTCTCTGCCAACTAGTTCAGAATTTAAATTTTGCATAATATGTAGTAAAATGTAGTTATGACAGAGAAAAAGTAACATTGTCTGCTGCGTTACACAGTATCGCAAAAGCAAAAATGGGAAAAACAAGTGAATGTAGATAGAGAAAGGCCATATATAATCACTGATAATTACTGAGAGGTGTGACACTTATGACTCTCAAGTGATGTTAAGTGGCGTTTTAGAGCATGCACACTTTCCATCTCCTCTCTGTTATATTCTATTACAATTGTGCAAAAAAAATAAATATGAGATTAGAGACATGAAACTCACGGTCGTGATCATGCAGTAGTTCTCCTTGTAAGCACCGCAGCATCCGAAGAATCCGATGATGAAGATGATTGACCCAATCACAATCAGAACAATCGCTGCTCCGCTAAAACTTCCTCCGAAGAAATCAAAGTATGTCCTGAAACGGGTCTGCACCACCGCGCCTGTGATGATTAGCCCCAACCCTGCTAACTGTAAAGGACAAAGCAAAAGAAGCAATGAGTAAAATTATGTCAGGCAATCAATATAATTTAATAAGGAAATCACCACATTGTGCAAGATACGTCATAAAAAAAAAAATATACCTCATTGTTAATAAAGTTAATAAAAGGCCACAGGACCAATAAGTTACCTTCAGGTATTTCAAGACAATTAATTATTGCAATGTATAGTAATTTTATTAAATGTACATTATAAACATATGCATTTGTCTGAAAAGCTAAAACATTAGAGAAAACACAAGTACATCTGGCACCAAAGTGATATTCACCACATAGGATTATCATCATATCAAAATGGTAATCAACAATCGGGAGCACTGCTTTTTTACAATTCAACATCTCACCTCACAGCAAGCGCGATGTTTCGGCTGAATGTCTATCGTTTTCATTGTTCACACAAACCAATCACAGAAAAGCATACAACAGATTGACCAATCAGATTCACTGGCACTTAGTAAATAGAGCACTTGTCCGAATCGACCAATCAGGTGGCCGTCCCTCCATGGCAACCAACTAACGTCCAGCCAATCCCTGATGAGTATTCCATTTGATAGTCTCTATGACGTCATACAACCTCAAGTCCCATAATAGCATCAAAAGTCAGTCTGTTAAAATTTAGTCCAATTCATAGTGCAAAAATGCTACTCAGTTTTAGTTCCTTTAGTGCACTGAAGCAACTTGTGATCTGCTTAGTGATCCACAGCATATAAAGGGTCAGTTATTTTCCTGAAAACCTGCAAATGTTTAGTGATATAGTAAAACCATAATTTGTTTCATTTAGCCAGTCATTTATTAAGTTGAAATACTAACCCTGGACGAGTATCATGATCTAAGCAAGTGCATAATGAGTAAATCAGTGAAAGACTACACACTTTGGTTATACAGCACAGCGGGAAGCAAATTAGATGAAACTCGACAAAAAATGCTTAGAAACAACAGAAGGTATAACCTTGAAGTTTCCTATTTTTCCAATATGACATTTTTTTGCCATCTTCTCATCATAATGGCCATATGACATGGTCACGTAGAACCAGAGCTCTGAAACTGCAATGGAGGGAAATACAGCCAACTTTAAGTTGATTCTTTCTCAGAAGTGTTTTTACCAGCTAGAAAGTTGGGGTTTGACTTGTAGCTGACATTCATGTCGATTTTGAGATGCTCCATGCCATTTATAACAAAATATGACCGAAAAACAGCGGGACATCTATTTTGGATCGCTTTGTGTCCAATGCCCTTTTTGTACCGAACCAGGACTGCTCACTGAACTCGGGGCCACCGGCATAGAGCAACAGCCTTAACCGGTAGGGCCTGGGAGCACTCAATCCTTCGTGTACACTGATCATTCTTTGCTAGTTGACCTAGTTAAACAAAATGATTTGGTAAACTATGTAGCCGATAGGCTGAGTATAGACTTAAGATAATGGATATCTCCTCCTAAAGTACAAGAGAAATGGATTCATATTTTTGTCTGCTTGTCAGAACAAGAATTGCGTAAACTCAGCACATGAACATCTTAATATTCTGTAATTTCATTGTTAGACCTTTAATACCATAAGCCAGCCGATAGACTATAAGAGAAATTGATAAATTTATGGTAGACGAGTAAACGAGCAAAACATGCATTTAATTAGGTCGCTTGGCTTATGGGTGACGACACAGTGTGTACATGGCCAAATGTGCCACGTGCGTTTTCCACACGTGCGTTTTCCTTGAGAAGGATAAACGCATGGAAAACGAATGGTTAGCTAATTATAATAAGGAAAAAACCATGCGTTTTCCATGCGTTTATTCAAACGCATGGAAAACGCATGTAGCACAATTGGCCATGTAGACAGCCAGCAGGCCACCTGAATGACGCATCTATTACAACTAACACAAGGCATCTTTTCATAAGATTATGAAAACATAAATATCTGCAGTTTATACACCAACAGGTATGATACCCTTCCAATAAACATGCCCTGCAGTGACCCCTAGGGTGCATCTGAACAGGTACTCGCGCTGAGGTTATCTCACGCCCCATGGGGTAAATAAACAGGGAGGGCTACTGCATTCTTCTGGGGTTATCTGCATTGATATTGGATCACATTAGAGTTCATCAAAACCTCCCACAAACTGTCACTTCCTGTGTCCTATTTACTGATGAACTGCAGGTTTAGATAATGGATATTGCTGGGTCAGTACTGAGTAATCCTGAAACTTATGAAACAGAATTCACCACATTATGCTTGGAGCATATTTTATTTATTTATTTATCATTATTGACATGTGGTTTTTACATTACAACAATACAAACATCATACGTGGAAACATAAACCACCCAGCCCCATAAGGGCTTATATGTCGCTCCATTTTAGTGCTTAAATACATGACGTCTAAGTACCAAAAAGTAACTGTTTTCTTATTTCCATCACTTTCAGCAAAAAGTTAGCCAATTGTACCTGATATTCGTTATTAATAAACACAATTTTTTCAAAATCATCATACTCATCAAAATTACTATAGATGTAACTAATATTTTTATAAAGACTAGTTCTTATATCATTACAGGCATTACATACACATAATATAGAAGATGAATTAACCCTAGCCATGAAATATTCCTCAAATTGTATAACAGATTATAACATTGTTAAAAGAACTTGCTAGAGCAGTCTTTTAATTGTGGGGTTCGATGATATTTTATGTGGAACTTACTCCCCTAATATTATTTTACCAGGCACTATTTTATGATACAAATCGCATAAAATCCCAACCATATCCAGATCCTACGGAGTCCATGCCATGCATGCGGTCTGTTTGTACAAGCTTGCAAGGCAGTCTCCGAAGGCCACAAAAAATCACATTATCTCTGCACCCTAGTCAATCTACTAAATTGGCCAATGATTTCATCGCCATTAGGACACAAGACATAAATCAACGAAGCCATAACATCCGCAGAAAATGTGCCGAGATAGCATTAGTTCGGGACGAAAACAAAGATAGTGAGTGATGAACTATTGGTAATGTCCATTTTAGTGTAAAAACTTGGCTATTAATGACCATTAACCAAAGCATTATTAAACCACTTGTGAATCCAGACAACAAAGTTGAATGAAATGGTCATATTGATAAGGAGTATCTAAAACAACATTATTTACCTTTAATTAATAAAAAAAAACCTCAAAGCAAAGTGGCAATGTCTACACAACGGCAGAATTGGGTTTAGTGCAGTATAGCGGACCCAAATTTATGCCCATATTTGGTGTCCATGACAAGATAATTTATAAAATTTCATATTTCTAGTTTCCAATTTCTAACAAAATTAGAATAATCTATGGTGTAGAGTAGCGGGGGTTTTTGGGGCAGCAGCCCCCAAAAAAAAGAAACAAAACAGCGGTCTTGCAATGAAAAATAAAAACCGCCGTTATTTGTTTGTGATGTCATTATTGAATTCAGGCTTTTGACATCATATGTATAGCAATGATGCTGGCTAAATATGGTCATAAATCAGGGTCGGCTATACTGCACTTTTTCCGCAGAATTTAATTTCTGCAAATACAACGTCATGGCCATTCCACTCCACCGTCTCTATCCCTCCTCCTTTTAATCAAGAGGCACTATTCATTAAAATGAACCCTATTCAAGACTAAATGAACCAGTCAGTGCAACTCAGACCCTCAGCCCCTCGTAAGGTTTTCACTTCAAAATAAACCCCCAAGTCACTCACTTCTCTCTGATATTTACTTTAAGTCTACAAAACGAGCTTTTTCAATTTAGGATCACCCAAAATGTGACTAGCGGGCGAAAGATTGACATTAACCCATTCGCAGTCTTTCATCATGATCAACATGGTTTAGATGGTTTCAAGAAAAATATAAAGAATTGCGTAGTTGCTTATGTTGCTGAATGTAATACTGATAATTGTTATATCTGCTTGCATATTGAAAATATATAAGCCATGTCATTATTAACTCGCTATGTTAATTTATGTATTTATAGTCTTCTCAATTGGAAGTCAGTCATGTTCAAAACCAACACCGATCAGCAGTTTGTTTTACACTTTCCTTATATAACGAAATAGAATCTCTCTAGGTGGCCCCACGGTAGTGAAAACTTTTATTAGTTAAAAGTTTTATTAGTGGGGTCTCCTGCCTTAATGTAAAACTGTTGTTATTGTAATGCTGATTTTCATGTAAATTGCAAATAAATGTGTCTGAATCTGTATCCCTAGAGCAGTAAATATCAAAGTATTTCATATTGAGCAACAGCCTTAACCACTAGGCTCACATGTCCACTGCCCTTTTGTATAGAACCAGAACAGACCACTTGCCTACACTGGGCACTGAACCCAGGCCACCTGCATAGAGCAACAGCCTTAACTACTAGGCTCATCTGTCCAATGCCCTTTTGTATAGAACGAGGACACACCACTTGCCTACACTGGGCACTGAACCCAGCCCACCTGCATGAGCAACAGCCTTAACCACTAGGCTCATGTGCCCCATGCCCTTTTGCATAGAACCAGGACAGACCACTTGCCTACACTGGGCACTGAACCCAGGTCACCTGCATAGAGCAACAGCCTTAACCACTAGTCTCATTTGTCCCATGCCCTTTTGTATAGAACCAGGACAGACCATTTTCATCTCCGCAATGACCTGCACTGCCTATGAAATACGATGCATCGAAGCAACAACTTTAACAGAAAGACTTATTTCGGAATCACCACTGGGAAATGAACAATATAACTTTCAACATTTTGGAAAGTTTAGCCCCCCTTGACCACTAAAAACAATGCCATGTTAACCTCTCATTCAAAGTGAGGAGGATGTTTTTCTCACATCTTAGCTTATCTTTCTTAGACTGTCTATGTCATTGATATTGCCAATAAAGGCTCAATGAGTCCCACTGCTCCCATTGCCACTTGCACAATAGCACAAGACCATAGGAAAGCCGGAAGCCCCTGCAAACGACCATCTAGACAAACACCCTCGGAGTTTGCGCATCCATTTACCCGCTACCCTTTGAGACTAGGTCACAGCAGGTCGCGAGGGCACGGACAATTGGGACCCCCGTGAGACATTTGATTACCCTACCAACAGTAGGTCTGATGATCATGCCCTTTTCGGACTGTTGCTTTGCCTGCAGTGCGCTGCTACCGGTGTCTAAGCAGCTATGCAAAGACAAGTATAACATGTTGCGCACAGCATCGCATCTTTACATCTGCCAATCTCTCCTATCACTGTTATGGGTTGTATACGTTGGCTGTATGGTTAATTTAACAACTTGTATCAGTCAATTTAATTAATGTCAGTATTTTTTAGGGTTCTGGTATTACACACTGGGCTTACTTCCCACATTTCAATCATTTCAATACAGTAGCAAAGTCAGACATATCATATTTTCATTAGAACAGTAACATCCAGACTTATTGGTCACACACAGGTGTCGCACGGTGTAAATAAACGATGACAAAGGCCGTTTCAGCTTAATAGTGGATTTTCACGGAAGGTTCCACCAGGTGGCTAAAACAGAATACTGCAATTCTATTGGCAGGAAAACTTCCCGCCCTTGACTATGATTGGCTGAAGCAAAGTGCATCCTAGCAGCAGTATTTTTAGTGCATTTTAATGTATATTTGACACTTCATCATTTAGTTGATTTTCGTTTGTTTTCTGAGAAAGTTATATTTATGGAATCAGTTAGTTATTACCTACTGTGTCTGAAAAGCAAAACGAGTAATAAGAGGAGAGGAAAGACTTATGTCTTGCTGAATTCAGGGCTGTTCAGTGAAAAGACTCTATTTTATCTTATATAATGTATCTAATAAAGGTTATTCTGGCAATAAATGCCTTCTTAATTAAGAAGTATATGATTGTGTGCATATGCACTATGAACCACAATATTTCAATTCGGTTCTCAACTGTGCAATCTTTCAAGAAAGTATCACAGCTTTACTGATTTCCGAATTCCAGATCTGAGTTCCAGATTTTGCATATTTCGAATCAGCGTGTAAGCCGTTGCGATGCTATTTGGCACCCTCAATCTAATTTGGATTTCCAGCCCCATTTCCCCATTTCGAATGATTTGAAATTACGAATTACATTTGCGGAAGATATCTTCTGGGGCCCCGATTGATTATTCCTTCATCAAAGTATTAACAAACTGCTTCCTAAAGAAACCAGATGCAGTATTGAACATTTTTCTATTTCTGCGTGGAGGCATCCTTCAAATATTCATGAGCAGCAGACAACTGTTTTTGTTTCGAGCGGTCTACAAAATATCTGTCGTGATTCATTTGGCTTTCGGGATTTCATCTTTCCGAGGACATTGAAAACATAACATATCACACCTCAGAAAGAGTCTTAGACATACAAGTGCTGGGTGAAGTAATAAGGAAACTCTTGTTTCGGACTCACAATACCAACTAAACCATCGCTCACTTTGTAAACCTCACTTTGTAAAACATAAGATGCGGCTACATCCAACAATTTGCATTCACAGATTTAAACCAATACAAATTTTCACATGAAAACATCACTAACATATGTAACCATGTGGCTAATGTCTTTCACTAAGTTTAAGAAACCATTAAATCATGATGTCAATTCTATAATCAGCTTCCAATACAGTCAATGCAGCACCTTTTCCGATAACAATGTCAATCCAGTTGTCCTACGTCATACTTCTTCTGATACATCATTCATTCAATGTATTTCAAACAAAACAACCCAAACAATACACTCCAATACCAAACAACTACTGAATTCAAGACTAGGAGACTATGACTATGGAATGGATGAAAAACGGCGTCCCTTTCTACATTTCATTTATGGATGGAGCCAAAATGGGAAACCGATCAACAAAATGGGAATCATCGACGGAATATGCATCCCCACACACCGCCTCGTTTTATGGCACAGAAAAAACCCCCACAGCAGCCTGTTGCAGTAACTGATGAAATTGTATTGTCATTTCCAGGAGATTTTCAGAGATTTCCAAAGCTAACCGACTAGGAATAGATGATCGAAGAGTATGAAACAAATCAATCGCCCTAATGTGCCAATTGCGTCGGTCTTAAACGGTATATGCAACAAAACTGTAGTCAAATATGTCCCTAAACTGTGAAAGCAGGGATTATTGACAGTCATTGAATAAGTGCAATTCCCGAAAGACAATAAACCCTCATTCAGGTCATCAACCAGATGGAATCAGTAAAATCAAGGGTTCATAGACATTTATGTGCATCTGTCTGCCATACCCTTATATGCATATGTGGGGCCTGTTGCAATCTATATATTCAATATCATATAGCGCTAATCTGCATAAATTCCATTTCATCCGTATTGTCAAGGTTGAACAAGATCGTTATATTTTATGACACTTAATATTTCTACTTCATGAAACTCATAAAGAGTACACACTGTTCATCTAATGAGCAACAGCCTTAACCATGGCAACCACTAGGCTCATGTGCCCCATGCCCTTTTGTATAGAACCAGGACACACCACTTGCCTAAACTGGGCACTGAACCCAGCCCACCTGCATGAGCAACAGCCTTAACTACTAGGCTCATGTTTACCATGCCCTTTTGTATAGAACCAGGACACACCACTTGCCTACACTGGGCACTGAACCCAGACCACCTGCATAGAGCAACAGCCTTAACTACTAGGCTCATGTTTACCATGCCCTTTTGTATAGAACCAGGACACACCACTTGCCTACACTGGTGTTTCTGGGCAATGAACCAAGAACACCTGCACAGAGCAATTGTATTTTATCAAGAGAAGAGTTGTCCAAGGTAAAGCCGTTTTCCTTTCACCACTTAACTTTTCAGATCTCTTTTTGCTTAGATAGCAACAGACCGCCATCGTATATGTGTCCTCAGCAGTATCTTAACACTGCTTAAACAAGAACTGAACAGAAAAAGAGTGCCGACAGCCCGTCTTGGGTGCCTTCAAACACGTTTAGTTAGAGGGATACTTCGAATAAAAGCCTTGATTATAACCTCATCCGTCGCAAATTTGCACTCAGATTCTGATCTCAACGATCAAGTATCTAAAAAAGATGATGCACCATCATGGCTTAGTTTTATGAACCTTCATGAGAAAAACCAGGAGCCCCAGTTGTGGCCATTTGGGGCAAATTAGACACCTGCTTTGCATTAAGATGCATTTTATGGCATGAAAATCCAGGGATTCCCATGCAACTGTCTGGATACCACTGCTGTCTGGGGCACCCATGGGTACTTCATTGATTATGTATGATAACCAGGAGGGTGAGAATACTACATACCCCTTTGGTCATTATTTCATTACTTAGTTCCAACAGTAAAGGTGTAAGCAGAGATTTAGGTCATATGATACATTCGTAATGTGGCTGTTATAATGAACTCCAAAATCATGAGTACGTTTAAGCTGCAATCGCCTACTTTCGGCATTTGCCTCTGAGAGTCACATCAGTAAAGCCAGGCTCACCGCAAAACATTCGGTCACAATCCATGTCAATGGTGTAAAACACAAGCTTGCTCTGTTTTAACAGAATAAAATTTAGATTCACAACTTCGTAACCCTGTAATTGCTTATTGATAAATTGTGAGTAACCCCATATTAGTATGGTGTCCATACAAACTGCTGTTATCTTCAAACAACCCCTTTTAATGACACCATAAATACCACATGATGCCATACTGTGATCCTACTACTTTCATTAGTGCCAGCCACAACAATGACAGTCATGAAAGCTATGCGATCCAACATTTTTCAGACCAGTAATAAGGTGGCACTAGCTGAAAGTACATCATTTATAAACACATCAGATTGTGTACAACAGCAATAAAGATGTAATAACAGTGCTCAGCAAAAGTGCCCAACTACAATGTAATGATGAGTACATCCCATGTGATTCAACAAAGACTGATGAGATATGGATCATAGATCATGAAAGGAGTGGGCTATGAACTTATGCACCCAGTCACTACCATGGATGGTGGTGGTGGATTAGGGCTTTTACGTCCTGTATTTCTGCACCTGATGGGCTAATTAGGACAGGTAGGGACCATGGCAATGAGACGAAGGATGAAACAGCCATCCAACATAGGCTCGACTGGGAATTGTACTCATCATCATCTCATCCATGGTAGTGAGGGTGGGGCCCGGGACCCAGTGGTTGGAAGCCCAGCGAGCTACCACTGAGCTCAGCCCCCACCCTCACTACCATGGATGAGATGATGATGAGTACATCACATGTGTTGAGACATGGACTGAGATGTGGCTCATGAACCGTGCAGTGAGTGGGACTTCATACCCATGCACCGCCGAGTACATCCAATGTGTGTGCACAGTGCATGGAGTCGAATTTGAACCCGTGCACCCGCAGTCACTGACATAGAAGAACACCATGCTAACCACATCTGATACCAACCATTTAATAAATACAAATTTATAGAACCTTGTTTTGCCATGAAGCTAACAATGAGCCCAATCAAACCAACCTATGTATACCAATGTATACACGAAGACATTGTAATGATACCAATGTATACACGAAGACATTGATATAGACAATATCCTTCTCGATGACATCGTAAATTCAGAAGACATTACAATTTCATGATAACATCACATCATAGAATGCAAGACAGAAACTATACACGAAAGAGCTGACGGCCGCTCACTAACATCGCTCTGCTTAGTCTATGATGGATCCAGGTCCCTCTTTGCCTAATTGCTGATTATTCTGCCAGAGAGAGATCCCCTCATCTGCCTTATTAGGAGAGCTATGTAGATAGAGCCCTTTTAAACAAAGGGGTTAATGCGCTAATCAAATGAGCTACTTATATTTACCCCGTGCCATTGTATTGGCTTTGATATTATCATGTGGTTATCATGTGGTTATGATGTTAATAGAAGGTGTATTATTGTATTAATAGAGGGTAGAAGGGTTATGAATCAAAGGTATGAATCAAGGTGGTAAAAATAGCATCAGGGAGCATTAATTAATTGTTGGTCTATAGGAATTAATTAAGGATACTTCACCCTACAAGAAGGAATACTCGATTGGATTCAGTATTGATCAACAGAAGACTATACAAGGTCATAAATACTAATTATATAGAAAAAAAAAAGATTTTAAACATTTTCCAATTTAATTTTCTACCAAACGATTACTTACTTATAAACTTACTGATTTTATTTACAGGAGAGACATAATAATCTTATCGACACGTGTTCTTCCTAATGAAATTGCGGAGTGAAATTTTGACCAAATATTCCCTCACCCTATTACTAAATCACAATTATGTGCAATGCAAGCAATGAGATGTTTACCCAATGAACCGAACAAAAAAAGGCTAAATTAAATTTCCACAAAATATTTCACGTTCCCGTGTCATGATAACTCCAATCATAAAATTTGGCAATTTAATGTTGCTTTAAATTGTTCAAACATGGCACACAGGAAGATAATGTGAATTATATTGCCTGGCACAGCATTAACAGAAGTTTCAAAATTTAATTCGCATAAAATCGCCATATTTTCTTTTTACCAAATTTGGTCATGAAAGTTTTAACATTACTATTACTTTCAACATATTTGTATGATATCCCATTTTTAAGTACAACTTAGCGCTTATGATCACCAGCATTTTGGCTTATAGGTTTTTTATTATGATAAAAAATTATTAAATAATACTGTTGATAAAGCAGAATTTTACAACAAAACATCTGAAATCATATTATGTATTATGAGTGATAATTCAAACCAGCGGTATAGGTGTAAAAATAATGCGTAGTAACAAATACACTATCAGCCAAAGATAATACACGAAGATATACCATATCCATCTTTTTCATGCAATTCCAATCATAAGGTACAGTTAGTTCCCAGACCACCCTCCAGGGGTTTTATAGAATCCAGGTGTCAGGTGGCTAATAAACACTCTTGGCCAAAGTAAACTACATACGGTTAGTTGAATTAAGAACCGGCTGTTAAATTGAACCTAGACAAAGCTAGACAACTTCTGCTATACGATGCTACCTGCCACTAATTGGAACTGTCTGGCTATAGATGGCTACTCAAAGCCGGATCTAGAAGTACATGCAGCACCATTTGGTGCATAAGTTGAGAGTTATGCATATTTGTAATCTTCTGTTGAAAAGATGCAGGTCTATTGTACATACACATTTATGATATATAAGATAAATTTCTTACATTTACCAAGGTTCATATTTTTTCAATGGTAGTTTAAGGTGACTATAAGCTAGGAGTAGACAGAAGCGATTGGCTTTAGCCAGTTATAGCTACAGCCAGGAATAGGTTGCAACAGCTGTCCAATTTACCATATTTTATGAAACTAACTGTATCCGGAAAGTTGTCATGGATACCGGTTTATTTCTTAGGGTGCTTTATTTCATAAATATGGAAGTTTGTGTACAGTGAAACCCAATCTCACCACATCGATATGAAGTAGACAACATCATAATCAAAAGCACTAAACCCCAGAGACTACAGAGTTTGATAACTAAATCGTATTTTCCTAAAACTTAATTGCAGTTTACCTCTACATTAAAACTATTTCAAAATAAAGAATTTAACCACCATCAAAATCATTTAGTTGCTAATCTTAATTATGAAGTTCTACTATACATATATCCACATATGACATATCATCTAAAATAAAGAAGAATCCAATAGGAGACAGAGGGGCTCCCTGCAATACACCATAAAATGTGTGAAATTGGTGACTCCAGAACTAAAACATTCCGAGTACTCAGGACTAAAATATTTCAACTCAGGCACATACAATTTCCAGAGACAAAATTTAAATTCCAAATGGAAAGTACAATTTGAAAAGCAGGTCATTCAGCAATGTTTACTACAGGTCTGGTCCTGTGACATTTTGGCATTTCAATCAGGAAACTGCTGTACAATCGCCCAGTGATGTTATTCTAAGCAATAT
This sequence comes from Alitta virens, assembly GCA_932294295.1. Lineage (NCBI taxonomy): Eukaryota > Metazoa > Annelida > Polychaeta > Phyllodocida > Nereididae > Alitta > Alitta virens. Next base: position 19,236,590 of record OW028585.1, on the reverse strand, counting down.
TGAAACAGAGACCGCACAAAATCCAGATGGATACTGAAAACTTAACCCCGAGGGTATTTTGCTCAAATTTGATTGAACATTATGAGCATGCTCAGAGATACGTAGGCCATACTAACAGGCCATACAAACAGACCAAAGGCAAAATGTATTGGTGCAAACTCTCCAAAGTGTCCAATGAGCAAACAAATAATTTCTAACCCCTTTCACACTAACTGAAAATGATTCAAAGATGAAAATGAAACTGTACCTGCCTACTCAGGGCACTAACATACAGATATTGACTGAGGCGAGGGCACTAGTAAATTTTATTTGACCCGTGGGAGTGATAGTTGCTTGAACTGAACCCAGGCCACCTGCATAGAACAACAGCCTTAACCACTAGGCTCATGTGCCCCATGCCCTTTCGCATAGAACCAGGACAGGCCACTTGCCTACACTGGGCACTGAACTGAAGCCACCTGTATAGAGCAACAGCCTTAACTACTAGGCTCATGTGCCCCATGCCCTTTCGCATAGAACCAGGACAGGCCACTTGCCTACACTGGGCACTGAACTGAAGCCACCTGTATAGAGCAACAGCCTTAACCACTAGGCTGCCCTTTTGCATAGATATGTACAAGATAGACCAAAACAAATCTTTTAAGCCTTGCTAGGATCATGATCGTTCTGCCAGGGGTTTACAATACTTAATCGTACATCTCATTGAAATCAAGATTTACAGATGCATCTCTTTGCAATTGCCCGGCATGATGCCATAATCCTTACTTTAATTACAATTAATTCAATCATCAGTTTAATGATTTAATGAATCAGAAGCTGAGTCATGGTGGATTTACTTACACTTCGTCATGCCATCAAACCTGATTCAATCTTTTCCAATAGACAATCGCCAAAGTGTGACTTCAACTGAGCAGTGTTACAAATATAAAATTATTTGAACACTTAATTCTTTTACCTCTAAAACTCTACAATGTGAGGTTTCTAAAATAAATTTCTCACTGAACCAATGTGATACACATTGTAAATAGTGATAAACTGTCTCAGATAATCCAGAATATATACAACGGCATCATCATAGAAAATGACCCAAGTGCGTCGCAGTATCAGCAGCTTGTGAAATTCCGGTTAAAAAGGTATACTCGCGATAATTTCCATGTGAGGATAGGATTAAGACATTAGTACAAGATAGAAAAGTACAAAAATGTTATAAAAGTGTACCGTTATACGATACTATCCATTGATAAAATCCATGTTTTGTCTATGATTTGATGACATTCAAGGATGATAATCAGACATGAGTTGAGCTAGCTAGAGGGTCCATCTCCCCTCCCTATTCCACCTGCACACTGTCTGAGCCTGTCATCAGACCCTAGATGAACACCCCAACGACCCCTGGTGGGCTCCTCTGCAGTTAATGGCTACTGCAGCAGCCTCTGGTGGCAGGGGAGCAAAGCATGCAGCTGTGATGGCTGTTGGTGGCATGGCTGCTTGTTGCTGAAGAAATGATTAAATGCTCAACATGCTCAAATAGAATCGGATACATTAAATTGGAATATTCTCGGATAGATTGAACTCTACCTTATATCGTGCAAGTGTTCTGGTTAGCAAACTCTGCACAATTTATGCTGTTACCACAGGAAACCACGACTTACAATTTACAGTAAATGATGAGACGACGATAAACCCAATAGGGGAGTTCCCACCAGCTCATAGATGTATTTATCACAAGGCACCAGGAAATTTAACACCGGCTATGAGCAACTTCCATCTGAGTTAAACCATCAGAGTTAAACCATCAAGAGGTTCAAATCCTTATATATTCGAACCTGGGACCTTTAGAGGACCCTGCCAAAACTGTACCCCTTGGGCCATTCAGCTGCTGTGCTCATCTGAGCAATTTGATAAATTTCAAACTGGGACTGTATTTTCCCAAATCAAACCCATGATCCCTAAATATCCACTAAAACAATCCGATACCTTACACACTGGGCCCATCTTATCTCCCTATTATGAAGATCAGTAAGAAATCTATTATACCCCTCTCAGTGAGAGTCCTTGACCTTGACCTGAGAGGGCTGGGGTTACTACTACTACATAGGGTAAATGCTACTAAAATGCCCCAGGGAATGAGGAAATACCATACCCTAGAAACATACTTGATGAAATGCCCATGGCCTGATTATAGAACAGGGTAAAAATACATTACCCTAAATATCATTACAAGTGTTTATGTTCCTCAAATGAACACTTGTGGGATGAGACGAGTACATCCAATGTGATGGGGCAGGGACTGAGATGAACCCACAGTCACTACCGTGGATGAGATGATGATGAGTACATCCCATGTGATGGGACAGGGACTGAGATGTGGCTCATGAACAATGCAGGGAGTGGGATTTGAACCCATGCACCCACAGTCACTACCATGGATGAGATGATGAGTACATCCCATGTGATGGGACAGGGACTGAGATGTGGCTCATGAACAGTGCAGGGAGTGGGATTTGAACTATGTTCCTAGAGACGCTGCAACACCCAGGCCAAGTATCAAACCCAGAACCTTCAAAGGTAGTCAGAGAACCCTTACCACTAGACTGACCTAGATACACAAGAACAAAAAATAAATTTGGAAAAAAAGACTTATCCCATCAAAGAGCTATTCTTTTTGCTTTGTTCTTGATTTTTTGAAGTCAATGAACTTTCAACATATTGATGTTGAAAGAAGTGGCTCCAGAGATCTGATCTTTTGAAATCTCAATCTCCCACAAGAGGTAGCTTTTGGGTGCCACAATGCTCTCCCGGTTGTCATGGAAACGTCACAAAGTGTGTGTGTAGTCTGTACACAAACTTCCCCACAGCAGCCTCAGTGAGGTGGTGCACACTAACAGCCATTAATTTAACATACTCAATATCAGTCTTTGCGCTATTGTGGTGGATAATAATGGTCCATTGTATAGCATTATTTCTGCTGTAGGTCCATGTCAACTGAAGGGAGATTTTGGAATATAATCGAATAAAGACAGTATTTTTTTTCTGTTTCTTTTTTGCAGTGCTGTGTGCCAGAAGCCAAGTCAGCTAGCTCAAGACACAGATGGGAGGATGAGGGAGTCCGTGTTACACATTTACCAAATAGGTGGAGTCTTTTGCTTTCCCCAGCAGAAACAGCGATCACTAGGCACAATTTAACATCATACCCAGGGCCCTAACCACTTGACCAATCAGCTGCTATTCAATAAATGAATAAATCAAATTCCTCCTATTGGCTACAATCTGTTACATTATACCTTCCTCTATCAATCACCAGCTTCACTAACAATAACAATTTAATTAATCAATTGATCAACAAATTAGTCCAATAATTGGGCTGTAAAACTAACTCGGGTAATAAAATCCTGGCCCAAAATCAATATTCATCTCTAACAGACTATTGTGTATCAGACGCACCCAAAAAGTAGTCGGTGATAAACTACAGCAACAAATGTAGTTCTTTAAATGAAACAGATCAAAACTTATGAACTACAATGATAAATGTAGTGAACCCATAGCCATAGACAATCACTGACATTATAGCGCATTCAGTCAAACTGACTACATTTTACAAATGAGATTTATGGAAGTATTGATGTGATGTCATGCTGTTATAAGAAGCTCTGGTCAGTTTCTGAGTTTTTTGTTCGCCCAAATAATTGTTGATTCCACGGTGGGTCTCAAAGATTAAATGGGGGCCAGATGGTTTTGCAGCAAGTTTTCTATATTTTGATTTATCATCCACTATTTCACCGCTTGCTTTGAGTCCACACTTGCATGCGTCACATGGTCAGTTGTGGCGAGTCGTTTGGACCCAGCGTAGTCAGTTTAATTGAACAAGCAGTAACTTTTGAATGATACTAGAGAATCTGATGCCATCTTTAATAGTTACTTCATTAATAGCTACTTCAATTACAGTTTAAGTATGCATCAAATTCTGATCGAGTTGACATACAGACCATCTTCAAGTGGTATTTTCATACATGGCCAAATGTGCCACGTGCGTTTTCCATGAGAAGGATAAACGCATGGTTTTTAGCTAATTAAAATGAGGCAAAAACAATGCATTTTCCTTTCGTTTATCTTTCTCACGGAAAATGCACATGGCACATTTGGCCAAGTAGTGGAACTTTTTTCACATTTAACGATTCAGAACCAAACAAAGTGGTCTTTCAATCGAAGCGGCTTTAATTGTGTGGTTCAACAGTAATAACTAGTTCGATTCTACCGCACAAAAGATGTCTAATTCTCCCCATTGCACTAATACAATATCAGCAGATGGTGTGCCTCACTGGAGAACACGACAGTAAAACCAAACCCTCATAAATCTTGCAATCGTCACAACGATCCATATTGAGTGATCACAGCGAAAAAGCCCACACAGCTTCTGCGGAAAAATCAATTGTGTTTGCATTCCATGGTTTAATCCATTATGTTGAGCCAGTCAGTTTACACAGAACTATGTTTGCCTCAATAAATAGCCTACTGAGCCCACCTGAGTTTAATATAGACTGCATTAAATTAACACGAAGTGAGTGAAAACTGGGGCTTTTAGGAGAGGTCAGTTGACTTAGATTTAAGTTTAATTTAACAAGTTCATTTAAATGACTATAAAATATTCCTCTTATCTATATCCTAGGCATTGACATTATTTCTTATATATAATTGCGAGATAATAACTTTAATTTATTTTTGCAGTTTTGTTATTTATGTTTTTTTTAGAGCCCTAACTTCTGGTGAACACATTGAACATTCTTAACTATCCACAAGAGGGCAGCAGGAGGCAGACCTCAAACATCAACCAGTGCACATGCACTTCACATAGCAACATACACAACTCACATAAGAGTATATGTAATGATTTAAATCCAACCAGCTGTTTAACTGAACTGTCTGGGATTGACTAAACTGTTTGACCAGATTTTAATCAAATACACCTGAGTGTGCAAAAGAAAAATCAATCAGAAAATGTTATTGCTTAAATTATGGGTAGGGCAATCTGTTACATTTAAAAGCTTAGGCATTAATAAGCAATATTGCTGTGCAATAACCTAATGAAAGCAGCAGAACCTTAATTTTTAAGATCACTTTTGGGAATAATTGCTAAGAGCAGTACACAATCCAGTTATATGAAATCGGGCACTATTTACCATTTTCATCAAATTTTATGACCCGACTATTTGTCTAAAAGCAAGATAGTCCTGATATCGAGTGGTCTTAATTGTTGCGTTTCACTGTATTTGATTTCAAAATATTTTCCCATGATAACATGGCCAAATGTGCCACGTGCGTTTTCCATGAGAAGGATAAACGCATGGAAAATGCATGGTTTTTAGCTCATTATAATGAAGCAAAAGCCATGCGTTTTCCATGCGTTTATACTTCTCATGGAAAACGCATGTGGCACAATTGGCCATGTAGTTGAGCAGTAATAAGATTTCTCTGCAGAATTAGATGCTTCTTAATATTATTAAATAACCTTGCATTTTCGAGGGTGTTAAGCAAAGCTTGTAATGTTTCGTATGCTTCACTGAATTTTCCCAGCTAGATGTTAGCTTCCCCTTTCTTTGTGCGTTCCAAATCTAGACTGCTTTTTATATATATAAAATACATGGATGATACACCTGTCAAAGGAAAAGTACAACTCCATATCTAAGTATATCACTGTACCGAAATCCATTCATTCATTCGTTCATTCAGTTAGTCATTCATTCATTCATTCAGTCAGTCAGTCAGTCAGTTAGTCAGTCAGCCAGTCTACTCTTCAAACTTCTACAAATTATTGATCAGAGAATTTCAAAGAATTTCTTGTCTATGCTGTTGATATATTTAAAAAAGTAGTCATGACATCAAGATGTTATACATGAGGAAAGCATTTACAAATTGACATTTGACAACATCACCAAGGGAAGACATTATGGAGAAAATATCAGATGGAAAAGCGATAAAACAATACCCTTTGAACTGAACTTAATTGTCGCGCAGAAATCTGACGAAAATTCTTAGATCTAAGTCATATTTTCTCATATTTCTATTATAGAGCGCTTTTACATTCATCATGCATAATCTATAGGACAAACACACGACACTAGACTGACTGCCACACCCTTCAACACCTATATAACAGCGGAAACTCGGAAATAAGAACACCATTGGTGCATAATACAACGGTCTGAATATTTAATGGTGAGGTTGTCTTAATTGTGAGGTTAATTGAAATGATACACATTTAAAGTTAATTTAGATAGTGGTCGGATTTAGGTACTCTTAAAAATGGATATGGAAGATGTTTTTAATTGTGAATTAAAGTACTATGGTATTAAAATAATATGTATCTGAGTAAAGTTAGTCTTAATTGTGAGGCATTCTCAAAGCTTGCACAAGGTATATTCATTGTGAAAAACATAAATAAATATATGAAATAATAATGAAGTTCAGAATTATCGAAATATTATCCAAGTTTTCAGGCGTTCAGCCAGATTTTCTTAAGGGTGCATAAAAATAGCTATAGTCCACACAGTGTACGATTGGGTAAAAAATAGATCTTATTCATGAGGGCATCTTAATAGCCAAGTGGTCTTTAAAGTAAAGTTCCGCTGTAATTATCTCGGAAGCCCATTGGCCATGACAGGTCAGTCGATCATATTATGTATGTATACACCTGTATTGAATTTGGTGACTCAGTGACCATCATTTCATGACGTCAAAATACTATCTTTGGACAACATGACCATTTTTTTTCCCATGAAAACCCAAAGAGTTGTTTAAATTTCCTCAAAACATTTGTCAAGCCTAAGAGGAAAATATTTTTTGTTAAACGGTCAAATTTCGCTGACATAGAGAAAGTAGAAACTTGAAAAAATCCCAAGAAAGTATTCCCTAGTAATTATCCATTGATGAGCATGTAATACTTCCAAAACTCTCTCTAATTGTACAAATGATATAGCTTATGTGACCATACAATTGTAACACCATATGACATTAAACAGTACTGCTTACATTTATTATTGTATGTAGCAATCAAATATATTACAAAAATATACTGATTTCCTTGTTCAAATTTACTTCATGTGAATTAGGTTTTAAAGAGTTTTTAGTTTTTAAGTTAGGATGGCGCCACAAAAACATTTAACACGAAAGGCTACTATTACGACTAAATCTAGAGCAATAAATTTCTCTTTTTTTTTTAAATGTTTATGCAAGAAAACTCACAAAGAAACTACTAAATGCCTCTTTTCTTCCCAAATCTTAGCAACCCCTCAGTTACCAAGTAACTTGAAGTGCAATACAAATATACTGGAGATTAGGAAAGGTCAAATATCCAAATATCCATGGATTTCACCCCCTTCTTTTGTATCGAGTCGTGCAGTTCTGACTCATAACCTCAATACGCTGATACATGTAGTCTTATGACCATGACTAGTCGATTCAAACATCAGCTGACAATAATATATACATCGCAGCCAAAACAAAATTATTGAGATCTACGTCACATATATATTGATGAAAATTTTAACAGTAATTTAAGTATAACTATTAAAAATGGCATCAGATTCTCTGGCATCATTCAAGTTAATATCAGCGGCTGTCTATGGCTATGGGTGCGATCGATTATCATAGTAAATAAGAGTCTTTTCACTGAACAGCCCTGAATTCAGCAAGACATAAGTCTTTCCTCTCCTCTTATTACTCGTTTTGCTTTTCAGACACAGTAGGTAACTTATCCATAAATATAACTTTCTCAGAAAACAAACGAAAATCAACTAAATGATGAAGTGTCAAATATACATTAAAATGCACTAAAAATACTGCTGCTAGGATGCACTTTGCTTCAGCCAATCACAGTCAAGGGTGGGAACTTTTTCAGCCAATAGAATTGCAGTATTCTGTTTTAGCCACCTGGTGGAGTTACAGAGAACCTTCTGTGAAAATCCACTATTACAAATCATAAAAATTTTTTTAATGGAAATTTAAACTGTAACTGAAGTAACTATTTAGGATGAGTTTGAGTTTTGAGTTTGTTTATTTGCACCAAACAAAGTGAATACATTTTGCAAATTATAGTCAACATAGTAACAATATAGAACATATCAGATTGGTGCAAGGGATCCCGATTCTCTTGTTTATTAAAAGTAATAAAATGTAATAGAAGTAGCTTAGTTTAAGATGGCATCAGATTCTCTGGTATCATTTAAAAGTTAATGTCAGTGGCTGTCTACAGCTGCGGGTTCACTGCATTTATCATTGTCGTTTAAATACAAGACTTAGGTCATGGATCTGTAGTTATTCGCGGAAGTCAGAGAGCTTGAAATATCTCTTTTTATTTTTATTTATTTTTTATTTTTATTTTTTCTGTGAATGGGCATCTTCTTCAAGTGCTGCACAATATATAAATGGCATTCTTTCTGCTCTAGATACAGACAGAACCACGGTTTGAAAAGTTGCGGAATGGCAGATTCTGAGAAATGAGTCAATCTTTTTTTTTTTAAAGTTTATCAATTGGCTTGCCTGGGAAATTTCCCTTTAAACATTAAAATAAAACGTGTAAAAAAAAATAATTTAACTTTACCATTACCTCACTAATAAAAGCAATTTACCATTCAATTAATCGTTTTATTCCAGCCCGATATCATATCATGCATATATTTCTCAATTATAAACTTTCCTAAAAATACCAATTCCAGCCAGTTGCCATATCATCGCGCCATATAAAATATCAAGTACACATTCTATGATAACCATGACAATTCAGCAATTACATTAAAAGCTCTATATCCTGTACACTATTAATGTCCTATTGAAATTGTAGCATTCCTGACATGTACATGTAAATGTTGAAGGTGAACGCATGTATTGTAACATTAGAACTTTAGACCTTTAGATACTGTATAGTAAGTTATATAAATAACACTACTTCACAATTTAGGATCATTAATCTGTACACAACTGTAGTAGTAGTAGTAGTAGTAGTAGTACTTAGTAGTAGTAGAAGTAGTAGCAGTAGTAGTATAAGTAGTAGTAGTAGTAGTAGTAGTAGTAGTAGTAGTAGTAGTAGTAGTAGTAGTAGTAATAGCAGCAGCAATATTTTACCTCGTTATTAAGACCACCTCACCTTTGAGATCAATAAACATGCACCAAATTTTATCAGCTATTAATTAAATTATTATTATAAATTTCACAGGAGTGAAATAACATTGTGCAGTACTACTAAATTATACTAAGCAGTTCATACACATAACTTAAATCATTAGTGATGGCAAATCGGTCTCAAAACTGACATCGATTAATCGATAAGCTGTTCGATGCGATAATCGATTTGTAAATCGATTTTATTTTTCCATTGACTGAGAACAAATGCAAAGAAGAACATAAACTCAACGTTCAACCTTTAATGACGTTCAATTTTCTCATAGGTGGCAGCACAGACTAGCGCTAGCATTGATTATCGGCTGTTACTTGGTTTTGTCGACGATAATCGATTAAAATCGGCGAATCGTGCCATCACTATAAATTATGCTATTAAACATCTTAAATCCATTTACAAAATCACAGTACATCTGATATAGAATGCTACTTTTTGTACATTGCTAATATGATTATATTGCATGTCTGCAGGCAATTAATATTATTATTCACTGCCAAAATGAACTTAGCCCAACACTTCATACAGACTTAAGGGTCAAATCTCACGGATGACAGATTTTTACAGCGTCCTAAGTATACAATGATGTATAGCCAATATTAAACGTGAACAAATTCAATAAATAAAGAAATAAACGACGAGTCAGCAATATTTCTTTGGGGACATGACCAATGCTTGAATGAAATGTGTTTTCGTACACATTGGGCCATTTGCCAATACACTTAAAAACCATTAGTTAAAGGCTCTTAGTAGGCCTACTACTGGTTTTTTTTTGTTTTTTAGAGACAAGCATCTCTTAGGCTGATTTATAATTTAGTTTTATATGGCTAATGGTACTTGGAAACGCTATATTGCACAAAATTGTCTCAATATTACCGGTCTGACCCTTCATAAGACCGGCCTGAGGCAGACGTAATTATGAGATAATTCGGCTTGGACTCTACGCTATCTATCTATTTATAGATTAACCTCATGAGAGGGCCCTTCCTTCACTTGCCTTAGCGAGTTGGCATAGACGCCAAAGTGAAGTACCACCAATTTGACACCTCATGCCATGGACATCCAGCTCAGAAGTATAGCTCATGAACAGTATACCGAGGCCAGGAATGGAACCTAGGGTCTTCCGTCGACCTTGTAGGCCCTTAACCTTTAGGTCACTAGACCACTTCGATCACCAATTGAGTAGATGTAACGGAATCGAACGGGCTAAAAATGTTGTTGAGCAAGAACTTTATCACCATTTAATAGACTGAACAAATACCAGCTACAAGTTTTGTTGGATCAACAGTATTCGATCAATATCCATGATAACCGTCCAGAGCAATTACAAACCGACATGAGCCAAATGGGCGGAATTGGGTGTTATATTGACGGCAATAAAACCTAACATCGGAAACTCAGAAAGCCGAAAGCCTATTAACGGTATTGATATTTATCTATCTAAATCAGAGCAATTCGAGTTCACATTGGTATTTCTTTTTATCATTTCTGCATTTGTGCCATTGGGTACTACATTAGTGTATAATCCTGAATACTTTTCAACGTATTGGCATTTTATTAGAATTGTTAGCCATACGTGATGGACGGATGGAACGTATGTTAGATTATGATGAGGTGGTGCTCATTATTGAGACACTGTGTCTTTTAAGCCAGTGATTTTAAGTCAGTCGGCTAAAAGCTTTATAGCTTATGTTTTATTGTTTTGTCTTGCACCTCCGACTATAAATAAAGTTTATCTTATATTTTATTTTGTTATTTCAATTTTCTTTTACAAAATTTTTAATTAAACTTATTACATTTGCGATTTTTTTTAATGTATATACTCCTATGCCACTTACATGTACATTGATGTAGGTATGCGAAAAAATTATATTTAATATAACATTTACCATGAATGCATAGCTAAGTAGTGTTTTAATATCTATTAGTATCAAAATCACAGAAAATAACAAATTTTTCTTAAATATCATAAACCTAAAATATTTCATCAGAATGATGTGTATACATGTACCAGACCGTCAATTTCAGTATCTAACAGAATTGAAAATTTACCCTAAAGCTTTAAAATAAAAATAAATTTCCTCATTTCTCAAATGATACCATAATGGTAATATCATATCTATAAGAAACATCCGGGATGATCAATTTGATGATATCGTGTATGTCATTAAAATTATAATAATAATTGCAACTGCAATGCCACCTATGTTTAACATTAAAATTGTGATAGTACATTGGCTGATCCAGGGTCCCCCCCCCCCCCTACAGGGTATCCACTCAATTTTGAAAACAACATTCCCTGTATTTTCCATGAATTTTCCCCGTTTCACTAGATATTTTCCCGGGTGATTATACAGCCTCCTGGTACCCAATAGCTGTACCTTCACCACCAAAATACCACTAAGTTTAGCGTAACTATTAAATCAACAGAGTTCATTTCAACCTATGAAACTTAATATCTACAATAAGACACACTGCCATTCACGTTATTCATTTCTGATCAAAATTCTGTTAGCATTTTACATATTATTATGAATACATATAATGACAAAATTCCCTGCGTTTTCCCTGAATTCATAACCTAACGTCAAATTCCCTGAATTTCCTCTGCAGGGAACTTCTCTTTTTACAATTTTCCCTGTTTTCCCTGTCCAGTGGATACCATGCCCTACCAGCCTTAATTTCTGTAGCAGCCCCTGTCATAGTGACCCAGAGACACCTTAATAGCTGAGCTGGATCCGCCAGTGAGATAGTAATAATATTGTGAATCCTGGTGGGCTGTCATAGTTTTCCGCATGCACTGGAAATCCTAGTAGTTACTTTAGTTCAGCAAGGTCCATATATATGAGGATCATCCAACTGGTTATCCAGCGGACAACCTGCTTTAAAGTATTGGTTGATCGCCTCCATCTTTTGGTTGTCAACTGACGATTTCGAAGTTCAATATTGTGGACACATCAAGATAATAACCACTTATCAGAATTTAAGAAATAGTGTGAACTCCATTAAGAGGCACATGTCTTTCTTGGTTTATAGAATATCACCCGAGTTGCAAATAGGCCTATGAAATGTCCAGCAGAAAAACCTGGTTAGAGGCCAAGATCATCTGGTTAGTCGAGCCTTATTTTCATTTGGACAAACGGATAACCACTATTTGAACTCCTGGTTAGAATCCCAGTGTTTCTTAATATTGAGGCAGACATATCAGTGCTTATCAAATACTTATTAACTTACAGAACAACAATTGCATCACTGGGCAGCTAATACAAGCAGTACCCCATAACAGTACCCCATATGTCATGGGGTACTGATACAAGTCATAAGACCAGCTGCCTGAAGTTGACATAAAGATGAGATGTCAGAATTGGAGTACACATCAACTCTATGATTGGAGTCTTTTCATGCATCATGCATCAGCATACCATAAAGTGACACAGAGCAGAGACCCAGACATAAATCAATATCAATCTTCATAAGCTTAGCAGACACAAATTAGAACAAAAAAAGTCTGCTGACTGTTGAGCCATGACTAATCAATGGCACAGCATAGCATGTATAGACTATGATGCGGTCATTAAACATCATATAATCAGTATTTCTCCACACATGATGCACAAAATATTGCCAATCATCATGTGCAATGTTGAACATCATGTAGCATGATACACGCTAACCAAAAATAGTCTAGAATATTTGTTTCCAAGTTGCTAATGCAGCAGCTGCAATAATTCTATGCCATTTCAACGAAATCAGCCGCAAGCAGGATAAAGCCCACTCCCACACCGCTGATGGCAGTTCAGGTGAAAATGCGAATGTCGCCTGCAATCGAGTCACCAGTCGTAAAGGTAAACCCAGACGGTAGCCATGGCAACGACATCACCTGGCTGACCAGCGTGACATTCGAGTGACAAAGAGCGTTATAGCAATGAGATAATGTAGGACAGAGGAAACCGAATACTAAATGTTCCAATAAAGCCAGATTAGTTCATCAAGCCAAGTGGAATTGTTTGCATGTTACGAACATATCGTACTCCAGCCAAACAATTGGCTGCTAAAGGCACCTGTATGTTTTAGAGCAACCAGTATTGTATTATTTTTTATGTGCTATAATTTTGTAAGGTATGAACCTAGACCAATCCATCAGTATGATCAGTCCCTAGTCTCCATACATCAGGGATTAGGATGAACCCAGGCCACCTGCATAGAGCACAGCCATAACCACTAACCTCACGTGTCCCATGACCTTTTGCATAGAACCAGGACAGACCACTTGCCTACACTGGGCACTGAACCCAGGCCACCTGCATAAAGCAACAGGCAAATGTGTCCCTGGCCCTTTTTGCATGTTTTGTATGGAACCAGGACAGATCCCTTCTCTACACTGGGCACTGCATAGAGCAACAGCCTTAAACACTAGGCTCATGTGCCCCATATGTTTTTATTGTATTTGGACAGTTGGTATAGTCATGCTTACATAGGAAATTGAAATGATATCACCAAAAATGTTGTGCATGGCATCATGCATTTCATAAAGTTGATTCCGTTTAATAGCATGTTGTATAGAACATTAATTAACAATCTAAAAGCATTTGTCTTAACAACTGGTGCAGGATTTCTGGGAGTGTCACATTCTCTGATTCATAATATGGCAACAGTAAATCGGACAAGTTTTGTATAATACAACACAGCAATGGTGATGCTGTTTTATGACTGAGATTAGCTAACAGCAAATTACACGGATGCATTCTAATGTTCGCACAGCACTTCGGTCATGTTAGCATTGTTTACTAGGTACAGACTAGACCAATTCATCAGTCCCTACATCGGGCAACTGCAGCACATTACGGTAATATCATGGCATCAATGCGAGTCACAGGTCTTAATAATCTCAACGCAACACGTTGATCTATTCCCCTCGATAACTTACACGTCCTAATTGACTGCGGCATTTATAAGGTACGGACAACTGTAGCATATTACGGTGATATTCTGGCATCAGACACTAGTGATGATCATGATCATCAATGCGTGTGCCCTTGCTGTCTAATATACCATCCTTACAAGGCACAGTCATAGTAGTGAGTAGGTGGGTGGATGGCGTTTAACGAGGGTTTAACCCAGAAGGGTTGACGATGTAAAAGACACAAGACAGAGGTGTACGTAACTGACTATGGGGCGACTCTCACCCGAGTTCAGCTAGGTTTAAAGCAACATCGAACGTGTCATGTAGGATCAGAGTTCAGAGCGCAGTAGCATTTACTAGGCACAATCACCAGCATCCGTAACAGAGATAATACTCTGGACATCATCGCATGGCTACATGGCCTGCGCTAACACATTGTCATTAAGTCACATTTATAAGGTCAGTGTGACCATTACTAGAACAAAACCAGCCATATAGCACAAGCTATTCTCATTCACATCTATAATGTACCAACAATTACCAGCACAAAAAACAGCAAAAACATAGCATTACGAGTGATTCTCATCCATGGTAGCATTTACAAATAAGGTACTGACAATTACCAGAATAATAATGGTAATATCATGGCATCACAAAAGATTCTGAAACTCACGGCCGGCAGCATTTATGAGGTACTGACAATTACCAGCATAATAATGGTAATATCATGGCATCACAAAAGATTCTGAAACTCACAGCCGGCAGCATTTATAAGGTACTGACAAGTACCAGCACAATAGTAGCAATAATACAGCATTACGATTATCCAAACGCATGGAATAAGCATGTGGCACAATTGGCCATGTAGTAATATAAATTAACTAAAAATAAGGTGCTGACAATTACTAGCACGACCATTCTAATTTATTGTAGCATTTATAAGGTAACGACAATGAACCAACACAATCATGGAAACATAACTACATCACAAGTGATGAGATCGTAGACATCACATGGCTGTGTAGCCCTTGCCAACGGACCAGTGATGATGCTAGGGCTGCTGGTGTGGGTTGCCAAGGCAACACATGACGACAGAAAGGACAATGTACTTAAGACTAAGTGCAGCGACAGTTGGCTGCAGTTTAAACACACGGTAGCATGCACAGCAGCCGCGCTATCAGAAAGAGATGCTAAATGGAGTATAGTCGAGTCCTCATGACGGCGCATAAGGAACAAATAAGTGCATTTGTAATAACACTGCGCTAGTGTTAGCCATTTGACTGATTGCCCATGGCTAACACAAACTGTTTGGCTAGTGAATCGGCTAGATATATTTGGCCTATTCATTACTAATTAGTGAGGTGGCTGGCTAATAAGGCTCTGTAGTACGTATAAAGTACATGCTATGTCCGAATTAAAAACGGACACGTCTTCATGTCCTACAACCAAAGACACTAATGTACTTGACTATAATCAGGCTTTGGAAATGAATTTGGAAATTTTGTCCATAAATTGGCTAAAGCAACGGCGACAGTATCAGTGAAAATTCAGGGATTTCCTAGCTCTATAGAGTGGACTGCTCGTTTTTATCTAGATCTGGTCACATGAGAATTCACTGAAAGGGTGGAATAACAGAACATACCAAGGGTGAATTTATTCTGAGAAAACGCGTATTGGAAATTATCACTTATTCGTCTCTCAAATTTGCCTTTATTTTCATTATCACAACGCTACACTCAGACCAACGCCACATCTCTGCAAGCTCGAGTCTTTCTCAATTTGTCAGGTTGAAATTTGACTTCATCTATTTTATATATAGTAACAGGATGAAAGTTTAGTTGAAATAACACTTCCTTAATCAATCTAAAAATGTCCAACTAAACTTGTTCTATTAATTGATTAAATTTAGATTAGGTTCAATAATCGGGCAAAGCCATCTACATTCATAAAGAGATAGAATATTTCAACAGTAAAAGTAACACATTTTTCACGAGTCAGGTCGTCAATCCTATCAGATATATATCTAATTTATTTACTCAAGTTAAATTTAGCGTAGTCATCTCCACCACCAGGAAAAAATAACACACATAAGTCAAACTGGAAAACCTATCCGATACATAATTAATGTATTCAATCTGAATCATAATGTGTATATTCAATCATTATGCACATAAATTAGTGTAACAAATACTTGAGCGAGGTCATCTAGATCACATGGGGAAAATATATGAACACCTAAGTTACACCTATGCCAGATTGCCAAACATATTTTATATAGTTAAAGTCGCACTGTCTGTCAAATTTGCAATTTTCTAAGATGCTATCAAACAGTTGAAAATTACCTTTATTAATCAAGGCACACTAAATTTGTATGAATTAATTGATTTTATAAGACATTAATTACTTAAAAATGAATTATACATTGAGAGAAAATCCAGACCAAAACATTGGAAACACAATGGAAATGACATCATCACCATTGTTCAGTATTGTGACGTCATCACTGGGTTTGTTTACATATTGAGTTTTTGATGGCATGAAAAACTAATTATATTATTTCTTGTAAATTAAAACTAAATTGTTGTGCAAAAGTGGGAATGTAATGGTGAAAAATATCATGAGACAAGAAGGCAGTATTGATTTATATCATTATTTCAATGTGCAAATTTGAAGGACAGTGCACCTTTAATGTATTCAATTGCTGTGTACATATTCAATCATTGCACACATAAACTAGTGTTACTGACTGTACACTGTGAGGTCAACAAATCCCTTGAGCATTTTGCAAAGCTTTGCTCACGTAATCAGATTGTAGCACGTGTTTATCAACAGACTAGAGGTGTTGACAGGAAAATCAATAAGAGTAGATTGATGGAGTGTGAGCATAATACTCGGAGGGATTAAATCACTGCATGATCATATGATGTTCATCATCAGTTCGTGTTATTTTGCTCGTTGAATAAATTCAATGATATTAGGTCGCAGTACAGTAGTTAAATGATGGTGATTTAAATCGTCGAAACCAGTCAAATTATTAACGTATTGGCTGTACACTATTATTTGAATGCAAAATATACCCCTACAACCATCAAAACATTGATTCAAATCGATAAATCATATTATATCACGACTATACATCATGTAAAACATAATTCTAAGCAAATTTGTTTGAAAGAGTCTTATTTTGGGTTATATACAGATTAGACAACGCTTTAGTTCAGAAACTGATCGAACATCTATTACGAAATGTATGGATCATTTGAACATACGTTATAGTCCTACCAACAAATTAAATAAGTTATGAAATGGAATTCAACTTTATCACCTAACGACAATGATGCAGCCACATTTCTGTGAAGTTCAATGAATTATTAACATTTTAGACACGGCATATTCTAAATCGAAAACAGTTCAGGATACTCTAGACTTAATGGTGAGGTGATCATTACAATGGAGAGGCCGATGTCTAAAATGACCAAGCCATAACTGGAAGGTATTTGTTTCGACAAAAATTTATATCAGTAATTTCAGTGTAAAATTCCCAATTTATTTTATAGTGTCATCAACACAAATTAATTAACTTATTCAAATGTGGAAATGTACTTCTAAATATATTGACTACTACCAAGTACTATCACGTCAAAATGCCACAGTTAATACTACACTGAAACATACACGTGTAACAGGATTTAATCTGAAATCTCCATATGAATCAATTCAAGAACTCGAGTCAGAATGACCGTATCACATAAATCGAAAATGTGTTAACATAAAAGGGCATCCATTTATATCTGCAATGCGTAACCCTAACTTCCTCCACTTAAATGAAAATAATAAAACAGGAACTTGGCAAAATCATTCTGAAAGGAGCTAAAAATGGCATTTGAGTGTCCAACATGAATACAAACGCCAGCGAACGTTTCAGTTTCAGTACGAGACTTGACAATTGGTCTAGTAATTTGAAGTGCACAAGTCCTTGAATGCTAGAGTTTTAGGCTGGCTGGATCACATTTATTAAGTAGCTAAATTGTGACATGTCTATTTTCAAATGACCTTTCAAGAACTAGATTACTGGCGAAAGTTAAAAATATCCTAGTGAACTTGACCCTCTATACTGTTTTAAGAATACTCTAAATTTCAAAGAAAAGTTGGCAGGTCTGAATTGCTAATATTTAATATTGCAACGGACTTATTTTTGTATCAATCTGAAAAATGCTTCGTAAAGATAAAATATTCCGATATTATATATACATTTTTGATAGTATCTCTGCATATATGCAAACAGGAAAATGATTCAAATATACTGTATATTCACAAGCTTAACAGGCTTAAAGCAGGATTCTATGATACATAAACATTGATAAAGAAACGCAAATGGAGGCCTTAGTTTAGAGGAACCCTAAGTGAGGTTTTATGTAACTCACATTTACATTCCATTTGTGTATTAAAGAAGATCATTCACAGGGGGGTTTTTAATGCATGTATGTCTACATGTATACATCGCACAATGAGCCTTAATTGATAAATGCCCTCAAGGAGGGGTTTTAATGTGCATCTACAACGTCTGCATTCTATTAGAGCCTTTGGTGTGTTCATAATACACTTCTCCGTGAGGTCTTGGACACATCGTAAATGCAGCTTTTGAGTCATATGCCGGATGAATGCACAAACAAATGCATACCTGCCATATATGCATGTATATCATACGTATGAGGATTATATCTGGTCCACTGGGTATGTGCAGAAAATGTTGTGTAAATTTTGGCCAGAAAGCAAATCATACCTTCCATATATATAACCAGGATAACTATCACAGTAATAAGTACATTATCATATGATTATATCAGACATTATCGAGCAGTAGTAGACCATGTAGTATTAACATTCCTTGAGTTGATTAATTAATATCTTAAATCGCACTCTTGGAAATAGTTGGCCAAAAGAGGATTTTCACGGAAGGTTCACTATATTTCTACAATGTGGCCATGACAGTATACTGCAGTTTTATTGGCTGAAAAAGTTCCCGCCCTTGATTGTAATTGGCTGAAGCAAAGTGCATCCTAGCAGCAGTATTTTTAGACTCTATTCATATCGCAGACAATCTTTCTCAGCTTCCAAACAAATCGAAATCAATAACTTCATATTTGATATACACAATTCACTTATCATTTGCCAAATGCCCTATTTTATTTGATATTATTCATCAACTAGGTACAAAGAACACAAATCAAAATGTACAAGTTCAAAGGCTTGGACATACCACACATCAATGTTGCTATAATCCCTGAACTAACACCAAATTGCCGTCACTTTCATGTCATTCGATGCTCAAGGATAGTAGACAATTTAGGTTTTTAGAGAATTTTATCAGAAGCAGCAGCATCCCTCACACTGTCCGAGAGGTATGTGCATGCAGGCATTCCTCCTTCCACCCATGATTATATCAGACATTATCAAGCAGTAGTAGACCATGTAGTATTAACATTCCTTGAGTTGATTAATTAATATCTTAAATCGCACTTATCATTTGCCAAATGCCCTATTTTATTTGATATTAACACTGATAGCAACAAAACCTTGTCCTAAAGTGGTCCCCCGTCATTTTAAATATTTATACACTACTTTAGTTTGTTTTCTACTTGTATATGAAAGGACAATAAAATATATTCTGATCCTGATTCTGTTTCAACATATACTCAAAGATTTATAACCAAGATATTACCATCAGATAAGCGCAATTATTGCTGTGGAATTAAAGAAGTTTCGGGATTATCTTATACCATTAATTACCTAATATTTATTGTCTTTTTTATTGATGTATGATTATTGTTGTTTGCTCAATGAAGCTTTTTTCATTGTCGTATGTTAAACTATGGTATCAACTGATTAATTGATATCCGGCACGGATTAAAACTATGGTATCAACTGATTAATTGATATCCGGCATGGATTAAAACTATGGTATCAACTGATTAATTGATATCCGGCACGGATTAAAACTATGGTATCAACTGATTAATTGATATCCGGCACGGATTAAAACTATGGTATCAACTGATTAATTGATATCCGGGATGGATTAAAACTATGGTATCAACTGATTAATTGATATCCGGCACGGATTAAAACTATGGTATCAACTGATTAATTGATATCCGGCATGGATTAAAACTATGGTATCAACTGATTAATTGATATCTGGCATGGATTAAAACTATGGTATCAACTGATTAATTGATATCCGGCACGGATTAAAACTATGGTATCAACTGATTAATTGATATCCAGCACGGATTAAAACTATGGTACAACTGATTAATTGATATCCGGCACGGATTAAAACTATGGTATCAACTGATTAATTGATATCCGGCATGGATTAAAACTATGGTATCAACTGATTAATTGATATCCGGGATGGATTAAAACTATGGTATCAACTGATGCGAAGGACTTAGTTGAACCCCTCAATCTGGCCTTAAAAAGCATGTGCGAAGATTGTGATGCAACCTTCATTGACAACACAAGTATCTTCACATTATCGAATGGAGATGTGAATGATGGCTATCTCTGGGGACAAGGTCCGAATATAACAAAACCCGCAGTCAACAAGTTGGTTCGAAATTTAAACATCAAACCGTGTGAAAGAGTACAAGACGTAACCCATGATGGCCGTAATACAAGATCCTACTCTGATGCAGTCCGGAATGGTGGTTACCATTCACGTCGCCAGAATCAACATGATCATATCCAACATCGTTCGCATGATCATGGTCGTGACGCACCTCAAAGATGGTCCAACATGGATGAAGTCGTTATAAACCGTAATGGCTGCAGACTATGCAATGAACCAGGTCACAACATGAACAGTTGTCATCACTCGAGACCTGTCGTTTGTAACCAATGTAATGCGAGAGGACACAAGGCAAAGCACCATCGACAGCATAGAAGATAATTTCTTGGCCAAGATCCTGAGGCCGCCGAGCTAATAAAGGACTATAAAAATGACAATTATGTGAACTGTGATAATGTACCTCTAAGCTGTGATGACATTTTAAGTAAAACTTTTATTGAGGAAAATTCCTCATCATCTGTATTTTATGATCAAAATGTTGATGATTTTGTTTTTATCAGCACTGATGATAGCTCAACTGGTGCCTCTGGTAGTTCTAGTGACTGTGTACTTAATCATAATATTCCCTGTAATACTTGTGATGAAACTGATACTGATGCAAATATTTTGAATAACAATGCATTTTCTTATGTACAACTTAGCAAATGTGTTAGTAATGCAAATGGTATAACTTTGGGTCATCTTAATGTAAGAAGCTTACTTCCCAAAATGCATGAAATTGAGTTCCTAGTTCATAATTCCAAATTTGATGTTTTCTGTATAAATGAATCCTGGTTAGATGATAGTATAAATATGAATGATGTTATGATACCAGGTTATAACGTACATGTAAAGCATAGAAATAGGCATGGCGGCGGCATTGTTGTTTATGTAAAAAAAGAACTGAAATGTGAAAGAAGAATAGATCTTGAAATGCCTGAATTAGAATGTATCTGGATCCAACTCAAACTTAAAGGTCAAAGCCTACTTGTTTGTTCTATGTACAGACAGCCTAGTGCCAACAATGTTTATTACGAATGTATACTAGATACTCTTGAAAAAGCATGTGCTGAGAATCATGTTACAGTACTTATTGGTGATTTAAATTATAATTATGTTCTTGATGAATATCTCTATCAAAATCCTCTGTATATGATTGAAAAATTAAATGGTATGTCACAACTAGTACACAATTTTACACGTGTAACAGATAAATCTGCTACTTTGATAGATGTCATACTTAGTACTCATCCAATGTTACATCAATTTACGCGAACTTTTGAATGCACCTTAAGTGATCATTATCTTGTTTATACAGCAATAGATGTTGTGAAAGGTGATACATTAAACAAACATAATGAGATTAGATATAGATGTTTCAAAAATTTCAATTCTGTGTCTTTCATTAATGATATAGAAAACTCTGATATTTTCAAAAATATTTATAATAACACCAATGTAGATAATGCATGGAATGAATGGAAAATAGAATTTATTAGAATATGTAATAAGCATGCTCCTGTTAGAATAAGACGAATGAAAGATCGATACAAACCATGGGTTAATAATGAAATTTTAAAACTTATGTATAAAAGAAATTTCCTGCATAAGCGAGCAGTTAAGTATGCAGATATTGATTGTATGGATGAATATAAAATTGTCAAAGCAGAAATTGAAATTAGAATTCAACAAAGTAAGAACGCTTATTATGATGAACTTTATAAGGGAGCTTCATCCCAGCCAAAGGTTTTATGGAATGAACTTAAAAGACTTTCTGGAAAAAAAAGTACTTATGTAAATGTGTCCAATGATTGTCACAATGCTAGTGAGTTCAATGATTTCTTTTCTAATGTTGGTATTACTACAACACAGCATTTGCCTGTACCTGACAATGTTATGTGGAAGGGTCAAAGCAGTATATATGAATTTAAATTTAACAATGTTGAGGAAATCTCTGTTAAAAAGTTACTTTGTAATTTAGGATCAAATAGTTCATTGGATATTTTAACATTTGATTGTAAACTACTTAAATTAGCAGCTACATATATAACTCCATCACTTACTCATTTATTTAATATATCATTACAGTATGCTATTGTACCAAAGGAATGGAAATATTCTAGGGTTACACCTATTTATAAAGGTTCAGGAGATGTTAAAAATTGTTCTAATTATAGACCTATTTCGGTTATAGGACATTTAGCCAAAATGTTTGAAAAAGAAATTCAGTACCAATTGTTAACGTATCTTGTGTCACATGACTTTATTTCGCTTGACCAGTATGCTTATAAGAAATTTCACTCCACTTCTAATTGTCTACATACAACTATTGATGAATGGTTACAGAATATTGATGATAATCTAAAAACTGGAGTTACATTCCTTGATATATCCAAATGTTTTGATACTATTAATCATAAGCTTCTTATAGCTAAATTAGAAAAATATGGAATAAGAAACAATGAGTCTAAATGGTTTAAGTCGTATCTCACTGATAGATGCCAAAGTGTTTATTATAATAATGAAATGTCTGATGTATTAAATATTAATATTGGGGTTCCCCAAGGTTCTAACCTTGGTCCCTTATTATTTACTATTTTTGTAAATGACCTGCCTAACTTCATTGGTGATGGCCGATTGTCTATGTATGCCGACGACACTATAATTTATTGTAAAGGTAAACAGGTCTCGGATATAAATAATGATTTAAATGATTGTGTAAATAAGGCTGCAACATGGTTTACTTCAAATTGTTTAGCCCTCAATGTAAATAAGACAGTATCCATGTTAGTAGATGCTCAGGTTAATTGTGATGAGCAAAATATATTATGTGTTAAGCTTAATGATCAAATTGTTGAAAATCTTACAGTTACAAAATATTTGGGTGTTCATGTTGATAGAAACTTAAAATTTGATAAACACATTCTAGAAATAGTTAAAAAGATATCTGGTAAACTTGCTTGGTTAGGTCGATTAAGACACATTGTACCTAGAAACCTACTTGAACTTACTTATAAAATGTATGTACTACCATTATTTGATTATGCCTGCACCGTATGGGGTTGCACAGATGTAAATGTAAATATTATTCAGAGGTTACAAAACAGAGCCGCAAGACTAATTACTGGCTGTTTTGATATCATCAATATTAGAGGTATTACCTTAGTTAAATCATTGAAATGGCAAAATATACAAGAACGAATTAATTATTTCTTAAGTATACACATGTATAATTGTATTCATGGGAATGCTCCATTGCATTTAGTAAACTCAATTGTAATGGCTTGTGATGTTCATGAGGTTAATACTAGACTAGCAAATTCATCAAATGTTGTTATACCAGAGTGTCATACCCAGTACTTTAAAAGATCATTTTTATATAGGGCATCAGTTATATGGAATAGCTTACCAGAAGAATTGAAAGATTGTAATAATGTAAATTTATTCAAATGTAAAGCAAAGATATACTTTAGCTAGTACCCAGTTGAGCTCATCAGTAATATTTTTAACGTTCTTATGTACATACCTGTATATATATAATTTATTTGTGTTTTTTACGCTGTTTTTTATTATATGGGCCACCTGAAAAACGGTCCCACCGAGTGTGTGTACCCATGTAAAACATATTACAAATAAAATAAAAAAATAAACTGATTAATTGATATCCGGCACGGATTAAAACTATGGTATCAACTGATTAATTGATATCCGGCACGGATTAAAACTATGGTATCAACTGATTAATTGATATCCGGCACGGATTAAAACTATGGTATCAACTGATTAATTGATATCCGGCACGGATTAAAACTATGGTATCAACTGATTAATTGATATCCGGCACGGATTAAAACTATGGTATCAACTGATTAATTGATATCCGGCATGGATTAAAACTATGGTATCAACTGATTAATTGATATCCGGCACGGATTAAAACTATGGTATCAACTGATTAATTGATATCCGGCACGGATTAAAACTATGGTATCAACTGATTAATTGATATCCGGCACGGATTAATATCCTGACAATTGCATACAATATGTGCTTTGGATCTATTGTCACTAACATTCTGTTTCAAAAACATTGTCGTCCTAATGGCTCATTTGTGATGGCCGAAGTACAGCTTTGCGTTTGGTCCAAAAAAAAGCCCGGCAGAATATATGGCACCATTTGCAGTGAGACAAATATCCTTATTATCTGCAAAACAGCTAAAACAAGAACAGAATAGTCCTCAACTGTCACATAATAACAAACAAATGTCACAGACATGCACTGTAAAAACATGATTATCACACCAATGTGCTAACTATACCATTCAAAATGTCATATTTACAATATTTCTGAAGACTTTATCTAATTCCAAGAGTTACCGTTTATTCTATTTGTATTTATTTGATGAACTGACAGAAAATTATTCAAACACATGATACACGTCCCATCATGCATTTGGTTAATTAATTTATAATGTCTCACGTCATTTGTCTTATAATATATAATAATGAAGTTATTTATGATCATATGAAACTCCTACTAAAGGGAGGAAGTGCAATAGGTTTTCTTTTAATTTTTTGGTACCAACTGATTTTTTTTTTAAATCGACTATACAAAATTAGTGATCGTTCATCAAATTCTTAGACTAAACTTCGATGATCGAGTATAATCGATCATCGTGACACCACTAATCATATTGCATCATCGGTTATTTGACTGAATATGTGTAAATCTAACTATACGAAGGATAGGCTATTTATTGAGCAATTAACATTCCTTGGCTTACGTCATCATGGAACTTGTGTCCGTTTTCACTTTTAGTTTTATATTCATCATTTTCCTGTTACGAGTCAACCTGGTAATTTTTCCCGTCAAGAGATGATTACAATGCATTGGCATACGCGACCTTATTGTACTTCACAAGTCAATGACACAATAAAAGAACAATTAAGGCGACTGAAGGAGTTTTTCCTGACTCCTATACAACACAAGACAATATGCCCACATGGAAATATTGATTGTTACTGTCATAAAAATCCCGTTGCTATGTGCAAACTGTCTCGAGTATATGGTGCGGGTATACCAACTACGAAGGGCCATATATCAGGATTGTTGGTTCCGCAAATAAAACATTACAAAATATATTTGTGCAGTTGATAAGCCTGTAAATGTGAGAATGTATGGTGAATGTCACTGTGGCAAATTAGCTGAACGATTGAATATTATAATAACGCTAAAATGATGCATTCCAGTAGTTTTATACTTGTCCATCTTTCTTGACTACTGCATACAACAATGCGGATAAAGCATATATATTATCATGATTGCACGTACAAAACGTTTTTCATGATCCCACTCTAAAAAATAGTATGACTAAATACACTTGAATGTGACTTTCAGGTGCAGCTAAGTCATGAAATTAACCTCACAGTTGTGCGCATCTGTGCATGTATATATCAATCATAAAACACTCTCTAACGTATACACTGACCATTATTGAAATATCAATTGATGGAGTCAAGCAAGAATCACTAATTCATAGAGACCACTGAAGAATCCATTATGATCATCATTCATTAATCAATTATTGATTTATAATATCACTTTAATTGTGATGACCGACAATCAACCCTCATTAATAAATTTCATCACTCGGGATAATATATATTTTGTCCTTTTCAGGGTAATAAACTTAATACAATTCATTGTGTTAGCTCAAAGTCAACATTATCTACATTGAAATTAAATGGAAGTCCAGCACAATAGACTCAACAACAATGCCTGGCATAATAGTTACACGGTAATTAGCATACTGCTGTCATGAACGAGAAGACAGTACACTCAGTAACTAAATACCAAGTTCAACGATCAGATGAATTAGTAATCAGCTGTCTACGTGTACTTAACAATGCTTAATAAGTAAATATCATCAAAACACAGCGGAAGAAACCACAAATTCTTAGTGTGATTTTTAAAGCTCAAATAAATGACATTATATCAAGCATTTATTCGTACAAAGATTGTACAAGTGACTTTGAAAATACCCGATATAGATATTAGATATTTACATTAGTGGAAATTTTATGAATTAATGTTTTGATATCATCATCAAAATCGAAGTTTAAAAGTTCTGAGGTGCCTGCCTTCCAGGCATTTGGTTAAGTCTTTGATTAACATCAAGAGTTATTTGGTCTATTTGTTGTCTTGGCCTTTTCACTGCACAGCTATGCTACATTTGTATAGCGCTGCACATTGTGAAAAAAACTTTCTTTTAAAAACTTAGGTGCACTTTCACAGTTGAGTAAAATTGTGATATATAAACAGTTTAGTTTTTTGAACGCATCAAAAAGATAACACAATTTCTGTAAATTACTACACGTCATCAGCAATTAACTTAATAATTACTGAATGAGTGATCAATCCAAAAATTACTTTCATGAAGCAACTTCATGTTGTAAAATTTCTCTTCCTTATAAAAATAGTTTTCATTTTAGTTTCTCTTCACTTTCTGCATTATGAGCATGTTGTCAAATTAAAATGCCCTTTTTGATATTAAATACCACCCTCCTTGTAATAGCTGATAAATGTTTACTTCAAATCAGCACTTTTGTCTATAATTGTAGACTCTTGTAGAGCATTCAGGAAACGAAATCAATTTTATAAAATAAATTACCATTATAAGCTATTTTTATATGTAGTCGTGTTTTAGTCTAGTAAATACAAATTAAACTGTTGAATTTGATTGTCAGGCTAAATGAATAGCATTTGATAAATTTATTGTAATATATATAGGCCTATGTGAAGTTTACCTGTCAGGCCTATCATTTCTAATACATTCTAGAGTCACGGGATATTAGGCAGAGGAAGCCCAGCTGATGTTGTCGCATCTCAAAACAAAATGTGTTGTCGCATAATAACACCTATCTTCATATCTTCAGCATTATATCAGTGCATTAGAGAACAATGTTTATATTGACTATTTCAGTGCTTATATTATTTTGGGGTTAATTAGACGAGATAAAACCTGGTAAAATTGGATGGAAAATACGTTTGTTTTGGTGACGGCGACAATCACAGTATCCAATATGGTGAATCGCATCACTTTGGAGCCAGAGAGACGGTGTCACAATTAAACGCAAATTTAACAATACTTACGAAAAACAGCAGGTTGAAGGCAAAAAGAATGTATTTGACACATTTCATCCCTCCCTGCACCATTGTGGAATTGTGATGTACACTATCTCTAGCAGAGAAATTCGGAATGAACAATTTTCTGATCAGCCTACAGATTTCTCGGTTATCAAAAATATGGCCGCTTTGCGCAGTGGTCTGCGCACGCGAAAGAAAATAGTCCCTACGTATTACAGCGCATACGACCTAAATATTTACCTACAGCTTATAATTGCAATGTACGTAATATAATGATAATAAATACTGATTTTGATAAGAAATATTCACAAATTTAAGGGTTCATTAATTTTGCTAATAATTGATTAAGATTTGTGACTACGCCCAAAGATCTTGGGAAAGTAGTGCGCTTTGAGAAAGTAATTCTCACATGATCATAGAATTGATGATACTGCAAAAATAGCAATAAAAGAATAAGATGTATATACATATGAAATAGTCCTACAGTGTAAAAATAAAAGTACATATATAGCATCTCACATTAACTAATTTAACTATACAAAATACACAGGGGATATATATATATGTTCAATATAAAATGAGCTATATATATTCCATTGTAAAACATTTGGCTAAATGATGAAAAATACGAGATAGGACTTGACTTAATTTGTAGAGAGGTTTTATATTTATAAATGAAAATTATACTTTCAGTTCCTTTAAAAATTTTGTTATATTTATACACTTTATGTAAGTTACTTTTAGCCACTATAGGTGGCGACCGCTGGCAGTATAAATTGTCTTGAATAACCTCTGGCGCCCTCTGTGGAGAGAAATTTCCCGCCAAAAAAGATCCAGCCAAATGATCAAGCAGCCAGAAGGGGCTTTCCCATAGATCTGATGTTGTGTTAATGTAG
Organism: Alitta virens; assembly: GCA_932294295.1. Classification (NCBI taxonomy): domain Eukaryota; kingdom Metazoa; phylum Annelida; class Polychaeta; order Phyllodocida; family Nereididae; genus Alitta; species Alitta virens. Next base: position 19,207,863 of record OW028585.1, on the reverse strand, counting down.
TGTACTCAAAGTAAAATTTTCTCCCCTTCCCCACACAATGTAGGCCTAGTTAGTTAAATGAAGCAGTTTTCTTACCCTTTAAAAATTATGTTTCATACATAACTATTCCAATCTTAATACTCATTCATCACATGCTACTCAGATTATACTCCAACCCTAGTAAAAACAAGTAACACTACATTGTAATCTTTAAATATTTATTAGATTAAAATTAATACAGTTCATTGGAAGTTAATAATAATTTAATGTCAATTTAGTATACAGTTTACAACAGCAAAAAATCATTTTCACTTATGCAATTAAAACAGATAAGAAGCAAATTTTTTTTTTTTTTTATTGATTATTCTATTGGACAAAACCAGCAAAAACTTCTAATTGCAATTCGAACAGTATACATTTGTAGCTGTTGAGTTTCATATAATATTACTTATACTTCTAATAATATATCTTACAACTTAACCGATTCATATTTTTTATATTGACTTAATGACAAACAAGTTTCTGCTTTTTCAAGTTTATATTCATTTACGAAAAAATAACAGTAAATATCCATCCATTTAAAATATGGCACATGATTTAAGTCAGTGTTAGCAAAGACATTAAATTCAAGATATCACAAACAGAAATGTTATATGTGCAAGGCAAAAATGAGGCCTGTGCATATAATATACAAATGTAAGGGTATAGTGCAGTATAGCGGACCCAAATGTATGGCCTTATTTGGCGTCCATCAATGTTAATAAAATATCACTATTATTAGCCAAAATTTGTTCTAGCACAGAAGAGGAATAATATAGTAGTACAGCGGGGGGTTTGCCCCCAATAAAGGAAAAAAATGAACAAGGTCTTGTCTTGAAAATGAAAAGAGCGGTCGTTTTTTGTGACGTCATTCATTGAATTCAGTGATATGACGTCATAGGCATGTTAAAAAGGCTCGCTAAATAAGGTCATTAATTTGGGTCCGCTATACTGTACCTTTTCCAAATGTTATTATTATAAAAGTAATATATACACTGTAAGGAAATTTGGATTTCCAACCATGATATGATTCAAGGTTCTCACACATTCAGAATTCAGATTTAATGGGTTTTCCAAGGTTTAAAGTTCAACGGACTACAGGAAATTTAAATTATCAGCTACATCTTCCACAGGAGAGACCAGATTAAAATTATACAATTCTTTAAATTTTTTTGTTTACAATAAAAGTATTAGATGTGGCAAGAAAACAATATGCAATATTAAGCGGATGACCCAAAAAAGAGATCACCCGCATATAAGCCTAACATAAAAAATCCCAGCCAAAATATTAGGTTATTCTCCAAAATAGTTAAAACAATTACGTCAAAATTACATTTTCCTTGGAATAATATGAAACAATAAATCATGTCCATAGCCTTTACATTTTTTTTTTTTTCATTTTTCCAGATGTAGGAGAACCTTTGATGTTACTACCACGACAACAGTTTTTAATCCAACAATCAACATCATAAACATCAACATTAAACCCAACAATTGCCTAATTACATCAGGTGTGCTTCACCAACAATTATACAGTCCAGCTGTACGTGTTTGCGTATTTAACAATTAAATATCTAGAGGGGAATTCAATATATTTTGTACAATCCGATCAGTAACTGCAGTATAAAGAAGTTGTATATTTATATATGTAAGATCACGTAACAGCAATCACACAGAACAATTAACTGGTTACAGACAAATATAGCAGCTGTGTTTATATAGTACCGAAGTACTGGGGGGTGGGGGGGCTGGAAATAATTGGGCGAGGGACACAAAAATAAGTCTTGGTTGCATAATGAAGACTTCCAAAAGCATAAAGTCTTACGCAAGATTTCTGGCTATTTCTGTCAGCATTTTCCATTATTTCAAAATCAAAAAAGATACTTTCACCACTGGTAAAGCACACTATTATTCTATTATTTTGGAAGCAATATAACTGGAACATATGAAGTTGATAATGAAGTACTAGGGGAAACCCGTTTCCCTTTGTTTAACCAAAGTTTTAAGATGATGATATTTAGCAAAAATAAATTCTATAATATATAATACCTAAAAGGGAAAATAAGCAATCACAATTCCCTAAGCATAATAAACTGCAGTCGTTCAACTTGAAAAGCTACATCAATTCATATGGCACAATTATTCTTCAACTAGAAAAAACCCGTCATCACGTTCCATAACATCAACAAGAATTGAAAACTTGAAATATAATACAAACAGTTTTTGTTTCATTGACTCACAAAAGTTTGTTGCATAATTAGTTTCCACGGCTGCGCAAAAATCCAGAATATTTGCAGTTATTTAGATAGTCACACCACTGTGCTTTGTCATCAGGTTTTTAATTAATCCAGCCTGAAAATGAAAGCAACGAAAGTATTTAAACTTACAACCGTCACATTGAAACTAAAATCTCACCAACCTGCAGAAGTGTCAATGTTAGTTTTCTCACTCCATTAATATTAAAAAATAGTACGTAATTAGGGCTGAGGTTCATTGAATTGAATTGTAGAACTTTTTTCTGACGTTTTATGAACTAATTTTATTAATATGTCATTGACATACCATATACGTCTTTTTCTTCATTAAAAAACTGGTCTGTACAAAGCAGGCTAATTATCAACAACCTATGTTTGCATCTATTAAGCCTGATGAAAATTTTCAGATTTTATATAGATTATTTTCATGATTGAGAATTAAATTGTTATTACTGGTTAACTTCAATTAAACAATTTCTGGCCAAAATATATCCCTAGATGACTTGAGAACTGAATTTAAAAATGTGTACGATCTCCTATAACAATGATTTTAAAAGACTATTTTAACTCCTATCTTTAACAAATCACAATCATCTAACATGTTCGTTTTTTATTATGATCTGTTGATAAAATCAAACCTCACCTGTTTAGTCATAATGCGGATGTTGCTATTTCGTGAATTAGTGCCGTTATTTTCCTTCACTCGGATCTCAAGCTTGTCTTGATTAAGAACCCACTCCACCTGATTGTAGCGATATGTCTGGATGATTGTCTGCAGAACAACAACACAAATTTACATATCATGTTATCGGAATAAACCAGACAAACTGAAGTAGGTTTTCCAGAACTTACTCATGACGATCATTGTCATATACATTTTATATATATGACTTTTTATTATTTTGACACCTTAATGGGAAAAAACTATCAGAGGGTACTGCCACTGTCGCAGATAAAGCACAATTAGATGACATCATCATTTAATGTACAAAAGATGATATCACTGAATAGATGACATCATCAAACTTTTCCTCCCCATTAAAATTCACGCCAATTTTAATACACGAAGTACCTTGTTTTCCATTTTAATGAGATGTAAGCCGATATCATTGACACCAATGTAGACCTGAACTGGGGTTCGCACATTCTGCAATGAAACAATTAACGTGCAGCAGCTAAGTATGACATAGGCCAATGAATCATACATAAATTTGAGATTAAACAGCTAAAAAGTTATCAATTCAATAGCATTTCTTCTTTTGCAGAAGTACAAGCGATCCCACAAGATCCTTCGTACCTTTACTTGCACCGATCCAGTGAAGAATGCCGACCCATAGACAACCAGGTTCCAACAAATGGAAAGGAAATGGGTATGCAGGACCTGAAAATATTCAAAAGGACACAAAGTCACTACCCATGTAGCATGGAATTTGTGGTGATGAGGTTTGTTTTATGAACGATGTGATTCCAAAAGGGTTTTGCTAGTCTTGACAAGGGCGACTTACTGTAAAAACTTTTAATATTTTAAGGCAAAAAATTTTCATGTTCTTCTGAAACCTCTGAACTTTAGCATTGGTGTATTGAATAATAATTTCACCAGAGGGCATTTTAATCTTCCCCCTAGTGATAAGTTTATGCACAATTCACAGTTGACTGCACATGACCTGCCCTATATACCAGGTCATCTTCACTACCCATGCATGACTTGAAAGAAGGTCACAAATACAAGTACTTCCAGTCTTTTAAATTCTTAAAAGTAATCTATGTAATTCAAAACTTTTCTTAAAAACAAAAAGTTAGTTAGCATATTAAGGCAGCTAAATTCATATTTTTTATAAGGAAATGTTTTAAAATAATGATATTTAAGCTTAAATTCTAATAATATAAAATGAACTGGTTTTGTGACGACCCAACCGTGACCTGCTGACAACACACGAATGAGTTGTCCAAAGTACCAAGGTGGCAGGGTTTAGAGTGATCCAACTAATTCTTTGTCTGTCATGGACAGTAGGTAAGTTTAACGCACTTAATTAATACTTAGAAACTTATGCGAATGCGCTGACAATATGCATCAATCGATTATTGCCTGCAGTAATGCAAGGACCACAACCTTAGGTGCATTGCTGGCAAATGCCAATGCCACACATTATGAACTACAATGATAAACTTAACATTTACCTTTTCATTTGTATAACACAGACTTATATTCCACTTAAGACTGTTTTCCTGTTGTTCTAAGTGGGCAATTACCAACGAAAATGTTAGTTAACTCCCTCCTGAGTGCAACTGAACTTGTCTTGCGTAATAAAGGCAGTAAAAACAAACAATCAAACAAATTAGTAAATATGCCTAATAGAGTATAAGATAGTTATATTTCTCATAGTCGGGAGTTAACTAACATTTTTGTTGCTTATATCCCGACGCCTTCGTCTGAGGGATATAAATGTTAGTTAACTCCCTCCTATTCGGGATATAACTAATACTAATCCTATAATCCATGAGGTATTGATTTCATATTCTCAAGAAGGTTTTCGTTGTTTGTCTACCACACTAAGTAAAAGTTATATCCCGAATAGGAAGGAGTTAACTAACTTTTTTGTTGGTTATCCCGAAGGCGGAGGGATATAAGCAACAAAAATGTTAGTGAACTCCTGATTATGGGGGATATAACTAACTTATACTCCACTAAACATATTTATTTAATTTGTTTGATTGTTTGATTTGTTTAAATGCTGTTATTAGGCAATTAAAGTACTGTTGGCACTCAGAAGGGAGTTAACTAACATTTTCGTTGGTTAAATCCTGCTCAGAACAATCGGATAACTATATAGGTGGAGTAGAATTCTACTTATCCATTGAAACTTGGAAACAACAAAAGTGCTTACCACCATGACCACTAACAAATGAATGGGCACTCCAGCACTTAGTCACACCAACATTTCAGACATGTGCACTTGTGTGGAATTCATAGTCGACTTATTCAATGTCTTAAACAACAACTTCGCATGCAAGGAACACGCTTATATTGGTTACCACAAAATACATTTCTTATTCACCTTACCAGTCTTAACTTTTTTGCAGCATTTTCATTCTCAGAACTTAAAAGTATATTATTTCTCCATTGCATCGCAAACAATAAACTTATATCATTCAATAATCATATAGTACCTGAACGGCAATAACTCTTTTCTTGCCCTGAAAACAGTCCATCATACAACATAATTAAATGAATGTACTTTTTTCTTGAATAATAATATTAACAGTATAAGACATCAAGGCATTAATTAAGATGTCGAATTTTAAGAAGTGAGGTTGATAACCATCCAATGACATACATCACACATTTAATGGAAAATTTGTTTTGGTTATTGGTTCAATCTTGTGAAAACCAGAAAACATGAAACGTTGGCCTAACTTCAGCACGATGTTAGCAAACTTAGACTGACTTTGGGGCAGTATGGTATATTTTGTAACGCATTATATTGTATTGTTAATTTCAAATACATTTGTGGCTATAAATATCTGGCTGGAATAAACGTCCCATTCTGTAGTTGTATACAAATATGTAGCTCTACTGCAAGACGTGTTGCAAAGTCGCTCATGAACAGTTTAGGGAATGAGGTTTGGACCATCGCCCACCCTCTCTTATATTAAGGACGAGTAGGCCCTCCTGATCTCGGTCAAATTCTAATATTCTTTTGGAATGTTTTGAACTTCAGGACACACACATCAATGGGCCCTTCCTCGCCAGGCCTATGCTTTGATGCTGGTGTGTGCTTTCGGAGCCTGCGATGGTGACCCTGAACCGAATGAACAAAAATGTATCTGCAAACCCACCATGACCATCGAAATGCCCCAAAACGAACATCGGCCACCGACGTGCAACAACGCTACTTTCGACTGGATGATGCAGACGCTTCTAACGGAAGTATCAGCTCAGAAAGAACACATCATTAAACAGAATGAGAGGGTGAGATAATTATAATTGCTCAATCGAGTTTGTGCTAATTGTAGGCCTGACCTGCTGATTAAATATGAAGCTTAACAAAGCTGCAGAGAAACGTTTCAAAAAAAAAATGTATGAGGAATGGCAAGCTCAGCCACTCATTTGAGATCATATGAGTTTCCTGTTATCTCCGCATGAGCTCGCTTGTTTCCCAGGAAAATAACAAAAGGTTGACCACTGCATGCCCCGTCCGATGTGTACAATCTTTACTAGTGACGATCTAATCAACTACTTTACAACTTTTTATTTCAGATTGAAGACTTGCAAAAGAAATTGCAAAAGCACGGTGAAGAACTAAATGACCATGAGGAGGCGAAAGATAAACTCACAGATGCGAAAAAGTTTGTTTTGCGTGAAAAACATGATCTCGAGATAGAGAATAAAGAATTACAAGACACGTTAGATACACAACAAAGACACCACTCGGATGAAGTATCAGAATTGAAGGCTCAAAACTCACAACAGGCATCAGAAATAGAAGAACTAAAAGAGAAAATGATGAAATTGCAATCCCCCCAAAAGAGAAGTGCGGAATATGGTAAGTAATTAACATGTTTTATATGTAAGGTTTAATAACATTCTAAATGACAAGAAAGTCAGCAACAAGGCCAGCAAGAATAAAAGAGTGCTGCTAAGAGTCACGCTGAGCTTATCCTGGTTAAGGAGACAATCTGACTATTATGCCTAACCCCACCATGAAAAAATAAACTTGCATCTTAATAGTCAATAGTGGATTTTCACGGAAGTTTCTTGATATTTCCACAAGGTGGCTGCGACAGAATACTGCAATTCTATTGGCTTGGAAAGTTCCCGCCCTTCACTGTGATTGGATAAGGCAAAGTGCCACCAAGCAGCAGTATTTTTAGAGCATTTTAATGTATATTTAACATCTTATCATTCAGTTATTTCCCTGAGAAAGTTGTATTTATTCAATGGGTTAGTTATGATGTACTATGTCTGAAAAGCAAAATGAGTTATAAGAGAAGAAAGACTTATGTTTTGCTGAATTCAGGGCTGCTCAGTGAAAAGACTCTATACAACCGAAGTAAAATTTGGTAATTTGATGCCATTAACAAGACAAACACCACTTACAATCATCATAATTCATAAAACTTTCCTTTTCCCAGGAACACTTCCGAAAGACTGCCAAGACATACAAAAGAAAGGGTCGAGATACAGTGGCATCTATACAGTGTACCCTGGTCAGAGCGACGAGGGTCTTCAAGTATTCTGTGACCTGAACACTGACAACGGAGGCTGGATGGTGAGTGGCAATTTCTAATGATAAAATGCTCATAAAACATAAAATTGTGTTAAAGGTGTAAGCCGGCGGATTTAATTATTGAGGTACGCCCAGAATATAATAATATGAAGGAACTGCACAAGACTTGGAACACTCAGCTGCACAGGAGACAGCCTCTCATTGGCTAGAAATTGTTGCAGACATGAACAACGACAAGCTCGGACTTAGAGGGCGTCACTTGCTTTTTCAAGATAGATAGATAGATAGATAGATAGGGGAAGTGCAGCCCTCTAAGGCAAGTCCTTGCCCCTATTGAGGAGCAGACGAGCGTCTTACCAAGAGCGTCTAAAAATGGTCCTCCTCCCCCCCTTTTAAAAAAAATTGAACAGCCCTAAGTTCTAACATGTGCAATAGAGTTGAATTTAAATCCATCATATTCAAGTCTCAAATTACTCCACTCACAAGAAACACTACATTATTGTATTATTATATGATTCAATTAACACTGTTTTAAAGCTCATCCAAAGAAGACAGGACGGATCCCAAAGATTTGACAAAACATGGAATGAATACAAGGATGGTTTCGGACAGGTTGCAAGGGAATTTTGGATAGGTACGTCACTAGAACTATTCTAACAGATCATGATTTATAACAGCCTGTGCTGCCATCTGTGGCTGCCTTTTGCTGATTCATTTAATCATTTCCCTCCCTCCATGATGGCCCAAGTTTGCAATATCAAAAATGTTCTCATGGTCAACAAGAAATCCCCAGTGGTTTAGTATAGACTTGCCACATCACCAAATGATATTATCAAAAATATTGCTCTTACTAGTCTTGCTTTACATCCAGGATTAGAATCACTGGATTCAACTGTTATATGTTGGTGCTAGCCCATAAAATATAATGATATGATTGTATTGTATTGTATATGGACTGCTTTTGTGTCTGGAATAAAGTTTATAATAATAATAATATAAGGATGAAATCTAGTTTTCTATCAATTCATTAAATGTAGCAATGATCAAGCAAAATTCCGAGACAGCAAATTTATTTTTTATTCACAGGGAATGATAACTTGCACAAGATCACAACAGCTGGAGAGTATGAGCTGCGAATAGAGCTCTTGGCATTTGATGGAGAATTTACGAGCGCAACCTATGACTTCTTCAGCGTAGACTCTGAAGAAGAAAATTACACACTCACTATTGGGGAATACTCTGGTGATTCAGGTATATGAAAATTGTATAATATGTAGATCTGTTAGATTCTCAGAACTGAAGAGAAGTTGCCGAACCAAATGGAACTGTCATGTAGAGCATTAACATATTTTCCCAAAAATTCTTGTTCAAGTGATGGGCCAACTGTTTGAAATCGGGGGTTTGGAATGGTTGCCAATAACTGTTGATGCTAAATCAATGTTCTAACATTATAATTATGTCATCATAATTATGTCATCAAGTACAATGTAATGTTTGATTGTAACATATATTGATAAGTTTGGACATTTAGTATGTTTAAGAAAAACATATTTTGAACAATGCATCCATTATCCTGTTAAATTTTAACATCCATATTCAATAATTGTATAAACCCTTCCAGGTGACGCAATGGTCAGCCACAACCGTCATCCCTTCAGTACTTACGACAAAGATAACGACAAAAGTCGCTCGGGAAATTGCTCCAAACTTTACGGCTTCGGAGGATGGTGGTTCTCTCATTGTTATGATGCTAACTTGAACGGAGAATATTTTCAGGTACATTTTTTTATTTTGAACTGATTAGAAATTTCATCAATCTTTTGTAGTGACAATCAAATGACAATCCAGAAATTAATCTGAACACACAGGTATAGCGTCAGGTGATTCCTCATGATTTTTGTTAATTACATGCTTCAAATTCAGATATTATTATACTGTTAAAACTTCAGTCAATTTCTACACCTTTGCACTGCACATATCAACAACTCTAAGCTGTATTCCTTTATACAAGACCGCATAAATACTGCACACTCAGCTACACATATTTCTTTATTATAGGATGGGCCTACATCCAAGCAAGGCATCAACTGGTTCCAGTGGAAAAAATTCGAATCACTTCGACATGTCGAGATGAAAATTCGACCAGTGGATGCCTGATTAGTGACTCTATGATCATTCAAACTGTACCTTAAAGGATTAGAAGATACTCAAATGATATTAACAATGTCAGGCCATAGCACGTCAGTTGCAACTTGTAAAAGCATCGCTACAGACAACAGATCGCAAGCCAACCCGCTACCATACGATGTCATATTTTACGCAAACATTTTATTAGACAAAGAGTACTGTCTTACCAAATTGTCATAAAAATGTTAGCTAAATATTTGTAAGCAATATGGTGCTAACCTCGTGTGATGGACTTCATTAAAATGAGTTTATATTTATAGAATTGTCTTGTTTTTATCCAAAGTTAATGTCATCTTAGGTGCAAGTTTTTTAATTATGACTTATAACATTAGCCAAAATGTTTTGTGGACCTTTAAAATCCACCTTAAATCAGTTGATGATAGGGAGTCAAATGCAGCAATATTTCACAATAACATATATATTATTTATTCGCGTACCCTTCCTACAATGTTAAAAAAATTAAATGAAATTAATAATGTCTGTAATCCCTCCATTACGGAAGAGATTGAGGGAAGAGTTCCTTCTGTACACCACACAAGTTCTCTGATCATGTCAGCTCTGGCAATAACAGTTTCTGTATGGCCAGGTCTGGAGTAACCAGACAAAAAGTGTATGTTCTGTCCGATAAAACCGATGTTGTCAATATATAACGATACATTGGTAAATTGTTGCAATATAGCAAAAACTACTCACAGGAGGAGATCGGTCGTTGGTTCCCAGACGTTCGCTATACTTCTGGTATTTCTGACATAGACGACTTTCCCAATTGCCAGGTTTACCCTTCAGCATGACTAACGGGATGAGGTCGTTCAGGGCATTGGGTCTGCAATCGGACAACATGAATACAATATTTTTCAGGTATGTATAGACAAGTTGGACTGTGTATTTTAAAGCTGCATTGTCTGTCAAAATTACAATTTTCTGAATTTTCATCAAATAGTTGAAAATCAAATTATTCCTTTAAGGCACACTAAATTTGTGCAAGCTAATGATTCTATTAGGTATTACTTACAAAAAAAATTCATGCATTGAGAGAAAATCCAGATCAAAACATTGGAAACACAATGGATTTGGCATCATCACCCGTTGTTGAGTATTGTGACATCATCACTTGGTTTGTTTACGTATTGGATTTTTGATGGCATGAAAAATTTAATACTAGGTGAAGTTTATTCATTTTTTAGAGTGATGGTGAACCCAGCAAGGCTCCGGATGTGGGTAATCAGTATTAAGAAGACAATGAAGTGAATGCAATAGGTTTTGGCCACTATCATATTGAGTGACAATCCAGCTTTAACATCGTTAAGTAAACGTGTATGACTTACCTTTGGAAGAAATGTTTGACCTTGGTGGGGTCATAGACGCCAAGGAATATGTGCAACAGAATACCCCCTAGGACCACTGCATCTAAGTCAGAACAAGGAAACAAGGACTTGAGGTAGTGATGATAGGATTCATGGAAGAGTAGACTGATGGCTACTGGATGTTTTACCTGAAAATTAAATCATAATTTAACAGAATTACAACAGGCACACACAATCAGACATTCCCATTATTTGCCTGGTGCAAAGGAATGTTCCCAGCGCAGTCATCACTTCCTTTCTAGGTGTTTTAAGGGCGATCACATCCCTTTGCAATTTACATGAATTAATATAAATTAGAATGCACATGGGATGCGCGGAGCTCTGCCCATAGCAGCAGAGACACTTTGATTCCTAGTGGGATCCAAAGCATTGGCCGGCACTTTTACTGGCGGCCTGCATATAGGGAAAAGAACTGCTTTTAGTGGAAAATTCGATAAGGAATAAGCGAATCAAGGCCAAAAGCAATAAGAGGCTGTATAACTACCTACATTGAAAGCCACAAAGCAATATGTGGCTGCGAACTGCTGTTTTCATCTGGAAAAACAGGCGATTTTGGCGGAAAAGGCGAAATCACTTAGGAGACAAATAAGCCCATGTCATTTACCCTGACCACTGACAACATACCTGCATCATTTTAGCCAGGTCATTGCAACATTTGCCTCCAAAACATTTAAGTTCATGGCACGCTACTTATTACTATCACTAATTCATAATCCGCATATTTTTCTTTCCTTCTTTTCATTTTCCCTGAATCAAAAAGAATCATAAATATATTACCCGTTTTTCTTCTTCAAGTGGCAATAAAGCTTCTCTCCGCAAATACAACTCTGGTTTCTCCTTGGTTGGTTCATAGTCAGTGAGACGTGGGACTATCTTATTCTGCCAGTCGCTCAACTGTTGCACTGGTTTATGCTCATTTTTCAGTTGCAACTCTGTAAAAATATACATACAAATTTACAATTATTTTGATGAACTTTAGTCAACTGTATTTCAAAACGCTATCAAACAAATGCTTTTATCAGTAAACCAGTCTCTTTCAAAATATTAAAAATAAACATTTAGTAAGGATCCAAATTTAATCCATTTTTGCCAAAAACGTTTTAACACACACACATTAGCCTTTTATATTGTAGCCATATACGGTGCATATATAATATGCTGAGATATTGATCTAGAATTAATTTTGTGCTTCTTTAGCAACTGTTCTTTAAACTGCTGTATTTAGTACTTACAGTTTGTCTCAATTCAAACAGTGGTTTGCAGGCGAGCACCTTGACCATAGCATTCTCATGATATGGCAATCCATCCATTCATCAATTCAACCATATCATGTATATGTGTACTTACGAAGGTTTCTTGAGCATATCCATATGGTGAAGATCTGGTGGCAATTGGTTGGCAAATTCAGTTCCTGCATCATGAGCAGCTTCAGGTCTTGGACAGACGTCTGGGACCCTCGGATCAACTTCAGCAAACGGCGAGTGCCGTCCATCAGTTTCACATGGATCTTTGGCACCTGAAGTTAAATATTTCATGCATTTCTAGTTCCAGTCCATGTAAGTACAGTATTACTATTCCACCAATCTTATATAATATACTACTATATCATATTATCCAATGAAATGTGCATGTCCAATCAAATCTTTCGATTATTAACTACGTGTCTGTCCCATATATTGTTATAATGGATTGGAAAAAGTGATATTAGAAATAATTATATTAGACAAAAGAAATTTATAATTAGGGGGGGGGGGGGGTAAAACACATTATATTAGACAGGAAAAAGTTATATATATTGGTCAGGAAAAGGTTATATTGGAAAGAAAAGAGATATACTGAGTCCAGTAACAAATTATTAAGCATAACTCACTTTATTCATAGCTTTCTCAATCAGACGAGCGGCTTCTTTGCATTCTGGTTTATCCGATGCTTGGCACAAGTCCATGGGTATGTAGTTATCTTTGTCTCTAGCAAACTGGAAAATACAAATGATATCAGAAAACAGGAATACAAAACTTCCAAGTTAAAGTTTTGCAGCGAAAGTCAACAGAAGATAAGTATAAAGATGCTTTATTAGTTTTTGAGAAAATTGAACGAAGTATGATTATTTGGAGTTACTTTCTCTTTTATTTTTTCAAAATCTTTCGTAAAACTTTACAGATTTGGAAGACCCATTTTATCTATAATGACTGATCAATACAGAGTAATAGAGTAAGAAAATAGGCCTTTTTTTTATTTCCTTCAAAGGCATTATTATCATGCATATATATAAAAAAAATTATATTATTATAACCATCAAGTTAGTTGAACATCTCAACCGTGATTTGAATTTGGAGATATTCAAACGTACCACATGTATGTCGGCATGAGCAAGTAATCGCTCCACTACTGCAGGGTGACCCCTTCTTGCTGCAAAGTGAAGGGCTGTATCTCCGTTTCTATTGGTCAGATTCGGGTCGCACTGACCATCGTCCAACAAAAGTGAAACAGCATCCAAGTGGCCATTCCTAAAGAGAAAACTCATAAACTTTAATACGACTTTAAACGAGTAATAACATAATACAACAAAACATTTTGAAAGCTGTATTGGGCATCACAGGTTGTATGTGATTACAAATTCAGGAATCTTAGTTGCAAACCCATGATTGTAAAATTATAACATTATGCAGTATTGATATCATTTTTTCAAAGAATTTTTTTAATAATGGTGGTAATTAATAAATCACTGATAGACAGACATGAACAACGAATAGTATGTATTATTTCTTAAAATTATGTAGTATCTAAAAGTATAATGTATACATTTACATTAACGGTGTTCTGGAAAATGCAGGTCTACCAAACATTACATGGCCCTGCAACAAGTTCAGGTAAACCTCAGAACAATACAGATACCTCTGAAAGAAAACACACGTACCAAGCAGCGTAGTGAATAGGAGCCCAGTGTTCTTTATCAAATGCAGATACGTCACTTCCTGATTTCAAGAGAGACTTCATCCCTTCCGCATCACCCTCAAATGCGCATCGATGTAACGGAAATTCATCCAGCCATGACGGATCATTTGATCTATTAGAATTAAGAGAAGATTATTAAAAGGAAAAATTTTGTTTGTTAAAATTATCCAGAAAACAAGTCTTAACTGCCAATAGCCACTAAATTGTGTCACCTTGGAAGTTATATGCACATAAAATTGGGTAATTTTAGAACTAACATATATACATAAAGGTAGTTATGCTTTCACAATAAATCAAATAATGGTTAGTGTCATTAGCCTGAATTTATTTACATTTTCATAAATAAACTCAGTGCAACATTTCGCCAGAGCCAGGACAAATAATCCATCGAACATAAAAAAAGAAATCATAAAACTTACAATGTGGAAAACCCATTTAATCCCTGTGAGATCTTGCTGTAGTCAGGGACCACTTTGCCCCAATATCGATTGACTGTAAACGCATCCGCCTGAAAATCAAAACACCGTCTTAATAATTATTTCTTCCTTTCAAACTTACGAACAGTTTATGGTGAAGATCCAGGACAAAAGTGCATAGTTACATTTTAACATCCAAACAAACATGATTTGTTATTCCTAGGCAATTCTCCTGAGACACATACATACATGTACCAGTTACTCCCAATGGTTTGGACTACGTTTCTGTTAGGTTTCAAAACCACACCTAATAACCTGCGACAGATGCCCACGGCGCTAATTAATAACGTGAAATCACACGCAGATAAACAAAAAGCACAAGACATCACTCACCCTATGCTTAGCTCCGACCATATTGAAAGAGTTATTTGTGACGGTGATTTCACACTTCTCAATATCCATCATCTTAGCCAGTGCCTCGTTAGCCATAATCCTAGCACTGCTAAGATGGCTCATGCCCATAGATGACCAGTGACTGTCCGTAATATACGCTGGGTTCGTCAATGACCTTTTTAACCTGAAACATACATCATTATCTATTTGATATTTGAATTGAATTTAAGAGTTACAGCTTTATTAGCAAACTTTTATAAACATGCATAAGTGCATAGCTACATTTTAACATCAAAACAAACATGATTTGTTACTTCTAGGCAATTCTCCTGGGACAAAAATGATCTAACATTGGAAAAACATTCTCACCAATTACTGGATATTTCCAGAAAATTCTTAACAAACATATAAACAGTTTGCTATCTACAGAAAATTCTCACGAAACGCATACTATCTGATATTTCTAGAATATTCACACAAAAGATAAATAATCTGATATTTCTAGAAAACTCGCAGGATACAAATTTTTCTGGACAATTCTTTAGAAACACAAATAATTTGACATTTCCCGAAAATTCACACAGAACTCTCCATTCAAGTAATGTCTGTTAAAGCAGTAAAAACATGTCCGGCGTTCCTGAAAATAATTACCGAAATTCTGATGACACAGAAAAAAGAAGGTCAATAGCACCGGGAACTTTGTGTTTCTCTTTGAGCCAACTGAAAAAAAAATAAATAAAAATATTTATTCACCAAATGGTCGTCACAAAAATAATCTAAAAAGTTGAAATCTGACATTTCTATATTTTCCAGAAGCAAACTTCCTGTTTGCAAAGCATTACAAATTGCACATTAGGCTTCAATATTTTATAATTGGAAATATATTTCCAGCAATAACTTCTCGAGTGATTGTGATGAAGTAGTGATTGCTGAAGCTAATTAATTTGTCCCTTGAAACCATCAGCTTGACTAGATCTGTTAGTATTGAGAAATTTATGCAGTATTGCTTAAATGTACATCATTATTTCATTTAATTAGCTAAAATAAAAGTTAAAGTTTGTACAAACCTCTCCAATCTCTTGAGCATAGCACATGTTTGCTTTGTGTATAAGCCGCACTTTTCGGTGGCTATTTGTTGCAGAATTACATCCAGGGGGTAAAATCCGGGATTATGGGGCACTCGTTCAGTGTATCTTTTATCGAGGCGGTCTGGAAAATAACACACGCATATTGCAGCTATTATCATACTATAAAAAACTTGAGGAAAAAAAGAGGGAATTTTGCAGTAAATTTATCATGCTTATGTACAAATTCGGTCAGACAACTAAATGTGGGGTGCACAACTACATTTTCATGTGAATTATGGTAAATTATGCCCAGTTACATCAGTGTATATGTACACATCCTGCAAGCTAATTATGGATGATGTGGAGACAACAGAGTTACAAAGTCCATCACTCATCACTGGTAAATTGTTTTTGGAGATTTCAGGATTGCAAAAAAAGAAAGTAATAAACTGTTCGTAAAAGCAGGTCATGGACGCTTTTTTTATGTGTGGACATAATAATTACAATAACAATGCACAAGCACAATAAAAAATATCCGAGCCTACAGGCATGTCCTTGGTACAGTGAAAACCCAAACACACTAAAAAAAATTCATGCACTCTGTTTTTACATAACAAAGCATAGGGTCAGAGACAATTTGCACTCTTGTATGTCCCAATTGTTTTGTAATCATTATATACTAAGTTATTTTATCATTTCATAATCCATATCAATTTAGCAAGAAAAAAAAGGAGGTATTTTACTGTGCCATGTTTACTCTCACTACTATTAAGAAATCTATACTAGGCAGATCAGATTAATGCACAGATTTCTTCCAAGTAGTAAATTCTGTATTGCGGTAAATGTATGAATTTAAATAAATAACAAAAGAGCAAATAACAGCACCAAAATTACTAACCTGTGCATTCAACGGGCACAAAATATAAAGTGCCTTTAATGTAGGGTTCCGAACTGAGAGACTGGACCTCTGCACTGAACGTTGGAATGAAAACACTCCTTTTTCCTGCAAAAACAATTTGTAACTTTAAGCTATTAGCATTCATTTCATCAATGTCTGCCAATGATGCAATAGCTTACAAAGCAACACAATACAGTACAAGACATTACAGTACATCGCAGTAAACTGAGTATTGTACAAAACAATACAATAAACAAAATATCATACAATACAATTGCTACACTGGTCAGCATGGGATCACAATCTGAAAATTCATCTTTATATTGAAAGCTATTGAGCATTTACTGTGCATTAGAAAAAACCACCACACTTGCACATCAGCACTTAGGTTAACAAACACATGATTTTGCTTTTGTCAAAATGACATTTGAAGTAATCAATCCGGCATTCGCTTGCTATTCTATCTCAGCTATACACTTATGCGCTGCGCTAGTAATCTGGAATAATCGGATATGAGACTACGAAAGAATCCACAGACCTAATCGGGTATTCCAAAAGATGATTTACACCTGTAGTAAACGGTCACTACACTTCAACTTCCCCACCTGAATTTTCTCTGTATTGCCCCTTTACTAAATGACCGCCTGAATTATACAGCCAATTTATTAATTGCTGAGCATGATCACCTAACACAGATTTGACTGTATTTAATTGAATATCGATGCTTGTGCCATCTCGTAGGAACTACCCTGGAATTCCCCATGAGGCACATCAATTATGGTACAATCGCACATCGCAAATAAACACCAACACTCACCTCGAAGCCCGCCATGCTCAGAGCCGGTGCTTTTGTACAAGAAGGTCAACAGCGATTCTGATGCTTCTTCCTCAAAAGATAACACTTTCTTCAATAGACCTTTCTGCGATCGGCCAGATGACTTCGCGTCGATCAGTAGGACGCTGTAGTTGCCAGGGTGGAACACCTGGGATAAGGTGACGGACTGTTTCGGTCGCAAAACGCAAATAATCGCTTCCATCTTCGGTGTTCAACGATTATCCTAGCCATACCCAGGAACTTCATTGGTCGGCGATACTAGAATGAGAAAGAGTTTGAGAAGTAAACTTAAACATTTGTGATGTAATAATACAACCAGTGGTAATAAGTTGAATAAATACTTTTTATATAATAGGTGAAAAGGTATTTCAAAATCATACAACTGCAGTTTATTATCATGATTATGTGAACACAAATTAGTTAAACAATAAAGTGAAGACCTTTTTTTTTTAAACTATATGCCCTATATGAGTGTATTGCCCTAATATTTGCGCCATGTCCAATTCAAATCCTAGTTAGAAAACTGAAGGAGGTAATTTTTTACACATATACTCCAATATATCCTTATCAATTGATGTAAAATATTAAAACTTTTATCATACAGTCAAAAGACAATCATTATGATAATTGGCCCAGCAAAAACACCCATACGGTATATGTGTCCCATAGTGAGGACTCCAAGCAACCTTATCTCATCATTACATCCGCCTCTGGCAGTTACATGGTCATATAAGCTGACTTAACTTCGGACCTAGTAGCACTGAGACATTGGCATCAGAAATTTTAACTTCACAGCTTTAATATACATGTATGGTCAATAAAATCTTAATCTTGCCAATTCATAATTTCATTGTTACTTAGCTCCTCCTGAATTTGCGAAATGTTTATCTGTAAAGTTTACGAGGTTGAACCTTGGATTTAAAACTTCTCAAACATACCCTACCACCCTGAAGCAAACAAATAAACAATAAAACATTTACCCTATAGACAAGAAACTCTGCATGTATTTCATAGTTTACCTGACCACAACAAGTAACCAACATAAATCCAAGGCGTTGGCTGCAAATATTTGGTTAGCATGTGTTGACACAGTTATAAAATTGTAGGTTCTGGCTAAACAAGCTAAAAATACCGACACTTTCGAAGAAGCTATGACAGCTCTTCCATGTACTATATACTGTGACATCTAGCAATGAAGATATTAGGGAATTCTTTCGCAACTTTTTTGTCCCGAATAAAATTAGTACATATTGCACACACAAAGTATAACAGCAAACTCAAAGGAAAAAGAACTTGTCAAAATAAAATGTAATTGTCTATCTGTCAGTCAGTCAGTCAGCCTTAGATTACTTAATTTACGTTCTGCACCTTATGTTATAATCTATATTCCATACCTCTTTATGGTTTATTATCAACTGCAGCCTGCTTCCAGGTGCTATTTCAACAAATTCAGAATAGCCTAATGTACAGCTTTTTGCCATTTATTGAGTTTTCTTAGTCAGAGCCATGTAAATTAATAATGCGCATTGCGGTGCCACTGACGCCAATCAAGTTCGCAACTTCACTCTGTCTATCAACTGACCACCCAAGAAAGGTACCCCACACAAATCAAGAGAAGTTGGGGTATTATCGTTATTTATTCATGTGGCCCACGTGGTCAGAGCTGTCCAACTAACAGCAACAAATAGATGGGCTTGTCCACCGTTCACAGTGTATATTCACTCACATGGAGTGTGAAAACAATGTACCTACTTCAAAATCACTTTTTAATACCTTCAATCACCATTTCACTAGTAACCTTCGTGGTTCATGGTGGTTGTATATATCCAATGCAATGGAATTTCCCCTTTTTAGTTAAAGGAGCTGATCTCATTGGCCAGGGGTAGTGGTCAGGCTCAAGCTGCGTGTAGCACCGCCGTCTTACATTAAACTTCGTGTCGGAAGTTGGGTCAGGCCATGTCACGGCAGGGTCAACTCATTTAAATATAACGTTTTGGTATCTGATGATTGGCTAGTTTTGAGCACTATCTCGACATATTTGCTGGAGCTTGTGCTGGAGTGTCAACTAATGCTTGTAACAGACATTCTAAAACCTAAAACAGGATTATAAATTTCATTAGATTACATATGTAAATGTAATTTACAACGCCTAACCTTGTTATGGAATTTTTTATCGAGCGGATATTAGCTACATTTTATTTATTATATGGCAATCACAGATTGACAGATCATAAAGTGATTTTTGTTTCACCACCTGGTCACTTTATCAGGCACTCAGTTACAAGAGTTCTACACAAACAACGATGATATCAAGAGATAAAGCAACAATCAGATCGTTATTAGGAAGCTTTATATTATATAGTTGTGTGTCAAACAATATCGTTCAACAGACAAGCAATAGTATTAACCAAGACACTTTTTTTTGGAGTCACTAATTCCTATGCTTTGATAGCTTTTCAAAAATACAGCGTAAACAATTTATGATTTCTGGCAATCCACAATATCAATATTAAGTTTTTATTCAATTTACAATCAGACTTCTAGCTAGTTGATAACCGTCACCCATATACAGTCCGACCTTCCAATATCGCGCCTCTAATTAATGCGAACCTCCGTTATTCGCGGTACCCGCATGTCCCCCGAACTGACCAGACGTTGATTATGTAATGATACACTAATGGCGTCCACTCTCAATACGCATATACACACGGCCGTCATTCTATTGTCTCTGAACATCTATGCTAAATAGTGAATATGGTTCTTTGTTATTGATTGACAATAATAATAACTCCTTCAATAGCATTTTAATTGCAATTTGCGACTGAAACTAACCAATAATTTATGTACATTTTATATCATTTATCCATTATTTTAGATTACATTATATTTCATTTTGATCATATTTTATCATATTTCCTTTTATGTGTGAACTTATCCGACTGTATTTCAATATATAAATAAACATATTAATTAATCAAAACTTAAATTATTTATAATTTATAATAATAGGTACTCTGACACAACAATGAATATGAGCTTGTAATATAAATATTTTATGGAAATGGGTTAACATGGATAAACCCAGGTTATACATGTTCTATGAGCAAATTATGAGCATGTTATGAGCATATGGATGTGGGAGGGGTCACTTATTGCAAGTTTAAATAAACTCCTGAGAAGTAATTATCTATTATGCACTCAACTATGCATGTCATACAAGATAAACGAGCATGTATATTGATCATTATCAAAGATTATATGTAGCCATAGTTCATAAACACAGAATATAATCACACCCATAACACATTATTAATGTTGATTGTGACAAACAGTGCTAAGACCAGTGCAATCATACACATTTTACACACTATCAGGCATATAACAAGACTTTAAAGTGTACTCATGTTCAACATAAGGTTCATGAAATCACCTACGATTTGTCATCTTCATCTATTTCTGTTGGAAACCAAGTTATCATAACTTTCTTCAAGTTTGTCATAAGTTCATCCTGATAGAAACTTACAGGATACAGTAAGCGCCATCTATAAGTGTTTCCAAAAATGCTCGCTAGGCGGACTCGAGTTAAATCCTCCCCCTGGTGAGTGACTTTGCAACTAGAAATTAATGCAGAACCAGAGCCCTTCACTGCGGCAGAACAATGGTAAATTATTATATATTACAGAAATATGAGCTGTAATAGTAAAGAAATTACAATATAAATATCTAGTCTACAGCTACTTATATCTATAATCAAAGATCACCATAGCACCATGCATGATATAATATATAAAGGCAAATGACTTATTAGGTGATTATTTCTCCAGTGAGACTGTTTAGTCAAGGTCTTTTCCACATTTGCAAAGAAAACCTCGTAAAGAGGGAATCATTGTCATTGGCAGGGGCGTCGATACAGGGGGGGGGGGGGTGTGGGGGATATATGACCCCCACTTTTTGGGAAGGGGGGGGGGGGTGGATGATTAATGCATTCATCCCCCTTGAAATCCAAATGAAAATTCTTTTTCTGCACACTTTTCTGCCTCAGTGATTTAAATAAATCACATGTAAATGACACATGATCTCCTATGTGAATGCAGCAATGTGCATTTTTGTCTAATAAAGCAGCAGACTTGGATTTTATTAATAAAGCAGGTAAATTATTATAAAAAAACATGTCATAAGATCAAATTTTGATAGATAAAACATAATATGACATTCCAATTCAATGCAGACGACAATCATTGTATTTTTATATTCAAAAGCTGCATGGAATATTTGTATTAAGTAGTTTTACACTTCATATCACATACCGGTACAATTAAATGCATCTGAAAATAGTTTGGCATCAATGATCCAGCATTGTTTTATCTCTTAACAAGTATCCGCACGTTAACTGCAGCCACTTGTATGTGAGTCAGAAAGTCCCAGTGCGACAGACTGAAGTACATAGGCCTACATTCCACCCGTCAGTAGAAATCCACGCCCCTGCTCATTGGCTATATTATAAAAACCCTAAGTAATTTCGATATTTTTTTATTTGCCCACCAGAGGGCACTTTTATGCATGGTTGCTCAAAAGAACCTTTTGCCTGGATCTGAGGTATTTATAGCCATTTCCCGAATGTCATGACAAAGTGATTTCAAGTCCTAATTTATTTCATATGTCAGGTATCCTCATTCAACCATAGGCTATTACATGACATTGTGAATATATATATATATATTATTTTTTAATTATGGGTAAAAAAAAAATGCAGGATGTATAGGCTTGGCACAAAGAAAACTTGGTGGTCTAAAAAAAAGTTTTATTTTTTTTTCAATCCGTTAGCCACAGTTTAAATAAATTTGATCAAATCAAAATTCTTCTCTTGATATATATGCCTAATCACAATTTTTAAAACAAATTAATATAGTTGACCATAGAATGCCTTAATCAGATCATTGAAACCTCCCACACAAAAATGAATAAATATTTTAGCTTTAAAATTTTGACACTCACAAGACTTATTCCAATCTAATACTAATCCATAGATTTTTTTTTCCTGTGCTTGAAAACTCATTATTTGAAGAAAAAAAATTCTTTTTTTAACTTCAGGCACTTTATGACATCACAAAGGCAGTAATGCCCTCTAAAAATGATTGCAGTGTCATCCAAGAATTCATGTCCCAGTGCTCAAATGAGGTGACAACTGCTTGTTTCAATTGAGCTAATCGGAGTAGCTTTTACCATAACACTTAAAGTCAGGGTAAGTCAACTTGAAAAATGTTATCTCATAATGTGTTCTTTTTTTTCTGTTTTTTTTTTGGGAGGAAACTTTTTGCTGAAACTCAAATATATAAACACAAGATTGCATATATTTCATTTTGCGCTCCAAATTCAACACAATTGCAACAGAAAGTTTCATAGCAAGTGAATTCCTAGATATCTTGTCAGAACAAGATTTGTGCGAGTTCATTGCAGTGCTGAGATTATCTAGCAACTGCGAATACTCTTAGGTCATTTCATGTCAAAAATCGGTGCCAAAAAAAAAATAGTGCCAAAACAAACCAAGTGCTTCGAGTTTTTTTGGACCAGGAAGAAAATAAAGGAAAAATACATGTTGTATTTTTGGGCGTGGGTGCGCTTATAAATTTGCAATGACAGAGCACTTCAAGGAAGTTGAGTCATTTGTAAGACATCTCACTCACAATGCTCAAAGTGAAAGGTGTGGAATTTCCCTCCGAAAAGACATCATCCTTTTCAAAAATGATTGTCATTCACACTAGTGCCAAATCATCTCCTAGTGGCAGTGGAAGGAACTGGAAGAGGGCATCATTGTCATTGGCTGCTGCATTGTTCTTATTGATCACATCATTTGTGTGCAGCCAATTACATAAGAACGAGGCACTGGATGGACTGGAGCAGGTATGCAAAATCAATATTATCTAAATTGATTGCAATTTTCTAAATTTTCCTAGTTCATGGAAATAAGGATAGTTTTAATTATCAGTCAAAGGGAAAATTTGTGACGAATAGTTATAAATGTGGAATATATATTGATAAAGTTGATTTTTTAGTTGTTTTTCTCTAGTTCTTGCATTAACGAACAAATTGATATACTATATTATAAATATTATAAATATGGAATATATTTCAGAAGAACATATATAAAGTTGATTTTTTAGTTGTTTTTCTCTAGCCCTTGCATTAATGAACAAATTATTCTATTATACTATATAATAAATATTATAAATATGGAATCTATTTCATGATTTTTTAGTTGTTTTTCTCTAGCCCTTGAATTTATGAACAAATTGTTATACTATATTATAAATATTATAAATACGGAATATATTTCAGAAGAACGTATATAAAGTTGATTTAAACCCAAAATTACATGATGGTTTAGCAACTTTTCACCATTTGAAGACTAGGACATGTTACACAAATGTTTTGCAAACTGAAACAGCAGGGTCCTATGTACTATAGTCTTCATTAGAATTGAAAGTCTATATAAATTTGGAAGTCCGCTTTTGTCAGTTTGTCCAATTGTCTGTAGATCACTTTGTCTCTGTACCATTATTCAGGAATTGCATCCATATGCATATATTTTAACTGTATTATATATTTCTACTAATTTGGCATCCTACGCGGTGAGCTTGCAGGAGGGTTTTTGCCAGGGTTAACCCACTTTTTCTCGGGTTAAACCCATTTTGCCCGGGTTACACCCCAGTTTTACCCACCGCGCTGGGCAAAATTGATTTAACCCAGGTTAAAGTCCAACCTTGGCACAAAATATACTTGTAAATACAGATTATCCTGCATGCCATATTTTTAAACAAAAATTTCAGAACATCTATGTTCATTTTATGGAAGAATCCCCTCCATATTTTTTTTGCCTCAATCTATTATATCAAAATCAACATTTAACTTTTTTTTTTAGGTAAATTCTGAGGATGGACCAATCGAAACATCATACGAAGACATTCATAGAACAAAAAGAAACAGTCGCAGAGGTAATTAATAAATTTCATATATTAATTTTGAGTACATATGTACTCTACTATTAAAAATAGACAGATTATAATTATAATTATATCATTGAATAAGTCCTCAATGACCACTGCCAATCTTACGGTAGTCAAGACATGAGTTCTACGTTATTTGGTAGCAGCGCAATGGAACAGTCCTACTGAAAGAAAATTACTCATTGGCAACAAAAGTTTAATAAATCTTAGTAAAAATAAGAATATCTGATCTCTTGGGGTTTTTTTTAATTTTTAATTAAAGTTGTCCACAAGTTGGTAACCTTTTTTTTTTTTTTTAAAGAAATTCATCACTATTTATAATTTCCAGTGATAACGAATATAGATTTTCATGACCAAAATGGGGAAAATATTTGCTATATCATCTGCCCATGGCTAGCAACGCCAATTAAGTCTTAGAGGTTCATTTTGTATGAAATTTGACCCAACATCTTTATGTGGCATAACATTATTGCTGAATTTCATATATATTCCTTAGGATCATTGCCATAGCCTATATATGACTTTTTTTGACATAAAAATTATAATTTTTTTGTAGATTAGTTAAGGGAACATGCTAAAGTGTTGATAATTCTAGCGAACTGAACACTCCTTATTGTGCATAAAATTTTAAACAGAACAATTAAATGGCAGGAAAAGGATATACAATACTTTTTATGCTCACTTGGCTTTACTCTGAACAGAATGGATTGATGTTAATGCAGGGTTCCTGCAGGTTTACCTTCATAAGAAGTAAGATATTTCTAAGACATAACAATATCATGCGCACATGAAAAATGAGACCACTAGGCCTAATATAATAATATACTCCAATATTTTAATTTCCTCGTCCAAAAAACAATCAGGTTATTGGCTGTTAAGCAATAATAACTCAGTTCTTGTGTATTTAAAGAAAGATCATAATTTCTATTCATTCATATTTACCAAATCACACACTATATAAACACTCAAAAAATTATATTTTTCCAAGTTTTGTAAAACATAGCCGCAATATGGCAGTTTGGCTATCAAAAGGAACCACCAGGCCATATACTGCATAAAATTTCAGTAGGGTAAGTGCAATAGTGTTAAGAGTTCAGCTCTAGAAATGAAAGTGAGTGTTAGAGTTCTGCTCTATCAATTGCCTATTCCCTTCATCATTAAATTAGAATTTATTTCTAACCGAACACTTTACAGGTGAATACGAAGAAAACAACAATTAGGAGTCAAGTGAAAGTAGTATAGATCATTATGCAACTAATTATTATGAAATTGCTAATTATAAACAAAAACTGTTGAATGCATGGCAATACTATGATCAAATATTTAATAATTGCATTCCCATGAATTGTACAACATTTACAGCTGTCATTTACATTTACAGCTGTCAAGAAAGGAAGAATGATGAAACTAATGTCAAAATGAAGCTTAAACGTGAAAGTACTATAATCTAGATATATTATCTGTCATTAATGGTCATGAAACCCCAAAAAAGTATCTCTACACTATTTTAGACATACTCTTTAAGTTTTGTATGCATGTAAGTGCAGTAGTGTGCGAGTCCTGCTCTGGAAACTAAAATTTTTATGTTTTTTTCATTTTTCTTTAAATATTTTAAAACACAGCTGAGACATGTCAATGTGACTATCAAAATGCACAGCTAAGTTACATAGGGTAATAACATACAAAATGCTTTGTAGGGTAAGTGCATTAATGCTAAGGTTCTGCTCTGGAAACACAATTTAATACAATTTTTAGGATTTTTTTTTTAATCTTCCATTATTATGTAATCAGCATGAAATGAATATCAAAATGAAGTTTGAAAAGTGAAAATACTATAATTCCGATATGTTATCGATACAATTTCATTCATGTAAGGTAAATAGGGTCTTTTGTAAGGAGGTTTGAAAAAGTAGGAATTTTCCCTATTTTTCCATAATTTTGAAAATTCGGTAGTATTTACGGCCATGAGATCCCCCAAAAGGCACCACTACACTATTTTAGACATATTATGACAATGTTTTAAGCATGTAGGTGTAGTAGAGTCAAGAGTTTGGCACCGGAAATGAAAAATGATAATTTATTTTATTTGTTATGCTCACCCACACGCCCGCCGGCCCACCCGTCCTCCCGTCACACAGACATTGATGATAACAAAACCCTTTTCGAACTTCGCTGAGAGTTAATAAAAGTATGACTTTTATTTTAGAAAGATGTCTCGTTAATATTGATGTGACTGTATAATCAATGGATTGATAACAGCTGAATTATTTATTGCTTTCAATACTTTCAGTTCCACGCAGTAGAAATCCAGGCACGCGACGTACAAACATAGTAAGTAGTCAAAATGAAAGAGGAAGTTAAAAATATCCAAAATTATGCTTTCCTGAAAATGTATATATTGCTCAGGTGTTCATATTGCATACTAGCTATAAATAAATACATATGGTTCCCTAGATAATGTATTTTTGTTGTTGACTAAACCTATCCGATATTTTCTATAATCAAAACATTAGTAAAAACAGATAAATGTGATATCAATCAATTTTTTAAAACTCATTCTAATCAAATTTGTCGTTCTGTTCATAAGTTATATTAGTAGTATTGTTAGTCGAATACCCTTAATGACATTTTAGTGTAGCTCGCTTGATTATTTATACTGGTTTATTAATTTAAAACAATTAGCGGTTCAAATCAATGTTTGACTATGGGATATATACTTATAACTTTGTAATTTTACTTAGAGAGGGTGTTATATCATATTCACTTTGTCAAGGCGGACCCTTCAGCTGGATATGTGGAGCATTGCATTTGCTGCCATCCATTCTTGGGCCAATGAATATACTTGCAGGTGCTGTCCTCTGGTGGAAAAACTAATTTATTGGCCAGTCAAATGCCAGCTTACACCATCAACTATGACATCATATTCCAAATATGTTGTTCTTTTGTTAAGTCTTCACTGATTGTGCAATAAACTCTTGTCGCATCCAATCAGATAGGAGATGAATAACAACACAATTTACAGCCTTTCAGGGCAAAGGTTGCTGTGCCAGCTCCATGCATGGCAACTTAGCCTACGGATGGGGTTATACATGAAACTTTTGTTGCATTTTTCTTTCAGTATTCAGCACATCTTCTGCCCATCCCAAACCAGGATTCTGTGGCAGGTAATTACCAATTTTCGTTTGTTTTCATATGGCAAATTATGATGTTCATAAGCCTGACCTTTGTTCTATGCTTGGCAAAATATTGGTGCCATACTTTAAAAATTTAAATCAAACAACCAGGGATCAATTACTGTTGACAGGTGGGGGAGGGGGGATGCAGTCAACTTTGTTAAATCATGACTTTCCCTCGCGTATTTAACCCAGGGGTTTTTTTTTTATATGAATCGATTCAGAGCATTTTAAATATGAACGCTATACAAAATGACCGTATCACTATTATCATTCACTAGGCGGCATTCTCAAATGGACAGACGTTGCTTCCACACCTGGTTTCTCTGAAGCTCTTAATGATAATCTGTTCCGCATTGCTCAAAATGGAAGATTAACCATTTTACACAACGGCTCCTACTACATCTATGTGCAAGTCGGCGTCACGTAAGATCAACACACTGATATTAATGTCTTCTCTAAAAACAAAAATGTTAATGGATAACTAACTTTTTATTGATGATTCGTATGTTTTCTTTTGTTTTTAAAAAATAATATTCTATAGTCCTTTTTTTTTTTTGGTAGATTCTGGAAATTTGTATTAAGTAAGACTGACGCATGGAGTGAATTCCTAAGATTTCGCAAATAAAAGCCAAGAAACCCAGTCAAATTGGGGCCTAGAAAAAAAAACCCTGAAAAGATCTGAATTCAGGCTGTTGTGGTTTAGAAATTAAATCACATGATGTAGTTTGCCTTGGAACAGTCATAACTTCATTGTCATTTCTCAATATTTAAAAAATTTGGAGCACATTCTGAAAGCTTAAACTTGGAACTAATTTGATGCAATCAGATTAAAGAGTTAGTAATTTTTTTCCACCTACCTTCAAACGCTATTTTATCAGGGACCGGAATAAAATTTTTTTTATCTAGACCCGACTGCAACTAGGATATAGTGTGGTGACTCGCAAAATTTTCAAAATTTAAATAAATCTTTCCCCACTTATATTTAAAACATTTTTTTCAATTTTTTGCAAACCCTGCTCTTAATCTCATCATTACATCTGCCGCTGGTCATAGGCACTGGCACAGCAAAGTTCATATTGAGAACTTATTGTGGCAGTGTTAAGAACATTCTCCCAGCACAGAGGGTTCTGTCGTACAAGACGGGAGACTTGAGGGTCCCTGCATGCTGGGCCAAATTATTTGATGTTGTGAGTGTGGTAAAGACAGACTTTAGTAACCGAGTCATTCTTAGGACTATTGAACCATAAAATGCAAATAATTTTGCCATACTGGAAAAAGTGCAGTATAGGGGACCCAGATTTATGACCATATTTAACGAGCATCATTGCCAGGCTTATGACGTGAAAATGCTTGAAATCAATGTATGACGTCACAGACTAATGTACATAATTATGATGCCGGTTTTCATCTTCACGGTAAAGACAGAGTTAATTTTTTCTTTTTCTTTGAAGCTGCCCAAACCCCCAAAATCCTACACCAAATGTTATTTTAATTGTGCTAGAACCTCAAACTTGTGAAATATTTGATAAAATTTAGTTTTTAATGGGCGCCAAATATGGGCATAAATTTGGGTCCGCTCTACTGCACAAAACACGCCATATTAATTAATCTGTATTCTTGTGTCCCTCTAGACATCTGCGTGGTCGCCACTGTACATTTGAAACGGTTGTGCAAAGAGTAATAAGCAAGAGGCTGGCAAGGAAGGTCATCATGAAGACTGTTATTCAGTAAGTATGATTTTTTAAAATGTTATTTAGGGTTTAGTGCAGTATAGCGGACCCAAATTTATGCTCATATTTAGTGTGCATGAAATCTAAAAATACACATAATTACAATAGTTTCACCAAATTTGTTCTGGCACACAAATGGAATAATATTCATGTATCGTGTTGGGGGTTGGAAAAATAAACAATAATAAACTTCATTCTTGCCTTGAAAATGATCACCGCTGTTGTTTGTTTAATAAGCCTGGCAACGAGGCTAACTGTTGTTCATTGACATTTCCTCAAATTAACAATTTTTTGTAAGGTTCCTTGTCTTTTGAAAAATGGACGATTAACTAAATTCAAATTAGCTAAATTTTTCTCCCACCAAGAAAGCTCTTCATTATCATTACTTTAACTTAAATTCGACTTTATGTTTTTTCACATTTTTTAGCGGATCCAGCGGCTTCCAAGCAGGGATATTCAAGTTCCATGTAAATGAAGAGATCTTCATTAGGCAGGCCTCTGCATCTGGCTGTCCAGTAATTTTCGAAGCAGACAGAACATATCTTGGCGGGTATTTGTTAAAACACATATAAATATGGCTGAACATTTAATATAAATATGGCTAGAAATATAATAATCTGCAAAGACAGAAGGTTCTTTTTACACTAACACCAGTGTTAAAAATTGTCTGTTGTTTGTAACATATTATCATCATTTACTTCAATAGAAAACGGTACTTTTCTTATACAAATTGACGAAAATCATTTTTTTGAAGGAATATTATTTTCCTAAGTCAATCTATCTAGACAAGATCGATGACTTTCTCATGATTTCTCATGACTGTGGACTTACAAACAAACTATTGTTAAGGCAGCCAGTAAGTTAACATTCAGACTTTGTGCACACCCGTAGAAGTTTCCTTAATTTCTGTACTTGTGATGGCAAATCGGTCTCAAAACTGACATCGATTAATCGGTAAGCTGTTCGATGAGATAATCGATTTTTAAAATTTGTGTTATTTTTCCATGGACTCAGAACAAATGCAAAGAAGAACATAAACTCCTCAACATTCAAACTTTAATGACGTTTGATTGCTTCGCTTCGATTTTTCAACACTAGCACTTACTTTTGTTTCGTCGACGATAATCGATTAAAATCGGCGAATCGTGCCATCACTAGTCTAAATGGAGAAGTGGTGTTATTGGTATGGTGGAACTAATTAAAAGATTTCCCTTTCATGAATACACTGGATACTATTGTATAGATACACACAAACATATATGGCATGATTATTATACCGTTCTGAATATTATGCCTTACTTGTATGTACAAATTTGCGACGCACATTTTGTCTTGAACTTCTTAAACAAATAATGGAGCATATATATACCGAATACAATGAGCACTCCAATTTTTTTTTATATCGATCATGATCAATGATAAATTTTTGTGAAACTGAAAGTTTTTACTGATGATGTGATATTTCCCTAATAAAATAAAAACTTATTTTTACCTCTTTGTGAGTGATTGAGTACACTGTATATTGGATAGTATTATAGGCCTATAGTATTGTAATAGTTCTTTACATGAATATACAGTGTATCTGTATATACTACATTTTATAGACCAGCTGCTAGAGACAGCTGGTGCAACATTTACCCCATGGGTGGTGTCTTTTACTTGCCTGCAGCATAGACCCTGATTGCAAGATCTAGACCAGACCTTGGAACACGTACCTTCAGCAGGCCAATGTTAACCAAGGGAGCTTACACCTAAGGTCCTTGTATTAACCAAGATAACAAGCCAGGTCACTAATAGGCCTGAGATTGGCCCCCTGTTGATGTCAATTCAAAATGCATGTATGTTACATAATGGGTAGGCCACTCAACCTGATATTATAACAAATTTATTTACAATAACACTATTTCAGAGGGCGCTATGCCGTTTGAGTGGCCCGAGCTGATGTCCAGCAGCCCAAGGGCTAGCAAAGCAGCACGATGGCTGCTGGACATCAAGCTAGGGCCACTCAAACAGCATAGTGCACGAATGACAATAGTGTTATTATTATTATTATCATTTTCTAGCTTTTTTACAATGAGAGTTGTGTTGGACATTATGATGTCACAATTTAACGTCAATGATTTAACAATGGGCCTTGTGACGTCATCACTATTGTTACATGATGATGTATTAATGTCCGGGCAGCTATTCAATATTGGCCCCCTACCAACTTTGATACGCTCTACAGCCACCCTCAAAATTTAGCTATTCACTAGGTAACAGCCTTGCAAAGTGATAATAGTAATGGGATACTTTTGAAACAACAAGGCAGTTGCCCTGCCAATCCTTACAACCTCTGTGAAGTCATCAATGCACTCAATGACCTGACTGTATGATTACATCATCAATGAATGGTTGTAAGGACCAGCATGCAACTACCCATCATCATCTGTCATAAGGTTAATTCAGTGCATTAACTTTGATAACAGAACATGTTCTCAATCATAATGCCAACGTGATAAGATTCAACTTACAATATAATGCGCAGAGTCGCAGACCTGTTTTAAATCGGTGCTACAAGCGTACTCGAGTTCCTTGGTACGATTAAGGTTCTTTATAAATCAGAACTTTCTTTTCAAGGCAGTTCAACCGAGCAAAGGAGGACTGGCTCACTTCGATTTAGGTGGTTCTTGTAGTTCTTGTAGACTTAAGTGCGAATCATCATTACATTCATCAGCATGCGACTGTCATCCCTGGAATGAAGAAAAGAAAATCAGTCATAAACCAGAATTCCTCGTTTATGAAACGAACAGCGAAGTGCATGGCCAAATGTGCTACGTGCGTTTTCCACCTCATTTTAATTAGGCAAAAACCATGCGTTAATCCTTCCATGGAAAACGCACGAGGCACATTAGGCCATTTACTAAATATACTCACCACTTCCTTTACAATTGCTAAGATCACAATGCACGGATTGGTCAAACCTTTTCTATTGACTCCTGGCTAGATTATTTGATGGTCCAATAGTTAAGGTGCTTTCATCCACTTCTAGTAGGACTGAATTCAGTGTAGCATATCATCATAATACCACATTATCACTGACTGAACAGAATTCCAACTTGGATCCTTTTGCTTGGTTTCTACTTTCTAGGGTTATAATCCTATTCAATGGAATTTTCTCCAATGTAATTTAGTATTTACTTGTACACTGGCTGTTACAGTCAACCTTCATGCATAGCAGGCACTTACCTAGAAGGCAGTGCAGGGAATGCAATTTGAAATGGGCTGTGTAAGTGACTGGTTGCTCGCGCAATATCACCTTTGGTTACTTGGCATGAGTTAAAACCTTCGGAATTTGTTTAACGGTTTGTATACACAGTTATACCCAGCTTTGAATATAAGCAAGGGTTCAATTGCAATCAAGTGTAGCTGATATAGGATGTGATTTCCTTTGAATTCAGATTGCAAGTCAGTTAGAAGTAGTCCTGCAATCCATTTATAAACAATTCATGCTGACCCTTACTTTTGCTGCTTGATGGAGTAAATTTCAAACTGTAACATATGCTGCATATACAGTTGGGCACAAAAGGTTCACAAGTATCCATACACTTGAACTAGATTTAATAAATGGAATTGTGAATAAATATCATAACCAATGTCACTACGTTATTATTACATTGACAATCTCAGCAGAAACTTGATGCTTTAATGTAGAAGGTTATCCTAAAATCAAGAAGTACGTGATATTTATACATTTTTTTCACCATCTTCAGAAAGTGCTTGAAAACTTATGTAATGATAAAGCAAGTTTTTGTGTGTGCTAAAAATGCACATTAGCATATAATCAGTGGAGATAACTTTTAAAGAACTGACCCCTACTAAGCCAAGGGGTGATATATATATATATGGGGGCCAGTCAATTCGCCCAATTTTTTCTCGCCACAAATACAACTCGCCCAATAAAAAACTCGCCCTTGGCATAGTTTTTTCTCCCGTGTGTGTTTGTTATTTGTGTAGTTTGTCAAAAGAGAACTTGTCATTGAAGAACCATTAAAATGCGTTATATATTTATAAATTAATAAAAGATGTCTATAGAGCTATATAGATACATCTATATATATATATATATATATATATATATATATATATATATATATATATATAGCACCAAACACTGTTGCAAAGACAAAACTTCATGAACACAATTTTACAAAACTTAACAAAGATAAAGATTTATTTTATTACAAACGATTATCATCAACAAAGATCACATAAATTATTAATATGAATATTATTAAATATGATTCGTCCGCACAACTGATAGTAAAGTTCTGTTATTATTTGATTTGATTAATTGGTTTTAAATTATATAAATTTGTATGAGATTTAATATTTTTTACACAAGATGAATGTTCATAATGATACTGATTAATAACTGGTTAATTACGAGTTGAATACAATAGATTTATATCCAATATTAAAGCAACAACAGATAGTGACTTAAATTAATGAGAGACCATAAATTTGGTCAATCAACAACAAATATACAGTGAAAACACAAACAACAACATGTAAAGTTCATTTTAACAATCGGATGGATTTGCACCGATCAGTTATACATGTCATTATGAAGTCCATAGGCCTGGATAGCACAAACATTAATGTCACTGAGGGTACATTGGAATCGCATCTTTGGGTGCAAAATCATTCTTTCATGAACAGCTATTTAGCTTATTTTGATCTGAACCCTACATGTACTTACAACATGTGGCTTTTAAAATGTGTAAATTATGGCTTTTTCTTGTATCTCTTCATTTAGCTTCATTTGAACAACAATTACACAAGACCACATTCACAACTGCACCCCTTGATTTAATAAATTTCCAGAAATACCTTTCATCATTTGTCGATATTTGCTTTACACAAATACAAGATGCATAATATTATGTATTTTCTATCAACTTCAATTCTTGCATCAATAAATTTTCTATTATATTGAAAATGTGTACTAAAAGGTAAATAAAAGGGCTCACATTTTCGAGTAAAAAAAAGAAGGAATTACAGATACCCGAATGATCGTCACAACAAGCCTGGGCTTATTTGGGATTTCCTTTATAATAGACATAATATATATATATATATATATATATATATATATATATATATATATATATATATATATATATATATATATATATATATATATATATATATATACACAGCAGTCAATGTAACAACTACTAAAGAAGTCCCTTTTACATCACTTGATAGTAACACATTCATAGCCATATATTCTTATGAGGTAGTGTTACTATTGCTAGGGCCTAATAAAACTACCCTAACATGCAAAGAGAGTACTGGAATCCACTTACTTGTAGCATATCAGTTAAGTTGCTAGATTCCAACTATGTAGAATGACCATGAATGAGGAAGTCCATATATTTAAAAGTATTTGCTAATTGATATGAACTATACTTCCTGGGTTTCCTTTGTGTGTGTTCTCATGTGAGAGGTCAGTGAACTTGACACAGTAAATCCTTTCCCACAGACATTGCAAGTGTAAGGTTTCTCTCCACTGTGTATCCTCATGTGATTGGTCACGCTATGTTGCATTGTAAATCCTTTCCCACAGACATTGCAAGTGTAAGGTTTCTCTCCACTGTGTATCCTCATGTGTCTGGTCAGGGCACCTTGCTGTGTAAATCCTTTCCCACAGACACTGCAAGTATAAGGTCTCTCTCCACTGTGTATCCTCATGTGTCTGGTCAGGGCACCTTGTTGTGTAAATCCTTTCCCACAGACATTGCAAGTGTAAGGTTTCTCTCCACTGTGTATCCTCATGTGTGTGGTCAGGTGACCTTGCTCTGTAAATCCTTTCCCACAGACATTGCAAGTGTAAGGTTTCTCTCCACTGTGTATCCTCATGTGATTGGTCACGCTATGTTGCATTGTAAATCCTTTCCCACAGACATTGCAAGTGTAAGGTTTCTCTCCACTGTGTATCCTCATGTGTACAGTGAGGTTTGCCTGTGACTGACATTCTCTTCTGCACACAGGACATGAATAACCCTTATTTGAATGAAATCTATCATCTGCAGTTGATCCAGGATGAGTAGCCATGTCTCCTGTCTTGTTATGACTTGCCTGTGATTGATGCACCCTGGAGCAATGATCTTGCAGTCTTGCTCCTGTTGGAAACCTAAATCCACATACTTTACATGCGTAATCCATACTCATTCGTTCCCTGTGTGTTCCCCATTTGTGAACTACCAGATACTCTTCTTTGGAATACATTTTTCCACAGTGGTTGCAGTCAAAACCTGGTATATCTGCAATTTTTAAAATATGTGTATTAATGAAACTGGCACAGACTATAACTAACGATAATAATATAAATACACAGATAGATAGACAGACAGACAGACAGATGGCGTGACAGATAGATAGATAGATAGAAATAGGGAGATAGATAGATAGAAATAGGGAGATAGATAGATGGATAGCTAGATAGAGAGTGAGGTCAGGAGTGAGGTCAGTTATGATCTATTTATCATTTCATATACAGCAAAAATTGTGGAAAAAACAAAACAAAACAAAAACCTCTCATTTTCCTCAATACCTGGATTTCTGAACAGCTGCCATACAGTAGGTTGATTATCTTTTCCCTCATAGACTGTAGTGTTTAGGATGGGGTTCGGCACAATTTTTGAAATGCCAAGTTCTTTAGCATATTCATCTCCATACCATACGAGCAGTTCTTCATTCGGCTGAACAGACACCAGGGTCTTGTAATAAATTTCTCCCATGTACTGAAAGGCTAGCAAGTTCTGTTCTGAGTCATGCCGGGCACAGTTCACATAACGCATCCAACTGGACGTCCCCACATCCTTAGCATCTACAAAGTGGCTGGCCTTTTCATTCTTGAATATCTGAATAAATAAATTTGTACAATGCTAAATGTAATTTTTGCATTCATTATTGAGATGAAATATGTGAATAACAACTATTTAGTATTATATAACAAATTAATCATTTTGCATTTTGCACAATTTTAAATTTTTTTATTTCACATCACAACCAATTATGCTTTGAAGTAAATTTCTTCAGATATTATTTTACCTGCCAGCCGTAGCCTGATGCATGAACATCATCAACATCATGCCTGATGTCTCCAAGGTAGGGACCAAATCGTACTCCTTTGGGAAAAGCTTTTAAAGACCACACACCTGATCCCGCCCCAGGTATTTTAGACTGTTGAATAGCTAGGCCTTCAGGACAGCTATGATCTGCTCGCATGGTATCATCAGGTTCAGTCTGAAAAGCAATGTACAAATTCAGAGCACCTCTAATTAATGTAGACCTCCGTTATTCACAATACCCCCCATTTTACTGGTCTTGTATAACAAGGGATAATTTTATGTTCACACAACCTGTGGGAAGTGCCACTGCGAATATAGCAGTAAAAATCGTTCTTAACAGCTCTTAACTTAAGATCTAGCAGACAAATTGAATTAACTCACATTAAAACACTATTAATGATCATTTCTATGTGATTCAAGACTGGACAAGCAGTAGAAGTATGGTTTTGAATGTTCCATGTTAGGGATGTCCACTGCCGTGATTTTCCACAAAGCTAGCCAACTAAATGAACGTTCGACCAATCAGAGCAGAGCTTATTTAATTACTAGGCCATTTGCTAGGCAACGAGCTTTAACAAACTCTGTGATTTGCCGTGGCGCTTAGGTTTTAAATCAATACGCCGTCATGATGCGCGCTTACAAAAAAGGCCTTTAGAAACGTCACAATTAAAACTTTTATTTATGACGTCACAGAAAATGGCTTTGGCCGCACCACTGGCGAACAAAAAACGATGTGTTCGCTCAACCGGAACGATCGCGATTATGGTTGTTATTACTTGAAAATGGCATCAAACTTCAAAGTATCATTTTAGTACTAATTCTACAACTCCTGCGGTCTCTCATGCACATTGCATATTCATATTAAAATGTCTAATGTAAAGTTTAAATAATAATGCCTGTGTAATTAACTGGCCAACTCACAGAGAAAGTAGTCGTCATCTGGTACTTCAATCATGGAGTAGTCCGTTTTTGGAATATTTCTTTTTGGATAGCGAGAGAACTTCACAGTTGGCAAACCTGATCAAAATGGAAATATATTTATATTAAAACACAAATAAAGCTCATGTGAAATTAAAGTCACTTTACTATCACAAAATACCATATTTATGACATTTAATTGAATAATTGACACTTAACAGTTTATGACCAATATTCTAAATTTATCAAAAAGGATTTGAGCTTAATTAATAGATAAATGGTACTTGGAGCAGTTTTGCCAGTCCCTCTTTTACTCATTCTGCGAAGGATGCCATAATTTTTCCTCCTGATTTTGAGATAACGCTTTTCACTGGTATGAATTTCATCTTCCGTGAATCCAGAAAATTCCTCAGTGTCATCTTTTGCGAATAACTCGGCAATGTTTTGAAGGTGTCCTTGCTTGGAAGTCTGAACAATAATAACTCAAGAGTTCTAAAATTGCAGTGAATGTTGATTATTTACACTCAACCATGATCAACACTTCTGTATTGTTCTAAGGAGGGATGTAACTAACGAAAATTTCACTCATCTCCCAACAACTGTATGTTAATACGAGGAATCAAACAAATCAAAACAGCTTAATAAATAGGCCTAACAAAAAATGTATAATTAAGTTAAATCTCTTTGTTGGGGGTTAACTGCATACAAAAATGTTAGTTAATCACCTCCTAGGTATTATTACTTCAACACACCGTATTAAATTATATATAGCTAAATCCTGAATTTGGACTGGCATTTGGTTACTTAGCTCTCACCTGGGACTTTCGCTGTTTCCTTGCAGCCATAGCTTGCTCTCGTCCTTCCTTCACAGCTTTGTCCACATCAACTGTGACTATTTTTAATGGGGGACACTGAAACTTCTCTTTCCGTTCTGAAATGTTATGTGAGATCCTTTTCTTTCTTTTCATTACATGTAATCTATGCAGCTATTATTATAGATGACAACACATTGTCAAGAATGACATCTTGTAAGTAGGTAATGTACACTAAATTTTAAATCAGTGCTCATTAGAATTTTTACAGGATTCATCGATGATACATTTATATAGCTCATGAATTCATTAATTTTTCCCTTTACACATAATTTGCAATGTATTTTGCATGCATATCAAGGGCGCAGGAGGGTTGGTATTGGTCATTTCGAGGGCGTAAAGAGCTTTTGTCCAAGTTAAAAGTCAATTACCCATTGGCTGACTCAGAAAAAAAAAGAAAGAATTAATTTGTGTTACAATTTCTGGAAAAATGTATGTTCAATAATTATTACTTCCACGACTAGCCCTCAGCATCTCTTCTTGTCTTTCTTTTTCTCGAGCTTTTTGCGGCGTCCATTCTTCATCGGAGTCACTGCTTGATTGGCAAACAAGTGGCACGACCTGCTTCTTCCATTTCTTTTGCATAAATTCAGGCTTTCCAATGGGTATGCCTGCAACACAATTGTGCACCACAGAATTAGCCAGTTTTCTTAAAATAACATTGAAACTCGTGAAAAGTTTGAAAACTAGTATTTTCAATTTTAATGCCAAATCATCAGCAAGCCTTTTAGCCAATCTCATTGAGTTGGAAACCAATCTCTTGGACTTGGAAGCTAAACTCCAGAGGACGTCATGTGAATCCAGGTCTGATATTCCAGGACTCTCATTGGTAAAGCAATACCACAGCCAATGAGAGTCCTATATTCACATGACTTCATCTGCAGTTTAGCTTTCAAGTCCATGATATTTGTTTCCAACTCTATGAATTAGGCTCTAAAAGGTAAATGCAACTGCATTTTGAAGGGCTTTTGATTATCCTCTGTTTATTTTTAACTTTGCTTGATTTAAATTGCTGAAGACACCTTAAGATACTATCCTAAGACAAACTGTGACGATTGATTATCCAGCGTAAGTTATTTAGCAGTTTAGAGAAAGCAATACCAAATTCAGCCATCAATTCGTAGTTGATCTTCATGTTCTTGTAGCGAGTCTTTTCCAACTCGCTGGTGTTAGTCCATTCGTCAGGAGAGAAGTAGTGCTGGATGTTGCATTCTTCTTGGTCTTTTTCTTCCAGCCGACGAAACACATCTTTATAGTCGATCTTGGGTAATCCCTCCGAGTCCAACTGCACCAACTGAAATTGTGAAACATAAGTCACAATGTACAAGGTGATTATGTGCTTTCTTCTGGAAACGCGACTATGGAAATTGTCAAATATTGAGGAAGTCCTCGTAGACTTCTAGGAAATGTATGCAGCGATAGTTAATTCCAATTTTACATTTCAAATTTTTCTACTGATCTTATAACTAATCTCCTTGTAGATTTTTACATCTGTGTCATCCACTTTAAATAAATAAAGTTCAATTCAATGCAGTTCAGTAACAGTTCTAGGACTTGCTATTTTGTCTTTGACCGCAATATCAGCCTATGACAGACAGACAGATTGCGTGACAGACAGGCTATGTTTTGAGAGACCGTGCATCGGGCCTGGCACACGTACATTACTACTTTAGGACCTGCCCTACTTGCCCCTTAAAGTCATTTAAACATAGAATAATTACACATTTAAAATATTTTTTTTAAACTGACCTGGTACAGTGGTAGCAACATTATTTTCAAATGCCTCGGACCCCCCCCCCCCCCCTCTTTCATACACAAGTGAAAAGTTTATCATTCACTGATCATTTTGCCTTTTCTGCACGTCCAAAGTTGTACTGCTTGTCACTGAGACTGAGTGTCACTGTCAGTCAATATTATACGTAGTGAATCATGGGCAATCAATGTCAATGAGCCGCCACTTCAAGCTCTTGCCATGCCCGTCGCGGCGTCAGCTCCTGTCAAAAGTGTCATGTCTGACGTAAATCATGCTAAATGTACGGTACGATAAAAGGCTTGGTGTCACCAGCAGAAAGTTTGAAACTTTATTAGTTTCGACTTTTTCTTACCTGTATTGTATTAGACGCCATCTTTGCAGACGACAGACGAGTGAGACGACAAGTGAAAAGTGACGCTCCGGCCACGTGACCAGATGGAACTTTTCATTTCCAAATAAGGAATTACTAAAGATGCCAAAATAACACTTAACAACGTTACAATCACTTTGGGGGTATACTAGCAAACTAGATTTGATTAGAAATATTGAATTAAACCGAAAGGTGGAGGTTCATATCACTCACCTGTGTGAAGAGTAATACTGGGCACCCCGGGTGCCCACTGGGTTGACGCAGTCGGCAGCCCCTCCAGGGAGCAATTTGTTTTTAAAAAGCGAGGATTTGAGGAAACCTAGTGGGCACCCTGGGACCCAATGGGATACCCAAAATGCAGAGAGGACGTGAGGAGAGCCAGTGGGATACCCATAGGCACAATGGGATACCTCATAACCTTGGGGGACCCCATTTAAAGAGTGAGGAAGCGAGGAGACCCAGTGAGATACGGGTCCCTAAAGGAAGTGGGACCCCCCCTTAGAGTACAGAGGCAAGGAGACCCAATGGGATATCTAAGCTAGTTGGACCCACTCTTACTGAGTAAGGAGGTGAATACACAGTGGGATACCTTGACCTAGTGGGACCCTCCTCTCACAGATGAGGAGGTGAGGAAGCCCAGTGGGATACCTCATGACCTAGTGGGACCCCCTCTGACAGATGAGGAGGCGAGGAGACCCAATGGGATACCCTAAGCTAGTGGGACCACTTCTACCGAGTGAGGAGGTGAGGAGACTCAGTGGGGTACCTTGAGCTAGTGGGACCCCCCTCTCACAGATGAGGAGGTGAGGAAGCCCATGCAGTGACCTAGAAGGACCCCTCTTACTGAGTGAGGAGGTGAGGAGAACCAGTGGGATACCTTGAGCTAGTGGGAACCCCTCATATGAGGAGGTGAGGAGACCCAATGGGATACCCTGACGGAAGTGGTACCCCTCTTAGAGTGAGGAGGCGAGGAGACCCAGTGGGATACCTTGAGCTAGTGGGACTCCCTCTGACAGATGAGGCGAGGAGACCCAATGGGATACCCTTAGCTAGTGGGACCCACTCTTACTGAGTGAGGAGGCGAGGATACCCAGTGGGCTACCCCTACAGGTATTGGGACCCCCTCTCACAGATGAGGAGGCGAGGAGACCTTAATAATGAAGAGGTCAGCCACTACTGAGTATTTTTAAGATGAATTAAAGATTTCAACTGTTCGTACGTGTCTATTCTGTTTTGACTGATTCAATGATCATATCCAGAATGGAGTTTTAAGCAAAGCAGCAACTCCCAGTGAGAATGGCAAATTGCTCTTTACTACCCCTGGAGAATAATATGACGTCCATTGGTGGTTCCTCTAAAGTGCGCAACATATTTAAACTTCAGCCAAACATTCCTGATCCAGTGGAGTGCATTCAATGAAGAAATTCGCCAGCAAACGCCTATGCTGTACCTCGTGTATTAAGGTCTCCTTGCCTCCTCACTCTGAGAGGAGGTCTAACTACTGTTTGGGGTAGCCCACTGGGTCTCCTCGCCTCCTCACTCAGTAAGAGTGGGTCCCACTAGCTTAGGGGTAGCCCACTGGGTCTCCTCGCCTCCTCACTCAGAAAGAGTGGGTCCCACTAGCTTAGGGTATCCCACTGGGTCTTCTCGCCTCCTCACTCTGTAACATGGGTCCCACTAGGTCTGAGCAGCTTAGGGGTAGCCCACTGGGTCTCCTCGCCTCCTCACTCAGAAAGAGTGGGTCCCACTAGCTTAGGGTATCCCACTGGGTCTTCTCGCCTCCTCACTCTGTAACATGGGTCCCACTAGGTCTGAGCAGCTTAGGTATCCACTGGGCCTCCTCGCCTCATCTGTGAGAGTGGGTCCCACTACTGTTAGGGGTAGCCTAATGGGTCCTCGCCTCGTCTGTGAGAGGGGGTCCCACTACCTGTAGAGGTAGCCCAGTGGGTCTCCTCGCCTTCTGTATAAGAGGGGATCCTACTATCTTTAGAGGTAGCCCACTGGGTCTCCTCGCCTCCTCATCTCGAAGATCCCATTCTTCTCACTTCCTCTCTCTAACATGGCTCCCACTAAAGCTTGGGGGTATCCAATCAGGTCTCCTCACCTCCTCACTCTGTAAAAGGGGTCTCACTAGGTCATGAGGTATCCCACTGGGCTTCCTCACCTCCTCACTGTAGGTGGGAGTCCCACTAGGTCATAAGGTATCCCACTTGGCCTATGGATGTCCCACTGAGTTTCCTCTCCCTCAGGGCCCACTGGGTCGTCCTCTTTTGCCGACATGTACTAAATTTCCCATTTTCTGGCAATTACTGAAAACTGACTGCTACTTGTAGGGTGCCGGCTAGGTCGACCTGGTAGGCACCTGGGAATCCCACAAGGTTCCTCATTTTGGTGAGGTTTACTTAGGTGGAAAGGTGCGCTTATATAAATCCTTGCTAGGTGTCACCACTGAATAATTTTCACAGGGCGCAATGGTTCCGAAAATTGCTCAGTGGTGACACCACTAGATATCTACTTGCACTATTTGACATTAGCAAGGCACAGTACTCATTGCAGAGTGATCTATTCATATGTCTATTTCAGAAGACGTTTAGTCGAAATCATTAGAATCACCCAAGCAGCTCTTATTACAAATGAAACAGCAGCCTTTGTTTTCTTTAATTATGATTTTTATTAGACATTAAAAAACAACTGTTACAACATGGTGAAAATTGTATGTACAGTTTTATAAAAAACTAATAATAATTAAATTTGATTTATGAATATTTACATTGCTGTGTGAACCCCAGAGTAATAGTAGGGAAATTTTTAGACCCTATCCAAACAATGCATCATCAGCAAGTCTTGAACAGTTACATGTTTTAATGACTTTTTAATCCAAGTAATGTCATCAAACATTTATATATCTCATGTCCTGCTGAGTTTTGGACAAGGATTATCATAAATGGATGCAGGACTTGCAAAATCGATCTAATAAATCTTAAATTTCAACAATTTATTACATACTGAGTTTTTACACTCAATCATATACATATATCATTAATCACAAATTTTTCAGAAGTCTCCACTGTACACATAATTTCCACATTTATTATCAAAAATATTTCCCTATTTATTATCCTGAAATCATCACTATCAATAAATACATCAATTTAC
The DNA here is from genome assembly GCA_932294295.1 of Alitta virens. NCBI lineage: Eukaryota > Metazoa > Annelida > Polychaeta > Phyllodocida > Nereididae > Alitta > Alitta virens. The sequence goes on along the minus strand of OW028585.1, from coordinate 19,164,150 downwards.
AATTGTATATACACATGTGATGGTAAATAATATGTTTCAAAGTAATCCCTACACAAACTGTCCCTTTGAACAGAAAAACTTAGTAAGCTACAAAATAATAAGCAAATTTAACAGAAGTACCTCAGAAAATTATTTTACAAATATTCCTGTTAATATGAAAACCGTAGGATGGGTACATGTTGATAACGCACACAACAAAATACTGATTTAAATTATGTACAATATAAACAAAACTAAATGCGTAGGCTTTCCTTTGACCTTCAATAATAGAAAAAAAGACTGCTGTGAAATACTTGGTCATTAACCTATATTTCCCTCTAAGTACTTTGATATACTGAGAAAAATCATCTATAGGCTAATTCGACTTAGGTAGTTTTAATCTGGCAAATTGCTGTGTGGCGCTAACATTTTTACAAACGATAACACAAACTCACATGAATCCAAATGAATTAATAAATATCGATAGATCACATCTAAAGTTTTATATTTTGGTAAATCTGACTACCCAATGCGGCTCTGAAAGTGTGCGCTTTATTTTACTCTGATACAGAATAATCAAACTCATTATCTTTAACTGCGTGCAAGAAAACAATCAAACCAAACGAGAAATGCTGACACGCTTTGTACAAAGAGATGTTTCCCACCTCGGAAACCATACAAGTTCTTTCTACACAGACATCACGCTAAGTATTTGAGATCTTTTGACTTCTTGTGCCCTTGTTTCCACGGTATCAATCGAGTCTTCTAAATCTTCTAATAAGTCCCTGGAAAACAACAGAAAAGTGGTTACAAATTAGAATTATTTTTTAAATATATATATAAAAACAGACAGTGCTTGGATATTGTACAAAATTCTCACAATTTCAAAGACAGAACTGTTCCAATTAAATCCGCCAATTTACCATAGAAGCAAAATTTTATAATGTGATTGTTCTGGTAACTTATAAAGCCATTGCTCATTGCATATCAACCAGTTTTATTCAGCAAATATGACTGAATCTCATGTTACGGCAATCTCTTTATAAGTTGCAGCAGATTAGCATCTAAAAAATTTTGTGTGGGGAACTGTTACAAGTGCCAAAAAGTTCTTTTTTTTAGGATACATACTTGCTCATGTAGAAAAATATGTATCCCGTTCTCTGTCTGTCCTGAGCAATATCTTCTTCCGATGTTTTTGAGACATGAGTATCATCGAAGCTGAACCACTGTTTCTTCTTTACATTATACACATCACTGATGTAATGCCCTGTGAACCATAATAAAGTAAAGATTATAAATAGTAAAATAGAATTGCACCATATATATCAAAATGGCATCATTAACATCACTCATAGTATGTACAATTAAAAATATAATATATCGTCAGAGATCCACCATATATAATGAAAAATATCTGCATTAACAACGTGATAATAATAACCTTCAGTTTTTGTACATATATCTCGTTACTTTCATATTAGACAATGTAAAAATTTTACCTGCAGATGAAGACGATCCCAAGTGACTAACCACACTCATAAGACGGTAGGAGTATGGTAGGATCCCCGACTGAAAATCAAATTGTCAAATTTTAACCTTTAACTCTCACTCATGATGCCTCCAATTCATTTGTTTTAACAAATAACAGGCATTATACGCCACTTGGACCGTTCTCCTATTGTTCTGAGCGGTCAATAACCAACGAAAATGTTAGTTAACTCCATCTTGAGTGCAAACAATCAAACAAATTAGTAACTATGCCTAATGGAGTATAAGTTAGTTATATCCCTCATAGTCGGGAATTAACTAACATTTTGTTGGTTATATCCCTCCGCCTTCGGTGTCGGAAAAATATTAGGTAACTCCCTCCTATTCGGGATATAACTAATACTTAGGTCAATGTTATAACCATTGAACCACAAACATTGGCTGGCAAATCTAATCATTCAAATCTCCAGTATACTATTTAATTAGATGGTTATGCGCTCCACAGAGACTGGTAACACTCAGCTGCCCAGGAGAAGGCCTAGTATTCCTCAATTACAGCTATATCACTTGACATAGAGGGTGATACGGGCTGGGTGATTTGCTTTCATATCACACAGAATGACGCTCGTAAATGACTAAAAAAGGAAGACAAGGACATTGTCCAAAAAAGGAAGCCCAGGACATTTTGTGCAAATAAGGACAAAATGTGGATGGCCGAAAAAGTACCGACGTGACTGTAGTTGATATATAAGATTAATACAAACCTTGTATCAAAACAGTAAATTGGTTTATGTACATTACAAATTTAAAATTTGAAATCTGACTAAAATTGTTTGAGGGCTGTTCCATTTAAAAAAAAAAAGGGGGGGGGGGGGGTGGAACCTGAACATTTTCAGACCATCTTGTTGTTATTCTGTATTGTCCAATGTTAAAATTGCTGACAGATGCCTCCAATTGAACTTATCTTGTGAAATACTAACCACAGCGTTCCCTTCTAAAGCTTTCATCTCTTCAGGCGTCCGTTCAAAAACTTCTCCATAGTTATCAGGATTGTACATGGAATCCACATCTAAGCGAGCAAAAAGAAAAAAAATTTCAGCTTCTACTTAATAATTCGAGCAATAAACAAGAGTAGAGCTTCCTTGCCATCAAAATTCAGACCTTTGAAGACTCAGTGAGAAAATTCTTCCAAAAATTTAAGACTCAAGATATTGGTAAAATCAAGTTTTTGTATAACATTTGGTCACTGAAAACTTGCCGAGTCACACACAATGCCAACAGTACTGACATGAATAACCAGTGTTTACATTTGTTAAACGTAAAATTTTATGACCTTCTGATTGATTGGCATTACTTAATGAGAGTGATACTTTAGTTCCAGAACTTTTGGTCCAAAACAGATCATATCGCACCTCACTTGAGCACTTGACATTTTTCAAGACCTCTGAATAAATATTTTTAGGGCCTTAAATATGAGACAATGGACTTTTTAAGAATGCACAGCCACCCTGTATAAAGTGACAAATTTCAAGTCACAATGAAATGCCCCTTACCTTCAAATCCCTGTAAACTCATGGCTTTAGCTTTCAGAAGGTCTTCATCCTCCTGCTCAATCAACTCCTGCGAGAAAATATGTAAGAAATATTATTTATAAAACACAAATTGAATATATAGGAAACACGACAAGACTATATTATATACACTTGCTCACTAGCTCTCGATCACTTGAGACTTGCTCAATAGCTCTCGGCCAGTTGACCACACTTTTACGAATCAACATTATTTATGAATTGTAAAAGTAATGCTGACATTGCGAAGATAAGATTGCAAATCTTTAGGTATTTCAGAATTCCCAGACTTTTTCCCTGACCTTACCCTGATAAATAAGTTAAAAATAATATTGTCTTTGCACTACATTGTGTCACCTGATAGCAGCGGCAAGGAAGATGTCTATTTTCCCTGACTGTGTTACCTTTTTCCCCTCAATGTTAGACCTTTTTCAATTTTTCCAAATTTGACGGACCAATTAAAAAATTCTCAAGACTTTTCCATGACCTTGGATGTCCCTGACGAGTAATAATGGTGAAAGAGCAACGTACCAGATCGGACATGCTGTTGGCCATGGCTTGGCGGATCTGTTCCTCCTCACTCATCTCTGTTTCTCCTGTGGCATTTTCATCCTTGATCTCTATTTCTGGCACAGTGTTTTCTTTGTTATCGCAGTCATCCGTTTCTGCAAAATCATGAAATTTAGATGTAAATACCTCCATTACCATAGATTAAGTATACACAGATTGGAAACTTTCTCATTTGCATAAGCCATTCACAAAAGATTATGGGATTGTCAGGGTTAGTGGATGGTGTCCCTCGAGTCATAATCATACCAATCACAAGTGACATCATTGTGTGATTGTGTGCATCATTGGTGCTTCATATTTCTGCCGACTTGACATAATACAAAACACTTATCATGAAACCAGGTCAATCTGCGAGCTTGTTATATTGCGAAAACTAACCATGAGCAGGCCTTATGTTGCTTGAATGACACTGGCACCTCTGGCTAGTACTCTGTGCCATTCATATCAATAAATGTCGGTTTACTATGTGACAGTCATTTTCCTAGACCAATTTCCATTCGAGTCGGATAATTTACAAGTACTATTCACATTCATTCGAAACACTACACAAACGGTTTTACTCATGCGCTTGTTGCGGCAGGGTATTTCGCTATTGAATACAATGACAATGCACTGAATGACCTTGGGCCAACTGAATGACCTTGGGCTAACAGTACTGAAATCAATTCCAATAAGTACTTTAAAGCATATACCAGTTTCAGTGGATTTTGTGTCCTTTCCATTTACAATGGTTTCCTCCGAGGGTTGATCGGCATCAAAATGCACCTGGAACTCGTGCGTTTTCACTCTCTTAGAGGGCGGAGTGACCACATTGCGACCTCCTTGTAATAAACCAGCATCGCCACTTTTCCGTTTTGTGCTAAATATGCCTTTTGATTGGTCCCGGTCTTCAAGAAAACAAAAATCACAATATATCATAACATCAATATATCAATGTGACACATATCTTTAACATTTTTATGCCTAGGCCTAGGCCTTTATCAAGTATAGAACTATCATGCTATGTTCTATGACAGACCAGGTATCTTTAAGCGAACAAACACTCTGGGTTTTGACAATATATGGGTCAACGCAGCAGCAGCGTAGGCAGGGAGGGGGATGCCTACGCTATGGCATAGGTATTCATATAATTTAAAAGGCTGCTGCTCTTCTAGTATTGGTTTGTCAAAAAAAGACTGAATTGTTCAGGAAAATGTGTAAAATTTATATTTATACAATAGATAAATAAATTTGTAAAATTCTGAGTAAAGAACGGAGTATACAAGGCACAAACACTGGTATCAATGAGGCAGTAGCCATCACACTGTACTAAAGTGTTTACATTGTAGGCCTAGTGCTGCTGGCATTCTACACACAACACTAGGTATCTATTCTTTTTTTGAAAAAGAATATTTTTGTTATACAGTTGATGATAGCCAGTTACAGAACTGCGTCAAAACCTTGCAATATCACACAGCATTGTTGAAAAGCTAAGCGGAAATGGCTGTACTTGGAAGAAAAAAAAAACTTCTCACTGGTTGTATTAGTAAATTTTAGGTCTAGACCACATGGAAAAACTTTAACTAGAATGCACATGGGGTGTGCAGAGCTCTGCCCGTTGCAGCAGAGACACTTTGATCCCTAGTGGGATCCAAATTGCGGCATTTCCCGCCAGTGTTCCTGGCAGGCTGCATACAGGGACAAGAACTGCATTTTCCAAGTAAACACACGAGGTCGGTGGAAAAGCGAATGTGTACGATACGGACGCGGTGAATCCAGCCCAAAAGCAATAACAGGCTGGTGGGAAGGCGACATCACCCAGGAGGCGACGTCACTCATGAAATCCGAGGTGATAATAAAAGCTCTTCCCTCTGTGTGGGGGGGGGGGGGGGGGGGGGGAGAGCTAAAAAATATTGTGCCGTTCAGTGTAACATATTTTAAAAATGTAAAAAAGAAAAGGTTAAATCATTTCACTTACTACTGACTTCTGTCGATTCATCACCGTTGTTTTCAAGTGCTGCAATTTCGGATAAAAAGTCATCAGGTGTCTGAAAAAGAAACGGCAAATCATTGAAGATATATTATGAGATTATGAGACCCTCTTGATATTATAGCACAGTAAGATAGCACTTGACTTTAGCTGCATGGATTCTGAAGTGCCATCCATAGTTGGACATCTAACTAGGTTTGCTATTAATGCTTTGAATTAGGACTACACCTAAGACAAAGACTTCTTTATTACAGCGACTTAAAAGTATACATAACAATAAAAATATTTGACTCACAGGAACAAACTTACTTTACCAGACCTACAGTGGGCTTATTCAACTCTGTATACATAATACTGTTTTAAGGGTTGTTCCATTTAAAAGAGTGGGTATACATAATACTGTTTTAAGGGTTGTTCCATTTAAAAGAGTGGGGTAGGGAACAGGAAAATTTCAGAAATAACACATTTTGTGAGTCTAGCTAGTGCTGTCATCCATAACCTTACATTAACTCCAGTTCATAAATTAACATCCAAAACTATTATTTATATAAATTAACCTTAAGTTCAAGTGTGCACTCTTGGCATAAATTTACATAAAGTCAACAGAACACTTCTCAGCAAGTGTATGTAATATGTTTATAAAACACTAAACGATCACATCACTCACTTCGCCATTCTCAAATTCAGAAGGTGACGTCTTTGTTGATGGGGTGCGAGGAGTACCGGGTGATTTTGAAGATTTACTCGGAGTCATCGTAGATTTTTCTGGTGACAGATATTCTCCGAACCTTATGGAAATACAATTACAAGTCTGACTTTAAGTCATAGCTCATCCAAGACTTTTTAAGTCGATAATAACTGATGATCGTGTATTAGTTTATCATAGTGAAATCAGTACAGCACCCGTCAGCAATGTAACGGCCTTCAGCAAAGTTGCTGGCAATGATAACGACGTAAAGGATCTCAACAATTCTGAATGACAACAATGATGGATGTCTTCAGTCTTTCCTTGTCAAAATGTTTTAGATCCGCCCTTAGACGTAGTCATTATCATCCTCATCTTTGCTAACGGGTGCTGCATTACCGTAGTCACTTACCCAGCGGAGAAATTCAGTTGACGTTTCGTCTTTTCACCGATTTGGGCCTTTTTACCTTGATTCTCTTTCAAGTGCGACCTGTGAACCAATTTATATTAATTACAGATCTATAAAAATTATCAACTCAAAGCAAATTTTGCTAACTTCTTCTATCAAACCAATCATCGCTATCTCGGGTTAGTAGTCTGTATGAGAAGTCTGTGTTTGTTTATGTTTCAACACGTTTTGTTTATTTGTCGGACAAAAGCACTGGTGCTTATGTTTATCGTTTTAACACCCGACATTAAATAAAATTTTGTTTACTTACTTATTCCCGTTGGTGATGTTAGCAATTCTAGTAAGATTTTCAATTAAAATTCTTACCAACTTTACTTATTTCCTAAAGCTACATTAAACTTTGGCAACAGCAGTTGCAAAATGAATATTCAAATAAACATTTATTTTTGCTATGTGCAATTAATCAATGTTTTCAATACCACTCACCCAAACAAACCGGGCATCCATGATGTTAAGGGAAAACAAGGGCTGGTTGTCTCTGTGCACTGACTTTGCAAAGTAAGATATCTCGGGATTTCTATACTGCGACCAAGTTTCCCGTTGCAAGCAGGATCGATGAAATTGTACCGTTTCAGGTGAAGGACTAGAATTCTGCGATATTAGAAAATACAATAGAACAAGTTGTTATGAAAATGGTTTGGTACCTACAGCAATAAGACGGTTAAAATTGACAACAATAGCAGTCTTTCTTGTTTTGTAACTTTCAGTAGTACACCAAAAATTTCACCTGTCACCGTAATATCATAAACTTCTAGTCAACTAGACGATGAAGTCATCATTGATTTATAATTTCTGTGGAATTAGGAAGCAGTATGAAACGGCTACCTGTCCACGTAGGAGTATCATGTAAATAAGTTGGTATTGGAGACGGCGTAAGGCGGTCTCCCCTACCCCAAATTTGTACTGATTTTAACTCGCACTCTGAGCATGTACATATAACGAACCTATCTACAACGCTCTGAACTAAGAAGGTTTATAACCTGTGTTCAGTAGACTACATCACATTACATTGTTATGTCTTTGTGACCAGTAAATTTATCTTTATCTATCAATCTAATATGAAGAGTTTATATTTATATTGAACATACAAATAAAGATTTAAGTTAAACTAAACATTAAAATATAAGATAACGATAGCTAAAGCCAAGTGGAGGCAATCATGAACCCTTCTTCCACGGAGGGTTGGCTGTTTTTTAAAGGAATTTCTAAAAAGCATGAGCAGTTTGGGGGGGGGGGGGGGGGGGGGTAGCGGACAAAGAATCCCTCACCTTGGCAATTTGCTGAACTTGTGGACAACATCAGACTTCTGTCCTTTACATTGTTCACAAATGTAATCGACGACTTCTTTACGAAAGAATAAATCTAGAGCGTCTTGAATACTGCACAGTTTATCAGGGTCTCTGGAAAATCAAGCATACCAAAAACAATTTTAATAACTTTTAAATGACAAATAATTTTTAATACATTAACAATGAAAACCTTCACTGAGAATCATTAGAAGAAACTAAATTGAAACTCACTTGTTCCGAGGCATGTCCAGTGATAAGTCGTGAAAACTTTCTTCCTTGGACACCTCTGCACCGCACCTGCAACATTTCACTCAGTTAAAAAAATGGCCATGCATAAGTTTACCAGAGTTTTCCTTTACTCAGTTCACCTTAAATCGTTAATATTTTGACTCTAGCGCAGACCTGTGTCCGCCAGTAATTTTAATCACTGAACAACGCAGAATGTAATTATAAGAGAAAAGATCATGTGATTTGCCCTTAATTTGCATGAGAAAGCTAATGTTTCCCGACTGTCCTCCATCTTCTGTGAGTGTAAACATAATTATACAGTCTTAACAGCCACCTGTACAGAATGGTTGCTTGCACAAACTGAATTTTCTTGCTATATTTTACCCTCTGCCAATTAAACAGGCCCCCATCTAAAACAGCTAAAGTCATCAATTCCCTTGGGAGACCGAGCGCTTCTAAAACAAAGGTTTGACTGTAAACTACAACAGCACAAATACTTACTCCAAACATGATATGGTATGAGTGACTTGGAACTCAAAGTTGAGTAGCGTAGGGTTCAGGAACTGGTCCTTAAATTTGTCGACCTCTTCGTCGTTCCCCTCCATTCCAGACAGAACTTTGCTGACCTTGATCACCTCTTCTTTTAGCTGATCCAAAACTTGGCAGAGAAATTCATGTGCGTCCTGCAAAATATCACAAGCATCATTTTTAAATTTACATACAATATTCTACATAAATTTCAATGGTCAACACTAACACAATTCACTTCCTTGATTATTATTAGTGTGCAGGAGTGTGTATTGACTGCAGTGATAAATTTTGGCAATTCAATATCTAATAGGTGGAACTCGGGATGTTTCAGTTCGGTCTATTAGTATCGTCCGCACAATTGCAGTTCTAAACTACCTCACCACATTAACACATTCATTGGCGAACCAGAGCATGATTGATACTAAATTGGAAACCCTACCAGATTACATCATCAATTAAGGACATCAGTTTCTGTACACTGAATGATATCATTTCGGTTGAAGTGCGCTTTTGGAGCCCAGTTCCCCATTGATGCCAATGACGGATATGCCATCAAGGTAGTACACTGTCCATTAGATGTCATGGTATGGCACATACACAACAAAATATATACCAGACGGCAATCATAAATACTTTAGGTGCATAAGTTTAGACAATACTCACATGCTGATAGTGGCCGGAGAACCTTCTTGCTTTGGCGGAAATCGTATTCTTTACGTTGCTCAACAACTGTCGTTGAATGTCGTAGCCAACATGCTGCTTCTTGGCTCGCACTAAGCGATGCAAGGCACTGAAAACCACAACAAGACAATATGTACAATTCACATTTTTGCATGTTCACTACAACGATCATCTTAAATGTCCCTTGAACGAGCTAGTTCTTTTCATGAGACCTTACAGTAATTAATAAACATGATATCTATGCTTGGGTATATGAAAGATGTCAATTAAATCAGTGGTTTTACTTCACTACTATTTTTGGTTTTCACAGTTAATAGGAGATAGCGCTGCGCTATCCAGAATTCAGTACGTTCGCGCCACTTGTTCAGTCAATTTCGGCTTCGTATTTTTGCTCATTTGCGTGAATTTTGTTAACGTTTTTACTCAATTTTCACCAGCGTTAGAACTCTTAATGAGAAACTTGGCATGGACTCCTAGGTTTAACACATCAACATTTCTTTCGGTGGTAACTGGTTGGTATTATAAACCTTGTGTAAGTTGAATTCAAATAGAACGCCTGATTTAATTTAAGTTATACAAAGTTTTTGACTTATGCAAAGATTTATAAATGGATCAAATAAGCAATTTAATGTTTGGAGTTTTGCCAATTCAGCTTAAGCAAAGTTCACTGTAACTTGCAATATAACTGAGACTATACAAAACAAAAACGCAAAGTAGATGTTTTCCCATAATCTAACCCGGTTAAATTATTACCACATCATATTACTGTGGGGATGAACGAAACAGAGTTATGTCATTTTGCAGTTGAAATTGACGAAGTTAACTTACCAGAATAACGTTTTGTTATTGTCCACTCCTGAATCTTTCATTTCTGCTACAAGCTGTGATATGTCGAGTGAAAATGTGTCCAGACCGAACAAGGACTGTAGGATGGCGTTCATGTAACATGTGTTTCCGAGGTTGGAGAAACTAAACAAATATCAAAAAGAGATTACAAAATTTTTCTGCAGATGTTAATGAAAATTTTTTGAAGCCAATTCCAGTGTTATTGGTTTAAGTTGTAGTAGTGAAATCTGTCAAGCACCTTCGGTAAAGTTTGCAGCATACCAAGACCTCTTACATCCACTACATGCAACTCAGGAATATTGGCTAAACCCCTCTTACATTGGCTAATAACACAACTCGTTTACAGCACCTTACCACTACTTTGCCAGTAAGTCTTACAATGCCAAAGAATACATTTTTAGTTCCATTTTGCAAATGACACTTCTTGAAAATTCTGATTTTGGCCCAATCACCATTATGTAAATTAACTCCTACTACTTAAGTGAAAACTCTGAAATAACCAGCCCACTCATAGCTTTAATTTTGGCCAAATTAATTCATCACTTCAGTCATGATTCTCCCATTTTCTCCCATTTACAAACATCCACAAAACGCAGCACGCTGGCCATGGCCGCTATACATACCCTTGCAGGGGCTGTGCCCGTTCTGTAGGAGTGAGAGATGGGGATTTCCATGTGTATGATGACACAGAACTGAGGGGTCGACGATGAATGGGGTTTCTCAACAGGCCTGGTTGTCGCACTCCACCGCTAAAAGAAAACAATAAACATGCTAAATTAGTACCTTATTGTCTTAATAACAAGCTGGGGGTCTCTATTATTAAAGACAGCCTGGGCATCAAAACAAGACCCGACATTTGCTAGCAGCATACCACTATTTCTGCTGACATTAGTGATGGGCCGACGATCGATTATACTCGATCATCAGTCACTTAATAAAAAATTTGTGTCAATCGATTGACATACATTTAGGCTGAATGATGTATGAGTTAATTAAATTCTGCTTAAGCTTTGACAATAAAGCATTCTATTGATTCTCATTAACAGTTGTTAGAGACACACAGTGTTGTGTTTCCACAATTCAATATTTTGTAAGTGAAAATGTATAGAGTTTAATAATCAGTTTATACATAGGTATCCAAACCGACTAAAATCGATAATCAGTTTATACATAGGTATCCAAACCGACTAAAATCGATTATCGGTTGGTTTCCCTCAACTGATGATCGACTACAAAAATGACTTCCATCACTAGCAGACATAATTAAATTCTCTCCCATTCACAATTGAATTCTACAATGTACCATTGGCGCAATTACATTGGATCCTTTTTGTAACACCTAGTGATTAATGATTTAATTTTCAAAATATTTACCTTCGACTCAGTAAATTGGATGGCCTAGATGAGTTACCGTAAAACCTCCTAGAAGATAAAAAAGAAACATTCAATGATAACCTACATCTTCATAAATTACTGAGAATCCTACACCTTAATTATCAATCAGTCCTGTCACATGACACTCTAGGTGCATGTTGATAAACTGTTATAATTCAAGTATAGAATGTACAGTCACACCTGCGTAAAGCGGTCACCCAAGAGCACTGATAAGTTTGACCGTTTAATAGAGGGGTAAAACAATAACAATCCAGTCTTTACGAGTTTTAATATAGAGGACGCTTACAACGGGTAATCAGTCTGTACTAATGCAGGTTTGACTGTACATAAATGAGTACATTTAAAATGTGGCATAAATCATTGTCTAAATTAACTAATAAATTTTACCTGCCACTGTCCGATGGGATGTTACTACCGCTGGGGGATGAGGAGAAAAAGGATGATCTACAAAAATAAATCAAAGTCTTGGAATATATTTCTTCGACAACAGTCACACTATAATTGCACAGAAGAATTATAAAATGAACATTGACAGAAATGTAAAACGGTTAAATTTCACTCACGCTTTAATAGTAGCGGATGACAAGGCTTCCTTTGCAAATGACAAGGCTTCCTTTGCAAATGAATTCTTTGACATACTGCAAAAGTAAAATGATGTGATAACTAATTAAAACATTTTAAGTAGGTAACCATTGTTATATATTTAATCTGGTGATTGATCGCTGTCAGCAAAGATAAGATGAAATAAGTTGTGTTGTGCTGTGGCAGGAAACCAAAAATATAAGCAATCGACAGTCGCACTTGGTTGGAATGTAACAAAATTCCATACATAGCTAGGATTTCAAGGGGGCATGGCACAGAAGAATATTAGGGCACCTAAAGAGACTCATAGAAGGCACTGAGCTAGTTGAAGAGCAAGAAAAAAAAAACATTTCTTCACTTTTTTTCGGGAAAGGCACTTACAAAATTGGGTGTGGCGCAAGGGGAGTTGAGCGTGGCGCAAGGGTGTGGCCAAGTGCCATGCTCAAATGGCCTAGCTGGAACACAGTACAGTGCTCTCCAATAGTGTAGGTACAGTTTGTAAATCTAAGTTCAAAGAATTTTTTATGAAAATTGCCAGCAAAATTTTCAATCTTTGGTTTTTTTAAATAGATATTCCACAATTTAATGTAAAAATGGCTTGATGCAAGTTAGTATCAGTATCAAAAATCTCACTATGATAAAAGAAAAGGACACAATTTTGTTTATCACACCAAATGTAGTTTGTCATATTAAAGTTTGTTTATAAATCATACCAAATGCAGTTTGTCATAAGTTCAGTTCATCAAGTCAGAGATACCAACATCAAAAGACAGCAATTCCGCCACTAATGTCAAAATACTCATATGATACTTTTGGAGAATACTATCAAGTATCCGGGGCTTTGTGAACTGAATTCACATCGTAGATGAGCAACTGCTCTTTAATATCTTATTATGAAGTCGAGGCAACAGATATTCAAAGTGGCAACATTTGGGCTGTTCCATTTAGAACTAGAGCCTTACAGCGCTGAATCCAGAATGGATGATATTGTACATGTAGTGGATTGGTAGAGCTAGTACCAGATATGCCAAAAGGAACAGCCCTTTGCTAAATGTGTTCATGAGATTGCTTGAATTAAGTAGTTCCTAGTTCCGTTTATCTCAATTCTTATATACGGTCTGGTCAGTTTAATATATTCATGTGTTCTTCACCATTGATAAAATAATTGGTTTCCCAAAATCTGAACAACTGAAAATAAGCAACAAATAAAGTTTGTATTTTCATACACTCCTGTTAAATCCTACCTTGCAGGTTTGTGTGTAATAGGTGATGGTTGTTGAGGGGATGAATCAGATATGGACCCACCGGGTGACGACGCTTTGGTTTTTCCCGGAGTGCTCGCTTGAGGGGGTGACTTACTCAGAGGCGACGTCTGTACATTTCTACTCAGGTTTGTAACCCTAAAAGCTGGATTCGAGTTCATCGTCTTCAACCCCAGGGGTGTCGGCATTTGGCCTTTGGAAATTGACGAGCTGCTCTCAGGGTTATTCATGAGTTCCTTCAGTCTGTTACCCATTTTTTCAACCAACTGAGCTTCTCTCTGAGAATGTAACGGCTCTGGGGGATCCATGGTTATGTTGCGTCCGTTGTTGCATTGGCAAATGACTCTTCGTTTGACGCACACTCGTTTTAGGTCCTTAACCTGCAACAAAAGCTTGAATATTACTTCATGCACCAACCAATATCACGCACCAATTAGTATTATAATACAATACTAAAAAAATACTCATAATCATATTGCAATTATTAATCATTTTTGTCAATTTAATTTTGATTATCATTAAGCAAAAGAGCCTGCTGAGCAATTACAAAAAGGGACAACAATGGAAACTTTGTTGTTCTACCCTACCTTTAATAAAATAAAATAAAACTTAATATCTTAACACTTGTCATAAGACCCGTAACAGAAGATGGACCGGTGAATTAGCACAATTTTCATAGCTTATTACTGTAAAGTTTGGCACACACATGATGTGATAAACAAGCGCACTTGAATTTTAATGAATTGAAACAAGGCGGCAAGAGCATCCTTCCATATAGACCAGATGTCAAATCTTAGAGTGTCATAGTTAATTGAAATTAAGCCTTCAGACCTGGGATGAGAAGTGCAATCCAATTTAATTCAATTACTATACTTTCACGTTTCAAACTTAATAGCTAAACGGTCAATTGTGTTAACTGTTTGTGTTGTGACGACTTTCGTAACTTTAATAATATTACACGTTTTGCACACACTCAATGTGATAAACAAACCCACTTGAATTTAAATTAATTGAAACAAGCATCCTTTCATAATAGCTAGTCTCCCAGGACATTTCACAAAAACCCAACTTATCCACAACCAGCATGTCCAACAATTGATAAAAAAAAATTCCTTGACTTATGAACTTTCCATAGTGAATATGTAAACTCCAAAGACCAATAATCAATAAATTTCAATGCAGATCACCATTTTGCATCATCACTATCACAATGTGATAAACAAATGTCTTTGTTGACAGTAGCCTTCAGTCAGTATGTCTTTATCCAAATGTTTCGGACACATCAGTTAACAAGTGCCAAAAAAAATAAATGCAATAATTTTTCTAAAATGAGAAAAAACTGTCAAGGTTTATGATTTATCCCATGTATTTAATCTTTCCCTGACCACCAACAACACCGGTTATTACCATACAAAATTCCACTTTTCCCAGACCATTGGACATACTGATAGTCTACTGTCCATGAGATTGATGCAAACAGTTTGAACTCAAATTAACTTTATTTTTCCATCTTTTCAATAACCAATTTACCATGACATTCATTAGCACTACTACAACAAAACTTCCCAGCCTTACCTTGCCCGTATATTTGGGACTAGCAGTAGCTGAGTTTTCGGGAATGATGTTGTAAACCCAATGGTTCCGACTGTCTTGATAAATAGCAAACTTGGCCGTCATTCGGCGCATGCTGCCATTTTGGGCGTCGTCCACCTTAATGGCAGCACGGATCTCTTCTCGCCCACCCATTTTGGGGGCTTCAATAATCTGCTGAAATACGCATAAATCAAATGCATGAGATCTTTGTCTAAGTTTTAGTGTAACATAATCCAATATGTACCAAACAACATAAGATGACAGTAAATTATAACAAAGTGTCAGACTACACTTATAAATTTGATCTTTAGCAGTGAGTTTGTTGTTTTGACTAAAATAACAGTAGGTTAGGCCTGTTTATTACCACGTAAATATTCATGCTCATTTATTCAAAATCGACCAATACTTGAGCCTGTTTGAGTGTCTTCTATCACCAATAATTTGAGCTGTTCATGCATGCTCATCTTCAAAGGTTATAGCAATTGATATTGATCACATTAACAGTATACATTTAGTTAATACAATAATTATTGAAGCCCCAGCCTTGCTAATTGCAATCAATGACAATAGGCAAATACAGTGTGTATAGGCTGAGAATCAACTTATTTTGAAGTAAATTATCTAAAAAATATTGGATATTTGGATATCAGTTTCAAAACATTTTGAGCTGCTAACTCACGAGCGATGTTAGATCAGGAGCGCAAAGCTCAAGATCCTGCCCTATTGTTTCTTGAGAGATTGCTGAGAAAGAGTCTCAGCACCAGGTAGCGCTCACCTCGTTTAACATACAGAAATTCTTTTGGTAATGATGGATAGCTAACTAAAAGAGCTACATTCTGAGCCAATTTCCATTTCTGAAGCGAGAGAATGTGTCAATATGGTGTCTGATCATGTGATTAGGAGCATACATTAAATGAAAACAAATAAATTTACTTGTCCCATTTATTCTTTTTCTTTACTAGAAATTTCGTTTTTTGCATGTAAATAAAGGGTCAATAGCGCAAAAAGCCGAAGTTAAGAGACTCCCCACTAAGATTTTTAGATATTCTTGCAATTTCATGAATAGCTGGCTACTCCCTCAGCCTCAATCTAAGAATGTAAACATGGACGAAGATGATCTTGCAAGCGCTCTAATTCAAAAGACAACATGGTGTACTGCTGTCTAGTGACGATCTAAGATGTAACTTTATGATTTGAGATGCAAACACTGTAAACTTTCGAACCGCTTGTTTAGAGAGTTCGAGCTTTCACTCAAGGAAAGATAAGACTCCGACCAGAACTCTGTTCCAGACCTAGAGCAATGCTTGAGAAGTTGCTCGCATAGACCCAAAACAGCATCAAGTTCTGAAAAGGAATTTGTAATGACTACAACTTAGTGTTAATCCTATAGAGGACATCATAATTGACTGGGTCCGTTTGAATACTAACAATCCAAATGCACAAGTATTAACTGAATACTGAATATAAAATAGACTACCATTGCTGTATTTGGCTACAGCTGTTGAGAACTAGCTGATTTCATAATAATAACCTGGGGTTAATATATGGCTGGTTCACAATCCATCAATTTGACATCAAAAGACATGAGCAAACACTTCGTCAGCACTGCGGGTTATCTTTTATCGAAATGGCAAATGTTGATTCAACTGGCGTGTGGATTCACTGGATTGCAATCAAAACGTCTTGCACAAACTGCAGCGTTCAGTTTGGCACCTCTGCAAGACCCACACACAAACTGCAATTACATCTTCACACTGCTATCATTAACAGAAGAATCACCAACTTCCTAATAACACAGTATACCATTTACATGGTCACTCTTTAGTACCAAATTACCAAGACGAACTCGTGGTTTGACCCGATTGTTTATGTTGATCGAAAACATTCATCAACAAAACACAACAAACATGCACAACCGCATAATTCTTAAAGAACGATTGTGCAACAACATAGAGTAAAGGAGTTTCCTCATCTTATGCACTTACCAAAAGCTTCCTTTATTCACAGCAAACTATCTCCTGCAACTGTTCTGATCAGAAATTGCTCTCGATCCCCTTTCATTTTCGCGCGGCCTTCATGCCGGAAGTGCTTATGACGCGTTTCCCTCGACCAATCAGGATCAAGCTTCTATTCTTACTTCTTTTGATTTTCTACTTTCTGGAAATTGATTCGGGACTGCTGTGCGAACTTCATGAGGAGCTGCGACGAGATGGTAATAGCTTCTCAGCCGCTTCTGCGAGTCAGTGGACTGAGCAGACCATGCAAAATTAGGCCCTATATGAAAATTTAAGTTGAAATTGCTACAGTTGCCATCAGTGCAGTGACATAGTTGGACAGGCCTGCAGGTCCAAGTATTCTCAATTTGTACGTGAATTGTTGGTCAGAATGTTTTGGATCCACACTCTGAACATGATTAATCGCTGCCCGCAACTTTGTTGATGGCGCAAACATCAAATATAGGCCTACAGACTAAATATATAGCTTTATTAATGATAATCAGAATTTTATTGTGATTAGAAACATTTTGATACTATGTCAATTCAGAAAGTGTGTATATATATGTTTAATATAGATCCATCTTTGCCACACTCATAGAATTTGAATTTTGATTACCCGTTCTAGTCGCATCCTTGCGAGATTTGATGACTCTAGCTGAGTGTGTGACAAATCAGCATAGTGTGATAAAGGCTGTGTTTGTTTTTTCTGTGAAGATTTTTAATTAAATTGCCTCTGTTAATTTTCCTTATTCCTTGAATTTTTTAAGATGATGATGTAACATTTAAGTTTAACATGCCATGTGATAAACGAGGCCTCAATCTATAGCTGCATTTCGAGGCCTCGATTTATAGCTGCAAATTCTATGAGGGTGGCAAAGATGCATCTATATTAAACATATATATACACACTTTCTGAATTGACATAGTATCAAAATGTTTCTAATCACAATAAAAATTCTGATTATCATTAATGAAGCTATATATTTAGTAAAATCCTCACTTTATAAGTCAAAGAATAATTAAATTACAATAAAGTATATAAATATCTCCCTAAACGTAGACCTCTGCTTGAAACTGAAATGACCTACCTTTACATTATAGCTATGTACATTAGTTTGTTCCACACTCTGGACTTGGTGCAGTATTTTTAGTTTTAGTTTTTACTGCAATATTTTGTTTAAGAATTTCAACAAAACGTTTGCCAAAGCTGCGCACTGAAGTGGAAATCCGCAAGTTTCTGTTGTCGCAAAGTCGGTCCGCATTTTGGCCTGATCTGGAAGCCATATTTCCGATCCTTGAGCTTCTTCCATTGACATGTTTTCGTAAGGAAAAATCATGATATCTCAACATTTCGTGGCGCCATCGAGCTGATGATGGGCAAGAATTAAAGCAGAGAGTTGGGGCAGGAAATGTGGTGGTTTTTGAGAAGTAGCCACTTCTATTTACGGAGATTTTTCAATGTCTAGCCAGCACCGGCGGCGCTTGGTTCTTTGAACGAATTTGACAGTTCTTCGGATTTGGAGATCCTGAAGATTTTTTCTCATCAACAATGGGCAACAAACAGAGTTGTTGCATTACACAAAGCCCCAAGGCTAATAGAAAGAAGCCCGTGCAAGATAATTATGTGGTTGAACGGGAGACAGTTCCCCCACAACCCACCAGGGTAGCTAGCACCTCAAGTCTGCAACACATCAGTGAAAGGGAACCTGATGGTAAGAATACTAAGATGCTAAGAAATTGTGCTTGTGAATCAACATTCTGAATATGAAATTATTGCATTTATATTGTGGAACCTGACAATTGAGACCACCTAGTGTAAAAGTCCGGAGTTTGATATCTTGGACTCTCAGCTCTGGGACTCAAAGAAAAAAGGGAAAGCTAGGACACTGTACCAGCATTAAGACAGTCTTTTAAATTAAGAGATAATAAGACTTCATAATTAGAAAGGTTTGAACACATGCTTATATAACTGAACTAAGTATTAAAACTACAAACACTCGTCTTAAATACTCGTGGACCATGCATATTATTTATGCACTTATTTTTTCTGCTAAACCTATATATTGCTCTAGTTGTGGACAACCATTTTCAGTGCTGCTAAAACATTTTCTGGAGGGTGACGGCGGTTTTATCTTACCTGCATGAAAACTACAAATTCTGATAGCTGGCGGGGTCGTAAGTCCATGATTAATACAAAAAAACATTGTTCAGATCACGCAAAACTACCTGGATTTCCCTATATATATATTATCACATGAGCAAAACACGCATGATATCTAAGTGTTTCATCGTTGTTCAGCCCCTGGATTTACAATGCAATTCACCACATTCTATGGTTGTCCACAACTAATATTGCTCCAATGATAATACTGACCTTGGCTAACTTGCTTAATCAGTGCCTCTTTCTGTACTTGATTGGGTGACGTCACAATTGCTGGTAGATTGTGATGTAACATGGTCTAAGCTAAGCCATACAAGAAATAATGGTGGCAGAGGCCAAGTTTTTTCCCATGAAAAAGTATTAGAATTCTTCATCGTGGAGTTTCGGAAAAGTGCCTCTCTTTGAGTATGAACAAACCTTCTGGTCAAAGGTTACTGATCGCCTCAGTGATGATAATAATGCTGCACATCAGGTCAGTTTAAAGTTATGTGTTCAAACCTTATTACACGATGAAACAATGTGAGCGATATGATTAGCATTGAACACTGTTACATCTGAAAAGCTTGGTTTCAATAGTGAGATTGAATTTTAATTATGGTTCTCTAATTATTTTGCAATTTGATTGAATTACTAATCAAATTTATACATTGCTACTCAAACTGAAATTCGACCAGTAATAATTGCTAATCAAAACAGTGTTCCAGCTAGGTCATTTGAGCATGGCGCTGCGCAAAGCCTGTCACCCCTTGCGCTATGTCTGATTTTGTGAGTGCTATGCCAGAAATTAAGAGAGAAGACCTTTTCAACGAGCTGGGCACCCGATATAAATATGAGTCTATTTGGTGCCCAAATATCCTTGTGCACCATGCCCAATTCAAATCCTATATGGAACACTGCAGAAGACAAAATCTAATTCAGCCCACTGACACTTAGCACTCAATGTGTTTTTTTCGTTAATCATTAAAAAAACAAAAAACCGCAAATAAGCATTAAACCAAAATTAGACATGGAAAAAGCTAAATAGTGCAGTTAACCCTATTTTAGTTTTGGAGCCACATTATCTTGGCTAATCCAGTTCGGGTGTGGTCTTTGTACCTCAAAGTTTGGCTAGATTGAATTCCAGGCAGTGTTGGGAGTGTAAATCTGCATTTGATAATGATTATTTTTATTTAGGTTATTATCAGTCTATGATTGTGCTGTCACAAGTGTTTATCGATAAGAGTATGTCACTATGTTATTATTATTATTTTTTATTTCAGACACAGACAATGATCCTTCTAGTCATCCAAAAGCGTTAACCTTATTTTTAGCCAAAAGTGATCTCCACAAAAGTAAGTATGCCGTGTTCTCCCCAGGGAATAATATATGTTACATTTCTACGATTAAATTTGCATGTCAGAGATAGTCATAGTGAACAAGTAAAGCAATGTCAAAATGCTGACTCATTCTGACTCCATTGCAGATAACAAGCTGAGGAGAAGAAGCCAATATGACAACCATGTAAGTTATAAAACCTACCAGGTCATTTAGAAAAAACAACAACATTGTTTTATTGTGTACTCTGACAAATTGATCCAATTTTGATTATCTAAATTTTTCATTCTCTTCAAGATTGCGCTTTGCATTAATTAATTGTGTCTATCCTGAAATTGTTGGATTTATGGTAACATATATAACTCTACAGGCAGCCCAGAAAAAAAAAAGCTGTGTAAACTATTGAAAATAATGTTTCTGATACTGATATTTTGTTAAGTAATTATTGACTCGGTACATGATCTATATTTTTAAGAACAGTACTGAGTGATTTAGTTAAATAGTCTTAATTGGGCAGAATGAAAAAAATTGTTTGGTTTCGATTTCATAGCCCTCGAAATGTTAGCTTCTAGCCACAGGGCTACTGTTCAGACCCATTGAAAAATTGGCGATCAATTCTACCGGTTTCTGGATTTGCAAATCCACTAGAGTCACCAAGCTTTTTGCCCCTGTTATTTGGGACAAAGTATAAACATGATAAAAAAAACTGAGGTTTATGAAAAAATATTAAATATCCTCGTACTGCTCATTTTTTTTTGGCTGAGTTTATCACTGATTACTTCTGGTTTCTCCCATGTTTCCATATTCCCCTAAGCCGAATCACTGAGTGTATTAATTTTATAGTGCTTGCGGATGTAGAAAAAACAAAAAAGTAAACCTCTTGCTTTACATTTCTGTTTCAATCACGGCAGTTTCATGCAGTAAATAATCTATTCTGAATAATTAATGTTTGTTTAGTATAAAGAATGAAGTTTTTCATGCTAAAAATACTGCTTTGTGAAGCGATTAATTTTTTTAATTGGTGACATCCACAGCTAGTTTGTTTATATCACGTGACGAAAATTGCAGCAATGATCAACTTGCTCGCTTCGGATCACATAGGGTCAGTAGGGAAATCAGAACGAAACTATTTTTTTCAGTTCGCCATACCATTTACAAGATCACTGTCAAGCAGACACCAATAAATGGTCAGTTTAATTGCAAAGCTGTGATGTCATGATTTATGGACACAGCATAAAAATCAAAATTTGCTAATTTTGTATACCACAATTTGTGTGATATTAAAATGAAATGTTTGTGAAACTGTATTTGCATCATTCATAGTGATTTAATTGTCAAAAACAAATAATTAAAAAAAAAGGAAATTATGTGTTTAAAGTTAGTGTCTCCAGATTTAGCACATTCAAGTAATTATACAAACCAATACTGCCTACTTGTCTCATGATATTTTTCACCGTGACATGCCCACTTTTTCACAACAATTTGATTTTAATTTACAATAAATAATATGAATATTAGTTTTTCATGCCATCAAAAATCCATTATACATGTAAACAAACCTAGTGATGACATCACAATGCTGAGCAATGGATGGTGATGTCATTTCCATTGTGTTTCCAATGTTTTACTCTGGATTTTCTCTCAATGTATGATTTATTTTCAGTAGTTAGTATCGATAAAATCATTAGTTCACTCAAAGTTTGTGTGCCTTGAACAATAAAGGTTATTTTCAACTATTTGATAGTCTTAGATAATTGCAAATTTGACAGAAAGTGCAGCTTTAAAAGATAATGATGTAGTTAATTTATTTCACTAAGTTATATTTGTGTGTGTGAGATAATATATGACTTAGCTTTATTTTTCAGTTTCACGGTAGTTACGGGCAGCTATCAAAGAAATACAGCTCATGTTCCACAATATACATGGACGACTCGACTGTCAGTAATCCCAACTTAAAGAACACAATCAAAGCAGTCGCCCTTGCTATTTATTTCCTCATAAGAAATCGTCAAACGAGGGACAATTATTTACTGGAGGCCGAGGGAAAACTTCTGGACATATTTGATGAAAAACTACATCCACTATCTGTAAGTGTTGCATAGCCAATAGAGTCTTTTCACTGAGCAGCCCTGAATTCCAAAGGACATAAGTCTTACATCTCTCAGAACACAGGCAAAGAATATTACCAAGAAGTGACACTCACTATACTTAACATTGTAAACGCTGTGCCTCCTTCCCCCAGAATTTCCGGCAGGCCGGGCGTTCTGGGAGTAGTAGGCGCTAACTACAATGCCCCTAGTGGATAATAAAATTGATTTGAAATAGCTCTGTCAAGTCTGTAAATTCCTCAATTTGACAGTTGAAATAAGTTGATATACCATTTCCAAACAATTCCAGTGTCCTACAGGCCGAATGAAGCAAAAATATTAGATATTTATCTGCACCAACGTCAACAAACACTGAAGAGTCTGAAGACCTTAACTCTACATGTCAATGACATCATACATATATCAGCAGTATGATGTCACTCAATTGTTTGCCGATTGTTCTCTGTTTGTGACGTCATCAGCTCAGTTAACAATGCGCCTCCTTTCCTCGGCATGCATAGCGCGTCCTACTTACGAGAGTGCGTTTTCTTGGTCTTCTTTGACACAGGAATCACGGTTATCTGTGGATCACGGAAAACCGATGACACACTCAACTCCTGTTTACTGTCAGACTTTTTATGTATTATGCTGTTGTACATGATGCCACAGCAAATTTCATGATCTGATAATTATAAGGAATTTATTGTTATTGTTACAAAGTCATCATTTATTTGATACGTGCAGCAAAAGGGGAAAAATATGCTTGAGCCATCTTGCCTCTGTTTTTGTTTTTCATATTGCCTAATTGTAATACTTGTACACTTGAACATGAAAACTATTCTGCACAACTATAATCGGATATTCAGTATTAGTATTGGGTATGAGTATGTCAATTATTTCTCAATTTCTTTGCAGAAGAAGGAGCCAATCCCTGAAGACTACGATCATAGGGATCCCGAGCACAAAGCGATTTATCGCTTCATCCGAACCTTGTTCAATGCGGCCCAGTTGACAGCCGAATGTGCCATTGTTACATTGGTGAGCATTCAGCATTTTTGCGGACATTAATTGTTAGAGCTTGTTATGGAATGGATAATTGTAAAGTGCTGCCCTGCAAAGGGTTAAGTATTTGAAGAACATTAAAGTACTGAGCAAAGTGCTTTTTCAAGAAATTTTCCAACTTTTTAACATCTTCTGTTAATAAAATGCCTTAATTTAATGCAAATAGTAAATCTCATCCTAAAACCATTGATAACTATTTGTGTTCTTACAATAAAGTAAAGTGCTGTCCTGCAAAGGGTTACTGTATTTGAAGAAAATTAAACTACTGAGCAAAGTGCTTTTTCAAGAAATTTTTTAACATCTTTCTTCTGTTAATGAAATAATGCAAATAGTAAATTTCATCCTAAAACCATTGATAACTATTTGCGTTCTTACAATACCATACAATTCCTGACTGGTATTTGATGACAGCAAAAGGCCCACAGGTACTCGCATGAATGTTAATCAAACCTACAACATTTTTCAGGTGTACTTAGAGAGACTGCTCACCTATGCTGAGATAGAGATTTGTCCCAGTAACTGGAAACGAATGGTCCTCGGTGGAATTCTACTCGGCTCCAAGGTGTGGGATGACCAAGCAGTGTGGAACGTCGATTATTGCCAAATATTAAAAGACATCTCAGTAGACGATATGTAAGAATATTTTCAGTTTTAAAGTGGAGGGGGGGGGGGAGAACCTGAACATATTCCTACCCCTCCCTCCCCCCCCCCCCTCCCCTCCCCTCTTTTTTAAATGGAACAGCCATGATGTTTATTTGCTAGATTAAATTTTCTGCCTAATGAACCCAAAAAAAAGTAACCAAAAGAAAAAGTAGCCACAAAATTCACCATTTAATTACCTTAGCCTCTCTCTGACTGGTTGCTATTATGGCTATGTAAAATTAGCACCGAACAGGGGGCGCGTGCCAGCGGTGCCCCCTATCAATCCGCGCCTGTTTGTAATGATACATTTATGGCACTTTTGTTATCATTTGAGCTATTTGTTATGGTCACAAAGAAGCACAAAAAAGAATATCCACATCAAGTTATTCCAATCCCAAAATGGTTTTTATCAGCTAAAAGTTCGGAATTGAATTGTTGCGAACTTTTCTGTCCATTCTGTGCTTCTCAGTGCCATTTATGAAAAAATATCAAAATTGAGTGGACATTATTTATGGCCATTACTATAGATTATTGGTGTGACAAAGTGAAAGTTTGACGACACTGGCTTACAACATTGCATTGTTAATGTTTTCTGATATAATTTATTTATGTTACAGGAATGAATTGGAACGACAGTTTCTAGAAATGCTTCAGTTCAACATCAACGTGCCCTCTAGTGTTTATGCCAAGTACTACTTCGATTTGCGGACCCTAGCAGATTCTCACGATCTATCCTTCCCTGTAGAACCTCTTAGTAAAGAACGAGCTGCGAAATTAGAAGTAAGTTTGAAGTATTGAATTATAATAGTTGACACTTGATGATCGCCATTTTATGTTAATTTTTATGGTATAAGAAAGTGTAGAAGCAAACACCCGAGGGACTTTTTACAAATATTATATTCATACAAAATAAATTGGACTAATGTGAATACACAGTGGTTTTGATAATGCAATTATATGAGAAAAGAAATACACTATTGGATGACAGAAGCGTGTAGTAAATATTCTTGCTACCAACTCCAGTTATAGCATAAAAGGAGCAAGTTGTTGATAATGGTAGCCGTTAAGTCTAAATTGTTATTGATGAATAGGCTCTTTTTAGCATTGCACAAAATACATAAGCGCGTTGACAACTTGACATTACCTGATATTTTGATGTGTATTTAATTAATTAACACATTAGATGAGCAATTAGAAATCAAAATATTACTTCAAGCAGTAGCAGTCACAATGACAATGTAAAATTCAGCTCAAAGTTTGTATTAACATTGTCATTTCATCTTTAATGGAGTAGTCAATTCAGGTGTGTTTGTTTTTTTGACAGACCCCCCCCCCCCCCCACTACCACTTTCCTACATTAAGATATTAAGTAAATACAGGTCAACCAACCCCTCCCCCCTCTTTTTCTCTTTTGGAGAACCCCCTCCCCCGTTCCTGGTCCACCCTCCCCCTTCCCCTCTTGTTTAAATGGAAGAGCCCATATGACGACCAGGCCTGATTACCAATGACATCATTGATGACTTTTTAACTCGAATAATATTTACTTTCCTTGCAGGCAATGTCTAACGTATGTGAAGACCGATTACGCAGCCAACTGACCCAAAACAGACACCTGAAGCGATCACAAAGTCTGGACGGACTGACCACCTTGCCTCGGCCGACAAAAGCCATTCTATCTTGACCAATCGGAAGAGAGCGTATCTCAGGTCAAAAATAACGTTGACTGCATTTCTTGTTGTGTATTGTTTTAAAAAGGCTTATGACTAAGTTATGAGAATGAGTTAGGTAAATATGTGTTATATACATTGCAATTTCACTTTTTTTAAATTTTATTATCAATACATTACTTATGAAATTATATTTTTATCATAATGCTCTGCGTGTGAGCTTAAACTATCAAAGTTCTATCTAATCAATTTGTCTGATTTGCTGCCATATTACAATTTAATTACTTCTTGAATTTCTTTATCAAACTATATTGAACTGAAACTAATATATTAATCAGCCATCGGAGCTTGCTTTTCAACCTATCTGCAAATCTTTGTGTATTCTATTCCTCTCGTTAAACATTGACCGACTTCTTATAATTTCCATGGCAAAACTAATCCTCCAGTCTTATATCATGTGGTTATTTCATATTCTGCATGCTCGTAATATTGTATATAGTTTGTTGTATTTTATATGCTAGTCAAATTTGCTTGAATGTATAAAGTAACCGAGCGCAGTTTATTGTGCACTTAATGCTTACTGCTAAATTAGTCTAACAAAGAAATCAGTATTTCTTTTTTTTTTTTATGAAGATAACTAGCTTTGTACATATGTATAGTTAGTAATCATGTAAAGTTTAAAAAATCTGTGACATTGTAAATATATTTTCATGATGTAGTGGATTATATGGTTATTCAATATGCAGTTTACTTTTTTCCTTTCGTTGTTTTTAATAAGCACTGGTTGGTAGAGTTAATGTCTGAAATATCCACACCATTGTAGGCAATTAATATTTATAAATTGTTGAAGAATTATAGGCTTACGAGAATATGGAATACTTTTGTGTTTTCGATATACTGTGGCTTCGTGGTGATATTCTCTACATAGGACCTGATGTTATTCAAATTTTATTTTAATTTCGACCACACATTAATCCCAATGGGGATTTAAAGTCAGTTCTGAAGTTTTTATGGCGTCATACAAGTATCATATTATTTATAGGCTGGTACTTATCAATTTTTGCCGCCCTTAATTTAGAAAATATCACAGAAGCTGTGTTAACTGATTAGTGAAATTGTTTTGAAAAGTTACACAGCTTGGAATCACTATTATCATGAGCCGCCGTTGAGTTGAATTTAATTTTAAATACGTGTACAAACTCTTAAGGGACAGTCAAGTATTACCATAAATATAAATTTCTCATTGTGAAATTATGTAGACCCTCTGGGAGAATAGAAGTTTTGCATTTTGTGTTCTTTTAATTTGATCAAACGAAATAGTATTATCGAATGAATGAAGAGAAACTGCGAGTCTGTTCATGAAATTAAGTATGTCTGAATAAAAACTACGCTGGTGGAAATAAAAACTACGCTGGTGGAAATAAGTTATCACATACCAGATACACCTCCTAATTGTATTATATATTTGGTTGTATGACGAAAATGTAATTAATATGCTGAAACGATAAATAACAGTTTAATTAGCGTAGCTTCCATTGACCTTGTAAATTGCGCTGGTAAAATAGTCCACACATAAATAGTTAAGAACTTAAGAACTTAGCTAATTATATATACACCAACAAATTTGCATATAATTACTGGGCATGCAGAGACTTTTTTCCACCACTGTATAGTGAAATTAGCATTGTTAAAGTTGGCGTCAGATTCTGTAGAACCGTTCCAAAATAAAAGTAATGGCTCTTTGTAAGGATAATCTCACTTAAATTTAGGCAAGTTATAGAATAGTACATTGTATATGTGCGTAAGTTAAGAGTCTGAATAATTACAGGTGTGACTGGAGTTATCTTGAAATGTATTATTAATTAGGATTAATACTGTTCCTCTCCGAACGTATCTTATCTAGTGCCTTTGCTGTCAGGTCTTGAAATGGCTCTGCCTTAGTATTTTCATCTCTTGAGATAACAATTAATTACATCTGCTACATTCGATTTCTTAGTTCTAACTGGCATCGTAGTGTGAAAGCACTAAACCTGGAAGCTAAGGGTTTCCATACGGCATTTGGTGTTGTTAAAAAAGCATTACATTTCTAATGCTTATCTTTGTATTGGTTCATTTTGGTTTGATTTTTTTTGTCTTAAATTTATTCGTAACAAACATGATGTACTTCTTTAATTTTGACTTACTCCGAAACTGTTTCTCAAAACATTTAAACGTTTTTATAATGACGTTACTGAAAGATAACTTAGTGAAAATGTGACGAAAATTTAGTATTTCAGCTAAATTAGTAGCTATTTATATTAAATATTAGTGTGACACTGGAAATTTGACTCTGACAAATTTGAGTTGAGTCCTAGAAATATTTTCAATGACGAAATGTGCACGGAATGCTTTCCTCATACTTTTGATTTCACAAAATGTGGCTGTATCTATTTATAGAACATCTGTTCTTTGATACACTTTCTACGCAGTTTGCATAATCAAAGTGTGTGGTTTTATAATATTTTAAGTTGAGAAAATGTTTTCAAAAGTCATAATTGAGACAGTGTGATAATTGTATGCTAGAGGATAAATTGTCTAAATATTTATGCATGGGTACTGGACTATAATGCTACTGATGTTTTTATGCAATTGTCTGTAAAAATATCTTGAGAATATAAACATGTACTGTGGTTGTGTCTTTTGTTGGTTTGCTATTAAGATGAAGGTCACCCTCCTGATATGAAGGTCACCCTCCTGATAGCCAAAATCTGGCAAGGAAATATTTGACAACTCTCACATCCAAAAAGAACGGGAAAAATGCAGTATAGCGGACCCAAATTTATGACCATATTTATCCAGCCTCGTTGCCAGGCTTATTATTATTATCATTTATTCGCTCACATGAATGAACATGTACATATAAATAGAAATCGGCAAAATTAAATTTTAAATTGTACTAATGAGATATATGAGTTCATAAATGTCATCATATGAAAAATTATCAATATGTGTGTCCCCCTAAAATGCTTGAAATCAATGTATGACGTCACAAACGACGGCAGATTTCATTTTGAAGACAAGAAACTCCCACTTTGGTACATGAACATTATTGTTCTTGTGTGCTAGCACAAGATTGAGCCATAAAAGGTAAAATTCTTAAATATTTCATGGACGCCAAATACGGGCATAAATTTGGGTCCGCTATACTGCACAAAACCCAAAAGAACAAACCATTTGTTTTGTCACCTTAAAAGTTATTCACTTTTCTACGTATAAAATTGCTTGGTTTGGGTTTTTTTAATGGAATTTTATATTTTAATTATCAGACATTTCTTTCAAATCAAGCGATGATTGTTGAATTTCTTTGATAATCTATTGAAAAATATCTGACTGATTAGCTCGGTCAATTTAATGTGTTCATAAGAGTGAATGTCAAGTTTTCATTTGTGATTGGGAAAAATCTGCCTGATTGTGAATCTCATCTAACTTGTGATATTAATCAGATGAAAAATTTATTCATTTATTTGTTTATTATCAGTTTTATCTAATTTAATTTTGGAATGATGCAATTAATATATATTTCATCATTTGAAAACTATGAACTCAGGGTTTTTTATTAGAGTAATAGAATTTGATTGGAAAAATCTGCCAGATTGTGATTTTCATCTAACAATGCAATTTTGAAATCGGATGAAAGGTTTTGCCATTTTCATGCAAATGCAATCAAATTACGTGTCTTGCCAAATATCCTTTTGAAGTACCACAAAGATTTCATATTTTATCGTGTACAAAATATCTGACTTATTGGACTTAGTAAAGGGTTCAATTGCCAGATTGTGATTTTGACCTAACCTATTTTGAAGTTCAGATGAATATTTTTGCCATTGTGATTTGCAAATGCAATTGATTAAGGCTTACCAGTATTGATCCAAATTTCCTAGCAAAATATCCCAATGAATTCTTATATCATTGTATGGAAAATATCAGACTTAATGGGCTATCAGACAAAGTGGTTTCACAACATTGCTAGATAGGCGCGAAAGAAGGTCAATTATTGTGCCCAATGAATTCATCGTAGCAGCGAACAAAATAGTTCTTTAAATATTGCCAAATCTGGCATTATTTAGGACTTAAGCATGGATTGTCACCGTTTTTTTTATTTTTTATAGTTTACTACCCCAGCAGGATAGTTGCTCAGTCTGAAATCTGGCAGACCCTCAGGGTTATCACCCTTCACTTAGCGCCCCCTCGCAGAATGATGTTGCAATGACAGGAGGGGGGTGGGGGTCTAGCTCAGAGGTAGCGCTCTGGGCTTCGAACCGCTTGGTCCCGGGTTCGATTCCCGGTCGAGCCTAAGTTGGATGGCTGTTTCATCCTTCGTCTCATTGCCATGGTCTCTCTGCCTGTCCTAATTAGCCCATCGGGTGCAGAAATACAGGACGTAAAGCCCTAATCACACACACACACACGCAATGACAGGAGAGGGTCTGCATAGGAGCCTAATGGGCTATTATAAAAGTGTTCAGTTGTGAAAAATCCTCAGGATTTTGATTCTCATCTAATATGAAATATCTCAAATAAATTCATATTTCATCTTATGGAAAAATGTGTCTCCTTCAATTTTATAGAGCAATGAGGTGTGTGCTCGGAAAAATCAGCAAAATTGTGACTCATTTAAAGTGTCCTTTAAATTTTGGAAGAACATTTTACCATTGTCATTAGGGGGGTGGGGGCCTAGCTCAGTGGTAGCGTGCTGGGCTTCCAACCACTGGGTCCCGGGTTCAATTCACGGTCGAGCCTATGTTGGATGGCTGTTTCATCCATCATCTCATTGCCATGGTCTCTACCTGTCCTAATTAGCCCATCAGGTGCAGAAATACAGGATGTAAAGTCCTAATCTACCGCCACCACCATTGTCATTAGGAAAATATTTATTCGATATTTGTACCATAGATTATATGGTTGAAATACAAAGGAATTCTGCTGATTATTGTCAGAAAAAGTTCTCCACACTGTCCCAATACTTCTGGAGAATACTGGGGCCCTACAAAATGTATGCAAGATGGGTGTGCCCAAGAATCTGTTTTATAATTGAATGGTGAAGTATTGTATTTTTGAAACTCTACAAACTTGAAAAATCAGTAAAAGGTTTGGGGTAGGGGGGTTTAATATATGGTTGGTAGGTAAATTCGAACCTAACAATCTCTATAGATATTTAAAATGGGAACCCATCAGTAAAAACTTGCTGCAAGTGGCTTATTATTAACACAGACTGATAAAAACATAGTTAGTTCCATTAAAAACAGCCTGTCTAATTAAACCTAGACAAAGCTAGACAACTTCTGTTATACAATGCTACCTGCCATTAATTGGAACGGTCTGTCTATAGCTGGCTACTCAAAGCCAGATCTAAAAGTACATGCAGCACAATCTGATGCATAAGTTAAAGAGTTAATATTTGTCATTTCTTGAAGAAAAATGCATGTCTAATTCACATACATAATACATTATAGGGTGGTCCTTATCCATTATGCAAAAAAAAAAAAACTTCTACTTTCGTTTACTCTGACCCCCTATGGTGTGCCAAATTCAACAAAAATCTGTGCATATTTAGACTCAGAGGTCGCTCAAAGCTCTTGAATTTCTACTCATGGTATATAAAGGATATTGCTCTGTAAAGTAATGCTCTCACAGGAAGGATCTAAATTAAAATGATCTCATTATTGGCAACTTTGTATGGTTATTATCATAACATACACACATTTGGAAAAATCTTTTTAATCCAGCAATATTCAAATTTAAGTATATTTCAACAACGACCATTAGACATAATTAGATATACCGAGTGGACATGCAAAAGAATTGTAAGACATCTTCTTATACTCTGAGGTAACATCAATATGTGTATCATATATTTAGCATGGAAAAGAGCCCAAATTGTGCAAATACTGAAATGATATTTTGCCTAAATAACTACAATAAATGATATTTATGTAAAAAACAACACAGCATTTGTACAACTAAGGAAATATTAACACACATAAATGCAGTATATGTACAATAACTTGTAAGAGTGTTCATTCGTGAAGCTCCTACTCAGTACCAGACATTATCAGCAGTTTAATGTTGCTCCGCTTGAGGGCATCAGGGAACTTTTGTGATGGTCAGCAACAACCTGCAGGAGGAACTGGAACTGCTCCTCATCATGTGTTAGGGTGCCACTGAACTCCTGGACCAAGGCAACACCACGCTCAACATGGTCATTGATGACAGACAGAGACTTAATCTTGTTGGTTGCTGCTTGAAGATCATCTTGGCTGCTCCAAGTTGGCGGTGGAGTCTCAAGAAACTGGCGAGAGATTTCATAGGTCAACAGGAACTTCACGGTATTCTTAGTTGTGAAATTGGAAAGTTTCTTCGTATTTAATGTTTTCATGTCAACTATAGCTCTGTTTAGAGGCTCTTTCTCACCATCATTTGTGTTCATGGCATCAACCATAAATGATTTGATCTCATCCATGTCGAAAAGGCCGAATCCAACAAGGTATTCTGATAGATACCAAAGATGATTTGCCATCTTCTGGCTGGTGACTTCAGAAATGGCTTATTGATTTCTGCATACTTTTGCTGATCTTGTAGGAGGCAATGTCATTTAGATAAATCTTTGAGAAGAAAAGGCAAAGATCACGAAGTGCTTTTTTCTTCGCATCCCGTGAGATGGAACTGCCCTTGGAACATCCAAACTTTGAATGTATAGATGACTTTTGCCATCCATCTGGCCTGGTGCATTGCCCCAGGTGCCATGAATCTCACTCACACTGTTGCCATGCCATGGAGGAGCTCCTAAGTATATGGAAACAAGCTCCAAGAATTCATGATAGTCATTCTGTGGATGAAATTTTGTAAACTGTTCATTGATTAATGAAATCAAATCCATATGCTTTTGCATACACATCAGTAAATGTATCTTTATAGTCAGTTTTATCAATGATGTTCCGCTGGGACTTGAACCTCTTGAAGAGCTGGATCTTAGGACCTGAAGATGATCCCATATATTCGGTGAATGCTGCTGCAGCAATTATATGCACCTCCATTATATGATGCTGACATGCTAAGTGGAAAAGATCACGGCCCAGTATCTGTTCTAATACAATGCAAGCTCCTGTTAAGCGGCCTGTGTTAGAGCTTGTATCGAAACACATTCCACAGACTTGCTGGTCAATTCTCCACTGCGCTTCAATACATCAGCAACAGCATGTGCTTGAGCCACATCACTTTCTGTCTGAAGCTTGGGTACTGCTAACAGTTGAGCAACACCTTGACCTGAAACTAATACAGGAAGCCGATCAACAGTCTCTGATCCATTAAGATCAGGCAGAAGTTTAAATCCCAGTGTGCAATAAGTGGTACTGTTGGCTCAAATGTAGTTCTTCCTGGCACTTTTGTCAAATAGAGCTGCGATTTAATGCCAATTCTGTGAGGTACTGCTCAAGACTTCTTGCAGTTTCACTGACAACCATCATGGCTGCTCGATAAGACACACCACTCCTATCCAGTGCAGCAGCAAGTTCTTTTAGGTGGCCCTCGAAGGTCCTGGGCCTCCACGCGGCGAGGGTGGAAACACTTGGGGTGAAGTCCTCTATCCACAGTGGCTAAAACAGGACCGTGCGCATTGCACAAGCTGCTCAAGCTATCCAACGCAGACAATTATTGATTTTTTACATGTTCCTGGTTTCTACTACCAACTATAGATAATCAATCTTACCCTAGAGAGCCTTTACATAGCCCACTCAGGTGCTGATGAGGCGTTAAACAATAACACTAACACTAACTAACTAGCAGCAAGTTCTTTGGTGATCACTTCTTTTCGGTCTCGTTTTTGATTAGAGGGGCACCTGGAGCTGTATCCAGCAACAGGCTCCTCAGAGTCAGAGTCTTCTGCTGCAGAAGAACAGCTGCTTTCTAAGGCTACTTTTTCATCTGTTATTGCAAGACTGGCTTCTGACTTCTGTCTTCGAGCCTCTTCTTTCATCATTTCTTTCTGTTGTCGCTGCTCCTTTTTACTAGGGGTGGGGGCCTAGCTCAGAGGTAGCGCTCTGGGCTTCCAACCGCTGGGTCCCGGGTTTGATTCCCGGACGAGCCTAAGTTGGATGGCTGTTTCATCCTTCGTCTCATTGCCATGGTATCTGCCTGTCCTAATTAGCCCAACTGGTGCAGAAGTACAGGACGTAAAGCCCTAATCACCCCTCACCTCACCCTTTTTTCCAAGACCTTGTCAATGTATGTCATTGAACCCCAACATCCATTTTCTCTTTGAGCAAGAAGGAATATCGAAAAAGATCATTGAAATCTGATGTAAACAATTCTTCTTTTGAGATTGTGTTTTTGACCTGCAACTAGCATCTTCTTTAATGCCTGCCACTCTCCATACAGTTTTTCAAACCTTCTTGATTATATCTGATTATGTCGAGTAGGGATTCTGGCTCTTTTCCAGAATTCCTCCACCTTCTTTCCTGTGAGACTAGCAGCTGATCTTATTGGTTCTTTCAGTTCCAACTGTTGATGCAGAAAGTGACCCAAAACCTGTTCTTTCTAAGGCAATTTAGCACCACAAATATCAGCCTGGGTTGATACGTCATCTATGTAATGGGAAAGCTTGTGATAAGCTGAGTAATTTCTGGTGACTGAGAAGCATCTCTTTGTGGGAGATCTGACCAACTCAATATTCCAGGACAACAGCATCCAAATTGTGCCAATGAAGTAAACTTCTGGGCTTTTGAGCAACCTCTAAATATTAATCTATTGTTGTATAACTTTGCAAGTCATGTTTTTTTTAGTTGATTAGAGCATTTTGAGAGGGTCAGACTACAAAAATTCAACAAATCACAAATAAGGACCACCCAAATAGGTATTTATGATATATTAGATAAATTTCTTACATTTACAAAGGTTTTTAAATCTTCACTAGTTGTAGCTGTATGCAGACTATAAGCTAGCTGGCTTATAGCTACACCCAGGAATAGGTTGCTAAAGCTGTCTAGAGTCAACCATATTTTATGAAACTAACTACACAAGTGCAGGGTAGTGCAAGTTAATGACGTTTTAAGTTGTAAGGTCATTAACGTCTCGCTATGGTATGGATATGTAAGTCTGATTAACTAGTGTACAGGCGAATATTAGATATAATATAGAAAGAGAACATCATGAGGCTGT
Organism: Alitta virens; assembly: GCA_932294295.1. Lineage (NCBI taxonomy): Eukaryota > Metazoa > Annelida > Polychaeta > Phyllodocida > Nereididae > Alitta > Alitta virens. Next base: position 19,128,893 of record OW028585.1, on the reverse strand, counting down.
ACCTGTGAATGAGGGAGTTTTCTCCATAGTTTGGCAAGCTTTGAAGCAACAGAAAGCATGTCATGTAGGACGAGTGTTAATAATGCAAGACTGCTCCTTACTAAACGTGTAAGGTTCAATAATCTGTCTCACACCTGCTGCATAAGTAAAGCATTCTTTGGGCCAGGTGTTACATGGAATTAAGGTCTGCAAAAGTTGGCTTGCATGTATCTGGAAGTACTGATGAATAATCACATGTAGAGCTTTAATTTGCTTCACTCAGTTCCCGGGTAGGGCGGGGGCCTAGCTCAGAGGGAGCGCTCTAGGCTTCCAACCGCTGGGTCCCGGGTTCGATTCCCGAGTTGGATGGCTGTTTCAACCTTCGTCTCATTGCCATGGTCTCTGCCTGTCCTAATTAGCCCAACAGAAATACAGGACAAAAAGCCCTAATCACCCACCCACCCACCACTCAGTTCCCGGATCTTCAGAGCTGGGATTTGACTGCGTTGATTCAGCTTCACCAGCCAAAGTATAAGCTGGTTCCATTTTCGACATTTCTGAGGTGAGGATCACTGGGGCTCACCTCAGCAGCAGGAGCATGTATGGAGTCAACAAGCTGGGAGATATTGAACTTGGGATGACCTAGGAACATGTGTTGCTGAACCCACAAACAGTGCTGCTAATCTGTTGGCCTGGGGGGGGGGGGGCGGTGATGTTATAATTTCTTGGATTGCCCTTAATCGTTGAACTTCTTTCTCAAGTATCCACCTTGGGCAACTACGGTCAAAGGCTGTTAATGCAATAAGATGTGTGTTTGAAATGGTGCCTCGCGTATTACCACTTATTAACTCACAAACCACATTTCTATCTAAATTGTTGATAAATTCTTGTTTGATTTTCAATATTCCTATTTCTCAATATTTCTTATATCAGGACATGGAGTGTTACTGACATCCCCCAAGCCAAGTGAAGTACACTCAACAATACAATGCTTATCTGAAAACACAGGATCAAAATCTCGCACATTAAAAACTTCCAACTAGTCTTAACAAATGTGGTGAAACAATGAAATAATCAATCACAGAAATTTCAGTAGTTGTTGTCTGTCCAATGCACCTATCAATACCCACTCTATCATTAAATATTAATAACATGATTTTTACGAAGTTCAAGCAATGCATTCCCTAGGGTGTGGCTGATGCCCAAAAAATTTGAAAAAAATATACGATCATTTTTCTGGTATTGCAGTTTGACCCATTGAACATCTCTGAAAAATTTGAAGAATATTGCACAATATTTACCTGTTTCTTATTGTAGCATAAATACGATGATATGGCACGAGTAAAATTCTTAACATCAATAATTTTAAACTTCAAAAAGCAAAACAAATGCTAATTCAATTACTTGATCAGTAAATGCATTATTTCTTTCAGTTCAACCTTAAATGCATTACAGGGGCGGGGGCCTAGCTCAGAGGTAGCGCTCTGGGCTACCAACCAATATGCACCAGGTTCGATTCCCGGTCGAGCCATCCAACTTAGGCTCGTCCGGGAATCGAACCCGGTGCTCATTGGTTGGTAGCCCAGAGCGCTACCTCTGAGCTAGGCCCCCGCCCCTGTAATGCATTTAAGGTTGAACTGAAAGAAATAATGCATTTACTGATCAAGTAATTGAATTAGCATTTGTTTTGCTTTTTGAAGTTTAAAATTATTTGATGTTAAGAATTTTCTACTACTTGCAAAACATTTTGATATGTTGTTTCTTTGTGGGAAGAGGGCAAAAAATCATAGCCTAATTTAACCCCTCTCTCCGCACTGTCATTCACCACCCTCAAATTCTGTACAGTTGTGATGGCAGCCTGATATTGTGACGTTTCCCATTCTTCAGTCGGGAGCTGCAAAAACACGGGGTCAATGCCTAACACATTCAAGAAATTCCACGAAGAATCTCCAACCAATGATGCAAAAGTGGAATCTCTTTGGATTGTTGGAAGTAATGGCTTGCCGAATCCAGTCCCATTACGCTTCATAAAGGAGTCGGTTTGGGTCATATTCAGAAGTTTGGTTGCTATGTCTTTCTTCTCATTCAATGGCACCACTGCACTGAACAATGCCAGCAAGACTAGCTCTTCTGTCAAATACCATTTATACCCAAAGTAGACCCTTTTCTATTGTTCTTTGCCGGGATATAACTGGCCAGTTTGGCATGTTATCTCCTGGCTTTGGAGCAGTAATATCATTCATGGACAACTGCTAATATAGGGATTAGCAAAAACAAACAAACACAAACAACGTGAAACAAGGTAAATTGTTCAATCGCAACAAATCCCAACCTAGTACACAACAAAGAGTAAATCCTCTTTAGGATTGTTTGCCTTAGAATTTGTTGTTTCTTGTTTGCTGTTCTTGTTGCATAGTTTCAACCATATCACAATTTCGCAAAATCAAATCATCCATGAAAATAGTCCAATTACAGCTAAAATATGGCATTATAAATTGCAAAAAAGCCACTATTGAATGCGTATTGGGTATAAGTCAGTTATACACCTTATACTCAGGATATAACATTCCAACGTGGGCAGTTAAATCCCTCGGCTACGCCTCGGGATATAACTGCCCACATTGGAATGTTATATAATGGTGTATAACTATTACGTATGTCCACTGAAAGCTTTCATGGCGGAATTGGAGACTACTTTGTCATGGTACTCAGATAAGCTGTGAAAAAGCTTGAGGTCATTTGCTGGAGCATACTTGGAATTACAAGCAGTATACCACCAAGGAATGTATATGTAAACTACAAAGTCCACGAAGCGTCGAAGTCTTGTGACCTGTTGCACAGCAAATATTTTGCCTTTTGGAAGCTCTCTTGCAATTATTTGCTCAAGCAAATCAGCTTCAGACTGTAGATGTTTTTTGCCATCCATCTAGCTTTATGTATAGCAGCGGGCTTTTGCAGAGGGAAAGTTGTGTTGCCTTGATCTAAATACATCAAAACGAGTTCTAGAATTCCCTGTAGTCACCTCTATCAATTTTATTATTTTTCAGAATGGATTTGCACAAATTGATGACATCTAATGCACGTGGATCTACTGGAGCATAGCAATATCCACCAGGATCGCTAGTTGTGATAACTGAGTAGTTGTCTTGGAATCTTTTGAAAATTAACCTGTCAGGACTTTTGAAACCTCAATTCTTGGATGGCAATACATGCTGCTAAAATATAGCCAGTGTTTACACTAGTGGTGTCAAAAACCATGGTCTTAATGTTATCAGTGCATTTCCATTCAAGAAGAAGCTCATAGTTTGCTGTAGATATGATCTGTCCGGCACTCTTATGGCTTTTTGGATTGAAGTGCAGGTACACCCAATAATTTCACTCCACCTTCACCTACAAATGAAAGTACACATTTAAAGTGTGTCTGGTCACCAATGGTCAGCGGCCCTCGAAGGTCCTGGGCCTCCACGTGGCGAGGGTGGAAACACTTGGGGTGAAGTCCTCTATCCCCAGTGGCTAAAACAGGACAGTGCGCATTGCACAAGCTGCTCCAGCTATCCAACGCAGACACTTATTGATTTTTTGCATGCTTCTGGTTTCTACTACCAACTATAGATAATCAATCTTACCCTAGAGAGCCTCTACATAGCCCACTCAGGTGCTGATGAGGCATTAAAACAATAACAGTAACAGTAACAGTAAGTCTTCATGGGGTCACTGTGATAGCTGGTTGTAAATATGTATTATTGCTTTATCAAAATCAATTACATTACATTTATTATTAAAATGTACTTTGTGTCGCATTTTTATTGACTTGTTACTGCTTTTTTTTTATTGCTATGACTGGTTCTGCAAGTTTTGCATGTTGCTCTCTTTGCATTGTCAAACTTTGGTGTTGTATTCATGCCAGCCAACCACATACATACAACCCTGACTGTTACAGTCAAATAAATAAAAGTCTGCGTCTGTATTCATGTCAGCTTGTAGTGAATGATACTGAGTTATCACCCCATGATCTGGAAAAGACCCACAGCTAGAGAACTTCCCCAGACTGCTTGATCCTGAGGAGCATGGATGAACTGTGATTGGAGAGAACTTGCTGACACTATGGTCCAAAGAAAATGTACCCCCATAACAGTTTAAAGTTGTGTCAAATGAAAATGACAGTGATAATGAAGATGACATTAATATGAAACCAATATGGACATGAATGAAGTTTCAGTGAATAGACATTTGATTCAAGATGGTTTGATTTAAATTGGTATCCTTCGTCTATTTAACAGATTAAACCTTCATTATTAAGGGTATTTTTGGAAAACAGCATTATTTGCTGAACACTAAACCCTTGTAAAATATATTTCTAATAAATAAATAAAACAAAGAATTTCATTTAGGAAAATATTATTTGTGAATTTTTCATTTTCTATAGGAATCTATTCAGAGGCAATTAAGAGTCGCCGTTATAGCAAAAATGCTACATATTCCTTGCATTACTGCTTGGCTAAAAAAAAACTCTGATCTCATCTAACAAACTGTATTTTTAAAATCCTCATGTCTGTATGCCATTATTTAGCCTTCTAAGGGGCTCAAAAGGTCAATTGGGTAATGAGATATAATTTTAGTTTGTGCTGGCACCATGTTTTTAACTTTCCTGACTGCTAAAATTTGGAAGTTTCTACAGACACACTGTTTAAATATTTTAAATGTCTCTCATAGGAGGTACAGTTTGCCTGGACCATAAGAACATATGTATCGAGTTGGAGTTTCAGATAAAGGATAAATTTGGGTCGTTTGTGTTACCTGTAAAACACCTGCCTTAATTACAGGTGAGAAAACTAATTTATATCAGGTAATTTTCAATAAACATGATATAACACCATGTCTGGAATTGAAAAAATGTGAGAAACATGTTTTTTTTTGCAAAAGCATAACTTTTAACAGTGCCAAGAGTTAACTAAAGTTTGTTGCTACTGGTTACCATGGCAACATATCCACAGATAAACTCGAATTTACATGCGCTCTATTGGCTAATTTATGCGCTAAATTATACAATTACTAACTTCATAGTTTTAGTAACATAAATACAAATACTATTGGAATATCTTAACATAATTACAAAAATGAGCCCAAACTGTTGCTATGAGGCGGATGGAGGTTAGTTACCCATCTGCTGGCAGGTTTTTCACTCAATACAGGTGAGATAATTAATGAATTTCAGGTAATGATTGTAATTTTCTAATCTACATCTGTTCAAATTATCAGGAATGTATCAAAATATGGTCATGCATACAATATAACATGTGAAATAATGTTATACAAAATGGTGCCTGTCCTTAGATATACACCACAGGTAAACACAAGTGAGAAATAATCACGATGAAATGCGATAGAATATACCTTGTCAATAGCCATATTCTAGGTTTTAGAATATTGCATGAAAAATGCTTTTAGACTACAAACTGCCAACAATATCTTACTGAAACCTTTTTAGAACAATATGAAATTACTTGCTGCATATTAGAAACCTAATTTAACCATCTTCCTATTTACTTGTCTTAATTACAGGTGAGTTAGTTAACAAATTTCGGGTAAAACTGATGATTTTTCGCTTTGCTCGAACTGTTATATAGTTACTGCTGTTTTTTGTGTGGTGCGAAACGGATATTTGACAAGCCAGAAGAATGCCATCTTGCATAGCAGTTCCTTTCTGGCAATAAACAAAAATGGAACCCCTGACAGATATAAAACATACTGGTAGGTGGTTTGAGACAAAGTGGTGGGCAGGAGGACGACCTCCGATGCCTCCCAGATAGAGAGGGACCTCCTCAAACTCATCAATCCCACACCTCTGTCGTGCCAGCTCCTCTTTAAAATCGAACTGACTGTAACCTGAAAAATGAATTGTCATTTTGCAAGACAATGAAAATAACTCGCTTGGTGCATCACAAATAAGTGAATAGGCCTACATTATAAAAATATAGTATATAATGTGAAATTATACATTGTATTGCGTAAAAGTAATACATTACATACCAGATCTTCTAGCAAATTCAGGCCTATCGGGATGAGCCTCTTGCAGTCTCCTCAAGATGATGAAGGAGTAAACTTTTCACTGAACAGCCCTGAATTTAGCAAGACAAAAGTATTTCCTCTCCTCGTATTACTCATTTTGCTTTTCAGACATAGTAGGTAATAACTAACTGATTCCACAAATATAACTTTCTCAGAAAAATAATAAAAATCAACTAAATGATAAAGTGTCAAATATACATTAAAATGCACTAAAAAATAACTGCTGCTAGGATGCACTTTGCTTCAGCCAATCACAACCAAGGGCTGGAACTTTTACAGCCAATAGAATTGCAGTATTCTGTCATAGCCACCTGGTGGAAATACAGAGAACCTTCCGTGAAAATCCACTATTGACAATGGCTACATCTACCATATAAAAAAATAAAAGTTTTCCACCACCTGTTGAACATGAAAGACATTAGTCAGGTAATTCAAATCAGTATAGTTTAAGTTGCACTGACTGTCAAATTTGCAATTTTCTAAAATGCTATCAAACAGTTGAAAATTACCTTTAATAATCAAGGCACACTAAATTTGTGTGAATTAATAATTTTATAAGACATTAATTACTTAAAAATAAATTATACATTGAGAGAAAATCCAGATGGAAATGACATCATCACCATTGTTGAGTATTGTGACGTCATCACTGGGTTTGTTTACATATTGAGTTTTTGATGGCATGAAAAACTAATATCTATATTTATTGTAAATTAAAACTAAATTGTTGTGCAAAAGTGGATATGTAATGGTGAAAAGTATCATGAGACAGAAGGCAGTATTGATTTATATCATTATTTTAATGTGCAAATTTGACAGACAGTGCACCTTTAATATGATTATTTTATGTGTGAATTTTGATATCTCTTGCACACATAATATATAGAAATAAATAAGTTGTACAAGAATGCATATTTTCAGTTGTAAATTAAGAATTGGGTTGTAAGTTCCAATAATTTGATCACTAAGATCAACACCCTTCATGTGAAGGTTATATTCATGAATGACATGAGGTTGGCGAACGTCATAAGCACCTTCTTTGCCACGCCATTGGACCACATATTTGCCATTTGCACTCTGTGCTGTGGATCCTATGGTCACGGTCTGTAAAGTCAATGGATTCATGATTTCTAATATACTGTATCCACATATATATAATAATTATGATTATCGAATGAAATGTTTCAAAACTGTCTAAGTAAAATGTCCCATACTTAAAAATGTGTCCATACTTACTGGTTAGTTGTTCATCTCTGAATGAGTTTTAGAAATCAATCCTGTAATAGCATAAAATTTTAAAATAAAACAGAACAAATGAACAAATTCAGTGCTCAAAAATAACAAAAACTTTTAAAATCAATTCCAACATACAAGTGATTTATCCGAAATATGGTCAGCAACAAAAAAAATAAATAAAAAGAAAAACAAACCGTTTTGTCTTGCCACTGTAAGAACGGAATCTCTCCCTCTCTGATATACCAGGGTTGGGGCCTAGCTCAGAGGTAACGCTCTGGGCTTCCAACCGCTGGGTCCCGGGTTCAAGTGGGGTTCGATTCCCGGTCGAGCCTAAGTTGGATGGCTGTTTCATCCTTTGTCTCATTGCCATGGTCTCTGCCTGTCCTAATTAGCCCATCAGGTGCAGGACGTAAAGCCCCTATCACACCCACACACACTCTGATATACCACATTACACCTCTTGCTGCTTTCCACAAAGTTTTCAGCTCCTGTGGAAATTTTCGATTTGGCAGTGTGGTACCACAGGCAAGCATGCCTTGGGTATACAAAAAGTTGTCGAAATAAACACTGAAATTGTTTCAAAAGCTAAATATGAAAATCACCCTTGTCTGATGGTTAACATCTATATTTTTTCAACCAGCTGAAAAAACTTACCTGTATCACCACAACGTCATACCCAAGACCAAATTCAGAATGGGTGACACCTTTTCCAGTGTAAACTCTATCAAAAAACATAACAACTATACTATTGTCATACATAATTAATAGACCATTATTCCATTGTATAAAAACATTGTAATACAGTCATATATAGGCAAAACAGAATCTTGTTGAAATTGACAAACCTGAAATCAATTGTATATCCGGTGCTGGACTCACATAGGCACCATAACTTAAACCAAAATCGAACAGGTTTGTTGGGAATGTACTGCCTGATGTCAGATCATGCACGAGATTTGACCATCCTCTCATCGACGGCAACTTCAGCGCTAGATTGATACAGTTCTTTGCACCTTGCTGACACGTGATCCAATAACAATCAAATTTTGTCAACTTGTCAGTCGGATTATCACTGCCCGGGTCACTCACATGCATCATTCCGAGGATTGCCTTGAACCTAAGCAAACACATAAACGAATTATTATTTAGGCTGCACCTTTCTAACTGCCATGACAATATATATATATATAGAGATTATATTAAAAAAAATACATGCAATAACAATAAGTTGCATTCAATTTTACCTTGCGTTCAAAATAAAATACCAAGCAGGTTCAATACTCGCAAAGATCAAGGAATATATCACAGATGCCTTATAGGACATTCAAGACTCACACATTCGCATCTTCTAGTCAATGAACTGGCACCAGTATGCCAGAGTTGTCAGTGCCCACTTACAATCAAACATATTTTATTAGAATGCATCCACTAACAACGCGTGAGAAGACCTTTTTTTAAAGTTAATACCTTACAACATCTCTTGGCAAGATGTCCAACTCCGATAATTATTGAATTTTTAAATGATCCTGGTTTCTACTATCAAATATAGATAATTATTTTAACCTAGAGAGCCTCTACATAGCCCAATCAGGTGCTGATGAGGCGTTAAACAATAACACACATTTATACATACCACCATATAGTAAATGAGATCAATATGTCCATCTTTGCAATGAGATTAGGCACAGACTACAAATAGACTACAAATGCATATATACAGTAGAGCTTACCTATCACGACACATGAACCGTCTTGCCCAGAGACCATGGTAGAGTAGATGTACTCCAGTATTTGCTCAAGTTTGGAACCTTAAACAGATGGTTAGGGCTCTGTATCGTTGGATTCAAACGATACAATATGCATTGTTGATACACTCATTCAATACACGATACGTATCGGCGATACACACTCATAGCTATATATAAGTAAAACAAATTTATTATTCTAACAGGATTTTAGGGAATTGGACATTTCGGGTTTGGACGTTTTGGTTGTCAGATGTTTTGACTTGATACTGCTCCAAGCAAGGTAATCACTGATTGGCTGTTATATTTTGGGACTACTCATTTCGACCAATCACAGCGCATAACACAAAGTAATCAAAATGGCGGTTGTCACTGATAATCACGACGATCTTAGCTACGTTTTGAAAGGAAATTGGTTTATATTTTGCATCTTAGGGACAGAATCACTATATTTTATGGTTTACCGATATGATACCGAAAATCACACGTCATATACCGGTTTTTTTATCGATTGCTTGTTACCAGTGTGACCGCTAATTACCGAAACGGTGTAGAGCCCTAGAAGTGGTGTTGGACTCGTAAAAGTTTTCTCTCATCGTAAACTTTCTGCTAAATATTAATCTGGTTACGATAAGACTTGATAATGGTTCAAGAAAAAAATGACAGACTTTTTGACAAAAAGAATCACTATCTCCTAAACCATAGATATTTACCTGTACAAAGCCCATGAACACAATAAGCCCAAGAAACTTCCACATTTCATCCATTGTCACCTCATCCCATGCCCCATTTACTTATACCTAGTTCTAGCCATATACATGTCTAGGTCTCGAAGCTGCTATCCTGATACCTAGTTCTCTTCTCCCGATACCCTAGGTCTTTTGCCTATCACTCCTGTATGCTTGTCAAGCTCTTGCTATACCTAGCTCTCCCAGTCTCCCTATATCAAGCCTGTCTTACCTGCCCTATATCTAGCTCTCCTATAAAGAAAGCTATAGTATATAGTTATATACTATAGCTTTCTTTATACCTAACTCTAGCAGTATGCATGTCTAGCTCTTGGAGCTGCTATCCCGATACCTAGTTCTCCTGCTACCTAGCACTCCCAGTCTTGAAGCAAGACCTACTGTCGTCGCCTATCTCGCTGTGCTTTAAAATCCACTAGACCCTCGTCTATGACACGGCCTGAGGGTCTGGACCTAGACTGTAGCACTCCAGTATGCCTGTCAAGCTATTGCTAAACATAGCTCTCCCTATACCTAGCTTTCTTTAAACCCCACACTCCAATATGCCTGTTGATCTAGTTTGTCCTATACCAAGTGCTCTTTATACCTAGCTCTCAGTTTAGCTAGCTTTCTTTATACCTTAACTACCCAGTATGCATGTCTTGCTCTCGGAGCTGCTGTCCTTATGCCTGCCCTATACCTAGTTCTCCACTATACATGTCTAGCTCTCCCTATAATTAACGCTTTAGTATGCCTGTCTAACTCTCGCTATACCTAGTTCTCCACTATACATGTCTAGCTCTCCCTATAATTAACGCTTTAGTATGCCTGTCTAACTCTCGCTATGCCTAGTTCTCCACTATACATGTCTAGCTCTCCCTATAATTAACGCTTTAGTATGCCTGTCTAACTCTCGCTATGCCTAGTTCTCCACTATACATGTATAGCTCTCCCTATAATTAACGCTTTAGTATGCCTGTCTAACTCTCGCTATACCTAGTTCTCCACTATACATGTCTAGCTCTCCCTATAATTAACGCTTTAGTATGCCTGTCTAACTCTCGCTATACCTAGTTCTCCACTATACATGTCTAGCTCTCCCTATAATTAACGCTTTAGTATGCCTGTCTAACTCTCGCTATACCTAGTTCTCCACTATACATGTCTAGCTCTCCCTATAATTAACGCTTTAGTATGCCTGTCTAACTCTCGCTATACCTAGTTCTCCACTATACATGTCTAGCTCTCCCTATAATTAACGCTTTAGTATGCCTGTCTAACTCTCGCTATACCTAGTTCTCCACTATACATGTCTAGCTCTCCCTATAATTAACGCTTTAGTATGCCTGTCTAACTCTCGCTATACCTAGTTCTCCACTATACATGTCTAGCTCTCCCTATAATTAACGCTTTAGTATGCCTGTCTAACTCTCGCTATACCTAGTTCTCCACTATACATGTCTAGCTCTCCCTATAATTAACGCTTTAGTATGCCTGTCTAACTCTCGCTATACCTAGTTCTCCACTATACATGTCTAGCTCTCCCTATAATTAACGCTTTAGTATGCCTGTCTAACTCTCGCTATGCCTAGCTCTCTACACCTATAGCTCTCCCAATGTCAACCTAGCTCTTCCTATACCTAGCGATACATTATATATGACTTACCTGTGTTAAAATGTCTTTTTAAAAGCACCATACACCCACCACTCTAATTGGACAATGGATGCAAGGAGAGACCTGGATGAGGATTTGGCAAAAAGAAAGAAGAAAACTACTTGGTCTGATAATTACACAAGAATAGTGAAATGCGCAAACATGACAAAATTCACCCAGCATCCTAATGCCAGGAAACTACTGTTATCAACTGGAACTCGCACCTTAGGAGACGCCACCCAAGACCCTGAATTTGGAATTGGTTTTAGTCTAAATGCCAAATCAGCCACAAATAAACTCCTCTGGAAAGGCCAAAATGCAATGGGGAAAATTCTTATGGGGATCAGAGATGAGCTGGCTGAGAAGTAGGATCTAACTTTACTTGTTTACATTTATTCCTGGTAGTCATACCCATTGTGTCTTTATGATGGACTACTATATATGATATTGACAAACTCTATGTTTAAATATCCATTTTAGTGATATGATCTGTGTTTTTTTTTTTGTGCGTGTGTTTGTAATCACAATATATTGATATTATATATAACCTTTTAATATGTTTACACTACTTGATATTGTTTGCAATAATACGCTACAGCACTACTACAAACAAAAGGATTAACATTAATTAGGCCTGCATGTTTAACAACAATGTGCTTTCATAATCTAGGACATATCATTTAATTGTATGTATCTTACAAATATTTTTTGTTTAGCAATGGTTATCCAGTTCAAAATTCAAAATTAATTATATGATGAAATTATACACACATTATGCCATACTTTCATTGTATTACATTGAGGATGATGGGTTCTATTTTTATGTCAAACTATGTGTGTTATCAAAAACAAATCACAGTTTTCTTCATGCATTCATTATCAGACACTTAAGAGTTTTTCACAACTCAGGGCTGAACTGGTGGCTTGATTGTTATATTGACTACAAACAAAGATTAGTTAAGTATTATGAGCCAGATTAGAACACATGTAAATAGGTGCACTTTGGATCCCCTAAATAATTATTTAGACATTGAAAATGACAATGATGAAAATGAAAATAGGATATTTGAAAGATCTTCCTATAACTCAGTCGAAGAATTTACGGATTGTGTAAAAAAAATTTACACAATCTCACTTATCCATTTTACTTGCAAGTGCAAGAAGCCTGCCAAAACATATCAATGAGTTTAACATAATTTTAGATGACATAAAATGCACATGTAACTTTTCATTTGACATACTTGCATTTGTAGAATCCTGGTTGGATGATAACTTGAAAATACTGGTTGAAATAGAAGGTTATGATCTGGTGACAAAACACAAGAAAGACAGTAAAGAAGGAGGTGGTATAGCCATATATGTTTCTGAAAGTATCCATTATAAAATATTAGATATAACTGTAACCACTGAGAAACAACACAAATTTGACTGCTTGTTTATTGAAACTTATGGGTCTCTCAAAACCAGTTATTATATATTGGCCCTCGAAGGTCCTGGGCTCCCACGCAGTGAGGGTGGAAACACTTGGGGGTGAAGTCCTCTATCCCCATTGCACAAGCTGCTCCAGCTATCCAACGCAGACAATTATAGATTTTTTACATGCTTCTGGTTTCTACTACCAACTATAGATAATCAATTTTACCCTAGAGAGCCTCTACATAGCTCACTCAGGTGCTGATGAGGCGTTAAACAATAACACTAACTAACTAAATTATTGGAATATTCTATAGATCACCAAGTTTAAATAGTCAAAATGAATTAATTGACTTCCTTGATCCACTGTTATATGAGTTTAAAAATAATAATAAAGAAGTGATTATCATGGGAGACATGAACATAGATCTACTCAAATCTGACTCAAATAATGAAGCCTTAAGATACCTGGACACAATGTTGACAAACTCCTTCATCCCAAAAATAACCATCCCAACCAGGGTAACACATTCTACCGCTACCCTAGTAGATCATGTATTTCATGAACTATCAGATGTGGAAACATTTACAGGAACACTTACTTGTGATGTAACAGATCACTTCCCAAATTTTATCTGCATGAATATAAATAAGCAAAAAAGTATCCCAAAATATATCTCGTATAGACCTGTTACACCTCAAACAATAGCTCAATTTAACTTTGACCTAAGTAATGCACAATGGGATGAAGTGAACAGTTGCAGTGAGGCAAATAAGTCATACAACTTTTTCATGAATATATACACAGACTTAATGGACAAAAATATTCCACTAAAAACAGTTAAATTCAACAGTAAATTTCACAAAATCCAACCTTGGATGACAAGTGGTATACTCAAATCAGTAAGGAAAAATCAGAAAATGTATATGGATAAATTTAAATGTAAAGATAGTGCCAGAAAGTTACAGTTAAATCAAAGCTATGTAAAATATAAAAACATTTTAAACAAAGCTATTAGACAAGCTAAGAAAAATGATTGGTTTCAAACCTTTGAATGTTGTAGAAATGATATTAAAAGAACATGGTAAAATATAAATTAATTAATTTCCAAATCTAATCATAAAGGTGATATTCCTGAATACTTTTTACATGAAGGCAATAAAATATCAGAAGGTGATAAAAAAATAAACAACTTAAATGAATACTTTTGCACAGTTGGCCCTAAACTAACTCAGTCGATAAAACCTTCCAATAAACAAGCTACAGAATGGCTACCAACAAATAACATCATCAATAGTTTATTCCTGGAACCTGCAACCCTTCAAGAGGTTAAAGATATAACCGAATCACCTAAGCCCAAAACAAGCTGTGGCAATGATGAAATTTCCTCTAAACTTATAAAGTCTACTTACCCTCCAATATTATTGCCTTTAATTCACATATTAAATCTATATTTATCACAAGGAACATTTCCTGAAGACATGAAAATTGCCAAAGTTATTCCCATTTTTAGAGGAGGATGACATTATTTGTTTAAAAACTACCGACCAATATCTTTATTACCCACATATTAAAAAATTCTCGAAAAACTTGTATATAAGCGACTAGATAGACATATAATGAAATATTCAATCTTAAGTATAGACCAGTATGGCTTTCAAGAAAAGCTTTCCACTGAATTAGCCATTATTGAATGACAAAACAGACTAGTAAAACGCATTAATATAATAAAAAGCCAACTATCGGTATTTTCCTAGATCTGTCCAAGGCTTTTGACAATAAACCATTCTATACTACTAATGAAACTTGAAAATTATGGCGTACGTGGAATAGCGTTAAAATGGTTTGAAAGCTATCTAAGCAACCGCAAACAGTATGTATATGCAAGTAGCATCACAGCAACTATTATGAACATAACCTGTGGGGTTCCTCAGGGGTCCATACTTGGGCCCCTGCTATTTCTTTTATACATTAATGATATCGTTATGGCATCATCAGCCTGTAAATTTATATTATTTGCTGATGACACCAATATCATTCTTACAGCATCTAACACTAACCAACTTATCTGCAGCACTAACAATGAGTTAAATCTGATCAGTGATTGGCTGTCATCAAATAAACTATCAATAAATAAAGATAAGACTAAATATATAATATTTTGGTCCAGCGGAACAACAGTAAATGGAGAGCATATTATAAAGATAATAACAAAGCGATTCAACGTGTTAATAATATAAAATTCTTGGGAGTTACATTAACTGAAACCCTATCCTGGAAGCTACATATTTCAAATGTGGCTACAAGAATCTCCAAAGTTGTTGCCATCCTTCATCGTCTTAAGCATGAACTCCCTACTTATGTCTTACTTATCATCTACAATTCTTTAATGATGTCAATTATAAGCTACTCATTAATTGCATGGGGTAACCCAAAGCTAAACGGAATTGAAATACTACGAAAAAGGCAATTCGTGCTACAACTAAATCAAAAGTTAATAGTCACACAGGCCCACTATTTTACAAATTGAAAACTCTCCCAGTAAGTGCCCTGTACACATTTAACTGCTGTAAACTCTATTACAAGAACCTTAGAAATGAACTCCCTGAATACCATAAGAATTTATAAAAAACAAATGGACACTATCATCAGTATCAAACGAGAAATAAACATAACATTCATGTTTCAAATATTAGGAAAGAACTAGAGAAGGAAACCATAAATTATAAAATTGGCACTCAGTGGAACGCGCTGAGTAACGACATTAAAAAATCTTCTTCTTTATCTAAATATATCTTTCAGTCTAAACTAAAAAAGTATCTCCTTGAATCTTGCAACAAAGCATGTAATATCACGCAGTGTTACATATGCAACAGATCATAATTATTTGTCTAGTGCTATGCTATATCCATGCAGTTCTATCTATTCTATACTTCTTCTTCCTGGTCGTGTACTCTATCAGTCCCTTCGGGAATTCTTTTTAAAACCTTCTATTTGTGTTTGACTATCGATCCCTTCGGGAATTCTATTTCTTTTTTAATAAATTACTGTATGATATGCCATATAAACGGGCCTATCTTTGTGACTATCATCTGTTGAATCAAGTGAAAATACCAGACAGACTGTGAATATCTTACAGATTCTACACATTAAATAAAAAGAAAAGTCTGTCCAAATACGGTATGTGACAGTCACTGTTGTACAGGATCCACTTAAATAAATGCACAAAAATGTACTTTTGAACCAGTTATTTATTAAATTAGCCACCACCAAAGCCATTTTTTTCTACACTGTTAGCACAGCCCATCATCCTCATTAATCTTTAATCTTTAAGCTTCGTTCTCCTTAATCTTTAAGTTTGTTTATATTTATATTTTTTAATTGTTTTTCCATATTATTTCTTTGTAATTTTAGGATATGTTTATACATTTACAGTGGTGATGTCACCACTCTAAAACATAATCCTGTAAGTGTTTAATGCTTACAAATAAAGAACTTGAACTTGATACCCAAGCCATTTTTGGCTACATGTGGTTTAAAAAAAAAAAAAGATTTATTTTTAATCGTAAACCATAAACTAGTCTAGAATGACAGTTGTATCACTGAAGGCTGCTTTACTAGCCTATGGGCGTTTTGAGGTGTGTCTGACCTCTAAATACCAATAAATGTGAACTTGCAAAAACCATGGTCAACCATAGATTTCACTTGACGTTAACACACTGTAAATGCATTTAAAAGTGTTATCAAATCTACACAGGGAAAACCTCTCAAATATTGATAGTCTTGTTCTTTCTTCATGATGAGGTGATCTTAGTTGTTTGTGGTCTGTTTATGTCTTTATAAATTGTTTATGATGACCATGTCTTGTGTTATTGGTGTTTATTGTAACTTTGAAAACTGTACATGTGTCACATTGTGCTCATTACATGTATGCAGAGGTCAATTCAATTTCAATTCAGTTTCAATTCAGTTTCATTTCAATTTCAATTCAGTTTCAATTCAGTTTCAATTCAGTTTCAATTCAATTTCAATTCAGTTTCAATTCAATTTCAATTCAGTTTCAATTCAGTTTCAATTCAATTTCAATTCAGTTTCAATTCAATTTCAATTCAGTTTCAATTCAGTTTCAATTCAATTTCAATTCAGTTTCAATTCAATTTCAATTCAATTAATTTATTCACCAAAGCATGGCATGGAGTCAGAAAAGACTAATACAAAAATAAAGTACTACAAACAAGACATGTCCAAAACGAAGAAAATACACAACAGTATACATTTCCTATGTCTATTGCACATTTACCAGACTATCCCAGTATGACATAATACATTTGTTATAAATACATATTAAAAAATAAATAAATAAATAAAAATATATATGATCCCCGTATGTCCGGTAGTCCCGTTCCTAACTGCTTAGTTGTGTGGTCTTTAGTAGTAGTATTAATGAGAGATATTAGGAATTTGTAAGAAGTGCCCCCCCCCCCCTTCTCTCGTACCACTCAAGTGAAGTGTGGGTGTAAGACTAGTGGCGACACCTCGTGTGATCTATGAACCCCACTGAAAGGAGGGGGGGGGGATGTTTTTTGAGGGGGCAGGCGTCCCAGTTGAGCTGCCTGGCTATTTTAGGCCTTGGGAGAAATAGGAATCCTGGCCGGTAGAGGAACATGTGTGTGCTGCTATTCAACTGCAGATCTCTGCCTGCAGTTTCTAGGAGCGGGGTAAACAGATCATAGAGGGCTCTACCTTCGCCCTTGTCTAGTTCACCCACTCATTTAGAAGCAACTAACTTGGAAGGCCTTCCTCCACAATTTTCAGTGGAGTTTTTGGCCGCTAACACTGTTGACACAACATTCACACAGATCTGGCAGCAGAATATAACTGACTTAGTGCCACTACAGGTGTTCGTCCGTACGATCTGCTCAAAGCAGACGAACTCTTTGGAAGTATTCTAAACGGATCAAAAAGAACGTTCCAAATTGGAAGACATTGACTGGATTATCAATGAAAAGTGGATATTTATGGTAATTTGTGTTTCCTTTTATATAACCAGAAGTATTTGAAGAAAGGTTGTGTGTTTTGGATTAAAAAGTATAACAGTTGTTGGAATAGCAGTCTGGGTCACAGACATATTTTTGTGGATTTGGATCTAATTTTAGAATGGAGTGCTATAGGACTTCTCAATGAAAAGGTAAAAAAGTTATTTTTTAAAAACTTGAAAAATTGTTGCTGTAGGGACTTCAAGTAACCATGGCAACGGTCTCAGCAACAACCGTCTTTGCCCTGGTTGCTATGGCAACAATTGTTAGGGTACAGGGCATTTATTTACAAGGATCTGGAAGGTCTTACGCTAAATATGAGAAGTGGAATGGATGTAAGAATGCATCGGTGTCTTTCGAGTTCAAAAGTAGTCAAAATAGTGCCCGTTTGATGTATGTGGATGATGGGGGACAGTACGATTTCATCGATGTCAGCTACAGCGCTGGTCGCGTTCGATTGGATATTAATATCGTGGATGGTCAAAAAGGAACCGTTCGATTGGAAGCTGGCCGAAATGTGAACGACGGAAGATGGCACAAAGTCGAGGTCATTCGCAACCGAATGGAGACAAAACTAGTCGTCGATGGTCAGCAAGATTCGGACTACTCCTTCGGTTCCGATTTCAACTTCGGCAACATCGGGAAGAACAGCTATGTCTTCTTCGGAGGTCTTCCGGATAACTACGATGTCACTTCTGTGTCCAACCCCTCTGCCCTTTACGCTTCGGATAGATTGCGAGGATTCATTCGTAACGTCATCTACCGCAATTGCTCCTGTATTCCGGTGAGGGCTGCGCTTCTCGATGGCTACGACATGGACCAGTATCCTCCGGAACCTTGCGACCGAAGCAACCCTTGTCAACGGGACTGCGTCTGCGTGAGCGAGGACAACTCCCCAAAATGTGACTGTGCAAACCAGGAATGCGCTTCAGGTATGTCTTTTGATGCCATTTTTCTACAGGATACTGACCAGAATTGTTTTTTTTACAGTGGGCCCTTCCCAAAACCACCAAACATTTTTTACAGTGGACGATGGTATCAACCAGACATGATTATGTTCTGTTTATTTATTGAAAACTATATGTAGTTTTGATGTGTAGTGTGAGGTATATTTTTTACCTTTTGAAAGATACTCCATAACTGCAGGTACCGTTACATTTTACAACTTTTTTTTCCAGTTTCGTCAAAAATCGGTCTAAAAATTGGAAATGTGTATACACTATTAACCAAGCGTATGTGAAAGTAGTTAAAAGTATCCAACAAATTATTGAATAGTATAATTAAAACCCCATAGTATAGTAATAGCTAGCTAAAAATAGGGCAAAATCCCCCCAGACTCACCTGCACCTTTAGTAATAAGATTTAGTTATATTGTTACATTTGACCTTCTCGTAGTTTTATGTGTCATTTTATTGCAGAAAGGTTATCTCATCTCAAGAGGTTGTACACTGTTGTAGTTGTGTTGTTGAGTGTACAATTTTATTGAACATAAAATACAAATAGGACCAGTGTCTGGTTTTTTTTTTTATTGATAGAAAAATCTCCATAAAAGGAAAAAGTATATGGTTGATATTTTTTAAAACTTACTATAAGTGAAATTCACAACAAAATGCAGTAGTTTTTCTGGGGTTGGGAACAGTTAGCTATAATCAGTATGCTTGAAGATACAGTCATTTTTTACAGTTACCTAATTTACTGTTTAATAGATATATACACAAATTGTTTTACAGCAGTGTATTTTCTAGTTATGTGTAGTTAGATATACAGCATTTTTTTACAGTTACACTTTATTAAAGCCTTCTCTTTAGTCATTTTACAAGTAATGATACAATTTCTTTTCACATTTAAATAGAAGTTATAAAAAATGCTAATATGTCACTAAAAATAAAAAAATTTAAAATAGCACCAATTTACGTATTTTCACTGACTTCAATTGATTGTACATAACTGTGAACTATTATAAAAGTTCCTGACTCCTATTATTAATGTTTCTGATACATGTGGACAATCGGTTATGCTGAATAGTATAGTCTATAAATAGTAGGTGCGAAAGTGAGGCTCTATTGTGTGATTGTACTTGGTCATTGTCGGTGCCTCAGGCCCTTATAACATTCCAACTTGACCACTCATGGTTTTGAGTGCAAGTCAGGTATTTTTCTACACACAATATGTCGCTATGGCAACGATTGTTGTAGTTAAAATGATGATGTCGTTAATATTTTTACATGATATTAATTAATATGGCAAATAAATTTTAGAAATATGATATTATTCAACTATATGCAGCATATATTGTGCTTAGAAAAGAGCAGCAATAGGCCAGGCCTATTATTATTATCATGATTATGCTAGGTCTAATTTATCTCTTCATTAGTGTACTGAAACCACCTCACTATTAAGACCACCTCACTATTAAGACCACCTCACTATTAAGACCAGTAAATTTGGCACCAATGGTGGTCTTAAGGGCGAGGTTATGGCATTAAAGGACTAATATAATTCACATAAGTTTAAACATTTTTATGTATTTTAGTGCTTCTCATAATATATACTATAAGTAATCAGCAATATTTTGATATATTATTATTTATTTTTGTCAATCTTTTGTAGAACAATTTACAAACGATTTGAAGGTAGACTGCTTTTAAGTGTATAATCAATGATCGTATAATTTCAACTATATCAAATTTCTTGGATTTCCTAAAAAACGTCAATTCACAAAAATGTGGCATACCATATATAGGACCCTGTGATATTATCAGCTCAAATCTGATCTTGTTTTGGGGGTTGGGGGGGGGGGGGGTCACAATGTGAGGGGGGGGGGGGATCTTTACGCATGGCTGACCACATGTCTATGATCTCTAAAACACCTGTGATTTAAACTTACTTTATATAGTCTCTCATCACCTTTATAAAATTAATTACCCCAGAAATATATAATTCATTGTAGTTTAAATTAACCAAGATTAATATTTTGGTCATAGAAATAGTATAAATGCAGTTATTAGCAAAAAACGTGGCACTTGTTAGGTATATATACCCACGCTAGCATATCTATGTCAGTGAAGCCTGTGTGAATATATTTCACATTGAGTACAGTGCACCCCAAGTTAAGACCACCTCACTATTAAGACCACCTCTACATAAACACCATTGAATTTCACAATTATTATATATATGTATACCTGTATTCTCTGAAATATATTTTACCTAACTATTAAGACCACTTCACCATTAAGACCAGGGAATTTTGCACAGAAGGTGGTCTTTATAGCGAGGTGAAACTGTGTTTCATTCACATACAGATAAGCTATTGTGCAGCACAGCTCAGCAAAATAACTGTGAGCTCTGTTTTGAAAACTTCGAAATCCCTCAAAGGATGACTTCTAAGTATCTGTCAAAATACCTCAAAGCAAATTTATTTTACCTTCAAATGAATTATTATTCTATGCACATAAAATGTATGGTGATATTTGCTTCTTCTTTTTTCCTGTTGACGAAATCATTATGTATATTATCAAATAGAATATGATCATAGAGATGTATATTAATAGAATAGAATAGATCTATAGAAGTTATAGATAGATAGATAGATAGATAGATAGATAGATAGATAGATAGATAGATAGATAGATTGATAGATTGATTGATTGATTGATTGATTGATTGACTGATTGACTGATTGACTGATTGGTTAATTGATTGACTGATTGATTGATTCAACATACATGTATTATTCACTGCAGAATTCATCATATCAATAAATCATAGTTTCACTGCCAACAATTTAATATAGATCTCAATAATACTAATAAATGAAAAATATTATAATAGGTACTATCTTAATTAAATCACCATTCCAAAAATATATGCTCAATCTTCAAAATATTATCCAAAGCCGAAGTAATACATTTCTTTTGATCATATGAGGCATAACCATGGAATCACTAGAGATATGTATGCCCACTAAAGCATAGTATTTTATAGGATAATAAAAGAATACATTGTATGTACTGGTAGCGTATAGGACCTGTGGCTGCCACAGGAATTCCTGCTATTTCCTATAGAGAATAACTGCAGCCATTAAACGCTGTGGTGGCACTGCAGAGCACTGAGCTTTGATGGACAGACTCCCCCCCCCCCCTTCCCAACCTCCACTTGATTCATGCTCACAGTGGCCATGCATTGTTCAGTCATTACGTATAATGGGAATTATGGGATTGTACTTGTTATTAAAGGTCTGTGACGTCACGATGTGCATGATGTGGGGCAAAAGAAGAATTATGCCAGACTGATAGAATAGAATAGCATGAAATAGCTTGTCAATGAATGGAATATATAATAATAGAATAGAATAGAATATAAAGAAACATGGCTGAGATAGAATTGTTAAATTCTAATAGAATAGAATATAATAGAATAGAATAGGATCTTGGATCATAGAGTATAATTTTGGATCATAAAATAGAATCTTGAAACATAGAATGGAATAGAATAGATTATTATCTTGGAACACGACTTCATTCACTTGTAATAGAATAATAGAATAGAATCTTGGAACATAGAATATAAAATAATACATTACAAAGAACAATAGAATATAATAGAATAGAATCTTCAAACATGACTTCATTGACTTGAATACAATCTTGTGTGGTGATTTCAGTAGAAGTGTCTCAGTAGTGAGGTTGTCTCAGTAGTGAGGTAGTTATAATAGTGAAGTGTTCTAAATAGTGAGGTGTTCTAAATAATGAGGTGTTCTAAATAGTGAGGTGTTCTTAATATTGTCTTAATAGTGAGGTGGTCTCAATAGGGAGGTTATCTTAATAGTGAGGTGGTCTCAATAGTGAGGTGTTCTTAATAGTGAGGTTGTCCCAATAGTAAGGTTGTCTTAATAGTGGGGTAATCCTAAATAGGGTTCCTGTATACCTACCTTTTACCCAAACTGCCCTATCCCACTGTACCCTGCATATCTTGTTCAGTCCTATCTTTCTTGAGGGAAACAGTTTTCAAGCCAAAATCTTTGGAATAGATCCAGAACCGTGCTCTGAGAAATGCTAACTTAGCAGCTCTACTTCTACTTTTCTACCCGCTCTATATTTACACTTTGAGACTCTTCTGTGATTAGTCATTATTCTTTGTGTAAAACTAGAGGTGAATGTTTATAACTTGGTTTTTTAAAGTTTTCCCATGTGGTTAAAAATGCTAAAGTATACGTCTGATGTTGTTGGGAAATATTATGTTAGACTGTTGTTGACAACTGAAGGTAATTTTAACAGCATATATGTGAAGTGTACAGCTGTCAAACAGAAAGTAAGTAAGTAAGTAAATAAGTAAGTAAGAGATCAGTGAAGTACTGATTCAGTAATTGAGCAAAACTTCTGCTTTTATCTAATAGGCTACATTAATATTTAATATTTGTGTTATCCTATACTAGTACATTATTGTAATTTCGTGAGATGGAAAAAAAACACGTTTTTTAACCAATGTATTTTCCCAAGTATATTTCATGTCCTGGTCAATTAACTGGTCTTATAATGTATAGTAAATTATCAGTAACATTTTGTACAAAAAGTTATTAAGAGAAAATAGCCTTAATGTTAAGGTGGCCTTAATAGTGAGGTCAAAGTTGATAATTTATGTGCTCTTAATTTACATGAGACCTGCATGTATTTTTAGTGGCTATAGTTTGTATTTCATTTCAATTATTATAAATATCTCTTGTGTGTAAATGTATATATTATAGGTACACATTCCTATTTATACATTTATTGTTATCAAGCACACCCCATAGTTTGTACATATTTATATCTTTTCATGTAACCCTAATTATGACTCCATGCTCTATATTATCTACATATACCTGTTACAGGGCGCAACTTTGAGCCCTGATATCTTTGTAAGGGGGAGGGGGGGGGGGTCCCAGGTGGTATGGATCCTTGGGGGGGGGGGGCAGGGGGGTATATTGAGTAAACACCTCCTACACAAGTTGCAGGGGTGCAGGAAGGGGGGGGCAGGTGACCCCGCATGACCCCCTATGACCTAGTTCTGGAGTAGTACCCCAACGGTCATTTCTAGGAAGAAATAAATCCGTGATTTCTAGGAAAAATACAATAATTTGTGAAAAGTGTGATATTGAAATATGGTAGAGGCTTGGTTTTAACGGTGAGGTGGGGAAGTCTTAATAGTGAGGTGGTAATCATGTTATTAATATTAAATATTATATTGTAACAATTCATGACTATTTGTATAATCGTACCCACGTGTTTGTTATTTAACATCACTTAGATATTATAACTGAACATAATTTGCACAAAAAAAGAAGAATTATGGCATTCATGAGCAAATTGATGTTTAGCACGAAAGGTAGAATTCGTGTAATAGTTTTTACATGTTTTGAATGAGTCTTCATGCTTGCAACTACCATGTATAACACAGTTCTCTTTTATGATAACATTTAATGGCTTGCATGTGTCACCTAGATTATATACTCATAAAAAATAATATATATATATATATACAGAGAAGAAAAATGAACACTTATAAAACATGTTCCCATAAGCTTTTTGATAGTTGTCTGGTGCATTCCCAGACTAGAAAAGTACAGTTAAACTGAAATATTAGGAATACATATTTCAATAAACTGATAATTATACTTTAAATGATATTGATTTGTCTGGAAAACTTGCAAATATGATTAAATAAAAAAAAAATCGACCTCACTATTTAGACCACCTCACTATAAAGACCACCTTGATATTAATGCCACCTCACTAATAAGACTACCTCACTATTAAGACCACCTTACTATTAAGACCTCCTATTAAGACCCCATCACTATTAAGACCACCTTACTATTAAGACCTCCTATTAAGACCCCATCACTATTAAGACCACCTCATTATTTAGACCATCTCACTATTAAGACCACCTCACTATTAAGACCACCTCACTATTAAGACCACTTCAATATTAAGACTACCTCACAAAAAAAAATTAAAATCGCCTCCCTATTTTGACTGAACTAACAATTCTACTGTGGTAATCTGTTTGTTTTTTTGTTTTATTTGTTGTTTTTTTCACCAAAAAAAAAAAAAAAAAATCGATAATCAATGAGTTGAATG